>JAOTQM010000022.1:1119534-1729068 GCA_026939265.1 Oreonectes daqikongensis
ATATCAGGAGTCTGTCTGTATGGAATAGAGTTAAACTCACCAGGTACTGTAGTCGTTGTCTTTCACTTTCAGGTGTGAACTCATTGGACATGGGGACGACCTCATTGGTACGGACAATTATGGCTCTGTGGGAAAAGTGTGTTTTTTTTGCTCCTGTATATTCACTTCCTGCAGTAACAGTTTACTTCAGACAACATTAGCCAGAAAATTCACAACTAACTGAGGTAAATTAACAGTAAGAGAGCCATTCTGTTATGCAAACATTATGTGAGAGCTAGATTTATGGAAATTGAATTGCTCAGACATTGATTTAATGGAGTTCTCATTTTGTGTTTGAAGTATCAACTTAGTCTCAGATGTTTCTCCCAAAATGACTTATAAGAAATAAAACAGAAACAAGAGACAACTGTTAAAATACATCAATGGATGTGGAGGTAAAATAATCTAGATTTGGGTAAATCTGATGAGGAATGTTTGCGTTCACAAATCTGAGCTCAGTTTGTGACAATATTGAAATCTCGAATTGAGACATTTGTGAGATGTCTGCCTCTTTTCTCGAGAGAAATATCTGAGATTTAAGCAAAAGTTTCCATTTGCTCTCCATTTAATTTCATTGATGACTAGGAGAAACAAGTGAGATATTAAATAGTTTTTCTCTCTTGTAGGATTGTCAATATAACACAGAGCATTTATCGTCCAACCTGCTGTCTCCTGCATTTGCTACGTAGAGTTTTCCCAACAGGTGAATTGCAACCAAAGCACAACAGCCACCAGAGATGCTGTAAGACTCTTTCTCCTTTTCTATGAGATCATCCTGCAAATGTAAAAAAAGAAGAATGTGTCACCAGCTAGACCTACACAAAGCCAGCACTAAATCTATACTGGTTATCATGCTTATCACCATCTGTCTGAACGCAGTCTCTATGATCCCCATCACCAGACTCTCCACACTGATGTCCTTCTCCATGTGGAACCGGGGTTCATCCAGGGGTCCGTCGTGATCCTCTCCGTCCAGACAGGCCCCTTTCTTTGCCTCCGCCTGGAAGGGGCTCCCGTTCTTCGCCAGGCAGATTGGCGGCAGGCTGTTCTGGTTTTCGAGGATGTGGGTGACATCGCAAAGTCGATCGCGGATGATGCGATGGAGAAGTTTGGAGGCCACGAGGGCTGCGCCGGAACCGGCATGTCCATCGAAAACACCCCAGAAGTGCATGGGAATGCCTGTGGTGTCCTGAAGGGAGAGTAAGTGAAAGATGTTGAATATGAAAAAATAACATGTAAGGCCTTTTTAAAACCACCGGGGGGCATCTAGTCGCTTTTGTTCGCGGGCCAAATAAATGCTACATCTGATTTTAACCTTTGATAAGATTAACTCGTACGGCTTAGGAGCTAACAGTTGTGTATGAGTCACACAGGACGTCCTGTGGCAATAACAAACATTTGTGTTTAAACCCCTGATGGTCATCTGACTGTCTGTATTTTTATTCCGTCCACATAGCCTCTCGTCAACGGCAATGAAAACGCAGCAGATGTAAGCATGATGTAATTGACTTAGATGAGCTGAGAATGGGTTTTAGGTGGGGGAAGGACATCACATGATGTAAGTAGGAGGAAAGGGGAAATGTCACTGTCCTCTCTTGAGTAAATGCGACTGTAACCAACACGGAGTTTATTATTATTATTTATGTAATGTCCTTGATATTTGTGCATACCTCATGCTTGTTTTTTAGATAGAGATACGATACAGTCAGCTAACACGATTCAATACACAATATGATGGTATTACAATATTTTGAACACATTTTTAAAATTTCCAAACCAAGATTTATTTGTAAATGTTAAACTCTAATAAGAGAGAAGCTGCAAAATCACAAAATTACCTATTATTTAATTTCCGGGTTAAAGGATGTAAGCATCAGGGATATATAAGAGGCATAAGATCAGAATCATTCTGTGAAGCAAATCTTGCTTTGAAGGTCATACATCCCAAAGCCTTGAGGTAAAAATGCTGATCACATCACATTGTGAACACTTTTACAATGACACAGAAGAAACAAGTCAAAAGTTTGACTTCAACATGCTCTCCAATACACAGAGACCTTTAAAAAGTTCATTTGTTCAGGTCACAACTTCATTTATATCAATCGATTTTGTGACTTTTTTGGAAGTTCTACCAAGCCACAAAACTGGTGTGTAAAGCAGAATTTGCTGGTGATCACTGCTATACGGTGACATTTCTGTAAACCACGAGCAGTAACATTTGTTGGCAACTTCTCTATTACTGTAATACTGTAGATAAAATTGCCCTCCCGACTGAGACTGGTTTCTCCCAAGGTTTTTTTCTCCATATATTTATCATTGGAGTTCGGGTTCCTCGCCACAGGGCCGTGTCGGCTTGCTCACCGGGAGACTGCTTTTATTTTATTAAATTAACTTTTGTTGTGTTTTTCCTGTTTTCTTTTCTCCTGTAAAGCTGCTTTGGAACAATGCTCATTGTGAAAAGCGCTATATAAATAAAATTGAATTGAATTGAATGTACCCTACCCTAAGTATGGTTGGATAGCTGATAATATGAACTATAGATATAAAATAAAGTGCAAGAAAGTATAAGGTAGAAAGGTTTTAAATTCCAATTATTTCTAGATTTACTTGATTTAAATTAAATGCACTCCCAGAATAGATTCCTGGGGTCAGGGAGGTCAGCCCTTCCTCAACAAACTAAATCTTTCATAATCTTACTTGAGACCAGTTTGGACCAGCTCAACTGGTCCACAACAAATCTATTAAACGGGAGATTATAGGATGTTTTTGACTACATGGCTAGGTCAGCTATGAGAACTGATGAGGAAAGATACAATCTTTAGATGCAAAGATTTAAGATAGAGAAATCACAATACAATATGTGTCACTAAATCACAAATCATCAACGTCCAGTCTGTGTTTATTCATCGGCCTAGTGGTTAATAATATAACTATTTATATTTATATACCATTTATATTATATAACATATTGGAAGAATCAAAGCTGGTCCATGAACACTCAAGAGCAAGCTAACTGCGTCTACGCGTGTATGAAGTTACGTGCCGTTGTGTAGACCCAAACATTATAATCGCTAAACTAACACAATACCATAAGACAAAAGTGTTATCTTACACAATATTAAAGTTACTATTGAGTTTAATATGTATAAAAACACAAACCAGCGGTTCAGTATGTCATATATGTGTACATATCTATGCATCCATACAATATTTTCTTTTGTGTTCGAAGGGACACATGAAGTCATGCAGTTCTGAAACAACATGAGGGTGAGTAAATGATGACCAAATTGTCATATTCCATTAACCCCCCGGTGTATCCCATCATGCTCTCTGCAGGATGTCGTGTCACTGAGGCTGTTGTGTGTTTACTTACCCCACTGTCCTCCAGTAACATAGAACAACGCTGCTGTTTACTGCTCAACTTTTTCACATAGAGCAGCTCAAAGGAGGCCTGGTCCTCATTCAGCATGCTCTTTCCAGCATTTATAACCCTGAGAGACAGACAGAGAGAGATTTTGAGTTTTTTTGTATAAAATAACGTTTGGAACCTCTAATATTTGTAATATTTAAATTTTTACAGAGTTGCCTCAATAATGCTATTCTATCATGCTTTAAAATGTCAAAGATTTCATTACAGTAGAAGATATATACCCAGGGTTATAGAAAATATCCCTGCATGCATGGCGCAGTAATCTGACCTGGTATTTGCTTATAAACCTGATCCATATATGAAAGCGTACAGTGAGAGATTAATGGATTTGATGCTCCGGTGCAAAAGAGCAGATGATGTCAGAACCTTTTGCACCACTGAATATCCAAAGCAGTCTCGCGGCAGTTCGCGACATAGTCACCAAATGTAGAATCTATTGATTTGTGTTGATGGACACCAATTCCCCATTTTTCCATGTCACTTAGCACGACTTTCAATATACAGACCGCGTGCATATACATTTATATATTTATAACCTGATATCAGGGCAGTATAATAATAATAAAACGTACGAATGAGATCGTAAAAGTAAATTTCCATCAGATTGCGTTGATATATATTTATACATACTAAGGATACTTTGCATTAAAATACATTAGATTGAAAGTCGTGCCGAATGACACGGAAAAAGGGAAAAATGTGTACATGAACACAAATCAATAGATTCAATTTCGTGACTATGTCACAGATTCCTGTGAGATGGGAGGCTAACATGAGGACAAACAAAGCCATTATTTCCCAAATCTGGATTATATAAAGCTGTTCTCTTCCTAATCTGCAGTGAGCAGTAAGATGCATGAAGGCCACTGTCATGACCCGTCAGGTCTGATGAGAATGAGATTTATGAATCGACACAGGTTTCTCTTTAATACTTTGTGATTTTTATAGTTCTGCTGGAAAAGCACGACTGAGTGTCATGTGAATTCTGTGCTCATTTGAGAGACTTTCACATCACCATTTGGTTATTTAAACATAATGATACTGGTAACACTTCACAACAAGGTTTAATTTGTTAACGTTAGTTAATGTTTCACTAGCTAACATGAACTTCGCATCGCTTTCCTGTAGCTCAGTGGTTAGAGCATGGTGCTAGCAACGCCAATGTCATGAGATCGATCCCTGGGATTGCACATACTCATGAAAAAATGTATAATGCAATGTAAGTCCCTTTGGATAAACGCGTTTGCCAAATGCATAAATGTAAAAAACTTCAACATTTATTGATCTTATTTCATGTTAATTTCAACATTTACTGACACATTTTTTAAATCAAAAGTTAACATAAGTTCATTTCAATTGTATTGATATTAACATTGACTAAGTTTCAAAATGCTAAAAAAAACATTGTACATTTAAGTAAGCTCATGCATTTACTAATGTTAACAAATACAACCTTATTGTAAAGTGTTACCATGTGATATTTAACATAAAACCGACGTAAAGCTCTTTCAAGTTATTCACGATTTAATTTAGTCTTTAGGTTGATTATAGGTTGTTTACAATATCTTGTGCGTTTCGGCTGACAAAACGCAACTGTAAGCTTTTCAAAAGAGGAAGCGTCGCTTTATAGCAAGTTCCTTTCTCTGAAGTCACAAGTAGTTTCTTTGCAACTTCTTCCTCATTAGGTTTTTATCACACATAAGACTTTTTAAAATGAAAAATGAAAGTCACACAGAAAGAAATTAAACAAAGGATTTTTTCTGCTTACATTTGTGCAAGCAGGGCAACCACAGTTCATGCATTTCAACTAAAGTTACGTCGTCTGAGTCAACCCACAACACGGCAATGTGTTAAAGCCACTGCAACCTTTACCAGGAAGATTAACAACACAACTAGCAACCAATAAACATGTAACGGGGGACAGAAGCAGGAAGAGTGTGCACTAGTAGTCCACTATAAATGAGAGCAGTATCACGTTTCAGGTCATTGATCTGATGCTCAAGGAAACGCAGTTATCGTCTCAGTAGTGCATGCACGCTTTTCCAGACTCGAAGTGTATAGATGAGGTTTTCATGTATAGAAATCGCGATGCCCATTTTAGTACTAAATCTGAACTACATTTAACTTCAGTTCCTTATGAAATGTGGCTTGAATGCACTGTAAGTGGCTTTGGATCTAAGCATCTGCCAAATGCATAAGAAATATAACATTCACCGAAATTGGCTTTGTTCTGTCATGAGGGTGGGGTTAAGGTTGCGATGTGGGCTTGCGAGACCTTTTGTGGACCAAAAAGTTGAGCAACCATGTTGAAAATGTGCAGGTACCCAGTTTTTCTGAAGCACAAGATTTGTACATTAAAGTGATATGTGACTTTCTTTCTTCTGCAGAACACAAAAGATGATATTTTGAATAATGTCGGTAACAGAACAACGGCGATACCCGTTCACTTCTATTGTATGGACACAAAACCAATGCAAGTCAATGGGTACCGCTGTTGTTCGGTTACCAACATTCTTCAAAATATCTTCTTTTGTGTTTGGCAGAAGAAAGAAAATCATACGGGTTTGAAATGACAACTATACTTTTAAGGTCAATTTCATTTTAAAAGAGATTTGATGCTGAGCGTTGTGTTGTGTTTGTTGTTCCATCTCAGTATTGTGGGTGCAGTACAGCTTTCATATACTTGAAAAACCTGATGAGCAATTCCGCACCTCCACCCACTGTGTATAAGAATAGAGAGTCGATGCGTTTCTTTTTATGGCACTGATTTAGTCAGTTGTCTTGTATAATAAAAAGTGTCTGTTGCGGTAGAAATTGTGTAATGATGGAAACTTCGTGTATATCCTCTCCAAACGTTATCTTATCTAAAGAATCGTGTGTATGCGGTGCATCAGTAGCTGACAGGAGTTCATCTGTTGTGTTGTGGTATTTGCTGTAACTATCTGACTTTGCCAGTTTGGCAGCACCATGCTCATAAAAAACCTTGAGTCACAGTATATGACTAGGCTATATGTTATAGTGAATGTGTGTGTGTTTAATGGGCTTGAATGATAAATGAACAGTGTTGTCATAAATCTACAGCCCAATATGAGTTCGGTCACAGAACTTTAAAGTCTTTCATAGTTGAGGATTAAGGCCTTGGTTGCGATGATGTGTCATATTGGTAACGTTCTGTCGTACGCAACAAAAAACGATCAAACAGTACCTTTGGATTTGAACTACTGTCATATGAATGATGTATAAAATATCCTAATTTTATTTTCTTATAGGCACTCACTTTAGAGGCTAAACAAAAAGGTCACACTAGAGAATCTCAACATACCCTAAGGTACCACTTGTTTTCCTACTTTGCTATTATTCATTTTTAAGGCAACTTATTTATGATTTGTGAAACTATTTCAGATTTCCCTTGTCTAAATGGATAAATGATGTCGTCATTTATTGACTCTCATGTCGTTAATAAATGTATGTGACGCTTTCTTCAGTGGAACACAAAAGATATTTTAAGAAATGTCTCAGTGGTTTTGTGTCTGTACAATGAAAGTCAATGGGGGTCAATGTTGTTTGGTTACCAACATTCTTTCAAATATCTTCTTTTGTGTTCTGCAAATTAAAGCAATATAGGTTTGGAACCGCGAAGGTGAATAAATGACGAATGAATGTTTTTGGGTGAACTATTACTTTAGACACGGGAAGATTGAAATAGTTTCACAAATCGTAAAAAGTACGCCTTAGCTTATTTCCCAACCATCACGGCCTAGATGATCGGCCAAAAATAAACTCATTTCATCTGTATTACATTACGTTCTTTTAATAAAGTGTAAGCATGCACAATAAGACCATGACTGTATAAAAGAAAAGTTTGATTTGACGTTTAAAGTTCACCCAAAAATGAAAATTCTGCCATGAATTACTCTCTAGTTGTTCCAAATCTGTATACATTTCTTTGTTTGGTTAAACACAGAAAAAGATATTTGGAAAAATGCTTCTTGGACCCCATTGACTACCATAGTAGGAAAAATGACAATGGTTGTCAAAAGTACCCCAGAACTGTTTGCTTTACTACATCCTTCAAAATCTCTCATTTTCAGTTTAACAGAAAGAAAAAAAAGATAAAATAATTTTTCCTACTATGGTAGTCAATGTGATCCAAGAACTGTTTGGTTACAAGCATTCTTCCAAATATCTTTTTCTGGGTTCATCAGAACAAAGAAGTGTATACAGGTTTGCAACAACTCAAAGGTGAGTAAATTTGTATCTTGGGGTGAACTATCCCTTTAATATTGAATATTAATATCCATTCAACAGTATTATTTAGCAACTTGTATTAAGTGTAGTATTGCTAAAGCAGTCAATTACGAGCTCTGTTTATCATGACGCTCAGTTTCAAACGCTGTTACATCGCCACAAGGTTCTCGTCCTGTGGTTATTTCAGTTATTATTAACTACAGCAAAGGCTAACTGGGCTAATTTCAGTATCGCTTAAGGCCAGTTCTCTCTTATTCTCTCTTCCTCAAACTCTTCTCAAGCACATATACACACACACACACACACACACACACACACACACACACAGTGACAGCTGGGTTTAGAAAAGGGTTCTGGGCGATCTCAGAAATACAAGTAGAACTTTCCAAAACCTCCAGGGACGAAATATTCATTCTTTGAGAGTGTGACTTTAAATCATGTTTGTTGTTTAGATTTCAGGCACTGGGTGCAACTATGGCCTTGATCTCAACAGACCATGTCTGATGAAAGCCAGCATCCCACACAGTGCTGGAAATGAGCTTTTCTGAGAGCACATGAGAGTTCGCTTCAAGCTCAAGAAACTGGATACACTACGATTTTTACCTGACTATAAACAAAGTGTGTTCGCGTTCAAAACTAAGCGCATCTTGTTCATTTCTCATATAATATCACTAAATATTATACAGTAAAGTGACGTCCACTACTGTTACTGTATATTCCAAAGCAATGTGAATGTGGGCTTAGCTGTGGCCCACAGAAGCTCTGATATATCGTCTCCACACATCTTTTCACCCAAACTTTCATGGTATCTTCATGGACCCTGTCAAACTGTATCTTCTATAGGGTGGACAAGACGTACCCATGCATGATGGCCACCACTCACACTGCACTGCACTATGGTAAACAGCACTATACTATAGTAAACTTGCATTCAACCATGAGATTTGTAGTAAGACTATGGTAATACAAATAATAATCAATCTAACAAAAGCACATTTCCTACATTTTTACTAGCCTATAATAAAACCATGGTAAACATAGGCATGTGACGCATGTCTGTAACGCATTCCTGCTGACTCGATGATGCCACAATTGCCCTTGACTAGGTGTGACACGCAACCTTCCTCGCCAATGACGTCACTCGTATGGCATCATCTTCAATAAACGATTGCGCGCATCTTAAAGACGCGCATATCAAAAAGCCAACTCACTCCGCGTATCCCGTCCGCCACTGCAGCCTGCTGTCCCGTTTGAGCGTGATCACCGGTCTGGACGCGTGCTCGGTGGAGTACTGCAGCAGCTCCGGCGTCAGGTCCAGAAACTCGGGTCTGCCGTAGGGGAAGCGCGGCGGTAGCGCGTCCGTGCCGCCGTTCTGCGCGGCTCCGTGCTGCTGGTGATGGTGGCCGTGCGGTATGATTCCGCCAACCAGCGAGGACATGGCGTTTTTAACTTTGCTTATCATCGCGACAGAATATGCGACATCGACGGAAATCTTAACGTTGCGACTCTATGAAAGGCGCAAAAGCAGGAAGCGATCGCGCTGACCCCATGTGACGCGTGTTTTCCTCATCGAAGAAATCCTGTATATCATCACCCGAGAGGCTTTAGGGAGGTTGAGCTGCTCATCCGCCTATAGATGCGCGCGCTCTCTCTCTCTCTTTCTCTCTGTGTGTGTGCTGTATAGCACTCTCATCCGACCAGCTGGTATACGTACACTATTGAGGGAGGGTGAATTGTGAATGGAGGCGGATGCTGCGACGCATGTGACGCGGTATCTCTGCTGCAATACTCACCAAATACATTAACAAGAATCACTGCGGGACGCAATATCTAGGCTTAAATGTGTAAATCATGTCAAATACTCCGTCATTCGTAAGTAACGTCATTTGGATGGATTAATGGATTATTAGTAGGCTAACCACCCGAAGGCCTACTTCAAATTCATTGTGTATTTAACTAAAGTTTAAGGATAGGCTATTTAAAGTATACTTAATGTAGTATGTATAGCGGTTGTATACTTGTACTTCAATACTAAATTGGCCCACTTGTTAGTTTATAAGCGTATACTTTTAAGTGTAACAGTCGCCTTGGAGTACACAACTCTGTTTTTCTGAGAAGTACATAAAATAGACCCAAGTATACTTTGTTATTTTATGTTAACAGAAGTATACTAACAGCCCACTTGAATAATCTTTTTTGTAAGAAAAGCCACACAAAAAAAACCCTGGTTTTATTTGATCAAGCTATTCTTAAAAAAATAAAGGAAACATTAAATGTCAAACATTACATCATTTTTTCTAATCTTTGTTGGATTAAAGGTATCTTTGACACAAACTCTGAGAGTGAGTGTACTGTTGTCATTTTGTACGTGCAAATCCCCACGAGATGTCTTAAAGAAACGCACTGATCTAAGCCCTAATGTTTACAATCAAAAGCAAGAAGAGAAAATACCAAATCCAAGATGTCTTCAATGCACTCTTCTGTTTGACAACCCTGGAGGTATTTCTTCTGAACAGTTTATACTTTTCCCCAAACGTATTTATATCATTACATTTCGAGTTTTGTTTCAAATAATAACACGACTAGCACTTCAAAGCGTGTCAGCGTTTGGCCACACTGCTTCTCTTTCATTTCAGGCTTTAAGCATGACGGTGGCTAAACCTGTGGCATGAACCACAAACTTCCTGCCTGCATGTAGTTTCCAGAACGCTGTGATCACAGTATGTTTACTTCACTTCACCCCCTTACACTGCAAACAGCTTTAGATTTGCATTGAATCAAAATCCTCAGGATTGGAAAGGATTAAAATTCCTGTTGGTGCACTCAAACTTACTGCATTTTACTATTAAAAAGAAAAACATTTATATTATGTAGGAACAGAAACAGAATTGCTGTTGAAGTTGTGCAGAACACAAAAGAAGATATTTTGAAGAATGTTGTTAACTGGCACCTATTCACTTGCATTGGTTTTGTGTACATACAATAGAAGTGAATGGGTGCATTTGGGATATGTGAGTATATGTATATGCAGTATTTATGTATGTGCATTTGTGTGTATACATATACAGGCGCATATATTTACCTCTAGCACTGCCTGTGATATTGTTTATTATAGCTGTATGTTGTTTTTCCCCATCCATTATCTCTCGTTGGGTCTCACATGATAGAAAACAATGAAGCAGCTACTTGAAAACAATAAGGTTCAAGTGTTATCGTCAGAATTATTATCACTGAAATGATGCCCTTAAGCATAATTTACATTTAGTTGCCTAGCAAGCTTTCTAATTTATAATGCTGGGAGTCACTCGAGCACCTCTCGACAGTCATAACACATACACTTACCTCTGTGTTAATTCATTCGGTATGTTTGCGACCAGCAAATTCAGCACAGCACTAGATTCACATGATGTTAATAAACTGAAGAGTACACATCTGGTCGATTATAGACATGAAATTAGCCAGAAATAATGTAGAAATTACAATACAATATTAGAATAACACTGCTTTGTTTTCACTCCCTGTTGATGAACTTGCTTCTTTATCATGTTAGTATACTATAATATGAGCAAAAAAGGAGAAATTCCTTATATTTACAAATACACATTGAAAAAAAAAATATTCATTGTCATTTTATCATAAACAAAACACATGCCTAAAAATTATAAAAAGTGACCACTAGTTCTTCCTTACCTTCTTTTTTGTTAACTTCATCTTCTGTAAATGTAATGAAATTCATTTTCTTAGAAGAATGTAATGAAAGCTTCAATTGGATTGATGGAAGACTGAAGTATTGGGCTCTTTCTCATTATGCATTAAACACTGCCATCTATTGGCCGCCATGTGCAACTGCAAGCAATTGACCTACGAGAATTGTGGTATGGTTTTATTATTTTGCCTCATTTTAAAATAGCATATCATTTAAAATATTTGTAATATCCTCTATTTGCATTCTGTATGCAAGTTTGCCCAGAATAGCAGTGAAACGTGTAAGGCACTGCATCGAATCTGTGACCGGCGGTTGCAGGTAACTTGCCAGGATATAGATAATATGTATTGATTATACTGTAAACAAGCACACAGTAATGTGTACATACATCTTTGTGTTTCTGTGCGTGAACCTGTTGCATTATGTTGGCAATAACAGGAACCCTTATTGAATTATTGATGCTTTGCTGTTTTTCCAGGAACCATTACTTCCTGACTCTCCGCATTACATTTGCTTTTTCTTGAGTACATGACAGGCAGTGCTCATCACATTCATGAAAGATACATGCATGAGTTCAAAGGAAGGACACCGTGCTTGTGTTCCAGTCTTATTTTTAGACTGTACCCTGTTAGACTGGAGTACATTTTAAACTCTTCAGTTTGTCGGTGTAGTGAGTGGATGTGAGGTTTTTCACTTCAAATCTGTGAAAATAAAATCTGTGTTTTCCATAATAGGGAGAACAGGAGAAACATCAGGGTTAATGCTTTGTCCATCCCAAACTAAGGTCAAACTTAATATTATTTCATTGTAAAATAACTTGGTATAATTTAAATAATGTAAAACTTTCTAGAAAATCAAATAAAATCAAAAATTTAATCAAAAATAAAATATGGAATATAAAATATATAAAATAAAATAAAGAAATAAAAATGTAATAAAAAGTTTGGCATGAAATGTGGACAAAAAACCCTTTCCTCCATATTGATCAAATAGAATGAGATAGTATATGGTACTATGTATTTGTATTCATTTAGTGCCTTAACCTTTAAGAAATAACAGCTCTGTGATGAACTGCTTAGCTTTGAAATTTCAGAATCTTGCGGTTTACCCTTAGGCGAATGGCTGAGATGCACTGCATAAAAGCATTTTCTTAACTAGAATCTTTCAAATTCAAAGCACTGCATAAATCTTGATTTAAGTTTCTCAGCCCATTGACAAATTTGCTCTAATTCTGCTTTAAGCATGAATAAACTTGATAAAGTTTGTTTTAAAATATAAAATTAAGTCATGTTTTTGAATTAGAATTTGTCCATTTCCATTTTAACAGGTGAACTTCCGAAAAACCACAGCATCTCCCGTACGCCCGACACACGGACGTATGCGTCTGGCCATCATGCCGTAACCTTGATAGTTGCGTCCTCCCTCGATTGTGTTGTGATGCTCTGCTGTCAAATGTTTCGTGACCAACGAAGCACCTTCTCTGCAAAGGTGATATAACGCAATTCCACAGACACACATCCATCACTGATAATAAGAACAAATTACCCCCAGAATTCAGCTCCACCGCACCATTCATCTTCACTGCGGTACACCGGCACAATGAGAATGGTTATATTGCGTGAACGATTGCGGATCAGCTCACAGGTCTCAGGTCAGTTTTGCTTGTTTATTTGAACAAAGGATTTGGGAAAAGAGCATATTGTTTGTCGACCATAAAAACTGATTTCAGCCCCAAACCGAAAGAAATGAGAAAAAAACGTATTTTTAAGAGGATGCATCTCAACATTATTTTAATGGTGAATCATTTATACATCACTGTAGTATGTATAACATTATAGTTGGAGAAGAAAGGAATTACCAACATATAGGCTACATTATGGTAATGCAAAATCCATAAAAATCAAACCTTGCTGTTAGTAGCACTTTTTTTTTTTTTTTTTTTTACAAAAGGCAACAACAGCAATAAAGGACTGATGGCATCACGCAGGGCAAGAGGCATCAGGGGTGGGTCTTGTTTATGATGCTGTAGAATGTCTGTGGTCATTAGAGGTGAACACTAATGTACTGTGTATCATCCCTGAGCCAAAGCAATCACTGACCTCATTGATTATTCCTCCCATCTGCTTCTTATGGAAGTGGGAAGCCAGCGCAGGTCTGATGAAGTCATAACAATACTGCAATTACCATATGGAACCCTTTTATGAGTGAGACCTAATGGAGACTGAAAACAGCAGAGGCAAATTCTCACCATTCCCGAACGGGAAAAAACCTGCCAAGTTTATATCCATGCAATATTAAAACCAATCTCAATCATCTACAAACAAATGATGCCGTGCTTTATCTCGAAACTAACTTGAAATAAGATTGCAATTGCAGTTATTTATAGCTGTCTGGTGCCGTTTGTTTAGTAGATTCTATTAAAGGTTCTGCGTAATGGAATCTTTAACTTTTTCAGAAATGTTTGAGGGTGCTGCCATAAAATGACCATTTGTGAAAACTTTTCAGTCAAACGTTTAAAACTTCTTTAGTCTCTAAAATAGTCTTTTGCAATCAAAGCTTCTGTGGAAAATAGAGGTTCCACACAACCCCACCAGAACGTTTACTTTTAAGGATGTATATAGAACTGTGTAAAGCCTGTTTTTGTTTTATTTTTTTCAAATAATTCCCAATACTTGGTTTGATATTCGTTCAATACAATGCCATTGTTTTTCCCCCTCATCCACCAGGGTTCGCCATTCCACCACACACTGCAGCAGAGAGCGCAGAGATGTCCCTCGGGTCCGAACAGATGCTTGAAGTGCTGAACACCGGAGAGGCGCGGAGTCGCGCGTCTCACCTCGCGCTCTCGACACAACGCAGCGGGCATCCACATCCTTAACTCACGACTGCAGCGGCTAAACCCCTCTCTCCTTAACCAAATAACATGGCGGTAATGGATAAAAGGATTTTGCATATGTGAACTCTTTGCGATAAAAATTGCAACTGAATTTCTCACCGTGCTTGGTTATCCAAGTGTTCTCCAGCGCGCAAAGTTCAGGCGCATCTAGAGGAACTTTGGAGCGTGGGAATCCGGAGGACTAATTTTAGACTTTCTGAACCGGCGCAATTTCACCTCCAGGATTCCTTTTCAAGCTTCACATTCTCTTCTCTCTGTAGGTGATGCTTTCCTCGGGATCGTTTTTGCGCAAAGGGAAATTATCCGCCTTTGATTGTGCCCGGGTGTTATTTCTCACAATGAGAAGCAAATGAGACGCTTTTCCCATCACTTTTATTGACAGCCCAACGACAGGTGAGTCCTGAATTCTTTTTAAGATAGGGAGCATCCTTGGGAACCGTATAAAATAGCGCAAGACAAACCCTTCAGATATCCGAGTTAGAAAAGACCGATGTTGCAATGAAGAACGAAATGTTTTGAAGACTCATGTCGAGATGAAATGCGTGTTTGTTAAACATGATTATATCGTTTGGTTGTTTAAAAAAAAACATTTAAATGAAGAAATTGTGTTCTTTCCAGGGAGGATATGCTTGTCACAATATATGATATTTTTCTAAACAGCTTGCAAATGTAACTCCTCGTGATCGTAGCGAATAAATTAGATCGTAATTGAGTTTCAGTGGGAATCCACGTCAGCTGTGAAGCCCCATCACTTGTGTATTGATGCTGTTGCAGTGCAGGTCTAAGCTTCACGTTTTTATACCTTCTTCGCAATAGCTTATTGGAGATGATATGGGTGATGATGTATATATGTGGTCATATCAGAGGCTGTGAATACGACTTTTGTTTTTAGACCTGATGATGATGAAGAAGAGCAGGAGAATCGGACGGTGATGGTAGTTAATATAAATAATGTTGACTATTAAAGTTGGGGAACACATGAGAAAACACATCTTGGTTTACTGGTAATGGCACCAAGCTGGTTTCCACTGGTTTGACAGCTTTGACTGGGGATTAACCAGCCTGGGAAAATGACTCACCAAGTCTAGATGGTTTAACATGGTCTTCTTTGGCCATTGTAGAAGATCTTGTGGTGAGTTAAGTTTGACTGGCACGTCGGCAAGATCTGAACTTTTGCTTGTGGTTGCAAGTCAGTGTCACAGTGTTCACAATTACAAACACACATTATTTTCAGTCAGTCAACATCTTTGTTGCCTAGACATAGAGGGACATCTAAATCTAATAGTTGCATCAAATGCGTGAAATCAAAATTGATTCCCCAAAGAGAAATGTAATAACGTTCTCGGCCTCATTTTTGGCTGACGTCACCCCCTCCTCCAGCAACATGTCATATAGACATTTTCGTTGCCAGTAGATGAAATAAAGTCCCGCCCTACTTGTTTTAGTTGAATGACCAATAGCATTTAGCTTCAGCCATGATTCTGTTTTTGACACGCCCCCAACTCGAGTAACTCATACTAGTCAAGTTTTCTGCAATTTATGTGCATTCGCCTTGTACATACAATCATTACGACATTATTTCAATGCAGAATATTATGAAACCAATTTCCATACGTACAAAATGCTAAGTGTTGCGTCATTGAGATTGTTTCATGAATCAAAGGTTTCAGAAGACACACCCAATGTTTCGGCAATTGTAACAGATGCCTATATATTCTTTAATAAAATCCTATCGAGCAACAAGAGGCAATAACACATGATGATGTCATGAGGTGTAAGCGTGACCTCACGACTTCTGTCTTTTAGTCTCCATCCTTAAATCTGCCCTTCCGCTTTGGCGTCTTGTGTGCGGTCAGCTGTTTTTTTGCAATTAGCGCTATCATCGCATTTCATCCAGCCGAACAGCGGCGGTAATAACCTTACGGCTTTTGTTGCATGCTGATACTATTGGCTCTTGATTAATTGTGCTCCCGGGAGAGCAACTGGAGAGCCGCCGTACATCTTCCCTTTCACGCCCCGTGACAAGTGACCCATTACTGTGCTTTATAGATCGCCGTCAGCAGCCTTTGAAAACGCTCGTGGGCCTGTTGGGCGATGATTTTATTGTGCCGTGTTATTTGTGGGAATTGCTGACAGACGGACCAAAGGGCAGCTTCAGATTTTTTCGGTTTGTCTCACCGCGCCGCTCTGTTAGTTTAACCCGACGTGTCTGCTGGGCGACTTAAATTGGTTATGATCTCTGGGTCACGCAAACAAAGGTCACGGCGCCGCAATCTGTCTTACATCTCCGAGCATCATTTGACACGAGTGATGACAGATCACAGTGCATCGCTGAATAGGACGATCGGTTTTTTTCACGTATTGGCATTTCGGATCATTTACTTCAGCCCCATTTAGACCATTTGTTACTTTTGTCAGTAAAGGAATAGTTTGTCCGCAAAAGAAAAATTGTTCACTATTTACAGTTCGATTTTTATTGTATTAGAAAGAAAAATCACAGATGAGATCTCTGTAATATCTCAATTATTTGTCGTAGACATCGATGCGATTAAATAGGGAGCAAATAGAAACTTTTGGTTAAGCCTCTTATTTTTCTCCCGAGAAAAAGATGCAGAACTATTACAAATGTGAGTTTCAGAAGAGATCTCAACAATGTCTCAAACTGAGCTCAGATTTGTCACGTCTGCGATCAAAGCTCAATATTTTTGAAGATCTCAATATGAACTCCGATTATTTACTCTACAATCTACATTTATTTTACACCTCCATACTCTTCTCGGATTTCAACAATTGTCTTATTGTGAGTAATTTTAGGAGAAATATGATACTTAAATGAAACACATTTCCTGAGCAATGTAAGAGAAACCTTGAAACCATAAAATTGTCCTTTGGTTTGCCTCAAAACAACATTTTTAGTCACAACTTTGTCTAACTGGATGTCCAAAAATGAAATTTTAATGAAGTCTTTTTCTATCCTCTTCATCTGACCAGTCCAGTTAAACGTGAACTCATTTGAACTGGTTTGTCTCTCAGTTTCTCATTTGTTGCTGTGGTCAAGCCCAGGTACAATCCATTAGAGAGAGTGTGACCTTACGTTCTGTGATATATAGATAGATATCGCTTTAGCACGTAGGAGGAGTTCAGACTGCCTCTCGATGGCGGGTCAATGCACCAATCGTTAGCGGTAATAGGATGACAAGATACTTTTTTGCCGACATTTGTGGTGCAATTAAACAGGACTTAACATTTGCTTTTAAGGTCAGGAGCATTAGAACAAGACTAATGAAGAAGTGAAGCACAGATGAAGCATATCTTTATCACATTTAGTTTCTCTGTGCCATTGTAACGTGTGTGTGGAAAGCAGGTGCAGGAAACACGTTTTGCCATTGTGGGATGAGTTCAGAAATAGAAGCTTGTGGAAAGCAGGTGGTGGTGCTGACATTAGTGTCTGACAGTGCTTGGTTATCGCCCGAAAGCGGGTCACGGCTCAGTTCGGTTCGGGTTGCAGACAGTGAGGAAAAAATGCTAACTGCAAATACTAAAGTGCAACTAACCATATAATTGAGTTTAGTTAGGCAAGCAAAATATAAAGGCTAATTAACTTTTAATAAGGAGGAGAAAAAAATGTCCCATATGTTTTGTTGCTGCTTCCAATCGAACGATGTGTTTTGGCTTTAAAAAGTAAACAACATTAATAAATAAAAATCAATTATTGTTGCATAACAATCAGTTTGATGCCATTTTGACAACCTATAAAGATATGTAAAGTAATCTGCAATTGTAGGTTACAAACAGAGATGGCGATCGAGAACTTAATGGGTTTAAAGGATAAACAAGGTTTTGTAAAAAAAAAAAAAAAGCTTTTGCTGCTAAATGCATGAAAGCATCGAAATTTGAGAGACATTACATAACCTTTGAAAAGTTGACACGTCCTGTGGTGTTCTACACTTTATCGAACATAATTTCAATAGCATTTTGCTCATTTTTGTGTCATTTTGCATACAGATTATATAAGACATTACATGGAATATTCATACTTTTGGGGAAAACAAATCACATTTGCAGTACTGGTAAAATAAACTAGTAAAGGCAAGTTCCCTTATACATTAATTTACAACAGTTTTACAACTATCTATTTTTCAAATTCTTGAATTTTTTACCCTCATGTCATATCAAACCCTTATGTTTATTTCTTCTGCAGAACACAAAAGAAGATATTTTGAAGAACATTGATAACCAAACAAATGTGTGACTTTGTGGTTTTGTGGCAATACAATACACAATACAACCGAGACATTTCTCAAAATATCTTCTTTTGTGTTTTGCACCCCTCTAATTTAACTCGGTCCATAAGCACCACCATGATACCTCAACGTTCACGCTTCTAGCTGATCATAGATGATCTCAGGGCAACTTTGGTTTCGATCCAGGAGTGTTTCAGATCACTTGACATGCATGAGATGGCTGGGGATTTATTGCTGAGGTGAGGCAGAAATACAAGAGGCCCACCCGCTCTGTTGTGCTTTTCTGAGTGGTGTAATCGTGTCCTTTGGCCTGTAGTGATGTAGAGACTGTAATGGTGAGATATTGCTGTGCATGCTTGCGAGATGGATTTGCTATTGTCTTTGTGCCTCGGAGATGAGACTCCGCTCTGCAATCTCACCATTGCTGTGTCAAATTGAAATCACGCAGCCAGTCGGCTCTGTGTAAGCGGGGAGGTGAAGAACGTTTGAGATGCACGGTTTTGTTCATGTTAGGATGTCTGGCTGCTTTTTACATCTCATGCAGCACCAGCATTGATATTGAACCTGTATTGGGATTTTTCTTTTTGGTTTGTAATTAAAGTACTGAAGCAGTCTCAGAACAGCGTGTTTGAATTACCGTATTACAGAGGTTTGCATTTGTAAATGTAGCAGCTACGCTGCACATTAAGATGGATGTCACACTCTTTGTAATGTTTCCAGAGCTCAGTTGCGTAGCCAATTGAGAAAGCTGTGATGGCTCATCAGAGATGCGGCTTATCTCGGCATCTGCGTGCGTGAGAATGATGACAAAGCCTCGACAAAACAACAATAAACAGCCAAGGAACACAGCACATGCTTTAAAGAGAAGAACATGATTGTTTTAATGTAGATGACCAGCTGTATTGCTGTTGACTTGTATGATGTTTAAAATGAAAATGTAAACAAAGGAATTTATCACAATTTGGTTCTTGCGTTCTGCATTCCTACTTGAGTTACGGCCCTTAGAACTGCAACATGTTGCAATACTGATCACTTAAAGGGCCAGTACACCAAAAATGAGAATTCTGTCATCATTTACTCACCCTCATGTTGTTCCAAAAACCATATTTTTGTAACCAAACCATTTGGGACACTATTGACTACCATAGTAAAAAAACAATGATAGTCAATGGTGCCCCAGAATTTGTTGGTTTCCCACATTCTTCAAAAGATCTTCTTTCGTGTTCAGAAGAACGAAGATGTTCATACGGTTTTGTGAGTAAATGATGACAGCATTTCCATTTTGGGTGAACTGTCCCTTTAAGCCTGCACACATTTTTACTTTTTTAATGCTCGTTTTTGTCATAAATTCAAATATTTTAACTGCATTAACTCCTTTTTAGACGCACTTTATGAGTCTGTATAAAGACATGGGCTTGTTTTACAGGGAAAACCCCATTCATGAGTTTTTTGTTACCAATTAATGACGACTTTTTATTTCATTGTACTTCAACGAGTCGTTACCCCAAACTCCCGTAGCCTTTATTACGCAACAGCGTATACCAGATATGTTGGGAATGATTGTTCCCCGTGCCGACGTGCTCTTTGTTGAATGCAGCTCCATGTGTGATTGGATTTAGCAGAGAGCGGGGCGGCTTTGTGAGAGGAGAGATTGTGAGTGGGCATCCTGGAAGCGCCTGTGCCGCCGCATAATGCTTGACGAATGTTACGGGCGAGAGACAAAGAGAGAGAGTATGAAAGAGAGAGGGAATGAAGGCGCGCAGAGAGAAAAAGATAGGAAAAAGCGCGACGCAAGAGAGCGATGAGGAAGATGGAGGAGAGAGGCCGCATGTTTTATAGATGCCATTTAAAGGAGCGTGCTGGAGTGGAGGCAGCCTGCAATGAACTGTAACCAAGACAAAACACCAAGTCAATAAACAAACAAATTGGTTGCCTGGGAGTCATCAGTGTATCCGGCCCGCCTCCCACGGGAGCGAGAAGATCCCGGCATGCTGCGCGACACGTTCTTTTGAGATTAAATGTGAAAATGCATCTTTCTTAGTCGTTCTGTCTGTTCATCCGATTGCTCTCTTTTTTCCTTTTTGGTTTTCTGTTTGTTGGCGACGCTCGGGAGGCTTGGAGTTGTCAGCAATGTTTTATTTAGAAATGAACTTTGTCTTGGGTGTTTTTGCTAAACCAGAGGTCTCAAACTTTATCCCACTGATGTTCCCCTAAAACGCAATAATCATCCTCTCTCTCTTGCTCTCTCTCTCTCTTGCTCTCTCTCTCTCTCAAATTCAAATTCAAATTCAAATGAGCTTTATTGGCATGACTGTGAAATAACACAAATATTGCCAAAGCAGTAATAATACATATAGTATGGACATTCAAAACTAATAACAAAAATACATTGCATAAAGAAGAAATAAATAAATACATTAAAATAAAAAAAAAAAAAATACAAATGACAAAATAACAATGACCTAAACTAACAGTTTTACTAGAACGATCTAGTTGCTACATTTGTATCTCTCAAGTTATGACAAGAGAACAAGTATTGTGCCGCCAGGTTAATGCATTCAAGTTTTTCTCCCAATAAGTATGATAGTTTTCCTACATTACTCACTCCATGGAATTCAGGACAAACATTTCCTATTAGAGTAAAATACTTTTGTCTAATAGTTTGATATTTCTTACATTGAGTGAGAAAGTGAAGTTCATCCTCTACAACACCATCAGTACAGTGTGAACACAATCTATGATCTCTGGATGTCCAGTTCTGTCTGTGTCGACCTGTTTCTATACACAGACTATGAGCACTTAGACGATACTTTGACACAAGTTTTCTCTGCTTATAATCTTGAACATTTATTAAGTATGGTGCCAATTTATAGTCCGTTTTTATTTGTCTGAAGCAAGTTAATTTGTTTACATTGTTGATTTTGTTTTGCCAGTGATAAATGTATTGGTCTTGAGTTGTGTTTAGAATGAGTCTGAGTTTGGCCTGTCTGATCTGATCGGATGACTTCAGCTGATGTTTGTTTTGGAGGTGTTGTAAAGGATCGCTCTCTGGATGTGCTGTATTGTGTTTGAAAGCACTGTGGTGGTAGTTGTCTGGTGAACTATCTGATAAGTGAAACCAGAATTTAGATGCTCTCTTCTGAATTTCAGACAGGAGAGGAAACCTTCCAAGTTCTGCTCTACATCCCAGATTTGGGGCATTTCTGTGAATTCCTAGGATGTTTTTGCTAAATTCAAGGTGGAACATTTCCACTGGACATTTGTCCCACAATTCATAGTCCAGCTGAAATTTGGGGCCCCAGATTTCACTACCATAGAGAAGGATGGGTTTGATGACACCATCAAAGATTTTCAGCCACAGTTTAATAGGGAGATTAAATTGAAATAGTGTTTTTCTTATACTATAGTAAACTCTACGGGCTTTTTCAGCAAGTTCTTTTATTGCCATGTTGAATTGTCCCGAAGCAGAAATTGTCAAACCCAAATAATTGTAATTGGTCACATGACTAAGAATTGTTCCCCCAAGTGTAAAAATATATTTTTTGTCTGTAAAACGACTTTTCTTTTGAAATATGATTATTTTGGATTTGTCCATGTTTATTGGTAAGTCCCAGTCGTTACAGAACTGTTCTAGAACAGCGAGGCTTTTACGCAAACCTTCTTCATTTGGTGACAGCAACAGGAGATCGTCTGCGTACAGAAGACATTTGATTTCTCTGTCTTCAAGAGTTAAACCAAGACAAGAAGATTGTTCAAGCTTTGTGGCCAGTTCATTAATATAAATATTAAATACTCTCTCTCTCTCTCTCTCTCTCTTGCTCTCTCTCTCTCTCTCTCTCTTGCTCTCTCTCTCTCTCTTGCTCTCGAGTAGCTCTCTCCTCTCTCTATCTCTCTCTCTATGCCTCTCTCTCTCTCTTGCTCTCTCTCTTGCTCTCTCTCTATTCTCTCTCTCTCTTGCTCTATCTCGTCTCTCTTCTCTCTCTCTCTCTCTCTTGCTCTCTCTCTCTCTCTCTCTCTCTCTCTCTCGCTCACACAGACTACAGAACCTGTATGACTTTCTTCTGCAGAACACACAAGAAAATATTTTGAAGAATGTTGGTAACTTTTTTGGGTGAACTATCCCTTTAAATCATCAATTCAGAGTTTTATAGGATTGCATAGGTCACATTTTTGGCCTTTGGCAGGTTTGTTGTTGTTTGAGTTCACATTAAAACCTGACTTGATATTTTAAGATCTCTTCTGACACATGTGGCATCTTTTGCTACAAGATCTGATATCACATGTTTCTGTATTTTTGTTTCTACCGAAATGCACCGATACACAAAACGTTATTTCATATGTAGTTGTGTTTACTGTAATATTTTCTGTGTCTCAAATGTAATTCTTCCAGTACGCCAGCTGCCCGGCGTTCGGCCACCGGTCGCCCTGGGCTTCATCACTCTGAGTATATGTGGCAGTGTTGTTGTGAGGCGCTGTGTAAACACAGTAAAATTGCTTGGGGCCGGATTCCTCTCTCCACACTCCCTTTTCGATCCCACCAGACTTATTTTCAATATGCCACTCTCAAAGCAAACCATATTACCATAAGCTCTCTCAATATAGCAGCAGTGTGCAGAAAAATATCGGCCCAGACTGAAATTTTCATGATGAGCTTAGTGGGACTTTTTCAGTTTTCCCCGCGCCCACCTGATTTCAAACCAAGGCTTCATTAGTTTATGTTTTGCTCACGTATTCGGGAGGCACGAACGGACAAATTGAGATGCTATCAGCGTCAAATACGAGTCTGGTTGTTTCGATCACTGGGTCGAACGGCTGAGTGACTTTACTGTCTCCAAACCCAGGGTGCCAAATAGATTTCTTCATTTGTTAGATTAGGCTACAAATAAAGCAGATTGGAGAAAAAGCACGCTCGTTGACATTCTTCACTGTAAAACAACATCATTTATCACAATGCAGATTGTCGGCTCCGAACGCGATCTCGAAACTCGCGATATATCATAAAAATGTCCAAAATGACAATCTAATCTCTGAAACATAAAATTGTAGGTTGTTTATCTTTATGTGTAAAAACAACTGACCGGACGACTCCAATTATAAATCATTAATATAATATAACCATTGTCGTTTGCGGTAAGAGAGAATTGATCTTTTAATAGCTTATTTTTGTTTAACCAAAAAAAAGTGACAGATTTTTTTGACTAGTTAAAGCTGCAATCAAAGTCAGTTTGTACATGTCTTAAAGCGCTTATTTAATGTCATTTAATGTACGATGTTTATACTTTAAGATTACAAATGATCTCGTTTGTTTACAGCGAACGCAACATATAATTAAGAGACTTGCAAACGGAGGCCGTGAGCTTTCGAGTTTTGCTCCACCACTACATGTCACGGCTGTACCGCCCACCATCTTGACAGCAAACTCAAACAGGCCTCATCCGCTACCATGTTGCCCTCCCCTCCTGTAGATTCCCACTTATGCCTCACGCCCATGTTGAGCTTGTTGTAGCGTGTCGGCGTTTGGCAGCTTTATACCTTCTGCTTTCTGTTTTCCTGAATCTCCATTATCTCCAGTGCCGCAGAACGTCCTGAGGCCTTTACCGTCACCCCTCGCCACAGCCGCGAGAGCTTCGCTTTGCTTTGCGTTTTTTAGATAAAGTGCGAGTCGGTGTGGCGCATGACGACGGAGCAGAGAAAGATGTAATGGGTGTTTTTTCTAATATGGGCACTTTTGGCCCTGTGGACTTCTTTTAGAAAATAAGCACACTTTGTCTGCGGACTATTTTTTAACATACACATTCATCACAGACAGATTCTGCAGGGGTTTTTAACATCACAGACACAATCACATTTGAGATATTTGTGCAACAAAATGGCAGACACCTTTCTCTCTCTGAGGCCCACAGCTAGCATTATTCGTATCCTGGAAGTATTTTGAATCATGATTTTCAATAGATTTTTTTCATATTTTGCTCTTGATTGTGATTGTGATTGTGTAGTGATATTTCACCCAAAAATAAAAATTCTGTCATCATTTATTCACTCTCTTGTCATTTCAAACCTGTATGACTTTCTTCCGCAGAACACACACATAAAAAGATTTTTCGAAGAAAGTTGTTAAATGGCACCCATTGACTTTGAGTCCATACAATAGAAGTGAATGGGTGCCACTGCGGTTCGGTTACTTTTGACATTTTTCAAAATATCTTCATTAGTGTTCGGCAGAAGAAATAGTCATACAGGTTTGAAATGATGAGAGTTAATAAATAATGACAGAATTTTCGTTTTTGGGTGAAATATCACTTTAACTGACACATCTGTCTCATTGGTAACTACATTCTTAAAAATAAAGGTTCTTAAAAGTACATTTTTTAGACTGTATGGTTTCATGAAGAATCTTAAACATCCACAGCACTTTTCTGTTTTGCTAAAGGTTCTGAATACTATTAAAATACAAGATACCAAGAAATAATACAAATTATTATTTTATGGCCTTGCTGTGAAGATCCTAAAATAACTATAAACTATAACTATAGTTTAACTATAATAAAAAACATTATTAGTGACAAGATGGTTGGCCATGTTGAAAAAGACACCATGCCACAATTTGTCAATATGACACAAATTTTACACAAATATATTTTTTTGTTTATATGATCTATTTTAAAAACATATTATACACTCCTTCAAAATGAAAGGTGCTAAAAATGTTCTTCACAGCGATGCCATAGAAGAACTATTTTGGGTTCCAAAGAACCATTCAGTCAAAGGTTCTTTAAAGAACCATTTCATTCTTACCCTTTTATAATCTGAAGAACCTTTTTTCGCCACAAAGAACCTTTTGTTAAAGGGATCTGTTTCATAAAAGTTCTTTTGGAGTGGAAAACGTTGTTTAGATAAAAGAAAGAATTATTCTTAGAAGATCCTTTGATTCAATCATTCTTTGAGGTATAAAGGGTTCTTTTATGCCGTCGCTAAATTTGTAACAATGTAAAAATAACTTTACTCCCTAATTTGAAAATGACACCCTCATGTCATTCCGTATCTGACTTTTCATAAATTAAAGATATTTTTTAAAGTTAAAGTGTTTGCTTCGTAAAATGAGATCGATATCCGTCATGGTTGTAATGACAATCAGCCCCTTGTAATTGAAACACCCAATTGCTCTTTTCCTTCTTTCTCGTGCTCCGTGCTTCCCTCTTTCTCCCTCTCTCGAGCAACACTTCTGCTCCCAGCAACCCGCCCCACGCTCCGAATCATTAGGCCGCAATTTAGGGCAGAAAATCGCAATTATAGGCTATGGCAATCGGTTGTTATTTTTCTCTGATGCTTGTTATTTCTTTGTCGGAGGCGAAACGACCGCTCTCTGATTGTAATTAGGGGAATTCGAGACAATAAAGCGCACGATTGCGGTAAAGGTTTCACGTTCGCGCTTGTCAGCAGGGCCGGTGGGCGGGATTCCCTGGGCAGAACCTGCAATGACAAGGAGTTGACAGATTAAAACAGGAGCCCGTGGCAGTTTTTGACCCTCTCATGTCTAATAAATAAGCCGGCAGAGAGAGATCGAAAGATCAGCGGAGGAGAAATCTCCCTCTTTTTCACCACCTGCCAGGGCGTGTTTTTTCCTGACCTAACATAGAAAGTCTTCAAGTTACTCATCCTTAAACAATTCTTTGAAAGAACGACGAAAACTTCAAAGGAGGTCTCTCATCACAAATGCATTGCGCAATGTCTTGTCTCGCCTTGATCTATGACAAAGAATATGAAACAGATATCGGAATATTCGGTTTTGTTATCCCCACCCACGTGTTGGAGCTGGCTGAAGGGCACGCTCTTTTGATCAAGCCGTTTGCTCGTATATGTATTTGTGAATATGCCGGCGCTGTGCTCAGATGAGATTAGATGTGAAGATCGAAGCGGTTCGATGGTCGAAGTGGAGCGGTTTGAAAACTTAACAAGCAAATAAATAAATCAAAAGTCATATTGCTAGCACGTTTTGTGGGGGAGGAAAGTCGGAAAGTTTGTGTCTGAATCAAGCATGAGCTACGGCACATGTGTCGAATAAATGAATTTTGATAATATAATGTTAGTATTATTACAGATTTAGGTTGGAAACAAAAGCAAGGTCAGTTTGTGATCATTTATGCAGAGAAATTGTGTGGCATTTTATCAGCTTAAGACTTTAAAAAGCACACAGAACCCAGTTTAAATCAGGCTGTCGTCATCATACAGTATCTTTAATATGATCTATGCAAATATAAAATGGTTTGACTTATCTTATTTAAACGTCTGGAGCTGGTAATGTTTTCTGGTAATGGACTCTGGAACTTACACATTTTTAATAACTTAAAATATTAAATCGCACATTCATGTTCTCTGTTCGATTTTCGCCGTAACGGAGCTCGCAGAAAAGCAATGAATAGTCCAACTTAGAAATATGAATGCACCTGCATGTGGTTGTATAAAAGAAAAAAATAAAGTAGTTTTCTTTTTAGTGATTCTTGCTAGGGGAAGTTTTACTGGTAGTATTGCTTATATTTATGGTTAGGGATTTTAAAGCAAAAAGTATTTTTTGTTCTGTAGACTTGAATGACACTTCAAATCATATATAGTGAAGGAAAGTGGGTGCTATTTGCTTTTGTGAGTGATGTCAGTGCCTTGCTTAATGTTTTTCTCTTTAATGGATGAATAAAATACTTTAAATCGACTTGCATTAGAGAATCGACTCTTTTGACCTTATGCACCTATACTGTAGCAACAATGCAGAATATTTAGAGATCTGTAATATTTTAGGTGAACTATTTATGCATGTTGCAAAATATATGTATATTTTGTAACTCAGCACACTGACAGACATCCAGAAACCCCCAAATCCTGAATTTAAATGTCACTGCGTCGTTCTCGATTTAGCTTCTAGACGAACTCCAAGCAAAGTCCCACCGGTTTCTCTTTCGACTGTTCATTTTTCACCGAGAGCTGTGGTGGGATGCATTTTGAAGCGGCGCACATTTCGAGACCCTGTCAAGAATTATTATGTAAGGAGAGAAATGACAATGGCTTATCTTCTGTGCCTGTGCATGTGTGGAGGTGACTAATTTCTCCGAGCTATGGAACCATCACTTCCAACCTTGTGAGAGAGAGAGAGAGAGAGAGAGACACACACACGAGATGATTGGTTGAGCTTTGCTCCACTTTTCACAGGAAGGAAGTGCGTCCCACATCACTGGGACTTGACTCGCTCTCTTTTCCCACCCCCCACGTATCCGCGGCCTCCTGTCTGTTTGACAGGCTGATCTGTGTTTCTTCCGTACAGAAGCTTTGGAGAAATCATAGATGGCCACTAACACCTCCTCTTATTCTCCTTCAGTCTTTGTGTAAGTGTGTGTGTGTGTGTGTGTGTGTGTGCGCCCCCCCTGATGTTCTCTCTCTCTCTCTCTCTCTCTCTCTCTCTCTCTCTCTCTCTCTCTCTCTCTTTCTCTGCCATAGTGCATGTCAGCCAAGTGGAAAAGACCTGTCAATCAGAAACAGCACGCACACACACAGACGTGCTTGCGCCTCACCATTTCCTGCAAAATTCTGTTTTTGCCGAAACCTCATCTCAACCTAGTGACAACCGATTGGTCATTGCACATACAAAGCAGTGTTATTTGTATTATTTTCCAGTTTCTTTAACTACATTAAGTAAAAGCAAGTTTGTTAGTTTTAATTCAAATAACTTAGGTTTGTGAATCTGGCTTGTGTTTTCATTAGCTTTTATGTGTGCAACCTGCAAAGATAAGGGAAAGATGTGTTGTCTACTTCTTAAATTTACAGCTCGGGTTGGATGTAAATTCATGTCGGCGTAACAAAACACGGCACACAACACGTGCAGTGAAAGTCACTCCGCACATTTACACCGAAGTTTGACAACAGGCAGATGTTGTTGATGCTGATTCACGCTCTCGTCTTAACCCGTTCTCTTGAACCCATTAAAGAAAATGTTTCTCTCCAAAAGGGCCAAAATGAAACATCAGACGTCGTTAGCACCCATTCATCATCATGAAAAGCTAATTACTTTTATTACACATAAAAAGTTTGTCGGATTTAATTGAAATCGCTCGGTGCAAACACGCAGAGATAAACATAAAGGACACCTTGCGTTTAACGGCTACGCCGATGAAGGTTTCTGACATCAATTTGGCAATAAAGTCGAACGATCTGATTAAATTGCCACTTATGGGTTTTAGTGAGCAAAACCCTAAATTAGCTTTTCAACACCCACATCTCCACCACCATAACAGTTGACGTCCCAGCAATCATTTTGAAATGGCGCTCCATCCATTTCTCTGTGTGTGTCCAAACGGCTCCTGCTGGCCGACGAATCGGTTAAGTGAACCAATTGTTTGAGTTCTTGTACTGGTGGCTTTTTCCTGCCTTGAAGTTGAAGTTATTTAGTTACTTCCATTTTAGTTTAGTTTTTTTTGTAGTTCAGTGCTTCAGTGTTAATTGTAGTTTATTATTGTAGCATTTTGTTAAAACAATTTTAGCATTTTATTTATTTTTTACATGCATGTTATTTTTTTTTTAATTTCAGTTCAAGTTTAGTTTTTTATTTATTTAATTAGTTAGAATCAGAATTTATTAAATCAATTTATTTCTAAGACAAAAATACGATATTAGTTTTGTCGAATTTATGTTTTTAAATCAAATTTAGGCCGATATTTTTTTTCATGAAAACATTTTTTATACTATAATAATCTTGGCTGCAATTTGTATATGTTGCTTTCTATCGCCATCTCTGTTTGAAACATGAAATTGCAGGTTAGTTTTTTTGGTGTGTTTATTTTTGTTTAATCTATAAAATTACAGATTTTCAGCTCTTAAAAGCCAATTACAGCCAATAGTGTAATGAAAAAGGTGAAATGGTTATTAAATTTGAGTCTTTTTCTTGGCATTCATTTTAAACCTTTAAAAGCACCATTCTCTGTTATTTCTACCCCTGCACATCAAGCTCACAGTGCGGACAATAGACAAGTGTAGGAGTGTGTGTTGTTCAAGGCGAGAGTGTGTGTGGATGGACACGCCTCCCCGGCCGCTCATTAATGGCAGCGAGAGAGAGAGAGAGAGAGAGAGAGAGAGAGAGAGAGCTACCTAATGCACTTTCATACCTTGTTCCTTTCTCCTCCAAACGCGACCTCTGCCTTCCTCTGACAGCACAGAGCTGCCCGTGACGCTCGACAGACAATCTCTCTGCCTTGTTTCCTTCAACCTCTTTCTCCCTTCGTTCTCTCGGGTCCCAGGGAGCGCCGCCTCCGCGAGAGGGAGGGATGGATTGGGCAGAGCAGGCGAGTGGATAAAAAGCCCGCTATTCTTTCTCATTCGTGTCTTTCTCGCTCGTTTTCCAGCCAGATTTTTCTCTGGCTGGCCTGCTTTCGGCTCTCCAGAGTCAGGGCCTATATACGGCCGGCTCAGCACGAGCCCGAGGTTACGCTCACTAACTTTGGCTTAATCAACATTCAGTCGAGTGGCGAAGAAGAAAGTGAAATTCAAAGCAGGAATCTTTGATATTGATTTCATTCTCTCCTGTTGTGGTCGAGCATCTTGACTGGTGAAAGGATCTCATAGAGATATGTTTATTTAGTTTTTTTAAAGGCATAGTTCACCCCCCCATGTCCCTCCAAACCTGTATGACTTTCTTTATTTTGAAGAATGTTAGTTAACTTTCTGTATGGACACAAACCACAGGGACATTTCTCAAAATATCTTCTTTTGTGTTGCACAGAGAAACCACAGGTTTTGTACCACATGAAGGTAAATAAATGAATTTAAAATAAAAAAAACGTAACCAGCATTAACCAAAGCGCTGTTCTTTCCGCCCACCATTTATTTGTTAAATGACGATAAACGTGAAAGCAAAATGACGACGTTTGTCGTCTGACATTAGTAAAATTCGCCACCAATCAGGCTCCTGTAATGAGGCTTAAACTTACATGAGCCTTTTGTAAACTCCTGTAGTGCGTAAATGGAATAAATCCGAGGGCCGCTGCACAATGGCTGTCAGCAAAGTCTGCAGTGAGAACTGTATTAAACTTGCACAGGAAAAATCAATTCGGAAAATATAGAGGCAATTATTTTGTCTCCCACACAGCCTGACAAAATAAGTGCCAAGCAAAGCTGGGAGGAGAAATAAATAATGAAAGAGAATGAATGAGAGCGAGCGGCGAAGAGACTCGACCAACACGAGACGGATTAGGATTCCTGCGGCCACCCGCAGTCACTCGAACCCAGACGGATGCCTCTACACGTTTATGGACGCATGCGAACAGCGGTGATTAGTTTTGAAAGTGACACGTAAGATTATTATGTTTTTCTGAAGGGTGCTGTGTGTAATATTAAGGAGGATCTATTGACAGAAATGCAATATAATATACATAACTAGGGTGTATAAAGACCTTATGTGAGCTATGAGCTATTTCTATCTGTATACATCGCGGATCCCCTTACATGGATTCTCCATGTTGTTTCTACAGTAGCCCTAAACGGACAAACTGCCTTACAGAGAGCGTTTCGTAAATCTCCTTCGGCAAAGAAGCGAAACGTGACGGCATTTTTGTCCTGCGCCAGCCGCCGTAGTGTACAGGTCTCTCAGTTTCTTTGTGTGTGTGTCATAGAGTCCTGGCTTGGAGACAGATGCTTTCTGGATTGTTGGAGTGTGAAATGTTTGGCAGAAGATGTTGATGTTGTTTGGTGGAAGATTGAAGGCTTGTGGGATTTCTTGGGTAATTATTATAAGATTTAAGAAGTAGATCAGGGAAGCTGGGCTGTTGGCAGTGCATTTGAGTCAGCCGATTGTCATTGTGAATTACTCAATAACTGATTTAGTTTATTTATTGCAGTCTGAAATATAAATATAGAGCTGATGAAGTGGATCAGAGATGGAGCCAAATGAAGGTTGAGGGATCACATGATCTCATACTCTAGAGAGCTGATGAATGGACAGAAGGTGTAACATGGGGGTGTGGCTTGTACCCAAGCCCCTCCCCTTCACAAGGTCTCTGTGTGTGCGCGTGTGTGTGTGTGTCTCTCTCTGGCCCTCTGAGTAGGCTGATGTAACCGGGTGACAGAATTTGGCGGATGGATATAAGAGGATGGAGGGATGAATTTGTCACAGGAGGAGTGTGAGATCATGAGGACACCATGTGGGAAGATCTTCAGACCGGGAAATCACGACAGCATTTCTCTAGGGCTTCACCGTGGTCAGCTTTTTTTAAGCGTGATCTCTGAGGAGCCTGGCAGATGTGGATTTTCCAAGCTTTTTTTTGGAAAAAATTTTGGCTCTTTCAAAATACCCAAATTGTGATACAATCTGATTTGATTATGTTACATGATGAAGAAAAAAACACCGACATATAACAAATATATATATCTTTATTTCATTATCATAAATGTTGAACCATGTTGTGTAGTTTTGGTATCTGCCAGCAGGGGTTAACTGGACCATATCTATCCAAACTTAGATTTTTTGATAATGGTTATCATCCACTCTTTTCCCAACTTGACATATCCACATTTCCCTCTGCAGCATTTGTTAGTTTGCGTAATTTGGGGCAGATTTTGAGCGAACTCTTGCACTTAAATACAGTGTGTGTTGTTATTTGATTTAATAGCCAGCGTGTCACTGAGCTTTGAAGTATTCTTATTGCTGGTTTTGACAGCTTTGAGAGGTGTAATAGAGGTGCGTGTGTGCTTATGACAGCTGAAGCCGAGATAATGACGAAGTCGACAGAAAGGGAGGAAAAGTCGGTCAATTGTTTGCTATCGAGTGACTTTGATTTATTTATTTACTTATTATTCTTTTTCGACATCCTGTATATTGTACACAGCAGAACATAAAAAGATCTATAGACATATTTTCAATATTATAATTGAATTAATATCTTATAATATTATAATTTAATTGAAAATAATTTGTGGATATCTTTAACCCACAAAGAATTACAGTGAATCACTTTTATTTAAATGCTACAATATTTATTCAGACCTAAAATACTGCAAAGAAATTCACTTTTAAGCAATAAGACAGTAATATTTCTACATGTATTTAAGAGAAGTAAAAAAATACAATTTTGTTATAACCTTGTCATGCATGCTGTCAGCCATTCACATTGCTGTTGTATTCTTTCAGTAATGTTTTCTACTTTAATTGAAAGCTAATTTTCCTATTTAATTTAGGTCATTTTAAAGTCAACCTCCCATATACAGCTGATGAAAAACATCATTTTTAAGAACGTGGCAGATGCACAAAACTGGCGTTAAATCACCACCTGCAGAATGAAATGAACGGTGCAAACCGTAGTTTTAATTTAACTTCTGTTCAATTAACACCAGCGATCATACTGCGGGGAGAAACCGGGTATTTTTGGACGTACTCAGCAGGCAGCGTCAGAATCTGAAACAACTGAGATGTTGCGCCCCGATCACCTGATCTAAAAATACAGAGTCTCAGAGTAACGTCTGTTTACTTCGTTTTGTTTGCTCGGTTGTTTATCTTACGCTTTAGTGTTGACCGGGGATTTGATCTGATCTTAATGATACGCCATCAGATTGTGTAATGCTGTGTTCATTCCTCCGAGCCGGAGGGGCGGATGAGCACTGAAGAAGCCACCAGCTAAAAATAATGACACCTGAGCAAAGTTTGATCGCGACGCCTCTGTGTCCGGTGGGATCTGGAAATGCTTGTTAAATGCACACAACTGTTTTCAGAAGCGTACAAGCGCCTGTTTAACAGCTTTAGTTTACTGAACTAAGCGCTGACTTTAAAGCCCATATGTACATGTTTACAAGATTCATCAATTTCTCTGTCTGTCTCTCTCTGAAGACATACAGTACTGTATATATACACCCACACACACATGTTGTGTTTCAATGTTTTATGGCAACTTTCCATACACATAATGACTTCTCGACTGTACAGACTGTAGCTCGAAACCTGCAGTTTTACATTTCAAAACATCATTTTGTTTGATTTGTGAGCACAATTTCATATAAATAAATATGTTAACTTCAATGTCCCCCAAGAATTTTTCCCTTAAAAGGATAGTTCACCCAAAATTCTGTCATCATTGACTCATCCTCTAGAAAATCTGTATAAATGTCTTTGTTCTGATGAACACAGAGAAATATATATAGACGAATGCTTGTAACCAAACAGTTCTTAGCCACCATTGAGTAGGAAAAATTACAATTGTAGGCAAAAGTGCCCCAGAACTGTTTCCAAAATATCTTCTTTTGTGTTCAACAGAACAAAGAAATGTACACAGATTTGTCCTCCTGGTAGTCAATGGGGGTCCAAGAACTGTTTGGTTACTGACATTCTTCCAAATATCTTCTTTTGTGTTCAACAGAACAAAGAAATGTATGCAGATTGGAGAGTGAGTAAATGAAGATGTGGGTGAATGAATACTGTATACAAATATGTGCTCTGTTCCAGAGAAACCCCGGCTAGTCACGTTTAGTATTATGATTTCTAATCGAGCGTCATGTATAAATGTGTGACTTTTGACTCGAGTTCCTTTCAAGTGAAATCTTTCTTGAATTCTCACGGTAGACGGGCTGAAGCATTTCCTATGATGTAAAAATGGAGCTGTAGGATGACAGTGTGCTTTTGTTGAGATGGTGGTTTTTTCCCTGTAGGTTTGATCCGTTTGAGAGCCTGTCTTGCTCCGGTTCTCCGCGGTTGAACTGAAACCGCTTAGTGTTCCAAAAGCTATCTCACCTCCGTCTCTATAGCAGGTTTGGTCTCTTTCACAGCGCTCGGTGAAGCCTCGACAATGCCACGGTGTTGTTCGTACCTGTCTTGTCAGAAGATAAAACCTTCCCTTTGTAGTGTACGGATACAGATCGCGCCGCTGTGACATCCCATTGTCTGACCTTCTGCCCAGGCATGTGTCGGGTTTTTCGCTAATGAATTGCCTTTTCATAATTAGAAATGCCACAGACACGGCCAAAGCGACAGCTAATAAATAAAGCGCGCGCAAACAGAAAACGCGCGGGGTCTTCTGGATTAGAGAACAGATGCTTGAGCTGTCTGGCGGAAGTCCGCGAGAAACGTTGCCAGACGATTAACAGCTTCGTTTGGCAGATTCGTTGTTTTCACACCCTGTGATGTGAAACGAAAAAGATGACGTCATGGTTGACAGGAACGTCCAGAGCGTTTGAGGTGTCTTCAGTACAACACGTCATTGCTCACACTTTAAGAACGTCAAAATTCATTGATGTTGTTTGTATCGCCTGCTTTATGAAATTCATTGATTCATGGCTAACTTCGGAAAAGCATGCTAAACCACCACCAGCATCTGGTTAACATTCAGCTCGCTGTCAGTTCAAACCTCAAACCTGACAGATCATAGACTAACTGCGAGTTAAAGATTTGTTTCCCTGCGAGGAAGGAGTTTCTCTTTTCAAACTAATGAGAGGGGCTCAGGGCTTTCTTGCCCTAAGGAAACATCTCAACACGCTCATTCTAAAGGCTTTCCTGTAGGGGCCTGCAGTGTGAGCATTGATGGGCCCATTATAGTACCGGAGGAACTTCAGGGTTAGGATAAATAAGCAGGGCCTATAGGGAGCATTTCTTTCTTTGTCTGAACTATGAAGAGATTCATGGTATCACAGGTTGTTGGATTTGTGCACAGAGAAGCAGAACGGGTTATACTGGAGATGCATGAAATATCAAACTTGTCAAGTGTTTTTTGGGACATACACTCATCCTTCAGCTACATTTGCAAGATTGAAGGTAATTCTTAGGATACGTTAAGTATGAGTGATAATAAAGATATATCATTTGTATAAAAGCTAAGTATGTAAAGTGAACTGCAACTAGAGGTTTTAAACAGTGATGGCGACATAGAGGCAGATGTTTAGAGAGGCAAAATTGATTTAAAATTCATGTTCCTCTCATATGTTTGCATCCTTGCTTGATATTTTCTGTTGCAATTATTCATTTTTAATATCGGAATATACATTCATATTTATGGATTGTTTTTGTTATATAGGTTGCACATCCAAAATGAGCAAAAAAAGTGACATTACTAGAACATTCCCAACCTACAGTATACTAATAAAAATAATTTCTTGAGCAATACATAAATACGTAGTGTGTTCAAATCTGCAATGTTAAACTTAAAATAATGATGTAGAATTCAGGTGTCGGGTATGATGTCATTTGAGTTTTGTACTTCTTTATTTTATATTACAGTATCTTTACTCTGTGTTTTCAACATATGTTCTCGTTTTTGTTTGATCATACAGCTGCTTTGATGCAATGCAAAAAAGTGTAATGAAAATCAAATTGACCTGACATGTACATCAACTGGCAATTTTGTGTTTCAAACAGAGATGGCGATAAAGAGACGAAAAGTTCGGATCACAACTTTAAATTCTAATCGTGAATCTGTAAACACTGTATGGTATGCTGTGTTGTAGTTTTGTGTGCATTGTTAGCAAGTGATGCAACATTTACTGAATCCAAAAGTTTCACTTTGATAATAAATGTGCAGCCGTAGGTCATGCATCGATACGTCGGATGTAGATTGCAGTGTGCAGGGTTCAAATCAAGCTTCCTTTTTTAATATCTGACAGCTGTTGATGATTTGGTGGCATGAAATTGCAAATCAGTGCAGATTTTTATCAGAACAACAGCGCTGCAAAATAGAGGAGAGATACTAATTATGCTAAAAATGAACCCATGGCGCGCAAAGCGTTCACTGCGGGAGCATGCTAAATTTGCTGCAGTCTTTTGTTTATTTGATCCGTCACTTTCCCCTGTTGTTTGCAGATGCGTTCGGAAAAAAACCTGTCTAAAACGGGCTGGGAATTTTGCTGCTGTACCAGCTACATAATGTTTCTGCCTCCAATTCCAAAACGTGAGATGCCACGGCCGATACATTCTAATGCCCGCATGCTAATACGCTTTACGTCTGTTGCCGTCAGGAAATGAAAAACAGTTGGTCAGACATGGAGCTGTTTCTTTCACCTTATCTCTAAACCCGGCCACAATACAGTAATGAAAACCGCAGGCTGTTCCTTTCAGGGCTCTGCTTTCTTAGGGTGATAAGGTAGATGTGAATACAATGTGAAAGGCTAATGGATAAAGATGTCCAGTAGGTTCATGCCGTCATGCAACCGAATGAAATAATGCAGCCATAAATCAAGAAAAGCTGCCATAAAACTATAAATCTCTGTCAGCACACGCATACACAAAAAAAGCTGGCATGTTTTCCATGCGACGCTTTTTTCTTGATGGACAAAAACACAAAGGTTTTCCCGCAGGCGCTGAAAAATGTTATTATTCTTTGTAGTATTTAGTTTTATTAAGAGGAGACCGGGTCTGGGTGCCACACTTTTCTTAGTGTTTACTCCTGAGGGAAGGTTTATTGTTTAGTTAGTAAGTTTCTGCCACATACATCAATTCTTAGTTGCCAAGTTATTGAAAATGTCTGCTCTATAAGTTCATGAAACACATGTTGACCTTTTATTGGGGCATGTTGTCAAGTTGTCCATTTTTGTGTTGTACTTTAAACACAAGATATAGCCTTTGTGACCACTTGTTACTGGCATCTGTTTCTTGCCTAGATGGTTTTTGAATCTATACAGCTCATAATGTAAAGGTATATCCGTTTTTACCCGAAATGCATTATACCTATAATCTTTGACTGCAGAAAGAATTTCTCTTTTTTACTCTAAAGTTTGCTCCATATGAGCTGATCTCAACAAATGACATTTAAAAATTGAGCCATGTTACACAAATAACATTTGCCTGCTGTTATTGCATTATAGAAACAGCTATGGCGCTCTATTAATGTCTCTGCGTGACACAATAGAGAGAGAAATCATTGAGGTACAGGCGGTTATGTGAGTTTAAATCATTTCATACAGAATAAAAATAAAATGTTTTCAATGCACGTTTATTTATTCATGTTTTCTTCATCTAGCTGTTTTAATCGAGGCCCTACCTATCAGGAATTATGGATCTTAACTAGGTTTTACTTTGTCAATATGAATGATGTTGTGTTATTTTGAGCTTTTGATTCAGGCATTCAATGAAATTCATTTACTTTATCTCGCGGATGGAAGGGCTTATCGTTTTCACATTAAATGTAAAATCAGATAAGCCCTGTGGAAATAAATCTGTAGAGAGCCAATTATATTTATAGATTTTCGAAATACAATTTTATATTTTATGCCTGTAGCGAGGATGTTCAAATATTCTAGTAAATATTTGGCTGTACCGTTTCATAAAAAGAGATGCGGTGGAATTCAAAAGGAACCACGTGCAAGTGCGTACGCTGCAAATGTCAAAACGAAGTTTAGATGTTCAGATTCCTCTATCAGGTCATGGCAAAGCAACGATCTAAAGTAGGCTACTTGCTTTTAGACATGTTTACAGTCAGCAAGCTACAGCACGTGAAATATATGCTGCGTTCCAATTCGCCTTCTTAAGTATGTTTTTGTTATGGAAAAGTATATAGATTGAAGTGCGCAACAAAACTGTATGCACGCACTGGGTCACACTAACGCAAAACAGAAGAGGCTATTGTTGCCCGCTAGCCCACATTGTGATCGTAACTTGTCATGAACAACAAAATACAACTCTTTCTTTGTTCATTCATTATTTCTTATGTAATGTTTACTGTACACATTTATTACTTCAGCCGTCCATGGATCTGCACTTTAAATTATCACTGGAAACTAATCATTTGAATACTATTTAGGATGGATCGTATGCCAAGTGGGATGCACCGATAGTGATGTTTAAAAGTATCTCTATCGCCCCCTGCGGTACTGGAGGTTTATAACCACCATAGTAACAAACATACCGGACATAAAGCAAAGCATTTGGCAAGCATTTCTGCATTTGCATAGTTGTTGTTAAATTACGATGCATTGACTTGGGAAGCAAAATGATAAAAGATAAAGATAAAAAATGTCGTGCATTTTGAAATATAAAAATATATAAGTGAGTTTATGCTTAAAACAATAGAATAGGGTAGGGAAATAATTAAAAGGAAAAAAACTTAGATTTTCCCCCCATAAAATATGACTAAATATGTAATTTCGCGTCTCAAGTAAATGTATCTTGAATGTATAGATATTTTGCATGATGCATACATATATCATCATATATGCATTATTAGCACCATCCAACAGGAGAGCTAAAGGAACACTAAAACATACTCCAGCTATAGACACTGCATAATAAAAGCCAGTGTTTAATGGCTGTACTGTAATAGTTCTCCAGAATGATCAAATTACTGTAGGTGCAAATGGTGTATAATCTGAAATCTTTTTTTAGCGGTGGTACTTACATTTAATGTCATAATGAGGCTCAGTCGATGAGGCAGTGCACGGGAGCTAACGCAGGGTATGAGATCTCAGTCATTCTGGTAGCTGTAGACTTAAACATGTGACATCATCTCAACCCACAATATGGTTAACACGTTTTAACATGCAAAACGATGCGCAAAACTGCACATTTTCTACCGATGCGTTTGATTGTTAGGTATCCTGAATGATTTGGTCAAAGATGTGTTGTATGAGTACGTGAGTAAATTATGTATATGGTCATGGGTAAACACATATGTGACCCTGGACAACAATATGGAAAATCATTTTTGGAAACTGAGATTTTTACATCATCTGAAAGCTGAATAGCTTTCTATTTATATTTGGCCGAGATACAACCATTAGAAAATCTGGAAAATATTGAGAAAATGTCCTTTATCAGAGGCACTGTAGCAGGCAGCTGCTAAGAAGAAACAGGTTGGTTTTCTCTCTATCGTCTTACCGCTGTGATGATGTTGTGGAGAATAGATGAACCTGAAAGCTGAAATTCTAAACTTTACACAGATACCAAACTTGTGTGTAATTCCCAAAGAGCGACAGCAGCGAGTGAAGTTTCTAGACGTGTTGCCGGCCATTTTTGTTCACGATTTTGCTGCATCCACTCACAAAAATAAAGTTTTTATATATTTACAAAAATATTTACTTAATATCCTGGTTTTGTCTGTTTTTGAAATACAGTAATATATCTCAGTATTGCAATGTTTGGTCTCATAGGTTCCATTGTAAATTACTTTGTTTTTGCTAATTAAGTGAATCGTTTCATTCTTTTTATTCTGTATGTCATCATTGCAAAAAGTAGAAAAGGTGAAGGCAAAAGCCTTGATGTTTAGCGTAATAAAGAGGACCGACATGCAGAGAAATAATGAGAGTCTGTATAAACAAATAAACTGATATTTTGCCCTCACCTGCGCGGCCCTTGGGCTACGCCCTCAAACTCCCGGCTCTGCGACCGCAATTGCGGAGGCAGAGCCCTGCCCCGGGCTACCCGAAAGGGGTTAAATGGCAATTATGTCTGTTTAATGCGATGTCAAAAGCCTCTATTCACAGGCGATGAGAACATTGTTCCCCCTCCTCTCCCCCTAGCTCTTTTCTCTGTTCATTTCACACATAAGCAAGCACAAACTCATGCAGATGGCTTGCCGACAGCAGAATCCCTCAGTAGTTCTTTGATATTTGAAAAGAATACATTTGTCCAAAGAAATTATTAGCATTTTGAAGTCCATGAAACGCTTGTTTTTACTGATGAATCCTTTTATGATATGACTGACGCGTGTGTTGTGGAAGAGACAGAATCACTTAGGATTCGTGATGTTTAGCCTATCTGCTATAGTGTGACAACTAGCCCCTGTATGATTTTCATGATGCCGTTTCCTCTCATCCGCAGTATCGCTGTATGGTTGCACTTATTAAAACATGAATAATATATGGAAACAATGTTTATTACTTTAGCAATGTGTTTTGGAATGTACAGGAGAGATAACAGCAAAACATTTTGTGTTTCATGAAACGCACTTCCGAACACAGCTTTACGTAACATGTTGGTTTTGCTATGAGCTTAATGATGATATCCAGTCACTTTTTCCAGAAAATGCTGCAGAGACGAATTTATAGTCGAAATCGTATTGTACACGTGTAATATCTAAGCTTTCGAAGTAAAACAGTGGTGCTGTACAACAAGAGCCAAAAAGGGCCCTGAAAGACTAAATGAAGCTGTTTGTATTTCAAACATGTTTTCTCTCTTTGAGCGTAACATGCATACACACACTCCTTAAAAACTCTTTGGATTACGTTTTTTTTGTACGTGCACCTGAATAAACCGATCGTGAAAGATTTGCATGCCACGCGATTCCGTGTCCTCCGGGTTACATCGGGGTTCATTCCTGGCTGAGATCTGTATGCGCCAGGAGCGTCTCGTGAATTCTCCTGCCGCGTAATGATTTTAAAGAATTCAGGACTGCGGAACGCTAACAACAGAAATAAAGGAATAAAGGCTGGAAATTGCTCTGAGAATTAGCTTGTCCAAACATGCCAGAGAACTCAATTACATATATAATTAATGTCAGCGGCATCTCACGAGGGTAAGAGCCGTAGCCATTTTATTAGCCCGCGCTCGAACGGAATTTCACATTTTGCAAACAAGCAAATATGTCGTGCCAATTTGGTGCGAACGAATGTCATCCGGAAGACTGCGCATGTGGCACAAGTGTTTTTTTGTCTTGAATTGCATTCGATACTGAGAATTAATTTGTGGTAGGTTTTCAAAACCTCTTAACTTGAGTTGGATATTTTGGCATCCAAAACAGGTTGTGCTGTGGACATGAATGATACTCATGCGGCTTCTTGATGACAGATGTTTAAAGTACTTTTTGAAGTGATCCGACGAAACGGTTTTCATCTTGCGATTTGGACCACTAAGCAACCTTTAGAGACCGCCCAAAATACCCAAGCAGCCTAGCAACACACACGCACGCACGCAGGCACGCACACGCACACACACACACACGAAACTCAGCAACCGCGTAGCAATGGCCTGGCAATCAAAGTTATACATATATTTTATAGAAGATAAAAGCCCCCAGTCACCTGGGTTTTGCTTTAATTTAATAACACTGTACTCTTATGATAGCATTAGCCTTGAAATGTTCAGCTTAAAAAAAAAATCATTGATCTGTATTGGCGGAATTGAGAGATTTTATGTTGCTTGTAATATCTTGTAAATGCATTTTTTATGTTTTGGAGGACACTATAGTTATAAATACCCTTAAAGGTATAGTTCATCCAAAAATGTAAACAATTAAGCCATCCTTTGTTTACTCTATTATTCCAAACCTGTATGACTTTCTTTTGCAGAACACAAAAGAAGATATTTTGATGAACATTGATAACCAAAGAACATTGACTTCCAATGTACGGACACTAAACCACTAAAGCATTTCTCAAAAAATCTTCTTTTGTGTTTCACAGATGAAAGAGTCATGTAGAGGTTTTGAATGATACAAGCATAAAAAAATGATGACGGAACTTGTTTTGTCTGCACTATACCTTTAAGACAAACTTATTCATAAAAACCTAAAAAGTTCAAGTCTAGTTTTGGTTCTCACAATCTTGGCTTCCTTAAACCAGATTAGGAACCCTTAAACAGAAACCATAAAGATCCTTTCCCAGGTAAACTGCTGATACCAACAATAGACTAATGTCAGTGTGGATTCATTTATTTTTCTCGTTTTTTTATTCCATGCATCATGTGGCACTTTTACCCCCTGGCACAATGCTGCAAACAGTGCCGCTTTAGACCCATTTGTGCTCTCCTCTCTCCCTCCCCTTTCTTTCTTTCGCTTTGCGAGGCGCATCGGTCAGTAATGTAAGACTTCATGCGTACCGCTTCCTGACAGCGGGGCAGCAAATGGAGCAGCCGAACCTGTCTGCCTGTTCTGTGAATAATGCAAGGAGGTGTTTCACCGGGCACCGCTGTTTTTGGGACGTGTCGTCTTCTCTTTGCTTGCTGACTTAGACTAATGCATAGAGAAACGCTTCTGATCCTAGATCAGCATTCTTTCACTGCGGCAGGTTCTGTAAAGAAGCCTATTAAATCAAAGCAGTCGCTGCTGGGTCGTTGTGCACCTCTGCTGGTGTTTGTCGTTCTTGTGTCTCTTTTTTGTTCCTCGAGCTTCTGTTCTACAGCAATCAACCCGTTAATTTGAACCATTTGTTTACTTACTTAAGGTTAGTGCGTATAAAAAAGCTGTAGTTAATAGTGATCTCTAGAGACTAAGGTGACCGATGGGTAATATACAGTAACACCAAATAAAGCCAATTCTTCAATATGCTTGCTTTTAACAATCGGCTATAGCGTCTTTAAATGCTTTTGTCTTTAAAATTATTTTATTTGAATTAATAATTAAAATGATACATAAAATAAGTCATTAATAATTCAAAAATAAATATTATTTTAAATGTTGTGTTGAAAGTTTTCTTGAGTTGTAGTTTTTTGGCTTTTACTATAAATATGTCAGCCTGAAAAATATATAAATCAGCAATTTAGACAATTTAGTAGATATTAGATATTATAAGTATTTAGAAGATATAAGAGAAACTTACAGTCTCTCACGTCAGCCAATATGGACATCATATTGGCTGTTTTAAAAGGGGGAAGAGCTACTCGATATGTTCAATGTTTTGAACAAAGCTATGCATTTCAAGGCACTCCAGTGGATCTTTAATCCACTATATTTTATTTATATAATAAATTCTATTTTTTATATATATATGTATAATTTTATTTATTCTAATAAATTATTTATATTTTATTTTATTTATATAAAATAATTAATTGTATTATTTTATTTATTTATTCAGTATTCAATATTTTTTACCATTTTTCTTTTTGTTATTTTAATTCAAAACATAAAATCATATTGAAACATAAAATCAAATGTATTGTAATTGGTACCCATGTGAGCAATCATAACATTTCTTATATATAAAAATGTCAGATTAATAGTGGTGACTGATTAATAGTTTGAGGACAAATGTTGTGTTTCAACATTGAGCAGATAACAAATAACTAAAAGGTCGACAGCAGTATGATGTAAATCGGTTGTGGGAAGCAAGGGATGTTTCATACATGTAATTTACTGCATCATTCTGTAGTGTAGCTGTTATTATCTGTACAGATGACATGAGCAATATTACAGACAGAAAACACAATTATCGATCAAACGTTCGGTTGTAGAGTGAAGATCACAAGAGATCAAGCTGTTCAAGCACTTCTCCGGTACAAACAAACTCTGTGGTGTCCATATGAGTTGGTATGAGCCCTTCAGTAAGGAACATACTGTACTGGTCTGATGGTAATAGACAGTGAAAACACTTTCGAGTCGGAAAGAAGAAGGCATGAGGTGATTGACATTTGCAAGATAAGAATAGCATGATGTTGTTTGAACAGGACAATATTTAGGATATCACAACTTCTTAGATATTGTATTAAATGTAGAAAACAGATTACAATGGTGCATATTGTGTATTGGTCCACCACATGTCTCAGGAGATGTAACGGAGTTTATTTCGTCTCGGATATTTCTCCCGGAATTGCTCAGGAAAGACGATAATTTGGGGAATTTGAATGTATTTGAAAAAAGTTTGTGTTGGTTTTTTTGGAAAAGGATATTAAGGAGATTTCACTTGTAATTTCTTTGGGTCTTCAGCACAGTGTGTTTATTTCTCTGACAAGTGCTTGAATGATATTCAGCAGGTGTTTTTGTTCACGATTTCAAATGTTGATCTTCTTTTCTGCGGCTTTTTAATTGGTTCATTTATGTTTGTACACAAACACGACAAATGTTTAAATAGCGTTATTTATACAATGAGCTCTTTTACAGTAACAGTGAAGTAGTCATGTGTTTTTGGCATTGTAGTTAAACTGTAGCATTTTGTATTACCACAGTTTTACTACAAATACCACGGTTAAGCTATGGTGAATCGGATAAACCGAAGCTTTTTCCTTTTTGGTTGTCGATGTATGTGTTTGGATAATTTGACTCACGTCATTGACTGTAATCCGAGGTGCATCTTTAGTGAAAGCGTCATTGTTTCCTTATGAACGCTACATGCGCCGGATGTAACTGAGCTGGCTGAGACAAAACGCGGAAGCGAGCACAGAGTCTATTTGTGGCTTCTGTTATCTGGATGAGGGATATTTGTCTTATGACTGACAAAAACACGAGCATCATTTTGTAATCAGGAAGACACAATGTCAGTCGAGCAATGCAGGGAGATTCACTCGGCATGCCTTTGATCGCATTAAAACTCCTCTGCCTTCAATGCTTTCAATTTCTGTCAGGTTTTCCCCCTCGTGCTTTAGCATTAGCATTTAGCAATCATCTACTCAAACCTCGCTCGGTGGAAGAAAGCGTCAGCCTTTGATGATTAAAATGCTGGTAGTTTGCAAACAGGGAACATTTTTTAGATCAAAGACGCAGTTAAAAGCAGTCAGGATAGCATGCTGGTGGCTCTGGTTGTTTAAAATTCACTTCGCTTGTGTCCTACAGCCTTCTGGCCCACAGATGAACTAGATGATGCTCCGAGGTTTAAAAGGTGTTTCGTTGTTGAAATGCAATTACATTTATGCATTTTGCAGACGCTTTTATCCAAAGTGCATTCAAACTATAAATGGTTTGTGTGTTCGCTGGGAATCAAACTCATGACCTTTGCACTGCTTGAACACAAATCCTGGAAGTTAAGCTACAGGAATATTTCATCGGATCTCAGAGACAACTTTAAGCCTTTTGTAGGTTGGCTTTAAAGAGATAAAAGTACACAAATTTCACGGTTCAGTACGTAGCTCAGTTTTGGTACATAGCCTACAGTTGTTTGGTATGATTTTGGTACAGCATGCAGGGACAACAAAAATATGTCTCAAGACTCAAGATTGTGTCTGCCACAAATCTTATTGTGAACTGGATTAAACTCTTTTGAAAAATAAATTTCATACGAAATGCATTTTTTCAAGTTGGTTTTAAATATAGGAGTTGGGAATAAAGTTTTTTTTTTGTAAAGTAGTGGAGAAGGAGACAATTCTTTTGACTATAAAGTGGCACAAGTTATTTTATGCATGAAGATTTAGTTAATGATGAAATTACATTATAACATGATTTAAAGTTAATTGTACTAATATAGCTGAAGGATAATTACCTTTGCTAATTTAATGTATTGGTTAGTTAAAAACAAAATAAGATGAACACAAAATCAGGTTTTATTCCTAATCTATCCAACAGTATTTTATAATTATAGCTTGGGAGAAACTTAAAAACTCTCAATCCGAACAAACATATCAGGATAATGTTTTTTTGTTCACCTAAAACATAAGGAACATCACATTTGACAGATTTCCCTCATTTTGCAGTAGTGTGCCGGTGCACTTCTTAACCCTTGACCTCTGTCTCTCAGTGGAAATCATGAGGAGTCAGCCACGCTCACAGAGACGAGTGAAGCAGAGCGTGACGTGTGTGCATGCGTGCGTGCAAACATGTTGAATACTCTCTAATCAGATGAAATTTTCTTGGACTGGCTCGTGGAGACGAGGTGAGACTCGACAGATACAAACATGTCTTTCGTTTCACTTCTGTGTGCCAACAGCAGTGAAATCACCTCCTTGCGTCTCGCACACTCTTTCATTCCGTCCAGACTTTCCAACAGGCGTTTACAGGGAGACTAAGAAAAGGTTTACGGTGGCACAGAGAGAATGTTGTTGCAGAATCATTCAGCTGGAAATGAAGTGTATTTGTGAAGGCCTTCCGCTGTGCTGCAAAGTGGAAAGACCACCAGGACAAACCGGATGAGGAAACCCCTCTGTGTTGTCGACTTGTTGAAATGTATGGAATCAGTCCGGTGTTGACTTATTCAACAGATGAAATATGCATGACTTTCAGTATTTTAACCTAAAGAGGTTTGATTTAGGGTCCTTATTATGCAGAATTCTCTTTCTGTGACGGCACAGGGTTCCTCGTCTCCTAAACTAAAACTGTACATGTAAAGCTTCTGAACTTTTGAGTCTTTGAAATCAATATTTCTTGTCCATTCATGTATTTATCTAGTTATTCGCATAGTACTCAGGTTAGTATTGCACAAATGCATGTATGGGATGTATTTGGATCATGACCTGATGAATGCATTTCTAACATATTGTATTTCAAGAAGTTTAGCCACAACAAGTCAACGTATTTAAGTCTGGTGCTACATACATTATATGCCCTCAAAGAAACATCGTTTGAAGCGATAAGTGTCATGCAGTCTGTGCATTTCAAGTCAAAAACCATCATGATTTCATATTTTTTGTTTTTTTTCCCCCAGTTATTTTTATATATCAAAAGCATTCATAATTTCGTTTGAAAATTCTCAACTGAGGTTTGGCGTTTTGTACTAGAAATAAAATCCCCTACTTTAATCTCTCCTTATGTTGCCATTGAGTTTACCAACTGCCATATAAATCTGGACATGATTCATAGTTTTGAAGGTGCCATATTGGCATCTGATACAAAGGGTTCCTTTGTCGCGCCATTCAAAGCGTTCTGTTGGCTTGCCCACCATATGTTGTCTTATTAATTTCACTTTCAACACATGTGATGTTGTTATTGAACCAACAAAGTCCCATTGAGTTTGTGGTAGAAGCACTCCGACGAAGTTGTTTCGAGCATCTCAGAACAAAAGATCCAGCGTTTGAAGATGATCTGTAGACAAAATCCTCAGAAGTCTGCGAGGGGACCACAGTTAGCGCACAAGCTTCTGTTCCCCCCCCCCGGTTCTCGCTTGTCAAAGCCCATCAGTGATGCTGTGGACCCGTAACCGCACCTGAGGCACGCGTATCTCTCCCTTCTCCCTCTCTATCCTCTCAAACCTCCTCCATCTTTGATTCCCCACTTCACCCAGCAGATGTTCCAAATCTTCGTGCACGCTGGCAGACGCGCTTTCTTCTATCCCCGTACCTGGGCGTCTCTATCTCTCGTCTTCACGTATCAGCACACTTACTGTTCATCCGCAGGTCAAGCGAGCCCGGAGACCTCATGTACATCTACCGCCTCCGTTTGTACGGAGTGGGTGAGCGAGAGAACTGGAGAAAGGAGAGAAGGAGCAAAATAAATATGTCAGACATCTTGCCATCTGCACGAGGGGCGTTCCAATGGGACTAATTAGCCAGTCGTGGTGGGCTGGATTGCTCGATTTCGAAAGCGTTTCGTGGGAAAACAGGTGGAGGAGAGTTACTTTTCTCTCTAACCTTATTGCATTGGAGTGGTTTGCCAATTGCTCCTGTTCTGTTAGAGCCCGTTCTTCTTTTAATGTCTTAAAATGCTTTTATGTATGTCTTGGCATTGTCAGAGTTTTACACCCCTCATGAAAATTTACCATGTTTTAGTAACCATAGTAACCACAAATTGATAATGGTACTATAGCAACCAAAGTTTATCCATGATGTTTATTAGTTCAACCAAAAACGCAGATACTTTATATTTACTATTTTTAAGCCATTTGTTAATTTCCCTGTGATGCAACGCAGTTGAGTCTTGGTAGAAATGACCTAATCAAACGTGTTGGTGTTTTTAAAATGAGTCATACTGTCTGCCAGTTACACTGAGTTGCAAGGAATTGTGGGCCATTTTGGTAGCTGCTGTCACAAAGCATAAGCTATGTTTGGAATTATAAATACATGCAGTGTATTCAGTAGTATGTATGGTACAGTGTGCAAATTTTGATCGCCCAGATTTATTACAGTGCATTGCAGCACAAACATTTATTGTTTCATAATACAGCCACACATGATTTTCCAAAAGTTATGACATTTTAACCACAAATTATGTCTGTTTTCATTACCAGAATGTAATTGGAGATCAGCCACGCACAACGTGATGAGGTCGTGTGATTGACATACAGCTGTTTGAAGAGTTTATTGATGTATAATGTGATTTGTATGGCTACATTTGAAATGGCATACTACGCTGTATACTATACTACTGGTAACTATGGTAACCATACTTTTTATTTGTGGTAATCACAATTAAATTAATCACGATTTTGCTACAGTAACCATAGATTAATAATTTAAACCTTTGGTTAGTATAAATATATTATTATTGTAGTTTACTATAGTAAAAATGTCAAATGTGCAGTATGCAGCAGAGCACACTATATGGAAAACTATATCCCACAATGCAACAGGCCAGACTTGACCTTCCATTTTGAGTGTGATGAATGAACCACACTGACAGTTCAATTATGAGTGAACTCGCCGGTCACATCGTTTACGCCCCGAATCAGGTCATGTGCTTCGTAGCAACAGATATGATTGGCCGACACAGAGGCCTTGTCAAAGTCTACATTGTTTGTCTCCTAACAAACATTACACTGAAGGTTTGTCCTGCCCCCAAACCGAAACCTTTCCCCTCGAGCATGCTCTGTTGCACTGGCAGGTTTGTTAAAAAGAAGCGTTCTGACCTCTTTGGCTCCTATTTACCCGTGTCTCTTTATAATCGATACGTGCAAGCCCTTTGGGTGCGCGGAGGGCGACATCAGCTATTTACAGTCTGTGTGTTTTTTCAATAAAGCAACTACAGTAACTTGTCAACGACCTCATAAGCTGGTGAACCCCACCGGCTTTGTGCGGTTATTGCGGGCAGAGAGGCTAATTGTGCTTATGGGGTGGAATGACAGCGAGAGAGCGAGCGGTAAAAGCCCGTGTTGAGCAAAGAAACTGATGTCAGCCGTTTGTTGAGTGTTAAAATCTGCATGTTTGGACGCGTACTTGTGTCGCTTGCCAAGCAGTCACACTTGCTTACCTGAAGACTTTGATTTTACAGACACTTCTCGACATTTCTCAAAATATCTTCCTTTGTGTTTCGCAGGAGAAAGAGTCAACGACATGAGGGTGAATAAAAGATGACAGAATTTAGTGCAGTGTAATGGCTCCTCAAATGTCTTACAGTCCCTGCCAAACAAACAGGCTCACAGGCCTCACATAAAGCCCGTCTTTACTGTAACTTGAAGATAGATGCTTGGCGAAAGACTTGAAAAGATGGCTGTGATATTGCTGTTAACAAATCCGCCCCCCTCAGACGAGTAGAGCACGCTTGGCTTTTCAATGCAATGAGTTGTCTGATTGCTTTCATGTGTTATGTTCTCCCCGGACTTCTCAAAGACACAGCGGGAATTGCTGACCGGCAGCCTCTGATAGTGTATCAAGATTGCTGTGTTTTCCAGACATGAATGAACCACCGTGAGAGGAGGAGATTGTGTCACTCGCTAACACGTTTGAAGGATGGATGATGTTTGAGGAAATTAATGGCTGTGTGCAACTCTGTCCTGCTGCGTACTGAACGATCGCACGTCTTGCCGATTTATGGGCCATTTGCGGGAGTCGACTGATTGACTGTCTGTGTTTCAAAATAAAATACCAATTTTAATGCATTGTGGGTATTTAATGGGCATATAGGGTGCAAAGAAAAATTATTACTAAAATGTTTTATTAACATATGTTGCCTATGGTAAATGGCACATGTGTCATTCGTGCACATTTCCAAAAAAGTGCTGCCGTTACTATAATACCACATTATTTTTTGGAGTTATTATATATTTTGTTTTCAGTTTTATTAATATTTATTTATTATCTTTCTAGTATAAATGATAAGTTTAGTTTTATTTTTAGCAATTTTGTTTTATGCTTTTGACATTTTATAATTTATTTGTATACTTTTATGTTGATACATAAGTTTCATTTCTATATTTCAGGATTTCGTTTTGGTTTAGTTTTTATACATTTTTCTGTATTTTTCAGTCTCAATTTTAAATAATTTTGGTTTATTGCTGAGGCAACATTTATATTTTCATTCATTCATCTTTTCTAATCACATTTAGAATATTTGATTGGATTTCAATCAGAAATGCTTAATAGTTTTAATTTTAGCAAACTATAATAACCTTGTTTTGAAATAAAGTCCAGCACCTTGCTTTCCTTATGTAACCAAATAATATTATGGTATTTAAAGTACGTTATGAAAATACCATAGTATTACAATCTGGTACAACCATGGTACTAACACAATACTTTTTTTTGTAAGTGTTTGCATGAATATTGAAGATAAGTGAGGTGTTTACTGACTGTGCTTTGTCACAGATCATTTAGTCTTAATTAAGGCAAGCAAACAAAAACTACTGACATCTTACATGTGAATTTGAATCTTTTACCCTAAAGGAGATGTTGAACTTGTAGGTTGAATAATTACGAAAATGCATTTGTGCCAACCTCACTGAAACTAAACAAGGATTTTCATTTCTAGTGACATATTATTTATATGTCTATTTTATGTGTCATTTCCATGATAAAGTCAAAGTATTTTATTCTATTCTATTCTTTAATCCTAATGTTTTTACGTGATGTGTTTGTTTGTAGGATGCGGGAAAGGGAACTGCAGTGTGTGGGCAGGAGATTGCTGCTGTTGGGCATCTGTCTGCTGTCTCTGTGGGGTCAGCTGAGTCTGGCCTCAACACACCGCAGTCATATTGGTAAGTCACAAGTAAACACATACATTTTTAGTGGCAGGTGTTAGAAGAAACTCAGAGATTGTTCACTTCACTGCTGTTTTTAGCTTTGAGTTAGCCTGACCTCCAAATTCAAAGTCTCTTTTTTTGCAAACCTTGCGTTGTTCATTTTCAAAAATCTATGTTTCTTTAAAAGTATCAACTGGCCTTTGTTTCTGAGAAAAAGCTGGAGACCTAAGCAAAAATTCTCTATTCAACCGCTTGTTAATCTCAAGGAAAAACTATAGAGATTCGATCTCTCCGTGTTTTTTTCCTGCGTGGAAAGTAAACCATAGCCAAATATCTCTCAGGCTGTGTTGGATAATGAAATGCTTTTATAAAAAAAATGGAGAAACATAAAAATTCATTATTAGTCAAACATGGAATGAATATGGATAGTGTAGTGTAAAGTCCGAGGTTTAATCCTGTCCTGATGTGGAAGGGCAGCGTTGGGTCATTGGACCCTCGCTTCCGGCCCGCAGGGGTGCCAAAAGGGGAAAGTGTCAAGCTTGTCACAGAAATCTCATCGGAGAGTGAAAGAGAGAAAAAGCGAACGCGAAATAAACCTAGAGCGAAAGGTGGAAGATATGAATACACATTGCAATAATAAGAACCGTCCACAGGGGCCGAGCGGCAAACAGTGGCGGTTCGCGAACCGAAGAGGGAAAATAATGTTTGAGCAACCCAACCCGAGGCAAACACAGACAACACACACACACAAGCGTTCGGCTGTGTCCCGGTGAGGCTGCGTCTACCCCTTTCTGCGTTCTGAAAGCCACAAAGACCCAGTGGGGGCAAAGGAAAGCAACAGCGACAATTAATCTCCTGTTATCGAGCCAAAGGCCGGCGCTAAATAAAATCATGCCGCTTTCCAGGCGCGGCGACAAAGATAGCAACAAGTAAGAAGCCCTCCATCCCTTCTCCCCGCGGGTGTGTACGTGCGGTATGTCGGAGGCAGAAAGGGTGATTGATTACAGGAAAAGCCCCCCGATCGCTCGCCCCGTGGTGCCGAGGAGAGAGAGAGAGTGGCTTTCCACCCGATGCAGGTTGCACAGCTTCAGGCGAGCGCAGAACTAATCACAGTTACTCCCAGTGGCTCTGGGAGGTCAGACCAAGGTGTTACCCAGTAAACAAACCTCTTTAGCCCCAATGTTAAAAAGGAGTGGGGACCGCCTGCTGCGTTAGATACCCAGCACACCCTTAAGAGAGCATGGGCGGATCAACCTCATAACAGCAGGGGGGCAACAAAACCGCCAGAACTCATTAGGTAGTCACGAGGAAGAGAAAGAGACATGGAAGTCTTTCCTGTAGCTCAGTGCATGGTGCTAGCAATGCTAAGGTCATGGGTACGATCCCAGGGATTGCACATACTCAGAGACAAATGTTTAATATAATGCAATTGCATGAATGTAAATGTCTTAAGGAGCCATTTGAATATGCTACTGTAGAGTGTTTTTAGGAGAATTTGCTTTCCATTTATCTTCTTTTGTTTTCTAGGAGAAACATTTCAGATATGAGCAAGATTTCCTTTGTGGTTTACGCTCTGATCCTTATGAAGCCAATGTATCAACCTGATGTAACGTTAAATCTCTCGGTGCGTTCTTACAGGCTGGTGAGATCATCTCTTGTTGATTGGACATAATATTTCTCCCCTCTTCTCCATAAATAGACGTGTTTCTATATTAATAAACAGCAATCAAGCATTTTGTGATTTGTTAGTCAGTAGCTGCAGGGAGCGATTCAGCAGTGCAGGGCGGAATAAAGGAGCCGTGAAAACCACATCGCAAGAGCTGCTTATCAGATCTCATCTGACAGCTGGTCTCTTGTCTCCAAGTGATACACTGAGCAGGTCAAAAAAGGCTGTGCGGAAACGGCTGCGGTGTTGGAAGAATGTTCTGCGTGTCGACAACAAATTATTACGAACCCAAACAGTCATTAAAACAATTGTGAGAAATCAGATAGATCGACATATAAACAGACAGACAGCCAAACAGGCAGATGGATGAATGGAAAGACAGCCATGGAGGCAGACAGAATTATAGATAGACAGAAAGATAAATACAGACACAGACAGACAGACAGTTATAGATACTTACATGTAGATCCATAGATAGATGGACATATAGTCAGGAAGGCAGACAGAGATTGAGATCGCATCATTTGTTCACTTTACATTCATTGAATTGTGGCTCTAATGTTAAAACACTTTTCTGGTCTGCTCTGGGTTTGTGATTTATGTAATTTTTCTTGCTGTTGGTTTTCAGTTCAATTCAGCTGTTTGGTTATTTCCATATTCACTTACATGTGGGCTGAATTGACTTCTGAATTTCAGCCTAGAGTGAGTTTTTATGTCTACAAGAGAAAAAGTGTACGCCTCGGTGCGCACTGTATAGAACAACACACTGTAGCTATAGCCTGTAACCGAGAGAGAAAGAGACATCTGAACATTCAGCCTGTGACATTATGGTGTCTGCAGGACAGTTCGCTTTTTCCTACGGGACGTATAGATGTGGAACAGATTTCTCAGTGTATTAGGGTTAAGACATGGTGTGACGTTTAAAGAGGTTGTGAAACATAAACTATATAGAGAGAGAATAAAACAGAGACATATAACATCAGAGAGAGAGAGAATAAGATCAGTGGATGGATATCTGAATCTGAATATAGCTTCACTATTAAGTGGTTTTTTATAATTGTTGCATTTAAAATTTAATATGAGTAATAATAGTTCCATTTGTCATAGATGGCATTTGCCTAAGGGGATGTTTGACTCGGATTTTGTGATTTTTAATCATCAAGTGGCATGGGTCACCATTCATGATGTTGCTTAAAATAATGCTTTGAGAATACAGAGGCCCATTCACATCAAAATGAGAACTATCAAGAGAAAATAAAATAAAAACGATTCATCGGACACACGTGCCTTGCCTGAAGTGAATCTGGCTAGTGGCTAATAATAGAACAATTTATACTTTATTATATATATATAAAAAAAACTGTCTATTAATATTAATTGATATTTTATTGTATATTCATTTTATTAAATAAACAATTTGTTGAATGGGTCGTGTAAATTTGTAACATTTAAGTTTAGTCAAGTAACGGTTCTACTTGTAACCCAAAATAATACTAATCAAACATACTTTTAACTTGCTAGTTAAAATTTAACTTAAATTTAAGAGTAAACATAATGTTATTGTATGTTAGTGTGGATGATAATATAGTTATCATTCTTGGTGTAAATTGGCTTTGATACAGGAGAAATTGGATTAAATTGGAGATGCTTAGAGCTTTTGATTTTTTTGTCACTATATTGCACATCTTATAGGTTTCTGGTGAATTAATGTCCAAACGTTTGATTGGTACAGTTACAATCTGTTTGCTTTGAACACATCCAGCGATATTTATTCATTTTTTCTTTTTGTGTTTGTGAGTGAGCCAGTAGTTCTTGTTTCCTATCATTAAAACCCGTCTGACTTTTATATATAAATCACAGCTCAAACAGCACACCATTACTCATTACTAGTGTCTCATTAGCAGCCATTGAGACGTCCTGGCGGGCAGCCGGCGACTCTGAGCAACACTGGCTTTTCTATTTTGGGTGAAATAAAATAGGATCATAACGATTTTAACTGATGGAGGCAATTAGCAGAGAAACGCTGACACCGGTCCAGCGGTCAGTGCCGAGAATGCTGTGTTAATGTCACCGCCGTGAAGCTTTCAAAGTGACTTAATGCATTTTTTCGAAAGGCTTATTTATAAAGTTCGAGGACACAGCAATTTAGGCATCAGTTTTGAAAGATTGACACCGGTACACGTCTTAGTGTGGTTTTAAGACTTCACATCTGTGATTATTTCTTTTTAATATATAAAAGCGACATCGCACAGTATGGTTGAGAAGGAAAAGCAGAAAGAAAATGTTCACATGCATTCAATACACACCTACTGTACTATATATGCACGGATAGTCACAACATGGCGGACCTGCGTGGTAAAATTCAATCATAGTTTTAGATTTCTCTGTGGCACTACGATAATGAAGGCTATTTTTTCTCACGGTTCCTTTACGCACCTCCGGTAGAGTCGCATTTCATGGTTGGAGCACAGTTATATTTTCAGCCGGCTGAGGATTTGTCAGGAAACTCAATATCTCTTTCTCAACTCTAATAAGTAATTCCTCGCTGTTATTACTAGAACAGATGGATGGCCCCGGATCGTAAATTAAAGATATTTGCTTTAATAACTGTCCCTTTGAAACTACCCACTCAATAAGTGCAAGTAATAATATGATATCAATCCTGGAAGACATTTACGAGCACGCATCTTTGGCAGGAGGGGCGAGAGACCTAGCGCGAGGAGAACGAATGGTGTGTGGCTTTCTCCGTGTTTGTTGGTTGTCGCTCTACTATAATTGGTTATATTTTGGGTTTGGTGGAATGGTGTCTTTTAGAAAAGGACTGGTTGGTTTGAGATTGAAGTCTACAAGTATTATTGGTGTGATCGAAACATTCATAGTCAATGTCAAATGGAGATTTTATCCATACCCGATTTACCAGGGCATCTTATTTGAAAGATTTTTGTTACTTTAAAAGATGTTTGTTATCTTTCATTGAAATGTTTCGCCAGGAGGAGCATCTGAGACATAGGAGACGTAAACAAAAGATATCATTGGCTTCTATTTAATATCAGTGCTCCCAAAGAGATCTCATCTGTCATTCTTACAGTATATGGGTATGCATCTCAATTAAAGAAAACTGAATTATATTAGTAAATAAATCACAAATATTAGAAAAACAAATCATCAATGAGATTAAATGAAAACTTCTACTTAAATCTCATCAGCATCTCAGATGTTTCTCCTGAGAAAAAGAGCCAGAAACTCACAAATGTCTCCATTAGAGTTTCAGAAAAAATCTCAACAATGTCTCAAACTGAGCTCAGATTTGTTAAGTCTGCAATATTATTGAAGATCTCAATATGAACTCAAACATTTCTCATCAGATTTACCCAAATCCAGATTATTTTAACTCTACAATCTACATTCATTTTACACCTCCATACTTTTTTAACAGTTGTCACAATTTGTTTCTTTATTTTTTAAGCAATTTAAGGAGAAACACCTGTGACTAAGTTGATACTTACGCAACTGAAAAATCTCATACCTTCTGAGCATTCAAAGAGCAACATCAAGGCAAAAAAACAATTCTTAAGGGAAATTTTACATATTCAAGATATTTATAAAAAAAAGCACATTGAATTTTTCACATTTTATGTTGCATATGTGTTTACGTAGTCATTTTCACCATTTTCGAAAACACTCTGCCTCATCTTCCCGTTTCAATAGAAAACATGAAAAGCAACCCATAACTCATCCCCACAAGAGAAAAAATCCATTTTGCAGTGACTAATTTAGTGCTTATATTTTATACACAGTCCAATCGCTGCCTCGTGACCCAGAATGACCGGTGATACTCCAAGAAAACTGACGCTGGTTAAATTATGACTAACAAAGTGCTAGAGAGCAATGCGATGTTGGGCTGAAATGTGAATTAATTATGACCAGCAGCTAACATACAGCAGGTTAATGACTCTTGAATAGACCTCGCTTAAAGTCATTTAGACTGTTAAGAATTCATCATTGTAATATTTCACCTTCGTCTGGTGGCAGCTTTGCTCAATGCGCTGTAATTTGGGCATTTAACAATTAATACTTGCAATACTTCACCTTGACCCAAATAATGAGTCATGGAGCAAGTCGTGAAGGCTCTCGTATGCCTTGCTGTATTGGTTTCCCTGTTCCCAAGATTCATATGACCTTTATAATGCTATTGAAGGAGTTCCCATTTATTCCGGTCTCTTTTTGGCTGTTTCTTGTATTATTTCATTATTTAGTCCAGATCTACATTATTTTCAAACATGTAGATGTGTGCTCAGATCAAAAGATTTTTTAGCATCATGGGAAAGCATTTCACTTCAGTTTAAGTGACCCTCACCCTAGACTTGTACATACAAATAGTTGTGGTTTTGTTTATTTCAGTTCATGGGCTTCTTCCTTTCAACCTCAGTGTGAACATGACAGCGCAGGAAGCTGATTGGTGTTGTTTGTTACCACGGCAGCAAGTGTGATGACATCTTTGCTGTCAGTCGTGTTTTGCAGGCTCAGAACGTGTGTGTGTGTGTGTGTGTGTGTGTGTGTGTGTGTGTGTGCTTATGTGAGACATAAAACATTCCTGGCATTTTTAGGGTGGAGACAGCATGCTATTTAGAGCAAACATGACTGCAGTCAGAGAATGCAAATGCAATAAAAGATCATGCAGATAAATTAACATGGACATCTGGTTGTTTTTACAACTTGACGCGCCGTTCCATAAGAAAATGATTTTCTTTATTTCTAAGAGGTTGTTAATTTGTTGCTCAGTATACTTAATGGATGTCTCAAGAGATATATTTTTAAAGTATTAATTTTGTGTCAGAGGTTTGCTTATCAGGATATAAAAAAAATCTCTTTTTACTCTCAATGTAGTCTGAAAAACCGTTGCATTGCAATTGCAATGTTTGATAGTTGTAATTTTATTGGAATGATATTAACAGTTAGACAGAGACATTAAAGCATTGATCTTTGAAAGTAATGGCACTTATAATGATTATTACACCCCTGGTAGACTAGATATTAATGATCATAATTTAACAGCGTTGAGATTTGTGCATGTACGAGCTACACCACAGAATACGTATAATATGAAACCTTTTGTCTTTATTGAGTAAAACATCCTCCAAAAATTAAATGTTTGCGTTTTCGTTACCCTAACCCGCTCATTTTCAGGAGTTTCAGATGCTTGGATGTAGATGGCATGCGAGATGGCCTTGTGACCTTGAATGTGCTTCTAATGGGTGTGAAAAGTAACTAAATATTAAAACTATCATCTTGAAAGCTCTTCAAAGTACTCAGCCAGACAAAAATGCTCTGACCTGCAGGTGTAATAAAAGTCTCAGAAGTGAGAAAAGTGCCCTTTGATCCCCAAATAAACCACACGGCACGACTTAAAGCTTAGATCCTAATGTATATTTAAAGTGATAGTTCACCCAAAAATTTTAATTTACTTTCTTTCGTCTGCACAACACAAAAGAAGATATTTGAAAGAATGTTGGTAAACGAAAACTGTTGGTCAGTATTGACTTGCATTGGTTTTGTGTTCATACAATAGAGGTTAATGGGGACCAAAGGTTTTTTTACCACCCCTTTTTCAAAATGTGTTTTGCAGAAGAAAGAAAGAAAGAAAGTCATAAAGGTTTGAAATGTCAAGAGGGTGAGTAAATGATGACAGAACTACCCCTTTAAGCACCAATGTTGAGCATCAGAAATGAATACAGTATATATGTATATTGGCCTAGGGTTTTTTTGTATTATACATTCAAAGATTTTGGCAACACAAAACCCTTTTTCAAAGCTACATACAATAATGGAGTAAACTAATTCTTGTAAGTATATAATAACTGCTTCCTTTATGTCTCTCTTTGGACCTAATACTATTTCTACAATGATGTTCTTCACCCTTTATTTCATCTGCCATTCGCCAAGCGGCCGTCAAACGGCGACAGCGACTCTATTAGTTTCGGGGTGTTGCTCTTTGTCACGACAACCGAAATGTAATAACATTCAGAGACCATTGACTGAGATGTGTGTGTGATTCCTCAGGGGAGAGACATTGATCAGAGACGGCCATTAATGGTGCAATGTGGAGATGGATGGTGTGGGACTAAGGTTCATTTGAGCTGTTGGCCCATGTGCTCTGAATCTGTCGGCCACGGCAATCTGTCACCAAACCTTTGGCTTGACCAAAATGTGCACCCTGGCGTCTGCAGTGGAATACAGCAACGGAGAGAGAAGCAAGCCAGATAGATCCTTCAAATGGCTAGCGTTGTGATGAATGATATTTACAGTGGGGGAATGGTAAGCAATGGTCTGTGGACTATTTTGGAATCACTAGCCCTGCCTCATTAAGCACTATGATAATGTGTTGACCCAAATTGCAAATATAATTTTTCTGAATCTGTTTAAGCGCTCGCGTAAATGCAGATTTGTCGATTATCACGTAATGGTTATCTTGCATATTAGTGAAGGATTGCGAAGGTTTTTAATAAGTGTTCAGAAACAATGCCAGCAGAAAAACGGCTCCGGTTGTGTTAACTAATAATGGGTGTTTCTTGTATTAAAAATGCGCTTTTAATATGCTGCAGTGAGTTCGTGAGGTTCAAAGAGATGAAAAGATGGCCTTCTTGAAATAAGAATAACCTTGCATTCGCTGTTACTGAAAACGTCTGTGTTCGCGCAACGGAGGGTCAATGAGAGACTGTTATTATGTGCATTGTGTATCCTAGTGAGAGTTATAAAAGAAATCAAGTATTTTATGCTGTTGTTTGTTTTGACAAAAAATCTTTTATTTTAAACAGCATAGCTTTAAGCTGAACCTTGCATTTTAGAAAAAAATGATGGTTTATTTTTAACGCATGGTTGGGTCAAACCCAATTATTGGGTTAAATTAACCCCCCCAAAAATAATATTTGACACAACACAACAGCATTTTAGGCTAAAACAACCCAGCGTAGGTTCATTTATAACCTAACAGTTGGGTTTGTTTGAACATGTTTAACCCTTTAGAGGGTGAAACTAAAGGAGTTCATGTCATCATTTACTCACCCTCTTGTCATTTCAAACCTGTATGACTTTCTTTCTTCTGCAGAAAACAAAAGAAGATATTTTGAATAATGTTGGTAACCGAACAATGGTGTTACTCGTTGACTTGCATTGGTTTTTCTGTCTATAGAGGTCAATGGTTACCATCGTTGTTTCTTCAAAATATCTTTTTTGTGTTCTGCAAAAGAATGAAAGTCATACAGGTTTGAATTGACAAGAGTTTAAAACTATTACTTTAAGGCCCTCTGGTTTATGAGTAGCGTAGTATTGAACATTAAGTTATTTTTTGGTTTATTGTCAGACATCAACAGTATGTTGGCATCTGCCATTCAAATGACACCAAAGACTCTTAAGCTAGACAGCAGTCAGCATACAGTACAACTGTATACATCTCAGCATTAAAAGCAATCCTTTATCATTTACCCGTTGTGTGCTTTTCAGTTTCTGTTTACACCAGCACAAGGTTTTGGACCTCTGCCCAGACTTGCTCTTGTTTTGGGAACGTTGACTTCATATTAGCCTTCGCTAACCACAAAGGTACTCTAGCCGTGTGCTTTTTTTTGTTTAGCAGGCCGTATCTCGTAGGCGAAAATTTGCTGTCAGAGCCCTAGCCCGCGCTTTCACGGCCCGGCGGTTATCGCAATGCGTCTCGTGTCAGATAAAAACACAACGCATTTGTGTCAAAGAGCTGATCCGGTAAAACGCATTAGATGTGACAACTATTCATTTAGGGTTTTTAGAGACCGTCACACCCGACACAACATCTCTGATCAGGTAAGCAGTGCAGTTGAGTCGAAAACGTTTGATCTTCCATTTCTGCAGACCGCAGATGGCAAGCCCTCCTATCGCCTCATGACAATTTCATAAGTGACTTGCTGTAAATTGCCATGGCGATGCTATGGTAATAGGGTTGCCACTCTGCTTCAATTTCTCTCTCTGGTCAAAGAGTATTTCTCGTTCTGTTCACTACAGTCACACTGAGTAATGAGTGTTAGGACAGGCGAGGTGAAAGTTAGCTTGATCGGAGAAAAAAGACTGGATTTATTTCTTGCCACGCATCATGGAGAATGTGCTAGTGCTAATGTGCTGCTCAATATAGCTCTGTTGAATTGATCTTAAAGGGGTATGAAAATTCGTTCATCATTTACTCACTAAACCTCTTCTGCAGAACACAAAAGAAGATATTTTGAAGAATGTGCAAGCAAACAACATTGACCCCCCATTGACTTCCATTGTATGGACACACTGAGATATTTCTCAAAGCATCTTCATTTGTGTTGAACAAATACAGCCACATACAGTACAGGTTTTAAATGACATGAGGGTGAATAAATGACATTGAAGACAATAAAAGAGGTAATAAACATTTTATTTCAATAAATGTAATTACATTTTTTATTAAAATTAATATATTATATTATTATAATTTGTATTATTGCAAAATGTATATTTCATTTCTTCACAAAGATATGAATGTTTTTCTTATGTAAAGTTGCAATGCATTAGTAAAAGTGCATCAAACTGAAAGATTTGGTTTCATAATTTTTTAATAAGCATTTATGGCATTGTGGAAGCAATACTGTTGCATTTCAATACTCACTACAGTAAAAGTGTGACTTGCGCTTTCTTTTCTTTTTTTAAGTTTTGTTTCAAAGAAGTTATAAGGTGTTGTGTGGATGTACTAGCGTGATCTGGTCAGTGCACCTTTAATGAATACTTCATGATGTTATTTAACTCTCGGATGACTAAATCAATATTCCCCTTTTTCCTCATTGAACGTAGAACATTGATGGCAGAACTGATGGTTCTTTACTGCTGTGAAGAGTACGTCTATCTTGAACATATCAAGCTCGCAATATCACACAACACACACACACAGTTCGTGCTCCATTGAACCGCTGAGGCTGATATTGTCTGTCAACCCCTTGGGTTGCAGAGTCAGACTACCGAGGCTCTGTGGCGATGATGTTGTGTTTGGTTGCAGATTGAACTTCTCTGCTTGAACTGCAAGGCTCGAACCTGCATCTCATACGTCAGCCTAACACACATGAAGTGAAATTTCATATTTATTGTTAATATTCTTGAAGTGAACTGGCTTTAAGTTCCCCTTTGTACGGAGCTGACATGAATGACACGTTTTTGCCAGTCGGTTAAACAGAGAAATTGTCACTGTCGCTTTAAGGCTACAAACAAAGCTTTGTGTTCAAAACAACATTCGAGCGGAGTTGAGAGATATAAAGAGCCTTGACACTTGCAATGAATGCACGTCAAACCTTTCATGATATCCCTTTGTGCTTTTGTGTAGCATGGCAACATAATAACCATTCTGATGTGCCCTCATCTAATGATGGTTTAATAATTTGTTTACCGCATTTCGTCTGAACTGTATGGTGATATTTAGACAGCCTTTACTTTAGTGGTTAAGTGCCTTGCGCTTATATTCTCATTCAGCTTCTTCATCACGATGTTACTAGGTGGAAAAACAACCTTTGAATAGCAATTTTGCGAACGCAGAGTCTGTCGTCTCTCTCGCGGATAAGCGGAGGTCGTCTGTGTTATGTTAATTCGATAGCTTAGCAGGAACATTTGAGATATTTTCTCTGCTTTTTTGTTGTTCGTCGATACGTTCGCTGACTGTTTGGAGAAAAAGGACCTCTCAGCTCCTAAAAGCCCATCAACGACAGACTGAAAAAGCGCAAGAGTAAGGTGGAAAAAAGCCTGCTTAATGCTCTTACTTGCATCTGAGACAACAATCTGTTCCGTTTTATTTTTAAATGGCCTTTACCCTTGCGGAGAATGTCACACATCCCAATGTTAGATGATTTTACCCTTCAACTCGCATTAATGAGAAACTGCACGGAGACTTTGAGATCCTAACCGCTTCTGACAAGCGACGACTACATTTGCAAACCATATGAAATAACCATATGTTTGTCATTGCTTGACAGAATGTTTGGGTGGTTGGAAAAGCATATGTTTTGTTTTTAGATTTGTTTAGTTTGGTAGAGCGGCCGGTTTTGTAGTCTCACACCGACACGTGTCATTTATTCACCCTTACCACCTTCCAAACCACTTTATTAGTTTAGTTCAACACAAAGTGAACTAAGCTAGGCTACATATACTGTATAAACCGAAGAGACTTCCTTCAGGTTCTCAACAGGCCCGGTACTAGGCTGCCTCCAATGGGGAGGCAATCATATATTATTTTCTGTGATCAAATTGACAGATCATTATTTTAATAGATAATAAAGTATTTAATAATATGTCATTTTTCACTATTATTTTAATTGTCAGATGGATATTTTTGTAGGGGCCCAAGAAAAATCCCTTGGCCCTGTTTCTCAAATGTAATCATGTAATATAAAAAAAAAATTTATACAATAAAATACATTTTAACTTTACATATATTTATTAAAATTTTAATATTTTCTAAAATTATAAAATAAACATTATATTTATTTCATTATATTAAGTAATAATATTTAATATAGTATAATTGTATTGCATTTTATTATATTAGTTTATATAATCATATAATATAAAAATATGTCTTTGTGCTTTGTTCATTACAGCTCATCCCCTTCAGTTTTATTGACATGATTTTTCGGCATGAATTTGGGATTGATGGATATTGTTGTGTTAAGAGCAGTGCCAGCGTGCATCACTGTTAGTGCCCAGATCAGGCTTTACCTGCTGCTACGGCAGACATCCACCGACGACCTGCCCCGAGCACCTTAAGTGAAACATATCGATCGCAGTCCGCTGAAATTTTGCACAGATATCCAGAGAAAGAAAAGGTCTCAGACCACTAACGTAGAGCCATGAATAGTTGTTTTTATTCTCTTGTGTTGGGCCCGGGGCTCCTTGCTAAACGGCGCCCGTTGAATCTTTAGGGAATTCGATTGCTCACGTACACACATGTAGTGTCTATAGGTTGGGTTGGCTTGTTTATGACCTTGGTTGAAAGGGTTATGGTTTAATCAGTAGTTTGCACCATTTCTCCAATCCCTTCCAGCCTGTTCCTACAGTTTAATGAATGATGCTATCCAGACTAAAGCTTTCCCGGAGCAGGTAAAGGGCTGTTCCAGGATCAGATTCCCCAGTGTCGGGTCTGAACTCAGAGGATGTGCCAAAACATTCTGTTCTTAGGAACGTTACGCTTTCTTGTTTTTGCAAACGCGATTCAATTTCAGAGTGACCTTGTGTCAATGAACACATTTCAATATGTGCCAAACATAAAAACTGTTAATTTCTACAGGCAAATTAAAAAGCAGCATGCAGGTTTTTTTTTTTAGCTTGCATGTAATTTCATTTTATTTATTCATGTTCTGTCCAAGGTATGTGTCTCGATGACGTCGGTGCTGCGAATTCCCATGCTCGACCACATGAGTGTCACACTTATTTTAGATCGAGGGCCAAAAAAGCAAAAACATCCCCGCCGATTCGCTTTATTTATTAAACCCTGGTGTACCCGTGATGCACACTCTCTTTTCTGGAGCTAATAAAATCTGCATTAATGTCTGATGCTGAAAGCAAACTTCAACTTATTTTATCCACCAGACAAAAATGAAGCTGTATGTTATTTTTTCTGACAAAAAAAGAAAGAGTATTTAGTCAAGTGTTTGTAATAAACCGATCAAATGTTAGTACTGTATAGCATTCAAGAATTTCACCCATTTTTCGTGCACCCCGGCTTGTTGTTGTTATGGATTTTTACAAGCACCGCAGTTCAAAGATGCACAAATGAATGCGGTAAGGCACGTCGAATTCGTCAAAGCAATCATTTTCTATAAGCTGTTGGAACAAACTCCACCGTTGAATATTCAATTTGCATCCGCTCAAACTTTTCAAAATTAACTTTGGTCCTGCGGCGCGCACGGGCTGCGAGATAATCACACAAAAGGCGTTCAGCCCTTCACCCGGCAGCCCTCGCATCGGTAAATCTCTGTTTTCTTTTTCAAGCCCTCAATCGGCCCGCCGCTCGACAGACCCTTTTGTGTGCACGTTAAAGGCCTTTTATTGATTGGAGGCAAAATGTTTTTAATGTTGTTGATGAGATTTTGAGATTGGCCAGCTAATGGGAAAATGGAGGCCTCTTTTTCAATCAATTTTTAACTCGAGTCTTAAATTGAAAATCTTTACCAATGCAATTAAGGCTGTTTTGAAAGGTACACTAAAACTTTCAAAATGTTTTTATACTTTATTTTAAAACCCCTGAATGTAGTGATGGGCAAATACAGAATTTTTATTTGCCACCGTGCTGCTGTTCATTTAAAGGTGAAAGAGAATTTATCAAACAAAGAAAGAATGAATCCTTCGGGATGCTTAAAGGTCTGCGGTTATAAATCCGCTTATTCGCTTTATTATTCGTTTTATTTGCTACAAAAGTGAAACATAAAACACAACCTGCTGATCTTGGAATACTATTTCCATCTGATTTCTGACCTGTGACAACTGTGTGCATTTGCACGGATAAAATAGCACCCGGCTTCCACGTCGTGGAATTTATTACCATTGTAGCCTCAGCAAACAGCAGAATATGCATTCGCTGTCCGCCGGCGAGGGAAGGTTGAAACAGCTGGCTGATTTTAATAGACTGTCTGTCCTTGTTGTTTTTCCTCAGTGCACGTCAAAGCAGGAACCTGTGAGGTCATCGCAGCCCACCGCTGCTGCAACAAGAATAAAATCGAGGAGCGTTCCCAAACTGTCAAGTGTTCTTGCTTCCCTGGGCAGGTTGCAGGGACGACAAGAGCAGCTCCCTCCTGTGTGGACGGTAAGACTGTGTTTGTGTCTTTTGATCTGTTGTGTGTCTACTTTTTGTGAACTGTAACAAACAGAATGGACATATGATGTAATGGTACATATACAGTATATATAATACAATTTATATTTATTCATAATGCATTACATTACAAAGACAACATTATATATATATTTTTTTCTTTTTGGGAAATGACATTCCTGCTGGTACTATAGTGCTTTATCATGTATCATGATATAATAAGAATAGAATAAAAAAACAATAATATGTGACCGTGGACGACAAAACCAATCTTAAGGGTCAATTTAGAGTTTTACATCATCTGAAAGCTAAATAAATAAGCTTTCTATTGATATATGGTTTGTTAGGATAGGACAATATATGGCAGAAATATAACTATTTAAAACTCTGGAATCGTCTTTAAAGTTGTCCATTAGAGGCGCTGTAGCAGGCCGTTGCTAAGAAGAAACTTGTCTTATCGCTGTAATGACGTTCTGGAGAATAGATGAACCTGAAAGCTGAAATTCTAAGCTTTACACAGATATCAAACTTGAGCCAGTAATTCCCAAAGAGGGGCAGCAGCGAGTGAAGTTTCTAGACGTGTTTCCGGCCTTTACTCACAAAAGTAAAGTTTGGATATATTTACGGTAGGAAATTTACAAAATATCTTCATGGAACATGAAGTCCTTGATTTTTGGCATAAAAGAAAACTGCACAAAATGTTTTTTAATGCAAATTGCTAAACTTTTGTCATATATTACTTCCAACATTAATGCTCTCAAATCAAAGCGTGCCATCCGTTCTTCAAGCGTATCTGCCCATATTTCCATCCGTGTCATCAGTCCGTTCTGTCAGTTGGGTGTCAGAGGTCCGTGTGAGTGTGACATCGTCATCCTGCTGTTCGCTGAAGTGCAGCGAGGGCCGCTTGTCTAATAACATGTCAACAGCCTCCCTCACCAGACGGGTCAATCGATCCTGATCTTCTTTTCTGCCCTCTAATGCATCTGACAGGCCCTCGCAACCCCTTACTGAGAACCAAGACAACAACACATCATTCTGTCGGACATAAACCCTCTAGATTTGATTTTAGCTTTTTTGCTATATTTATTCTGTTCGTTGTGTCTATGTGTAATGAAAATGACATATATTTACACATAAAATATTTGATAAAAAATAATTATTTTTATTTTTTAATAATTATTACCAGCTGACTATATTAATCTGCACAAGTAACATACCATACTGCATACTACAGTACTATAGTATTCTGTAGTGTTACACTGTAAAACAACAATAGTAAGATTCACTTTTTAAAAAATTAAGTAAATCCTATAGTTGTTTTTTACAGTGATATATAGTATACTACAGTTCTGTATCGTAAATAATGTGGGCAACTATGTGTGTAGAAATCCTGAGAGCAATTTAATATTTGTATAAGCTTTTTTGTCTGCTTTTATGGAAAAATGTACTTGTAGATGGACTGAGTAGGTCGCAGGCACAGACCAAAGACAGCAAAACCTCTGGTTTGATTTGACACGGTCTTTAAAGGTTTATAGCCCTTATATCACTTTGGCCTGAATTAAAAATTGAGGCCTACAGCTTGACTACCTCTAACTTCTGCCCACCTCAGCTCCTGTCATCTTGACATGAAGGTAGACCTTTTTCCCTGAAGACATACAGTACAGAGCCCACAATGGATTGATGGATTCAAAGTGTCGGCTTGGAATCAAACATATCCTCCTTCACCGGCATCAATGTTTTTTGGGAAAGAGAGACTGAAAGACGATTTCTTTTGACAGTGAATGAGAGTCAGATCTTCTAAAGTTTCTTCTGCTCTCAATCTTCATTGCCTCATCCTTCAAAATGTTGGATACGTGGTGATTTGGGATGTTTCTTTGCCGTTTTGGCAGATCCCACAGAGTGAGTGGAGTACTGAAATCTTTCTGTCTCTCTCTCTCTCTCTCTCTCTCTCTCTCTCTCTCTCTCTCTCTCTCTCTCTCTATTTGTACAGCTTCTATAGTAGCACAGAAGTGGTGGTGTCAGATGCATCCTTGTATGGATGGCGAGGAGTGTAAAGTTCTTCCCGATCTGAAGGGCTGGAGCTGCAGTACGGGAAACAAAGTCAAGACAACCAAGGTGAGAAAGAAGCCATGACTTCAATTCAATTTCATTTATTTGTGTCATGCTTTTCACAATACATATTGTTCCAATACACCTCCACAAAATCCATCCAATGACAGCACTGTTCTTTTTCTGTCATAAAAATGAATGTATATCTTCCATAGCAGTCAGTCTATATGACACAAATCTAAGCTTTCAATAGACTTAAACAAATATTAACCCCCGAACTACAGTCTCCCTGCGGAAATGAAAACTAGACGTTGCCCAACATGTGTTTTTCAATGCTTTGTCTGCATATTTAGGATGGGACTATGACCCATAGTTTAATGACATTATATATATCTTATAGAAACATTACACAGTGGCCCCCAAAAGAGTTGACAGTCTGACAGTCAAAAAGCTTATACATTATACATTTATACATATGAAACTTAAAAGTATCCGGTTTACCTTTTTGGTGCTACTGTATACAGTGGTTTTACTGTAGTAACCATCGTTTTTTTGATGTAGTAAAATGATGGTAACCACAAATTTACTGTAGTTCTACTATACATACTTTGGTAGTAATTGTTTACCTATAATAGTTAATGATATAAGATCATACCTACATTTTTGGAAATTATTAAAAAAAAAATTTTTACAGAAAATGTTTACTGGATAATGTATATTGTATATGATAAAAAAAGTGCAAATATTGTCTCATTTCCTGGCCATGATAAAAAAAACACAAGACCTTTTATAAGCTAACCTTTCCGAATGCTTCCAGTCTTGTACCAAACGCTCGGCTTCCTGCCTTCATAAACTGTCATGTTATCGTCTTATTAGTTGTACAGCCTCGCGTTTGACGTCGCCTTTAAATAAAACACGACCGGGGAGTCTGTACAGCCGTTGCTGTGTAAAAAACGACCAAGCAAAAGAAACGCAACCTGGCATTACATTTAGAAAAGTCAATGCAGGGCACCGATGCGCTTCCGCTGGTTAATGCGAGTTATTGTTTTGATGTTTGCCGCCGCGTGTTCGCGAGCGACTGTGTATGTTCTGTTGACACACTGGGCTTGTAGCCATCCATCAGGCTGAGGGGTTTGACTCACCAAATGCTTGCGCTTCAGTCGGCTTCTCCATTATTCATGGGGTACGGGGGCCTGTGTGAGGCAGACCTTTTTTACTTTAGCCTGGTTAATAATTCATGCCGCTGCGCTCACGTCAACAGCAGGCAGACCTCGGAGGTGTTGGGAGGTTCTCTCAAACTCGGGCTTGATTTTGGGGCCCTCCAGGTCGTCCATAGGCATGTGAACGTCTGCAGGGAGGAGGTACCAGAAACCTATCGAAGATGATGTTTTTGAAATGTTGATGTTTTTTCAAATTTGCATCCAATATTGTTATTTATTCATACATCTATTACAATCATAACAATCTGATGCATATTGAATATGTTTCACTGGCTTTAATGGCAGCTGACATTTACTTCATGTTTGTGTAAAACCCGATAATCCATGATATCCCAGCATAATTTGAGAGTACACATATTAAAGAGCATGTTTTGTTTATTAGTGCAAGCAGAAACGTCTGACCTTTTGTTCAAATGATTTAAAAATGAAAGGCATTCCAGCTTTAGATGCAGAGAAAGAAATTTCTAGTGAGCATGTCTGGTTACTACAGAAACAGACATTTTAAAGTCATAGGTTGGTTTCCCTAACAAAGACTCCAACAATGGTGTAATTTTGGGCTGGGGTGAAGACTGAGGTGTCTGAAATTGGCGTTGGCACCAAGAGGCATCTTTTAAAGGGATAGATCACCCAAAACTGAAAATTCTTTCATCATTTACTCGCTCTCATGTCATTACAAAGCTGTATGACTTTCTTTCTTCAGCAGAACACAAAAGAAGATATTTTAAAGAATGTTGGCAACCAAACAGCACTGGCCCCTATTGACTTCCATCATATGGACACAAAACCACTGAGACATTTCTCAGAATATATCTCCAAAAAGTCATGCAGGTTTCTACCATGGTCAATGTCACAAATGTAAGCTTGCATTTAGTTAGTGACCTATAAAAAAAATCCCAGCCTTCATGAACTTTATCTTGTGTTGAACATTCACTCGGGTCTGAACTTGCCCGCCCCAAATTTCTATCAAATTGCCAAGTCTAGTCATGGCCATGGAACTACATTTCAGAACCAAAGAGGAGAAAGGTGGCCAGAACACATTCAACATCCTCTGTGTGTCCTCTGGCTGCCTGCTGGCAATGACCTGAAGGTGTAGATTAGACTGCGCTTCCCTTAGCTGCCTGCCAGTCTGGTCTCATTCGCGGCCATGGAGACCTGCCCTATCCCGGCCTGTGAACCCGGAGCCGTGCTTTTGTGTTACAGCGCTGGAGCAGGACCAGACTTGCATGCTAAACCCTTCAGATCCAGAGGAACGAACAGTTTTGTTCCCTTAGCGTGCCGCTTCTCTATTTCCGGCTGCAACCGCTGAGTTCATTTTGGTGGTGTGGTTAATGACACTTGTAGGTGACGATGTAGCATGCATGTGTCAATCCCCACTCTAACACCTTGGAGATTTTTCCTTTTTTATATCGCTGAAGTCTGTAAAGTTCAAGAGATAATTAGTTAACACTCTGCGGTTGCAATTGGGTTATGTTGAGTTGTTGTAGTATTTGGTCCAATCTCCATCCAGTGTTTAACATGCTGAGAGCTGTTGGCGGAGGACGATATGATCAAAAGATGATGATATGAGTAATATTATGACGTCGTATTGGTATATGCTTTGTCTTGATCATTTTTTTCTAGACATCAATGACATTAAAAAGAAAGCAAATAGAAACTCCTGCATTTCTTCTGAGAAAAAGAAAGAAATCTCGCAAATGTGTTTCAGAAGAGATCTCAACACAAACTTAGTTCAGATTTGTCAAGTCTGCAATCAAAATCTTAATTTAAGTCAGGCATTTTCACATTATTTTCAAAGGTTCAAACCAATAAAAGCAAATATAAAAGAGATATTCTAAATATTGGATTGGATGAGCCTCATTCAAAGCGGATGTAAAACGTCGCATCGCATATAAATTGCATTCATTATTAATGTATTTTTAATTTATATGTTTCAGATATATCCTACCACGGTTAAAATTAAATATCTACCAGTTGACACACTTTTGTTGTTTCACAGTACATACTATCATATTGCCAAGCCGTACCAACAAGAATGTGCAGACAATAATGGTGTAATAACTTGGACTTTTCTTTTTCAGGTCACACGATAGTCTGGGATCAATACGCATTTGGGACTAGCAGTGTTTTTGGATCAAATGAAATGGAAATGAAGATACATTGACTTCAGTCTACTTCACAGCTTTTGGAAGTTCTTGGACCACAGCTGAATACTGATATTCCTTGGAATAGACCATTTAAACACATGGATAATACTTTTTCTCTTCCCCCTCTATTTTTGGTCTGCCGCACTCCCATCTTTGTTTTATATACAACATTGTTGGACAAGATTATCACACACAATGTAAAGTAAATATTCCATGAAATCATCATGATTGCGGATCGGTTTAGAGACACATTGGATTATATTTCCTTCTGAAGCAAATGTGGACTTGAAAGGTTCACTTACTACTTGAATCATATGTGTTTCAGAAGCACTAATATTCAGTTCCCTGTTCTTTGATGCCGATATTTTCTTTCTTCTACTATGGGGAGATCTTTTGATCAGCGCGGGGTGTATGATTTTTGGATTTGCTTTTGGAGCACTCAGCTCCATTTTGAAACGGACTTGTGCACGCAAGAGGCAAGTATAAAGAAAAGAATTACAGTTATTAATAATGGATGAAAAGCCGAAGTGGTCTGGTGGACCAATGAAAATGAAGATAGCAAAAAGATTTATTGTTTGTTTTTAAGAGCCTCGGTGGCCGCTGTTGAGTAAAAGTGTCAGTATTATCTCAAATAAAAGTATCTCTATGGGAAATCTCGTCCAATCGTACGTTTGGAGAATGATTACCTCTCTATCATAAAAAAGAAAGTGCTTTTATTGGCAGGGATGTTGCAAGCGGAGGAACACATCATTTTTATCTGCATTTTGTCAACTGCTGGGCATGACATTTATTATAAAATCTATAAAATAGCAACAGTGATGATGGTCCAACTTAAGGGTTTTAAATAACATGTTTACATGAGTTTAAAGGTTTCATCAGGTATTCATCAACATAATCTCGTGGCACATTATTTTTACTAAGTTGGCTGATTTTGTATCTCATTCGTACATTTTTACTACGATCTGCTTTATGTTTAAGGGCAGAGCTTCATTATTGTTTTTTGTATGATTCACATTGCAGGAATTATATGAATTGGGCATTTTGCTAAATAGTTTTTAATTCTGTAAACATCGTCAGTCGCTTTCTTTTGTCTTGTTGTACACAATCGCTTGCATGGCGAACTGAATGAATGATGAATGAATAGTCAGTCGGTCAACATATTTGGTTATTTACAAACAAAATGCCCGGTTCAGTAAAGATCTGAGTGGGTTGTGAGAGAAAAAAATGTATTTTCTTGGATCTCCAAATGATAATATGGTCAGCCTTTAAAAACACGAAAATCCACCAAAGCAGCCATGCAGTTTAAAAGAGAGTGAACAAAAATGGCTGTGAGTGAGAAAGATTCACTCCTTCTGAAGATTCGTCCAAGACCACCAATCTCACAAATAATACAGTACGAGTTCCTACAGTATGTCCAAACAGCACTCCCACCAAAACAAACAATCCCCAGACGTCTTATATTATCCATCTTCTGCGACACATTCGCCAACTTCGAATCGAATCTTCAAGTGATCAAGATTTCACATGACTAAGCTAATATTTTGAAACTGATACAAATCCTCTTTTTCTCTGAAATATAGATTTCTGTGCAGACGTCGCATTATTAGCATGCTGTCTGTGAGGCAGGTTGTGCTTATGCAGCTGTCACCGAACACGTCAGACCATCTCGTATAGGGCAGGGCTAATGCTATTAGCATAATACCATTTGAACGCGATTTGGTCTGGCTAATTTAGCATTAACAATATCAACAGCCGAACAAGGAGAGATGCCGAGGTTAGTCAAGATGTCATTTACTTTCAGCTGTAAGACCAGCTCTAAACGTGTCATAAACATAATGTCGTAACGTCTCGCTAATGTACTAATGTGTTTATCGAATCGCAGACAGTGAGCAAGCGTTCATCCGAAAGAATGTGTCGTTGTCAAAGAGTAGAGAGAAAAGCATTTAACATTATGTGTGTTGAGTGAACTTGTGGCCTCATGTACATTGTGCAAAGGGTTATGACATAAGTGTGAAGGTTCAGTCTTCTCTGCTAGAGCATCGTGCTTTTAAGGCCAAGGTTGTGAGTACAAATCCAAAGGGTTGACTATACAGAAAAAATGTGCACCTTGAGTGCACTGTAAGTTTTTTTATATAAAAATGTCCTCCAATTAAATATAATATACTGTCAATGGATTCAGTCCTTACTGTACTTGGTTATCTCAAAGCCCTTGAGTCACTGTAGGTACAACTAAAAGTATAAATTCAACAAACTACATTTTTAGCTGCTTCCCTAACAACAAGTAAGTAACAATGTAGCTCAACAAAATTCAAGCTTTATAGCCAATCACTATTCAATAATACATAAATATAATTGATATAGTGTAGCTAATGTGGTAGCACTTTATTTTGTAAAATAATATATTATGTAAAATAAAGTGCAAACGATAATATGTACATTATGCATTTCCTAGTTTTTGTGTGGTTTTTTAGTACAGATGTGTATGTTAAATTTGAATGATGTCACTCATTGTTTTGTGTGCCAGACAAATACCGCTTTTACTGTAAAAATTAATATTTTATGAGAATCGTATATTTAAAAAAAGGTTAAATATCATGGTAACACAAGTTTACGATAACGTTCCTTATCAAGAATTTTACAGCATTTATTAATTTTAAATCAATTAGTTTTGACATTTTTAATAAAAAATGTCTGATAATATTGGTTAACACACAAAACTTTGAAAATTTGATTGCCTTTGACTAACATTGACAAATATGAATACATGATAAAACATTTATTGATAATTGTTAGTTTATGTTAGCTAATGCATTAACTAATGCAACCTTGTTGTAAAGTATTAAAGGGATAGGTTTAACAAAAATGAGTCATCATTTACTCACCCCGAAGTTCTTCCAAACCTGTGTACAGTAAATTCTGTTGTTCTGTTGAACACAAAGAAAGATATTTAAAAGAAGCAAACAGTTTGTAAGCAACAGTTTTGGGGCACTATTGACTCTAATAGTAGGAAAGAAAACAACTAGGTAGTCAGTCAATGGTGCCCCAGAACTGCTTAGTTTCTAAAATTCTTCAAAAATATCTTCTTTTGAACAAAGTGTTTTATACAGGTCTGGATCAACTTGAGGGTGAGTACATGAAGACAGAATTGTATTTTTGGGTGAACTGTCCCTTTAATGAAGTTTTACTGTGGCTTTATTTGTATTCAGGACTCAAAACTCTTACGTGCCCTTGGATCTCTGTAGGTGCTGCTAACTTCACCAATTCATCATTAGTTTCGAGCGTTTTTTAAAATGGAGGAATTTTGTGTGATTAATTAAGAGAATATATTATATAAACCCAACAGTGAAGTGTGATGAGCTGTCTCAAGCTGAGAACAATAGAAGACACAGGACATGGATACCTCACAGAGAAACCAGGATTATCCAGACCCTGCCATGCTGGGCCTCTCCACCATTAATCCATCCGGGCCAAGGGCGGACACAGCAGTCCTGAAATTCACAGATCTTCAATGAGCTCTTATGAATGATCACGGCCAGGATTCTTATCTACATGCGACGCTTGTTTGGGCCACTATAGAGGGGGATTGAGTGTGCAGGTGTTCCTGCTCAACGGGATGCAGGAAGACACAGGTGAGAATCTCTTTGTTTGCCTAATGTCACCTATAGTATTACCTACCACTGGTTTCATCTTCCCAACCGAATGGTAATGAAGTTATGAGGAAGAAACTATGGATTAATGCCAGAGTTTTAGCACGACTTTTGGATCATGGCGCTAGCAACACCAAAGTCATGGGTTCAATCCCGTGGAAAGTGTGTATAGGGAATGTATTGTAAATCACTTTGGATAAAAGCAATAGCTAAATGCGCAAATTGATTTGAAATGTGTTTAGGAAATGAAGAGAGGGAGGGATTGTTTAGATTCATTTATAACGCCCCATTGCATCCCCACTGAGTCCTGAGAATTTGAAGTAATCGAGACAAGGATTTGCATAATAATGACCATAAACCTCAATGAGGTCAATGGATGTTGTGGAAAGGGCTGTGATGTAGTTCAAGACGCGGACACTTGCTGTATTTTCTTCGTGACCTCTTCGTGGCGCCGTATGAGATGAGCAGAAGGAATCTTAAGGTGGAAGGGCAGAGCTTTATGTAAATGAAAATTACCATATTCCATGTTTATAAAGTAGCATCTAGACCTTCCCATCAATTCCAAGATTCCTGGAGAAGATTGCGTTCATGTGTGTTGTGTGCTTAAATAACATGTTTTGGTGCTGGGAATAAATATGCAGCATTACTATTAATGATACTTTTTTTTTTTAATCAATTATATTATTTCATTTGAGAGTTATTATATTAATGTTTTTTAATTGATATGTTTAGTTTTGCCCTATTGAGTGTTATTTAAATGTTTTTAATTATTATATTTATATCATTGTTTACTTAAAAGTGTGATTATATTAATTCATTTAGATTATATTATTTATAATATCATTTATTTATACAAACATACATACATACAGTTGAAGTCAAAAGTTTACATCCCCCTTGCAGAGTCTGGAAAATGCTAAAACAGTTAAACTTTTTTGCTATTTCAGTTTTATTTTTTGCTCATTGAGAATGTATATGCGTATACATGTTAATATAAATTAATTATTATATTTAGTTTATTATTTACTATTATTTAGAGTTGTCATTTTATTTAATGTTTTTGTTTATTTAATAAATTTAGTTTATTATCTACTATCTGTATGTGGGGTTTTTTTGCCATGGAGAAAGATCATTTATGAAAAATCCTTCATGCTGCTCAATAACAATACCAGGTCATGGTAAACATCTGTGGTCACTGACCATCATTGAAGTGAAAGTGAAGATTATTTTTTGATGTGTATAAACTTACCAGTTTATAACAGCATGAAAGTCAGTGAATAATGACAGAATGAAAATGTTTCTTTGTAACTTTGGTCTAACAGAGTTTTGTGGCAATGTAGCGTGTTGCAATGGGACTTTTATTTAAATGCTGCCTGTTGACATTTCCTTCTGAACATGACAACGCATTGATGGGCATATCAACATTATGCTCCGAATATGAAATCACGCATTAGAATGGACGCAACGCTGTGGATGTTTCATAATCCTTGGACATCCTGATTGAAATGCGTACGTTGTCATTTGAAGGATACATGAAGAGGCGGCTAACATAATCTATTGGAGCTGTCATATCTGTGTCGTCTTATAGTCCAAATGAACCCATCCTCATCTATAGCGTTTCTAGCCACATGCTAAATTGTTCTCCAAATCCCCTTATAATCCTTAAATTTGTATATTATATCACGTTCACGGAGATAAGCAATGTTGTCACGGAAGCTGGCTTCTTTTCATGAGCCCTTTGAAGTGAAACATGTTCGCTATAATTTAAAGGCTTCGATAATGTTTCTCTTATCAATGGAATGAGTCACTAACTCGGTAAATCAAAGCTCTCAGTAGCCTGCTTAAAGAGCTGTGTTGGAACGTCAACAGAAGAGCTCACGAACCAATAAACTGCTTAGTCTGTATAACAAAACTTGAATGTGTAACTTTGGCTATACTATAGATTTGTCAAGTTAAAGATCTGAATGTAAACTCGAACCTTTTTCATCAAATTTACCCAAATCCAGATGATTTTACCTCTACAATCTACATTCATTTTACACCTCAACAATTCGTGACATCAACTAGACATCCAACTATACGTGTGAGTTTGTCAAGACCTTTTCTGCATTGTTATGTCAATTTTTCCCTCGTAATTGAAACTCTGCTCTCACCACAGGGTAGTCGTGATAACGAACATAATTAATTAAGTAGAAATTAAGGAGACATACTCCCAAAGATCAGCCCCTTGGGATGCTGGGGAGGAGGCTTTGGGTTACGCTTAGTAATCTAGACCGCAGACTTGTTTGGTTTAAAGTCATTAAATTACAGTAATGACTAATTTCTTATTCGTGCATGCAACTCGCCAGAGACCACTGTGGGTTTTTAATAAAGGAACGAGGCTGAATGCGAAACGCTGCAAAGCGGCGGGAGAGAAAAGAAGGAGAGAGAGTTTTGTAATTGTGTGAAGTAATTCAAAAGCGCATTAATAAAACAATACAGAAACATTCGGAAATCGCTTGAGATGAAGTACATTTGCATAATTCATTAAGATTAATCAGACAGCAATACATTCTGCTACCTCTTGGTGGAAAGGGCAAACATGGGAAGAACATTCCCATGAAAGCCGTCTTTAATCTACAAACAATGATGTAATCTAGCCTTAGATCGCAGAATTAACCTCGCTGCACTGCATAACCCCATTAGTTTAGTTGAACAAACCTTGGGTGGTTTACCTTTACATCTATAAGGTTACATTAATATTTAACGTTAGCTTCATGCGATATGTGTTTTCTTTAGATCTTTCCTGTAAGGAAATTAAGACCGTATGGACAAATTACTTTTCCAATTTTAACAGAAAAATGTATAAGACCCCAGAAAGGCGATTTATACTTCATTTTAATATGTGATGGTGGTCGTGTCAGCTCCAATTATTAAGATTTGTGTTTCAATGTAGTTGTTTTTCTCAAACTTCATTTCTTTAATATTTGATGTCATTGTTCATCACTGAAGTTGAATATGATGAAAATGTTTTGCCCTTGCACTCGCTGGTCTAAATTTACCTGCTCACAGCGGATTTCTTCTACAATCTCAAGGACCAGTCAGGGTTACGGGGTATAATAGTGCATTGAGGCGGCCTAATGAGAACATTCACTTAATATGAATATAAACCATTCAATATAATTGAATATAACTAAAATTAATTGTTTCTTTCATTTTAAAGTCATGTTAATTTAGCCTGACAGACGATAAAACTGAGAAAGCTTTATTTATGGACCATCATGGAGATTTTTGGATTTGGGCTGGCAAGCTACCACACACAAACACACACACACACACACACACACACACACACACACACACACACACACACACACACACACACACACACACATAACCACCTAACAACCATCTTAAACACCATAGCAACCACACACAAAACACCTTAGCACTGCATCTCACCTTCCATACCCAGCATCATAACAGGGATTTTACATTTTCTTCATGAAACGGTGTGAAATAAAAACTTGGATTTAATCGTTCATTCACTTTACAAATTCTTGTTTAGTTGTTCTCTTCTAGAACAATCCAACAGCATTACATTTTTTTTTACTTGGCCTCGGTGAAGCAAGAAGCAAAAATATTTGCCATGAAATGAGATGGAGAGATTATTGTAGTATAAGGAACATAGAAATCTCAAGGAGAGACTCTTTTAGGTAATAGCGCCCTTAAAAAAATGGTGTACATGTAGCGGTTTCATCTTACACAAACACCATATGGTGGGCTTGTCGAGCCTGCACCTTGACAAGATGAATTAGTTTGAAAAACTGTCAGATACACAGAGCAAAATTAGATTTTCCAGTTAGTAATGAAACCTGACAGAGCTTAATAAAAAACCATTGGATCCGGAGAACGCTCGAGAGGAACTGGGTAAAAAGTTGGCGCAAGAACTTTGGCATCACGTTGATCTAATTGCCCCGTTTCACTCACATTTTTTTAATATACAGATAGCATTTATCTCCAAATTGTGTGTTATAAGTTGGTTTTGTGAAAGTCATGTTTGCGTTGAGTTCTTTTGGTTGCATGTCTATGTTTTGTTCATTTTGAGGAAACCACCTGTTCTAGGGCTCTTTACGATATACTATGACTTTCAGCAAAATATGTCTTGAGAGAGACATCTCGGTAAGAACTTTGTTATTAAATCTCTAGCTGAAACCTCACCTGACTCTTCTCTGCAACTTTTTTTGCGGTGACTCATAGATGTGCTTTTAGAGTATTATAATATAATATTCTTTCAAGTCTCACACTTATATGGAGTAAAATGTGCTATTGTTTACACTGTTCTGAGTGTCTCGAAAGAAGACCTTGTTTCCTTTTCTCTAAAAGTATTTTGGCGTTCTTTTATTTTGTGACAGAATATTGTGTTTTGACTGCAAATGTGCAACAGGCTCTAACTTCCAAAGCATAAATCCCCTGACATCAATGTCAATATTTTAATTTTTGTACAAGTAAAATGAATTACACAAAACAATTGTTTGTTTGAAAGTTACACATAAAAAACAGGTCAATAAATAAAAGATAACAAATGATGCAAAAATTAAGCAACCAAAACAAATGGCTAAATAATGAAACAAACAAACAAAACAACTCTGTTGTTCAAAAGAAATGTATAAGTACCATATAGGATCAATACAATGTAACCTTAATGTATGCAGCGCAAAGTACTATGTAATGAAATTTGAAAGAAAGTATGAAAATCACAACTCCAAAGCATAAATCCGTGCACTGACATCAATGTCAATATTGTAATTCTTTGCTTAAGTTAAAGGAATTACACAAAAAAGTTGGCCAAAACAAATGGCTAAATAATGAAATAAACAAAAATCCCTTTTCATAAAAGTACCAAATATGAGCAATATGATGTAACCATGTATTGAAATTTGAAATAAAGTATGAATCTAGTCTGTGTCTTGCATTTACTATAAATGTGTACTGATGAAATACTGTAAATGAATTGTTAGAATATACATAATAAAAGTAAACAAATGAAAGAAAGTAAGTAAGATAAAACAACAAGTGGTGATATAAGAGACCACCTGAATGTATTATATATATGGTTGTATGGATATGTGTATGTATTATCCATCACAGTAACACATTTTAATGTCTGAAACAATAGGAGGATATCAATCGAACTGTTCCAAAGTAACCTCCCGAACATTTCCATCTGTTTTCCCTTATCTGTGCACACAACGCTAGCTGTCACAAATCGTTCATAAACAAAACCCTCACATAGCCCCAAATACTCTTCTTCTCCCCGAATTGTCCCTATCAGCTTGATTTCCTTCTGTAATGAATGCAGTGTTTAGTGAGGTTTCTCCAGGCTGCCTAAAGAAGTTATCCTCAGAACCTCATTCTCTCCTCCTCGCTGCATTGCCTCAATGCCCAGGGGTCAGCTGAGAGGGCCGCAGTCATTTGAAAAGGAAATTATCTTTTGTGATTCTTACTAAAAGAGATGGAGAGCGAGAACACCAATAAGGAGGAGCGATAGGGTGTCTGGTAGAGAAAGAGCTTTCCGTGCAACCTGTGAACAGGTTAATAGGAGCTAGTTCTGAAATGAGTTGATACCTATCTGCTCTCTGAGAACGCACGAGAGAGAGAGAGAAAGAGACACACTCGCAGAATGACTATTTGATGGCTTCCTAACAGCTTCTTTCTCCTTGGCCCCATTTTCTGATGTGTGCGCACTTATTTATTTTTTTCCGCCGTGGTAAATAGCTTCTTGGGGAGCGAGCCAATTTTGCCTAATGGGCAAGTTTCCATAAGGTGGGTCAGAACATTGATAGCAAGGCTGATGAGTTGGCAGGAAAGGTGAGCGTTCTCATTCGACAACCCTCTCATTATAAGGCTCCCTCTTGAGAGGATGTTGATGCATCGTGCGAAGCAGGACGGTACATTCGGACGAGACTGCTTTTTTTAAATGGCTGTCAAGCATGCAAAGTATAAGTCCTTAATGACACTGCTATCTGTATCTTATTATTTCTATAATGCGCCATGTTTTTTGTCTGTGTGTGAGAAATTTGTATACAGAAAGTGATTCGAATATCGTATTAGATTTATGCGAGGAACCAATATTTAAGTCAATTAGTACATTAGTGAGTAAATGATGATAGAACTTGAAATGTCGGGTGAACTATTAATCTTTCGTTAAAAGCAAATATTGGAGTTGAAGATGGAGATGATGTAATGCTTAGCTCATGTGCTCAAAACACTTTAGGCTTTTATGCTCACTCGAGTAATACATGTTGAAAAATCTAAAGCTCACTGTCTCTTCAATTTGAAATTTGGTTCTTTGTGAAAATCACGAGTCGAACATAAACAATATGACTCTATGTACATTCTGGAAGATTCCCTAAAATCTGTTTCTAAAGCATCGCAGAAACATTAACAACCCTGAATTACACCATCAGCTGATTCCTTTCGATTCCTGCCCCACTCACTCTCTGTATTAGGAAGGTGTCGAGATGCACTACAGATCACGCTTGATCGGTATTCGTTACCATAATCACCATCCTGTCCCCCAACAGGCAACGCAGCGCAATTCATCATCCTAAGCAATAAAGGATACGGTGCCCACTGAAAGCCAGAGGCTTATTCAAGCTCTCAAAGCCCTCTGAGTTTGGAGGAACCTTCTTGAACAGATGCTCCTCACTAATTATATGTTGTAGTGCAGTACCCAAATGCCCACTGCTGCCTTCTTGCGAGAGACCTGGTCATCCATGTCTCCAGTTACCGTAGGGCACTTCCCTCCATCTGTGTGAGACCAGACGAGTGCCAGCGGAGGTACCGAGCCTAGCCGAACCAGTGCAACTTGGGCTTCTCCTATAAGCCCAGGGCCTTTGGTGCTGGGAAGGGAATGGCTGTTAACATTCATGGGTAATTAGCAGTTGATATTCCCATGCCTGAGGCAGTAAACTGCTGCCACGTTCTTCTCATCAACATGTTTTTATGTTGTTGTGACACTGGGTTAGCGACATCACACAATTTATTTTGTATGTTCTTTAAATACTTAGAGAAATCACAAAACTGTACATTCGGCTTTTCTTGCTGATCTTGTTGTAACCTGACTTACACTAATCCGTAATGATTTGCTATTGATAGGGGATTTTAAAAACACAAAGTGTAATCAAAATTGAACTGTAATCAATGACATCCCAAACATAGCAATTAAGTGAATTGAACCGGATTGCCTTTGGGTTATGACTTAATATTGGACAAAATAATACACATTACAAAAGCAGCGCTTGTTGGACTTTCTGTACTACGCTGCATCCATAGTGAGATCCAAAATCTAAATCCCAAACTAAAATGTGGATTATTTTGTGCAAAATTTAGCATTGGTAACATTGAAAAAAATTATATGTTTTAATAGGTTAAAAATTATATATTTCAAATTAGATTATACTTTAGATCAAAACGTTTTTAAGATTCAGTCAATTGACCCTAAACAATTTAATGATATATAAATACAAATATGTGGATGGATATGAATAAAAATAATAATTAATATTTTTTTATGTAAGAAGCCGTCAAACATGTGCACATAAAGCCAGAGCCCCAGAACTTTGAAAACCGGAAATCTTCTCGGCTTTATTTGTCAAAATACAGGTATGTCGATCATGTTAATTTAGCTTGTTTTCCTGACCAAACCAATATAATACTATCAGCGGTACGTACTTATCGTTGAATAGCGATCAAATATTAAAGCTAAAGGGTTGTCGTAAATTTGTGAAGGGCTATATTTGTTGTCGTACAATAAACAGTAAACGTAAATACGTGTAAACAACGTGTCGACCGAGCGTAACCTTGCAGCATGAGTAGTAACAGGCGTGAATGTGTTATGTTGTGACAGAGTCAGGTTGTAGGTGAAATACAGCGGTGTGGTATCTTATATTGCAAACGATATAAAGCAGAAGCACGCAGTTACAATCCGACGATAAAGCGGAAGTCGACGACAATCGCAGACAGACCTGTTAACGTAATTTAATGTAACGTAACGTAACTGCGTGTTAAATGAAACAAACGCACATGTAGCGGCCACTAGAAAATCTGAATATCTAACACCCGCATTCTCTATTTCTCTGCTCTTAACACTTCAGTCTCTGTTAGTTTAAAGATGTGAATAATTAAAAAAGCCATTTACATCCCTGGCAGCTTTGGAAGAGCTGCGTGCTCATATGCATGTGATGTGTGTTTAACTAAAAAAAGATAATGAGTTATGGGATATGTGGAGGGAGGAGAGTATTGCGAGTTTGTTGCTGTGTTTGTGTGTGTGTTCATGCCCGAACATAATGTGCCCAAACCTCCAAAGGCATGTGTTAAATAAGGCAGTGAGGCTTTCACATTGACACATGAGGTCTGCGGCAGTTCTGCTTAAAATGAGCAGCTAGAAGTCAGTGGAAACAATCTGATGTTCTTATCTTTAGTGTGGAGCAGTGCCATATGATAGCCTATTATAATAAGTTTATTATTAATCATTTAAAATAAGATTTGGAATTATTTTTTGGTGCTTTGTTTGTTTGGTCTGCTGAAGGTTGTTCTTAACCTTCAGAAAATTATGTTCCACCACCTCAAGAGGTCAAACTCCTGAGTTGCATTGTATTTCCTTGCCTGTTTATTTTGCAGTGTGAATATCTGAATATGGTTTTAAACCCTGATTTAATTATTTTCTTTTATTTAGTAAATATAAAATAATAAAAAACAATGCTAATACATATAATTTTGAGGTTAAAAATGTACAGTTAAAGTATGAGTTGGTTGTATGATTTTAGTTGTTACTACTGTCAGAAAGAAATCTATGGTGGGGTTGGAGGGTTGTTTCTGACATTTGATGTTTCTTAAACTAGTAGGTTTCATTCTATCCATTTTATATCTGATAACGGTTAACCAATTTGTACCCTATTTATTGAAAGTGTCATTTTAGCGCGTCCTTCCGCGTTTCCTCAGTTTGCACCGAATCACTTCGAGCTGGATTATGTGTAACATGACAGTATTTGTTGTACTGTCAGTTGTTAGTGAGAAATCCTATGCAAACAGAATGTCCTGGAAGGCACATAATGCCAAATAGCTGGTTTACACATTGTTTGACAAGGCTGTCTGCCATTTTGTAGAACACCTATTATCCTAGTGGGGCTCTTGGCATTTTCAGATGTTCCACACTCCTTTTTCATATCCGTCCAGCTCGTAGTAGCAGACCTCGGTGACATCATCATTCTTTTTTTTCCTATAATGATCCAATCACTCATTACATCGGCTGTTTGTTCATAATGTCAAATATCAACGTGATCCAAATGATGATTACTGGGATATTTCTTAAATGGCTTCTATTTTCATGCCGTGACATTCAGTTTATCAGGCAGAAACATATGACACGAGGTCTATAATGAGCGGAGGCCAGGGCTGCAGAGACCTGGAGAAAATAAAATGATATATGTGCTTTCAAAGTCTCAAATCTATGTGACCAGACTGGGATCCCACACTGCCGAATGGCTGCTGCTGTATCTAATCACATCCTGTGGGACGATATAGACAGAAGGAAAGTGTGTATGTGTGTGTGAAAGAGATAGAGGTATCTTTTAGTGTGTGTGTGTGTGTGTGTGTGTGTGTGTGTGTGTGTGTGTGTGTGTGTTTGTGTGTCTTTGAGACGGTTTTTTCCCCCCGAAATGACTGTGGCAGCCGCCTCACTCTTGCTTGGCACGATTTAGTATCGGTAACCATTTTTAATTTCCCATCAGACCCTTTGCTGAGATCGATTTGTGCTCTCTACGTAACTCATTAATTAGCTTTGATGCATTTGTGACTATGAGGAAAGGCCAAATGGCGGTTTACAGAAATGTATGTATGTATATTCACAGAAGAACAGATGGTCGGGTGGAAAAAACAATTTTTTAAGGAGTGGCGTGTGTTGATATGGAGAAAAACCTCCCACTATGTTATGCATCATAACATATCTCTGTAAAGAGTTAATATACGGAAAGTCGATGAGAACAGTGCGACATCTCACATGCATGATTTCTCTTACAAGTTTTTCCAGCATCCCTCCACCATTGACTTCCCCATTATAAAATTATTTAGTTTTTTCTTGTATTAACTAGCTGTGCGCTTGAGCTGAATATCTAAACTACGATCCTTCTTCTAAGACGAGAAGCGATTTGGTTTACTCCTTATTTATGATTGTTTTCCACAACAACCAAATTTGTTGTACCATTATCTTAAGACTTGATGGTCACCAGTGCGGTGGACCTGCTCTTCACTACCAATTTGGTTTCCTTGGTAACCAAGTAAAGTAACTTTTCATGAAACGTTTTGTGGCAAATGCTTTGGTTGTTGTAGAAATAATGCCATAGCTAATCAGCAGTCATATATTGTAAAATGCAATGTTTGTCTGTAACGTTTCTATTTCTTTAATTTGTTTAGATTACATCGGATTAAGGGTTACCTTAAATCGACACTTGCCGTTTGTTAATGCCCTTCTTACGTATGTAGAGGTGGACGTTCCTATAAAAGATATAAAAGATATCACAACTTGGGTAGATGTTCACAAGATAAGCCGCGTGCATTACAAACCAGACCTCTTCAATGTGTGCCTCAACACCACTAACAATTATGTTGACTATTGACTTTTCTCTCCGAAGGTGTGATCAATTGCCGTGAAAGTAATGACATCGCTTGTTGTTGTGACCCGTTCAGTGAGCAGGCAATTTATTTTTGGTGACAGAGGACTCATGAGAGACGACAGGTCGTCAGAGGTTTGGCAGCGATCACAGAACAGAGAAATCTCCCCGGCTGAGCGTTGAGGCGCACCTATTAGACGCAATTACTTCTTCTGATTGACTTGCACAAGTGGATCTCCCGAGCACAGCCATTAAACACGAGACGCATCTCTCGGTGAACGGACAGAACCGTATTGCATATCAGCAATTAGGAACGCGTCCCTTTTATATTTATGACCGGCAGGGTAGGTTGGATGAGAGTTGAAGGACCAAATTAACCGGTGGCTTGTCTTGAAAGCTAAACTAACAATATATACAATGCCATCCATTTCCCCCCCTGCTGTGCTCCATGGGAGGGGGGGCAAAGTAATTATTTGATTTAATTAACACAAATATATATCATTTTATAATACTCATAATGGCAATAATTCATGTTCATGAGGCAAATAACAAAGAGAGAAAAGATACGAATACAGCAATGAAGCCTACATGCGTGACAAGGAAAAGCTTGAGTGGGCGAAAAAAAGCGCTTTTTGTATTTCATCAGGAGACTGTATTTCTCAGATAACCCGCACAGAGTAAGCAGTATAATAGATTAGATTGATGAGCGCTGAGATATGGAGTTTCCTCGCTACGAGTCGCTCTAAAATGAACTCTTTCCTTTCCCCTCTCACATCTGCGTCGGGCTGTGACACAGATGAATAGGCCGGTTTAGGATGGTAGAAAAAAAGGTCTCCCTTAGTTCACATGCTGAGAACAGAAAACAATTCGTCTCCGTGCTCGATCCCATCACCTCTTTGCTCAGACACCCATTTGAAATTTCGATTCTTTTTTCTGAAGTATTTTTTTACCGTCTGTGTTAACAACTTTAGGAACTTAATAATGTGGTCAAAATCACAGCGGATTATTTTTATGTTCATGGCTGCTTCCAAGTTGCGTACTTTGACCTGCAGACTTAAAATCTCTGTAACATTTACGCATTTGGCAGACGCTTTTATCCAAAGCAACATAATATACTATACATTTGTTTCTGAGTGTGTGCAATCCCTGGCATTGAACCTATGACCTTGGCGTTGCTAGCGCCATGTTCTAACCACTGAGCCACAGGAAAGCAATACTCAGTGAGCCACCTTGCTGCCTACATAGGCAGCTTCCCCCCAAGTTGGCGTCCTAGCTGTTGTTTTTTTGGTAAGTTGTTTTCACGTTTAACATTGCGAAGCATTTTTATCTTCAATTTTTCTTTTAGGAAATTTTTTGATTATGTAATAATGTGACTGCAATTCATAAACGCATCATAGTCAGCTTAGTGTTTGGTCGTGATGTTTGTACCACACTTAACATCTAGTTACTATTTCTTTTGTCCCCTAGTTTTGGTCACAACTTCTGCCATGTCAATGTCATAGATAAAATGTGTTGTTTTAATGCTTATAAAAGTATAAGGTCGGAGTGCTTAAATGTAGCAAATATGCTCAATGGCAAATGGCAACTGTTGCCAAGGTAGGTACAGGACAGGTACAGTATGTGTTTTTTAATGATTGTTTTTTTTAAGGTGTGTTTAAGGTGGCTTAGGTCAATTGAGTTGGGATGGAAAGAATAATAACCTCATGTTCAGCACATTCTCCTTTTGTACTCTACAGAATGACTTTATACAACGATTCATGTAGAAACTTTGACATAATGCTCTGTTCTTATCGTCAGCTACATATGGGCACACAAAAGAGAGAAGTCTCACCGTACAGTGTTTGTATTTTAATTAGTTATCAGGAAGGTGCAAAATGCCAGACGGAAGAGGGCGAAAGAAGGGGGCTGGCGTTTAGAGAGAGAAAAAAGGGAGTTTTGTTAATTCCGAAGCTGTCTGCTTACATTTTTATCCTCATTACTCTGCCCGAGAATACGCGAGCGAGCGCCCTGTTGTCTTCGCAGGCTGACAGGGAATATTTCGGGTGAGAACGCGACGGTTTGTGTGCCACTGCAGAAATTGCAGATGTCATGGCGGTGGGGCGAGAGAACGAGAGAGAGCGAAGCGTGACGCTTCCGGAATGCTTAAGACACCTCGTCTCGCCCTCCTCCCAATGTTTCAAAACAAAAAAGAAAAGTGGCACTTTGGAAAAGCAGCAAAGGAATTGAAATGAATGGTTTGCCCCAGAGCTCTTAAGCTTGTGACCTTCAGTATTCCGTCATGTTCTGTTCACGCGAGACGGCCTTTTGAATTCCAATATATGAGAATAAAGAAATGCGCACTTGGAATGAAAATTAGGCGAGACGAAAATTTCTGGAGTGTCATTTAAATTTTTTTTGTCTGACCTTGTTCTACTGCTGAAAAGACATTTGAGAAAACTGCAGTTTTGGGTTTTACACTTGTGTCTACAAATATAGCATAGCCAATGGTAAAACTTTCATTCCAAACCTATATGCTCTTTTTTAACAGTTTGAAAAATCCTGAAGCTAATTTTTCCAAAAGTAAAAAAAAAATAATCTTCTACGTTAGCTTCTTTTAAGCATTCGGTTTGCTCCCTATAAACTGCTGTCAGATGACTTCTGAAGACCAACAATCCTACCATTTTATTTCCTACTTAAAAAATAAACAAAGTTAAGTAAGTGAAATTGTATTTTTAGTGTGCACTGTTTCTTTAACATTAGCATCACTAACCCGGTACCATCGCTGGGTATCACCACCTGCCGGAGGAAGAACACCGTCTACAGCTCTTGGAACTGTCAAAGTAGGAGAACACAATAAAGTCACAGAAGGCACCTACCTCTTGAAGATTTGTCGATACGTCACGCGCACATGCCCATACTCGCACGCTCGCACCCTGCCCAAGGGGATGGCCACAGCGCTGGACCCAGCTGTCACCTTTCCACCATTAATCCACTGCTCTGGCCGACAAAATCCATCTCCCTCTAGCAGGGGTTTGACAGAGGGTAAAAGCGCCACTGAGATAGCCGGGTACGGATCAATCGCTTCGATCCCGGCTCCTGTGCCAAGACCCATTCATCAGCCTCTGGTTGTTGTTGTTTGTTCCTTGCTTTCTTCAACAACCTGTCTCTTGAGTTTTAGAAGCTGCAGGTTCAGGGACGGGAAACCCAAGATGTGATGTCAAGAACTGCTAAGCGTTCATCTCCTCCATTGTCTTTTATTGACGTTTATGCATGCAAAGTGACTGAGTGCATTTCAGCTATACGTTGTGGCGGTACGTTCATTTCTTGGGAATTTAACCCGTGACCTTGGTGTTGCAGTGCTATTCAGAAACAAGGGCCATGGGTCCTGGATCAGTCTCTGCATTTCAATTCATCCCAAAGGCATTCAGTGGGGTTCAGGTCTGGGCTTTGTGCCGATCAGTCAAGTTCTTCCACGCCAGACTCTGTAAATCATTTCTTTGTGGACCTCACGGTGCACAGAGGTATTGTCATGCTAGAAGCGTGAAACTGTTGCCACAAGGTTGGAAGCATACAATTCTCTAGAATGCCAAGGAATACTGTAGCATATAGATTTGTCTGGATCTTCTTATGTTGAGTTCAGGGGCCTGGTCAATCCAAGGTCTTTTGGTCATTCATTGTATGTTGTTTAAAATTGCTATACAAATATGGACCAACCCAACCAAACATGAAAAACCCATGAAATATCTTAATCTGTGGTTGGGTCTATCCGTATTTGACCTAATCATGATGGATATATTTTGCAATTTTTTTTTATTACTTTCAATTCATACAAATATGCATTGACAATTATCAGAATCATTTAAAGCTATCGCATGGGATTACTAACAAATCTGTTCATTCTGTCCAAGCTGAATATTCTCCATCTCTACTTCCATCTCTAAAGTTGAAGTTTCGACAGATTCAGATTCTCCCAGCCGAAGGAAACACCATTAATCAAAAACTAACCGGGTATGTTGGCCTCAAAATCTATTTTCTTTGGATTAGTGTAGATCCCCCTGTCTCACCTTCACATCCTATAGTCCTCTCCCTACAAATGAAGTGTTTGGTTGAGCTTGTAGGGCCTGTTGTGTGGGCTTCAACTGGATTAATTTTCTCCGTATCCCCTTCCTTTCTCAGAGCACCAGCGTGCTGCAGTCTTGGCAATTGGAAACAGAGCTGATGAGAGCCGAAGTCTTGGCTCAAGTCTTTGGCAGGGAATCGTATGTCTGGGATCGTTTGACGCCGAACAATGAACCGGCACAGCCACTTTTCGCAAGGTGAACATTGCTTACAGTTAATGAGGAATTCAAAAACAAGTGGTGTGCGAAGGGTGATTTGTGTATTGTGTTATAGGCGTCTGTTTGTGGTTAAGCGATCTTGTTAAGCATGATTTCTTCCTTCTCTGAGGAAAGATAAAGCAGTGCACCCTAACTGTCTGAGTGTGCTTTTCCTATCAGCCTTTTCCAAAGCTTTTTAAACATCAGTATGAAACTGAGAATACATTATAGATAGGAATAACGATTAGACTTTGATCTGAATATTGGTGCTGCTGATAAATGAACAGTGGAAAAATTGCCGGTCGCTGAGGTCAAGGGAAATACAGTTAGGCAGCAGGATGCACGATGTTCTCTTTTCTCATTCGTTTATATGCTAAGTGTGTTCCCTAGGGCCTCCTTCTTCTCTTTTTTTAATTTTTCTTATCTTTTATAATCAATTTTTCTTTTATCTCAAAAGTTATTTGAATGCTGCAACGTCTTATTTCTTTCTCAGCAAGAGTGCATTGGATATCAATTATTCAATGAAGGCAGAGAGCAGCAAAATATGGTAATATTGATAAAATGTGCTTAGCACCTTAGACTCCATTTGGAGTAAAGCAGTACAGAACAATTGTGCTGCGCCCTGTGTGTGTTTATAGCTCTGTTGCCAACTGTGCATTTTTAAGGAGATTTTTTTTTAATAATGAAAGATTTTCTTATTTGTATGTGAGTTATTCCTTAAAAACGTGCAGTCTATTAAATGGACAGATCACCCAAAAATGAAATTCATTACCCAAACCTCTATGACTTTTATTTTTCTGTGAAACAAAAGAAGACATTTTGAGAAATGTCTCAGTGGTTTTGTGTCCATAACGGAAGTCAATGGGGTCCAATGTCGTTTGCTTACTTCAAAATATCTTCTTTTGTGTGCTTAGTGCACATACAAAATATATATAACATAATTTTTGAGGACTCAAAATAAGTCATATATTCTTTCACTATTCACACTATTCTTAGACAGCAAAGGTTTGGAGGAAAGCTTGTGTGTGTGCAAAGAAAGTTGAAAAGAATAATGTTGTCATCCCTTTATGCTTCATAAAGACAGAAATTAGCCCTTTGAAGTCTCCTTTACAATTAGACGCATATTATAAAGCTGTTTTTGGCTTTGTTTGATAGAGGGTTGTACAAGGGTCTAATCACTCCTAATGACAGTACACAGGGGGCTAATACTGAAGCCTTCAGGGACAAGAAGTTTTCTCTAGAAAGCTTTCATCATCCTATAGCCTGACTCTATTTCTCATTCTCTCTTTCTCTCTCTCTCTCTCTCTCTCTCTGGACATCTCCGCAATCAACATTATTTATTTAGCTCATATCATTTCATTTATTTATCATAACATATGTTCATCCCTGCAGCGATGGAATCGGTTTCATTAATAATCCCGTCCTTCCTGGGTTTATCTCGCAAAGCCTGCGTGCGCACATACATGTGTTTGAAATGTTTCATCACGTGCGGTGGCGTCCGCGTTTAGTGGTATGATGTGCTGTAGTGATTCTTAAACTATTTAAACATTAATTTAGTACTTTTAAATAAAAAGGTTCCTAAATGTTCACAAAAAGATTATTTGTAATGGGATAAAAGGAAAGGTACTTTGGGGAACCAGAAATTTTGTATTTTATTTGATATATTTATGGCATGCAAAGAATCCTTTAGCACCTTTATTTTTAGGAGTGCACGTAAAGTTTTATGGTTTTATTTAATTGTGGGCCAATGTGGAGTATTTGCACTTTGAAAAAATTCAAACAAACGTCTTGAGCAAACGACAAAAAGCAATTTGCTTTTTACATTTTTTTACAACAAGAAAGTATAATTGATTTATTCCTGGAGCTCTTTCACCATACATTTCATTCCAATTCAGCTTCATAGAGAATAGTTTCTTACAAACCCCCAAGTGAGCAGGTCAAGCCATTATGAGCATGTTATTTATCAACCATTCATATATACGCATACAAAGCGAGAGTTGCATTAGACCAGGGCACCCAGAATGACTTCCACCCAGACAGAGATTGAACCTCATGCTTCATTAAAGCTCCTCTGACAAACCGTTCTGTCTGTCAGCGCTCGGGGCTTGCTTATTAAAGTGAGAGAGTCCTGCAATGACAATCAAAATGAATAGTGTAAAAAAAACTCTCTAATGACTCTGAAATGACAGCCGAACTGAGTAACATTCAATCGGGTGTTTACAACCAATGCGCTCGGCTTCTTACATCGGCGATGCGGTTCAAATGAAGACAGGCTCAGGGCTTTACAAATGGAGATCTCTGTCAAAATAAAAGATCCCACACACAAAGCTTCGTTATGTAGCGGTGGAAAGGATTGAACGATCTTACTGACCCCAGATCAGCAGCCTAGAGCGGGAGGAAGGCTCTGAGGTGAATACAGATCAGACCGTCCTGAATCCAGGGCCTGTCTACAAATGCAAAACTGAACAACCTTACTTTGTTCTGAGGCCTGTCACAGGTGGCCGGATTTCAGTATTTATTGATATATTATTATTGATATAGCTATTTTATATGTTAAATATGTTATTTCAGGCCACATTATTTGATCAAGAAGCACAAGGCAACAGAGGCTAAGTAAAACTCTATTGGATTAAAGAATGCATTTTATAGTGAAGTGTGTCATTTCTGTGCAACCAAAGAAAGATGAATTATTGATGTGGGTAATCACCCGGTCCTTTATGACCAATCTCTTTTTATGTACGTCCATTTTAGTTTGACTGTCTGTCAAAACTGAGACTTTAGGACAAACTTCTATTCTGGAGCCTTTGCTACAGAGTTGCTTTCCTGGTATTTACATCACTGTCAAATGTTTCCTAATTGGTGAAAAATTCATTTAGCCCATCATATAGACCTTTCTCAGCCCGCCTCAATTACAGTAAACTCTTGAATAATGAAAAGAAAATATACCCGCAGAACACAGAAAATGCTAAATAAGAAAACCGGCTATAGATGGAAAAGTTAAATTGCTCAAAACATTAACTAGTTGCATCATCTTAAGTGATGCAAATAGTATCAATAGGAGAATTCACACTAATATGACAAATGTTAACAAACTCATTCACTTTGCACCTAGAATTTCAGTGATGGTTGAATTTGTTAGATCAGTGTGAATTAGCCTTAATAAATACATTATTTGAAAAGTGTTTTTTGCTAAGACACTTTCTGAGTGACAGCGTCCATTAAATGATTACAGATGTCTGTAGTAACTATTACTTTATAGACATACTATGCATGGATTTTATGAACTATTCAAAATAGACATATAACTGTGTTATTGTTTAACGTGCGTTGATGCGGTCAAGTGGTTTGCCCGGCCCGAACATACTACAAAATACAACATGTTGTCGCTGTGGAGAACGGTTGTAATACATCTTCATGAAAATGATACAAACAACTATACAGACGGAGAAAGAGATGGAGAGACTGTCAAGAGTGATCAAAGGCAGGTGCACGTTATGAATTATGCATTTTGCTGGTGGAATGCCAACCTTCTCAAAACTAGGGCAAAAAATGTTTAATTTCGGTAAGTGCTCTTGGTTTTTAATTATCAGACTTAATCACTTTTAAGGTTTGTAAAGTAACATTAAGAAGATCCTGACCTCAATGCCGGTGGCTCTTGAGCCGAATTTAAAAATGCATGAATGTTTTTGCATTCCATAACAAAGTATTGAACCCAGTGCATTTATTTTAAAGAATGATAGGGTGTGCACACTTTTTAAAGAGAACATTTCACAGGTTGTAAATTCTAAAGTAGATTTGCATTTCCCGAAGGAGAGGTGCCGGATGAATATCGTTAACGTTTCGGGTAATCGCGGGTCAAAATGAAATACAAATGATCATAATATACTGTTTGATATATTACGTCTACAGTTTATGTCATCTCCAGTACTCTCCTAGGACAATTTACTTCATAAATTCACTAAACATCACCTTTGGAAAGTGAATTGCAAAAATGTCTTAGAAAAGCGAAGCATCATTTATTTGCACTTGCCACTTGCTTGATATTTGGTTTCTAATCGAATAAAATTCATAAGTTATATGTGGCTTAAGTATCCAAGACTTCTCTCTCTCTCCCACACACACACACACACACAGAGGTTGTTGGCACAGTCTTATCTCTGTCTTTGACACGGAGAAAGGTCTCATGCAAATGCCCTGCCTCAGGCCCTCGGCTCTCTGGCTCTTTAGTCAGCGTCACTTGTATTGAGACATCCCTCTGTACGGAGCAGTCATAACACTCAACATAAATGTCAAGTGGCAACCTTTGAGCCGGGGCTGTATATAACGGCAGATAAATCGTTCGAGTGGTAGATGTTATATAGATGTGACAAAAGCATCATTGCCGTGTCCCAGAACCTATCTATAATTCATCTGAGGAGAGAGCGAGTGTCAGTGTGTTTGTGTAGGAGAGAGAGAAGAGAGTGTCTCCATAAATGACAGCTGTCATTTCTGTAATGTATCCTGTACATTCTTGTCTGACTGCGAGTGATGTTTAACATTCCATGAGTCAAAATACAGATCCTAGAACAGTTATTGTGCAACTCTTGGCTTGGTCATTGGGTTATATGGGTTGTATGTTTTGTATTGGCCATGGGTAATTGTGCCATGTGCCATCAAAAATGTTTTTTATCACTTTAAAGAACAATTTGATATTTAAGATATTTTTTTGCCCACATGTTAAAGCACTTCTTTAATGATGTTTTCATTTACATTGGTCTTGTCAAGCTCAGTAGTTAAACCTTATTCAAAGTGATCTGTTTTACTGAAAAAATATTATTCTTGGCACAAAGCACACATATATTGACCGTAACAGATGTAGAGCTGTGCAATGATTTTTGCTAGATTTAGTCAAAAATCACATTTTTTGTGTAACCTTCAACCCTTGAAACCCAAAACATGGTTGGCACGAAACATGTTTTGAAAGAGAAATGTCAGGGGTTATATTATTTATCCATTTATTTTAGAAAAACCTAAAGTTCAGGCGCACAGAATCAGATGATGCAACCAAAACGTATATGAAATGAATATCAAGTTTACTGCGACAGGGTTGGAATAATGCAGCAGGTTAGGATCAAAAAATGCCTTGCAAAGCTGTAACCACATATTTCTGATTGTTAAATTTAATACTTTAATTCAATATATTAAATTGTATTTGAATGAATAGGTATCATTAATAAAACTAGTCATCTGAATGGCTTTAACCATGGTTCTTAAGATGAGATTTCTATAAAGTGCAGCAATATCATATTCAAAGTATATGAATGACCAACATAAACTATTTTGTTATGAACTTTGACTCTTTGAATGCCCCACAAATGCACATTAACAGCGTCAGAAACATGTTTTTGTTTATCGGTTTAGGGGCCGTGACCAATTCGGTAGCTGCACCAGAGTTATGCAGATAGCTCATTTACATGTGTATTCCCTGGACAAGAAATGCATTACAATACATCACAACAGAGCACAATGAAGAGCAAACAGCACCACGGCAGAGAAAAGCCAATTCAAAACAAATTCCATGTGATGCAAGTAACAAGGGAAGAGAAACTACACGTGTATACTGGTTACGATAAACAATGTGAAGGGTAAGACAAATGGAGCTTTTATCTTAACGTGATTTTAACACAATAACGCATTTGGCTCTATTTTCCTATTGACTTGACCTTAGATGCAATTTATCCAAAGGCTTTCGTCCTAAACCACACTAATGATTACATACCCATGCTATGCTTTTCTAAACTGTGAGATGTGAAACTTCTGAAATCCAGTTTCTACAGAACAGACACAAGATCTCATTACATCTTCAATCCAGTCGAATCAGAAGTCACGTGTATTACCTGCAAACATACAGTGAAAACCGCGGCACCAAATGCTAAACAAATGCCCCAAAGAGTTGCCTGTGCCCTTTCACGTAATAGCGAGCCTCCTCCCTCGCCTCTCTGCCCCTCTCTGCAGATGTTGCGATAACGTTGTTGTTGTGTTCTGAGCCTTAGGACAGCCAGGGTCCCTGGAGACAAGTTTGTGCCTTACATTTGAATGAGATAAAGAAAAATACCCCTAGGGTTTACCATTCAAAGGTTTCTCTCTCAAACGAATTTGTTTCAGCTTGGCATGAAGCTCTGTGTGGGGTCCATACTTTAAATGTGTGCTACTGTATGCTTGTTGAATAAGGTAACACGTTATAATAAGGTTAGTATTTTTCAGCATTGGCTAATACTACATGTATTTGTCAGGTTTTTTATTCTGTTGGCTGCATTAAAGAATCAACACATGCATGGTGTAAAGGTGGATATACTGTAAATGGCGTAAAACATTTTTTGCTGCCATAATATAAGGTCATTACAACTTACAATTGGTTGAGTTGATGTAACCTGTAAGTTGAAATGGCTAAACTTTATTTTGATGAGTTTAACTTTAAACATGTAAATAGTAAGTTGACATGATTTGTAAAACGGTTGGGTTTGTCCACCTTTGACCCAACATTAGGTTGCAAAACAATTTCAACCCAATGTCAAATGGACAAAATTGTACACAAAATCATCATTTGCTTGTGCAAACTTGTATTTATTTTTACCCAATAGAAGTTATGAATTGCATTCTTAAGGAAGTCAATACATGACAAGTTTTCACTCTCGATTATAACCAAAGTGTGTTTGAACATAATCATTTTCCCTCTAAAAAACAGGAGGGACAACGGCTGTTACTGTGTGAATGTGTACTTTTAATGCTAAATGTTCTTTCAGGACAAAAGGTTCATTTTCTATTAATGACCAGCTGACCGTACATACTGCTTATTGCATGGCTTCATACCAAATAAATAAATAAACAGATATGAAATATTGATTTGAGTGTTATTAGCTTGTGAAGACTAGCTTGCTCAGCTAATGTATAGGCCTATTGTAGGTTTCCCATATGAGAGGAGAGTTATACAATAATACTATTAATAACAGATATTATTTAGGAAAATTTGACCACTGAATGACACATGCTCCATGTGATGTTTTGATTTAATTTGTTTTATTTAAATTAACATGAAGTAAAGACACTTGAAAGCAGATTTCCTTCATGTCAAGGAATAAAGCATTAAATCTGATATTAAATATATTTTCAGCAATTATGTCTGTACATGATCTTCAACTGTAGAGCCAAGCTAAAAGAAACCGACCCTTACATGCTTATAATTCCTGCTGCTGCTTTCATAAAGTATTTCTTTCGGTTTATGGTTCTAAATTTAGTTCTTTGAACTGATTGCATGACGGTATTCAGCCTTTGGCAACACGCGGAATATTAAAGCTAGTCGCTAGTTTTACTTTTATTGAGTTTGTGGTTGTATCTGACGCCAGAACAATAACTGTATTATTTGATTATCGTGCATTATGCATTGTTCATTTGAATAATCTGACAATATACGGCCCTTGACTCTTGCTTTATCAATTTGAAGCATTACAGATGTTAAGAATGTTGTTCTGCTAATACTAACGGATAGTGGTGTGAAGTTAATAAAAGAATTCAGGCATTTACTAAGTTTATAGAGTTACAATAAACTATCATGCATTTGTTTGTGTTTTACTATTTGACATGCAATTAACTTGTTTTGGTTAAAAAAAAGTACATACAAATCTCCTTATTTTATCTATTTACAACAATAAGGTTAATGATTTTTGAGGTTACATGTTTTAATGATTTATAGACAAAACATGTTAAAAACATCTGTAGAAATGTAAAGTATTACTGGCAGCAGTTTGCCAGTAACTTGCTGTAGATTCATATTTATCTAAGTTATTGGCAACAGTTTGTTCAAAGAAAAATGAACAGAATCTTTACAGAAAAAAACTATAAAGTAACAGCCTCATGCAATCTTTCTGTAAAGATAAAGACTTATTAATGTTTAATGTTCATTAATCTTTGAACAAACTGTTGCCAATAAATTAGATAAATATAAATCTACAGTAAGTTACTGAAAAACTGCTGCAGAACTACACCAAAAACTTTACAGTGAAGGTAGAAAAGAAAACAATACTTTTAAAATTGCTCCTATGTGCTTATTGTTCTAGGACTTAATGCATCTAAAAAAAATAATCCTCACCTTAAATCTGTTCTTTTGTGGCCTAACAAATCATAGTTTGTAAAGTGTTTTTACACATATCCTGTCATAGAGATTGATTACAGATAACTATATAAACAGTGGTAAATAGACTGCTGGCGGAAGTCATTTATCTGATTCTTTCAGATATATATCGAAATGTCCGTCCCTCTGTGCGTGATTCAGGCGGCGGTTTATCTCTGGGACGAAACCTGGTAATTGTCATCATTTATCATACGTACAGACAGAAATAATATAGATAAAAGCATTGTGATGATATTTCCGTGCCAGCGTTGATCATACACAAAGGAAAATAGTGAGAGGAGCATTTAGATTTTTCTACTAAAGTTATACAAGTGCAACATGTTCACAATCGCTGTCCAAGAACAAGATATTAACATTTTCTGAAGCTAATGTGAGTGCTTCTCCATGCAAAACTCACTGTCATGATTATATGGTGTTTGGGGTGTTTATCAGGGCATTGCTGTGTGGTTGCTAGGATAATGTTGGGGGGTTTCTGGATGTGCTGGATCCCAAAGCTTTTTATATATTTTGCTGCATGCAGTATGTCTAAATAAATAAATCTATTCAGTGATTTGCCTGTTTTATCATACGCTTGGCATCTAAAGGCAAATCTCTCCACCACTAGCTGCATGATTTGTGACCCTGGATCACAAAACCAGTCTTAAGTAGCACAAGAACATTTGTAGTAATAGCCAAAAATACATTGTATGGGTCAAAATAAGCCATTTTTCTTTTATGCCAAAAATCATTAGGATATGAAGTAAAGATCATGTTCCATGAAGATATTTTGTGAAATTTCCCACCGTAAATATATCAAAACTTTATTTTTTGTGAGTAATATGCTATGCTAAGGACTTCATTTGGACAACTTTAAAGGCGATTTTCCCAATATTGTTTTTTGCACCTTCAGATTCCTTAGATTTAAATAGTTGTATCTCAGCCAAATATTTTTATTATATTATTTATTCAGCTTTTAGATGATGTAAAAATCTTAACTTCATAAAATTGACTCATAAGACTGGTTTTGTGATCCAGGGTCACATTTGAGCTTGATCAGTTATGTTTTTGTCAAAGACGATAAAAGAGTAAAGGCTTGTCCAGACAAATAATGATATATAGACCATCGTGATATCTATAATGATAACTAAAGTCAAAAGTTTGAAAAACTGACTTTTTTTACTTTTTCCAACATTTTAGAATGTAAGTTTAAAACTATAAAGTTGCACAGTTGTAACTGTGGGAATTGTTGCAAATAAAAGCGTCTAAAATAAATCAAAACTGTTATATTTTAGCATCTTCAAAGTTGTCAACCTTTGACTAGAATTTGCAAAATCGTTCTCTTTACATTTTATCATTCAGCTTTTTCACCCTGGAAAGCTTTTTAAACAGTATTGAAGGATTTCACAATCTATTCATTGCTCATATTTGCTGCTTTTCTTCATTATTTGGTCCAAGTTATCCATCTAATGAAAGAAATTATGTTTGCCTTTATATTTTTTGTGTATAAATGCAATTGAAGAATTATTTGTTATAAGAAATGTTTCTACAAATATTAAAATATTTAATGGCTCAAGATGTATGCTTTAAATTAGAATCATTTCATTCGAGCATTTGCAATCATCTAATAGACAATAGCATTGTTTATACTAACCTCACAGATTCATATTTTAAATGTGTGACCCCTTAAAATATGAGGGTATTTTGATTGACTGTCAAAGTTTTATCATTCATCAGTTGGACAAAAACATCCCAGCGATCGGATTGTTATAGTTCTGTTGAATTTACAATAGTTCACCCAAAAATCACTTACCACCCTCTTGTCATTTCAAACCTGTATGATTTTCTTTATGCTGAGCACAAAAGAAGATATTTTGAAGAATGAACAACAGCAGTTACCCATTGACTTCTTTATTGTATAAACACAAAACTAATGCTAAATTCAAAACTAATTTCTTCAAAATATTTTCTTTTGTGTTCAAGAGGGTAAATAAATAACGACAGAATTTCCATTTTCGAAATCTAGAACAGTGCAACTTCAGTTTAGTTCAAATGATGCATGAGAAATAAAGTAGTGATGCTTTCTTAGCATGTGCAGCTAATAACTAGCTCTCCCATCCGGGCAGGAATTGGATATGTCATTCCCGTCATTCTGTTGTCTTATAAGGTCACCTGCCCAACTATGTTCATGAAAGGCACACATGAGTAATGCCCGGATTGACTGAATGTTGATCACGTTGGCATAAGGAGGAGCGGAGAAACAGGGCTGACAAAGACCCTGAAGTCTCACAGTCAATCTGCTCGGCTGAAAGGGAGGGAGAAGAGAGAGAGAGAGAGAGCAAACAGCTCATAAATCCATCATCTACCGCGTTCAATGGAGTAAAATAAAGACAAAGTAGTGCAGATGTCCCTGGAGTGACACCAGCATGACTGATTTGGCATTCCAGGGTCTCTCACACCCTGCGAGACTGAATAATTAGATATTGCCACATGTCCCCGCCACATTCTGAAGTATAAAGTACAACACGCTGATGAATGCAAGCATTAGCGAATCACCAAAGTGAAATAATGTAACTTGCATATAGGGACATTATCATAATTGTGGCCATGATTAGGCAAACCATAAAAGCGTTCATGGTGATTTATGATGTGTTCACAAACACATTGGGTTCCTTAATGGTTTGCATATCAAGTATGTAAAGCATCTGACGTTCCTATTCTAATAAATAGTACAATTGCAATAGTGTTCTGCTATCAGTCATGGGGAAAAACGAAATATGTACAGTACGAGAGACTGGGGTTAGTTGTCACAGGGGATGTATCTCATTTACAGTCATGTAATACTATATGCTATTGTGAAAAATACAGCATGGCTTGTTATTGGAGGGGCGCAAGGTCAATGTGTGTAAATAGAAATGTATTTCGCTTTCAGGGCAATATTGTGAAAATGTTTATACTGTAGACTTTTGCAGCTAAGGCTTGAAGGAATGTGTTTTTATTGAAAAGCACTTGGAGCTAGCCCCATTTTTTTTTTATATTGTATTTTATTTTAGCCTATTTGCAGCTTTTATGAATAAAACCTGAAACCGTGTTTTTTACTACAGTAAAACCATTTTTAAATTTTATACGAGTGTTCATGTTAGCTAGTTCATGAACAGCACCCATCAACTATTAACCCAAGATAACGTACTGTATCTTGCGGGAATGACACATAATGAATTTTCTTAATCAAATAATGTGTAAATGAATTAAGAGTCAAGCTCCTCTGTGTCGCAGTCAATTGACATTTGAAATCCTTCCAATGTGCTTTCACAACCAGTTCAATCCTTCTGACTCATAACCAACCTTATCCCCTATCAGTTAGCCCGTGCCATCTTTCTTGGATGTGTAAATAAAGCAGAGATTTTCTCAAGCGTCTGCCCTTAACTCGGTGCCCTGATATTAACAAAACCATAGACGCGTTGAACGGGGTCGCGTTCCACGTGAGGAGGTTTTCATGGCAACACGTTCCGCGATTACCCTCCCACCCGCGACCGCGCCACCCGCCGCGGATCATCAATATTACAAACCTGCAGGGGAGGACGTGGCCCGTAAATCCTCACTGTAATTACATTAAATATCATACACACAGTACAAACACTGATCAAAGCCCGGAATTACATGGCAGAGGAGTCGTGGCAGGAGGGGAGGAGAAATGGAGAGGAGAGAGAAAAAGTCCCCTCGGTGGGTTCCTGGAGAGCAGGTTCTTAATTTTCTATAGCTCTCCTTGGCTGCTTGGATGAAATACAGTCTTGTTATTCACTAAACACTGAGGCTGGAGATAACCGGGGCTAGTTGTCACACAGAGGGCAATATTTACATTTACATTTATTCATTTGGCAGGTGCTTTTATCCAAAGCGACTAGGAAAACGGCGAGCGATTAGGTCAAAGCAAAGCAATATTCATGAGAAGTGCCAATAATACAGTTTCAGATACAACGTTGAGATGGTAATGTTACCATCTTATCCCAGTAACTATTGCAGCTGTGTGTTTTCTCTTTGCCAGATTAATTGAACTCTTGAATATATTTTTCATTCTTCTCAAGCTAATATTCTACTTTTTTATTTTTGCCATAGTTGTGAACATAATATAACCAAACTAACACATATAATGAAGAGTAGAGTTTTACTGATACACTAAACTATCAGTATATGTTGTTTGAAAATAAATGATGTGTTTTATTGTTTATTTATGGCTATTTATTGGAAGCTTCACTTTGTTTTGTTGACTTTTGTTGACCCTTTATTGTGGTGGGGCATGTTGTCACAAAGAGCAATGTGTGTTCAATAACCAATTTTCCTGAGCAACAATGATGCTTTTTTACTGTATAACAAGTATGACAGCTAACCCCGGACTCTTTTTTTATATTGTTAAACACATGTAATAATCGTATGGAGTAAATAATGTCAATGTTTCTTATATAAATACATACAGTACAGATGTAGTTTCTGGCAAGTTGATAAATAGAAGGTCAGACTGTGGGCTTAGTTGCACATTTTGATAAATGTTGATCATCATTGTATTCTAAAAATGGCATTTTATGCCCAGTAGACATCAACAATAGTGAGAATATACTGAAGTCTCCCTTTTCAGTTCCTATAGAACCTGGCTGTCTTTTAGCATCACCATATTTACCCTGTCAATTTCATTCTTTTCCTTTGTTATTTTGAGATGTGTCTTCTAAAGCTGAAGTGTATTTCACAATGTTCAGCGTGAAAATCTGCAGTTGGGTTGTCTGTATGTCCCTGTCATTCAAGTGAAATAAAACAGAATATTGAAAAGTGTATGTAGCTATTTTTTATATAGTGACATATTGGTCAAAAGGTCAAATTGCCAGATAGAAATGTTCATTTTGAGTGAACTGCCGTATGTTCCCTTCATCCCACCGTACTCCACCCCGTTTACTGCGTCAGCAGAAACCTTGAGCCTTCACAAACTTTTCCCTTCTAGATCAAGGTCACGGCTGTCAATTGTGAGGCGCCATTGTTAAGGGAGGAAGGGACGAACCCAAAATAGAAGCGATTTCTGTACTTTGTCAAGCCAACCATCTCCATTTCCCTGTGGTTCGGCCCGTGATACCGATCTAAGAGGCAGCGCGGTGATAAAGATCACACATTGAGCGGGAAACCTCCCTCAGGAGTTAATTGAAGTCAAAGCGAGTCACACCATCTTAGATCTGGCAGATGACCCGTGCCGCTCTCTATTGTCTTTCTGCCGTCCTTTGCCGTTTTGATCAACGCTTTGCCCCTACTTTAACTTTAAATAAGCAATAGCCAGGGGATGCCGCTCAATGTCAACGACAACACTTGAGTCTCGACATCACGGGGTCACCTTCCTAATACTGATGATAGTTCTCTGGCAGGCCTTGTTGTTGAAGCAGGCGTTGGCTTGTGTGACTGGATATTTATGTTATTGTGGAAAGCCTAAAGTATAAATGAATTTATAAAATGAGCTTTAGGAAAGAAAACTCTCATATATTCTACTCTGCCAGTGCGAATACTGAGCACCGAATGCAAGTTTTCTGATGTTTAATATGTGCATCACTCAACCACTCCAAACCAGACACATGAATCGGCTCTTTAGAAGGCCAAAAGTGAGTGTCTGGATATGTGCCCGGCACTTCTGGATATAAGCCCGGTTATAACCTTCTTATCATTTGATGAATTACCGCTGCCATGATCAATAGAAAATATACACAAACATCTCTTTTCTGCTCTAGATAAATAGAACTTTGGGAATAAGCTGTAGCCCATCTTTGGATCTGCTTAGAACTTGCGTTAAAAACTGTGTTTTTTTTGCCGTAAACGCCACACGCAACTGTGTCAAGACACAAGTCGCTCCTGAATAATGTATCTGCTGTTTATATAACTTCCTCCTCTACACGATTCAAATCTACACATACGTCCTAATGTAGCCACGACATGTGCTGAGGGCTGTCTTTGAGGGAGGGGATGTTATCAGATTGATGTCCTTCCTCGAGTTCTGGACGGTTCTGCCGTGGAGCTTCATGCACCAGTAATGACATATGATGGAAGCCCCTGTCAGGGTGTCAGCTTAGAAAATGAAGATGGATGGAAAGATGGATGGAAAGCGATTTTGTTGAGCTGGAAGTTAAGAGACATTGGCGCTGTAATAGGCCGGCCTGATTACCGCCCGCGGTGCCACTGTACCCGACTCTTTGAGTCTGATTTAACACCGAGCTCGCAGGCGCAGGTACCATTGTCACATTATTCATGAGTGTTGCTTTCTGAGATTTTAGGAGAGTTATTTCTTAGACTACCGGGAAAAATATAAGATGGACTCTGTATGAGCCGCACGGGTGCGTTTCTTAAGTAGACCTGTTATACAGGTTAAGTGAATGCATTAATCTTTGATAGATTCAGTAAATTTAGTCTAATTCATTCATTTGGATGAAAGTGTTCGGCTCCGGCTGGAGGGGTCGGGCAACGTAATTAAAATTGCTCCGCTGTAACCAGCCAGACTGTACACATACCCTTCAGTCATATTTAGATCTGGAGTGGGTCCTTGAATTGGCTGCTCACCGTGTAAGTTTATATTCTAGATTCTTATTATAATTATAAAATCTGATTGGATGAGTCTCGTTCAAACGGGCTCACATGTGACCATATAAACTGAATTCTATGTGCCGAGTTATTATTGGAAACAGAAATAATCATGGTTTTATTATAGTTAAAGAGTAGGAACCATGTTGTGTATTACCGTAGTTTTACAACAAAATCTCATGGCTAAAGTCACCAAAAATGGAAGTTCCGATGGTTTCTTATTTTAATCAATTGTGACGTATATCTGAGTGGTAATGGCTTCTGGATTGAGAGAATTCTTTAAGGCGAGGTTTCATTTTGTTCTTTTAAATTGAATCTGGAACACTGGCTATTGGAAAGTCAGTATAGTCCTGCCCTCAGATTTTTAAGATTTTATGAAGACTATGAGGTCACATGAATTAAAAAAAACATAATGACATGCACCAATTAATCCGTTATAATAAAAACTCAAACAAAAAAAACTTTGGTTACTGTAGCAAGATTATGGTTCATTCTTGAAATGCACATTTATTATTTAAAATGTATTATTTTCTATGCTTGACTGTGTGAAACTAAGATGACATCACACTCTGGGTTGTTGCCAGAGCATTGCTATGTGCATTTGAATGATGTTTTTTTTACTTTAATGCAGGGTCTTATGAAATTAATAAGGATGCACTTACTATAGTAAATTTACCGCTTTGCATCTTGCCTAAGAATACCCCTTGACCACGGTAAAATCACTAATGCATTAATGCACAACCTGTCCAGGCTTATTCACATCTTCTGTGCAATAATATCCAGAGTAATGTGAACCAGTCAAATATAATAAATCCGGACGGCCTTCTCTAGCACAGCATTAAAATGTTTATTTTTGAATGAGGAATGTGTAATAAAATATGCTTAATTGACTTAAAATGTGACTGAAAATTAAATGTGACCTGTATTTTTTTTAAATACAAGGTTTTGTGAGATTGACCCAGCACATGTCACTTTAAACTAGTGTTGTTGATTTTCTTTTTGATGTGGTTTGATGGAAGGAGACTCTTGCTATCTGTTATCACAGCAGCTCTGATTTAGACTTGTAGGGCTGATGAGTCATGTCACCTGTCTGAAAGGAGTATTTCAAGTCCACGTCGCCTCCTTCGCCGCTGTAACCGCATTACATAATGTGTTTTCTGAAACAGTAACATGACGAGACCAGAAATGTTTGTTGACGTCACATGTAGTGATTGACAGAGAACTGGACACAAATGGCAGCTGTCAGACGTCCTTTCGAACTCCACTGGATTATTTCAAACTTTGACTACATGCTTATCTGGTCTGTGGAGCTTCATTCTCACGAGTCTATTTGGGTCTAGTTGACTAGTTTTAGATTTTTCATACACAAAGCTTAGTGTTTTAATGTGGTAGATTTTTACTTGCTCAATATTTGTTTTCGTTTTTTACCAAAATGATTCGTTGCAGGCGTGTTGTGACCCAGTATGTGAAAACCAGGTTGAAGTTTTATGTTTTATACATAAACTCATCTATGTAAGAAACGTTCTGTGAAAATATAACCTTGATATCTTTAATATTCACCAAGTAAAGATGAAGAATTGAAATCACGCTAATGACACTAAAGGTTAAAATCAAACTTTGATGCTTTCAGATTAGATTTTAAGACTTTAGCTTTCTGACTGGTTCACATTTTCTTAAAAATGCAACATTTTAAAAAAGCTATACCTCAATCATATGACCGTAAGAATGCATCCTGAATAAACCGGTCTGATCAGGATCAGAGGAGACCAAAAACCAGCCTTATTATACAGTATATGGTTTTGTCCCTAGTGAAGTCTCTCTCTCTCTCTCTCTCTCTCTCTCTCTCTCTCTCTCTCTCTCTCTCTCTCTCTCTCTCTCTCTCTCTCTCTCTCTCTCTCACACACACACACACACACACACACACACACACACACACACACACACAAGCGCACATTTAAAGGCCGTTCACTTGAGCTCCAGGTGATTTTAATTTGTCAAAACTGTTTACCAGTACAGGGCCAGGCTATTACCACTATGTCATCTTGGGAACCTACAGGTAATGAAAGATAGACAAAAAAAAAGGGGGAAGTGAGGGGTAATTTGGAGAGTTGCTGTGAAGGGAAAAATAAAGAGCAGGCACACATTCATTATTCCATCTTTTTTCCCCAAATCAATTACGCTTACATGCAAATCAGGCCAGTTCTCCATTAGCAATGAATTATTCAAATATTTACTAGACGTGTGAGAGAGGATGTGTTTGAATGTGTCAATGAAACATTCCACGTTTTACAACGTAGCATAAATCTTTCATGCTTCTTACGCCACAACTCCACCATTAATGTGTAAAGGACGTTAAGGAGGCTGATGCAAGTGTTACACATGTGACATCCTGACATTTCCTGTTAACAAAATATAGAATTTTTTCCAACATCAAATGTTTTAGATAAAAACAAACAACCTAAGTATGTGTTAAAGGCGGGGTAACAATGTCTGAAAACGGCTGATGTTATTTGAAATACTACTACGCAACAGGAACACAACGCTTCCTGTTCCGCCCTCAAACGTGCTGAGCATTCCCTCGCTTTCCTCCGTCAATGAGCGGACACGCCCCTTACTGCTGATTGGCTACACGTTTGTTTTAGTACTCGGCCCGACTCGGTGTTCTAAAGCATCTTCGGAGATCGGTCACCTCGCCTTTAAAGGGATAGTTCATCCAAAAATAAACATTTGGTTCTCATTTATTCACTCTCATGTCATTAAAAACCGGTTCATGATTTTTTTGTTATGTGGAACATAAAATAAGATATTTTTGAGAAATGTCTCTGTCGTTTTTTGTTCTTACAATGGGGGGGTACATTTTTAATTTTGGATAAAATATCCCTTTATTGTAGTTTGGTTGTGTTTTGTTGTAAGTTAGGAAACATTGTTTACTTATTTAATACTAATTTTACTTATTTAACAAAGTTTGGCTTGTCATAAACATTAGAACTTTTTAGTTATGTATTTATTTTTTTATTATTTGTCTTATTATTCTGACTTTAAGGAAGAAAGTAATGGTACTTTGCTGAATATACTGTACAGGCTGTCAGGTTTACTGAACTTTTGCACATTTTTACTTTTAACGTGAGATGTTCTGGTGGAATAATGGTCTCTGTCCTGCTTTATCCTTATTACCTCACTGTGACATGAGCCGAATAGTATAAAAGTGTGGGTCTGAACAAACCAATTTTGCTGCTTAGTTTCAATTAGATCTTTTGGACAGAAAGGTTTTATTCTAAAACTTGAAGCATGTTTTTATAATGTCGATTAAAATGTGATTTCTCATGACTTGAGCCCTTCACCTTATATAACAGCACAGTGTTACGTGTTAACCTTCCACGTTTGCTATAGGCAGTGATATAAAGTCAGTATGACATCATGACATTGTTTTGACATTGACGCATAATCTGTTATGATTTTAAAGTCTTTTCTCTCCTTGTCTTCTTAATATACAACAACTTGCTCCATCACCCGTTGTTCCAAACAAAAACTCGCAATGACTTTGATAAATTTTACAACCCGACCTGTTGGCTCCCGGGCCCGGTGCCCAACAAGACTTGTCATGCCTCGCTGGCCTCTAGGACGCCGGGGAATCAATCGCTGTCCCTATTCATAATCCATACTTCACTGTAGAGCGGGCAGGCATTTAAACCCCCATTTATCCTCGTCGTCACGGAGGTGAAAAGTTTATGAATAAGGAATTTTTTGGGATCGCGCTTTCATGCACGAGTCTGCGGTGATGTGCTATTTTTGACAGTGGCATAATAAGTTGGTGAATTTTGTCATTTGTCATTGAAGGTGCAGAGAATCTGGGGCAGTGAAATGTTAAAACTGAATGCTTTTATAAAGCCGTTTTACAGGATAATGGTGTCTTATTTAACATTTATGCATTTTGGCAGATGCTTTTATCCAAAACGACTTACATTACATTGTACTATACATTTGTACATTTTGTATAGTAAGCAAGTGGGGGTTAGTGTCTTGCTCAAGGGCACCTCAGCCGTTACCCGCCAGCCCTGAGAATCAAACCAGCAACCTTCTGGTCATGAGTCCAACACTCTAACCACTGGGCCACGACTGCTTATGTTTTTTATTTGAAAGATGTACAGTAGTGGTTGGCTGATATTAGTTTTTTAAAGGCTTTAATGGATCCTGATACTAATATTAAGAAAGCACTGTGGCCAAGTATTGTCCATTTGTAAATATAAACTTCCAAATATCAGCCGATAATATATCGGCAATATATTGGTCTATCACTAAAGCACAGCATTAATGCATTCAACACAATCTAATGGCAATTTGTAACTATTTTACGTCTTATTTGTATGTTTAGTGCGATTTGCTTTTTTTGTGGGAGGGTCTTAAGTAATGTTTTTTTTGTTCAAATTAATCATGAAATTGGTATAATTCGCATCGTACGAACAAAATTACAAGATAAACAGCGCACAGTCTGAAAAGATCACTGATATCTCACATTCTGCATGAACTTTTACCCGACACCATACCAGGGTCACATTATACAATCATACAGGACGAAAAAGATCCCACCGTTTGCGCGCACCTTCAGACAGCTAGTTAATGCGAGGTCACCCGCTTCTAGACCAACAGAACAGTTAACATCTGCTCTGTCCAAACACACGGAATGAAGCACACCGCAGGTTTTGACATTCAGAAATAATGAGACGGTAATAAACTAATGAGACCCCCAAAGGGCCCTCGGCGACGTAGACGCACATAAACAAGTCGCGTTGAAATGTCAGAGAGTTCTGTTTTAAAACAAGACAGCATTAACGCCGATCTGGATGCAGCATAATAATACTTCCATTATCACATACAATTTATCATCTTAAAATTGATCCATGTTTAAGATTACAAATGCCACAGGGTTTACAACAAATGAGAAGCAGATGAAAGACACGTCCATGTGCAGTAGAGGACACGTGTCGGAAATAAATATTCTGGGTTAACCTAAAAGACTTCCATTGTAACTGCATTCGTTGTTTTTGTTTAGTTGCGGGCAAGTCGGGTTTATTTTCGGTCATAATCAGCACATCTCTGTTCTGTTGATAGCTCTAAAGTTTTACACCCCCCGAACAATCCTTCCGCAGCACACACGCGGCCCGTCCAGTGGGAATTTGTTTGGGTTTCACGTTGACAGGTCCTTTGATGGCCCGCCTTCTAATTTTAAGAGGGTGAGAACAGACAGCAAAGGTCCTTTCTGAGAAAGAGACGCAGTTGACAAGGACACGCTTCCCTTTCTGTCCTCATTTAAATACCATGGAGAAGGCCACCGCATGGAGTCAACCTTCATTAGCATCACCCGCTGTTACGGAGGGGAATTAATTGCCCACCTTTTAATGACAGGGCAGGCTAATGCCTAACGATGATAGCCATCTGTGTTTAAGATCTCGCACGATGTGTGAAACATCACAACCGTCCCTGCAGACGCTGCTGGTACACGTTTACTCTCAGATGTTGGGACATGATAAGTAATGAGGAGCAAATAAACTGAACAGGTTTGGCGTTTTTGTTGTTGAAAATGCACAAGCACTGGTTAATAATGAGGAGAGAATTATTGCTTCTTAGGCTGCTCTTTCGTAGTGTAGCTTAAAGGGATAGCTTCCCCCAAAATGAAAAAATCTGTCTTCATTTACTCGCTCTTTTTTGCCTGTTTGACTTTCTTTTCATGCGCACAACACAAAAGAAGAAAATTTACCTAATGTTGGTAAGCAAAAGTCTTTGCAAGTCAATGGGGACCAATGGTTGTCTGCTACCAACATTCTTCAAAATATCTTCTGTGTTCTACCGAAAAAAGTCATACAGGTTTGAAATTACATGAGGTTAGAACTATACCTTCTTAAAGCCAATGCATTTACTGCAAAAATCTGATATTTTCCTGATTCGGATGATTTTCTAGTTATTGGGACATTTGTTTCCTTGAACATTTCATTACATATATTTAATGTAGATGGTATCGCATGACATCCATTGATTATTAAGATGCTCTGTAAATCTAGTCTCATAAAGATTGGGTTCATAGAATAAAATAGAATATTTATTGTCATTGCAGAAAACAATGAAAAACATTTAGCAGGCTTTCAAATATACAAAAAGAAAAAACATTGGGAAGGCAATATTACCAGATCAAATAAATTATAAACAAGACAATGGATAGGACATAAATACAAGAGTAAACATGTTGGTAACAGAGTTTAGAGCAAATATGCAATATAATAGCAAAATCAAGTCTTTCATTTTAAAGAGTTCTTGTGCATTAAATGTGTTTTGCTCTTACATTGGCACTCCTACCTGTAGTTCTTTTGATTCCACCATCTATAGTCTTGAAATATTTGTACTGTATGATATGTAGTTTCTGCAACTGCAGTTCTTGTGTAAGAAGCAGTTGGGCTCCAAAAAAATGTTTTGTTTAATATACGTGTCTTATCCCATATTGCTGACCATGTGATAGAGAAAGTCTTTATCTGTTTTGTGTGCATCTTGTAAACTCTAATCTTATGCAGATTCTGTGAGAAAGGGTAAATATACTTAAGTTAGAGTTTCTACATATTTTCTTTAGTTTTTCAGTATGATCTACACACTAATTTGGCTTATAAATATTTATACATAGATGCCGTATTAGTGTCTGTTTCTTTGAGGTGTTATACGTATGTCATCTGTCATAAAAGAGTGATCAAAGCTGGTCTGTGAATACTAAGTATAATAAGTAGCATCGTGTGCTTTAAGTGCTGTTGTGACACAACATTTATTGAAAAAAAAAAGAAACACTATTGATCTCATTTCCTCGTGTTCCTGGGAGTGTCCAGCGTGAAGTGAATAAAAAGTATCCATGTGTCAGAAGTTATGATGCGCTCATTTATTATGGATGTCCTATGGGGCTTGCCCCTCCAGAATATCGGTCTGTATCAGCTATTGGATGATCCGGCTCTGATAGACATTGATGGTAGTGCTTCTTTTTCTTAAATCATATTAATATTCAGATAATAATGGATGTGTGTGTCAGATTGAATAACGCTTGTCATATTACAAGTCGGAAAATTACCATAATTTGCAAGACGGGATGCAGCATTTGTACATCGGCAGACCCAGACCCAGCATACATTATGAAAAAATGCGCACAGATCTACTTGATGATGCAATTTCGGCACCGTAACGCTGTGAAAAAAGTTACTGACTTCATCAAAGCCGAGCGCAGACGTCTGAAATAAGTTTTGAGGGGGATTCACCGCGCGCTGAAAAGTGCGAGGATGAAAAACATGACGGCGAGGTTAATGAGAAAAGAGAAATGGAGAAGGGCAGCGGCTTCGCTTGATCCCGCTTTTTAGCTGTGAAGCAGCAGTCGGTTAATCAGGTCACGTAGAGCGATATGATAATCCCAAGGCCTCGGCATGAAAGGAAAGGCTAACTCCACGCTGGCAGGGAGGCAGAGATGAATCTGAGAGATGCTTCTTTTGAGAGATCTCCTCTCAATCGTTTGCAGGAGGTCCATCACTTGCTCTTACTTTAGCATTCTTGTGTGTTTAGGTGCATGTGGATGAGGCGTAAGGTCATATATGGGCCATGTTGGTACCGTTGGTCCTATTCACTTCTATTGAATCGACAGAAAACCAATGCAAGTCAACGGGGACCAACAATTTTTTTGTCACCTACATTTTTCCAAATATCTTCTTTTGTGTTCTGTAGAAGAAAGAAAGTTTAAAATTACAGATTTTTCATTTTTAGGTGAATTATTCCTTTATACAGTAGGAACACTATTTGTAATAATGTAATTGGTTACATCTTATATTTACAATAATTATCATGATCAATACATGAAAAATGTTCTCATGCAGTCCGGTTGGGTTCTTGAGTTCGACAACTACCCCGAATGCCTCTCAGAAAGGCCCCGGGCTGTCACGTCCCGATTTCTTGCCACTGATGGGAATGTTCGCGTGTGTTTGTCCCTGTATGAATGTGCATCTGTGATTCGGCCTGTGTTTTCTGCCATCACAGTGAATCAGTAAGAGTGAGGTGAAGGATGATATGTGCCCTTCCGCCTCAGCGGTCAGGAAAGTGTGAGATTCAAACGAATGAGATGCTTCTAGCCGTGTTTGAGGGATGTCAGGGTGTCAGAACACGGCCGGGCAGAGTCCAGCTGAAATGCGCGGTGTGAAGATGTTCCCCGGGGCTACGGTAAAGGGCCGAGCTCTCAAATGTCAACTGCTGACTCTTCCCTTCTGTAAAAACAACACCATCCGCTGATGAAAACAGCCATGAAGATCTTTGGCAAGTTGGATGCAGTATCGCTTAACAGAATTTCCCAAAAAGAGAAGTCATGTGATGCGTGTTTGAGTGGCGATGAGCCGCCGGAACGCTGCTGGGAAAGACAAGCTGGTCATTAGCTGGTGTAAGCTGGTTATCAACTGGCTGACCGGCCACCATGTTCTATAATCTAGCTTATTTTATAGATTTATTCGTAACGTTTGCCTTTATATCGCATTCTCTGTTTGAAACATAAAATTGCAAGTTACTTTATGAACTTATCTTAATGTGGGTAGAAGTCAAACAAAAGCCTGGGAAATCAACTTAGAATCATTATTATGAGCTAATTTTTGAGTAAGGTGACCGTTTTATCCAGAAATGTTACAGGACTATTTAGACCATTTTCGTCCTTAATAATTCTAAATTTGGGTTTGGCAAATGAATTAAACACATGAAAAATGACATTTATAGTTTATGTCTTGTAATATTTTGTAACGCTTTACAGTTTAATGTTCCTGCTTCTGTTAAAAATATTTTCGGACTGCTAGTTTTGTCTTCAAAATAGTTTTGGTTATGATAATAACCTTGCTGCTGAGCCTTTACAAGTTCTCAAAGCATGTGTCCTGAAACGAACAAAAAGAAAGCGGTTCGGGTACGAGTGCGGCGGCGTACAGAGCGGAGACGATAAGCCGAAGATTGCCAGCGAGAATTTCATAAAGAGGCACCACGCTGTTCGAAAGAAATTGAGAGGGGAGATGCCGAGTGTGGCGTCACGCTGTCGCAATCTCGAATGTGTTAGGCCATTTACAAGAAGAGCGACACGTTTGGGGTGGCTTATACAGACGGGGCGCAGATGAGCGTGCTCCATCCCAGCAGGAGAAGACATTGAATTCGGGATGTAATTGAACCCTAGAGCTAACTGGAAGCTTCTGACTGCTATCTTTCCTAATTAATCATGACTTAAAAAACCCCAAATGTCCAAATACAAAAGAGAAACAAGATAATGCTAGATATGGGGTTTGTTTTATGATGTGCTTGTGTAGGCAGGGGGATAATACACACCCCAGGAGTTTTGTCATCTAATCAACACAGTGTACTCGGTGACATTTGGATCTCGGGTTTGCTGCACCACTAGGGCCTGACTTCATCTGGGTGACATTTAGATTGAAACTTTGAATGTTAGGTAGTGTGCTTTACATTGCATGACATCAATCAAAGAAAAAAAAGAAATGTGAAACCTGTAGGAGTTATTTCATTTCATAAAAACATTCGGAGAATTCGAAATCGTATGTTAAATAATGTTATTGGGTTTATTTTAAGGAACTTTTTGGGAAAGCAGCTGAAATTGTTCAAATTCAAAATAAAGACTCACTCAGTTAATCTGAAATAACTTTAGTTTCTGGTTACTAAAAGAAAGATTACCTACTGTATAGATGGCAAAAAATAGAGTTTCTGCAGGTTATCTTGGTGATAAGAAAAAGTTAAAAGTATATATAGCCAAGTTGCTTGGCTAAACTTAAATGCGACATAGTTAGACGACCCATTCGACAAATTGTTAATTTAGCACTTTCAACAAATTGGCATGATTTATTAGTATCTTCATGAAATGTCTGTAAAATATTTTACTTAAAAACACATGGCTGTGTAATGGCTGTTGCCTTGTCATAAACAGCTATGCTCACAGAAACTCAAACTCAGACTGTCTATATGGGTGACTTCATTCAGTAGGAATTTCTTAATTTGTCATTTTTGTCACTGGTGAAATTATTCAGAGCTGCATTTCTGCCCTGTTTTCAGATGTCACAAGACAAACTTTCAACTGTTGTCTTAACTTATTCTGCAATAGTTAAAGGAGTCTCTTCTGCAGACAAGACTGAATAGATGAGTAGAAGCTATGGGCCAATGTTTCCTTCCGTCCAGATGTAATAAGCATTGATTACTTTACAGACATAACTCTGAAAACAAAGCAGAAAATGCAATTCTGCTGAAAGAACTGGCAAAGACATGAGTCTGGTCATTTGCAAAACTCTTTATTTAGTCATTGGGGCATTAATGGCAAACTTTATAGCCAGCTAACTTTCAAACAAATCTTAAAAGCAATAGCTTTAAGATCGTTGTACGGCAATTCTATGCAATAGACGATTTAATAGATTTATTTATTAAGTTTCAACATCTATTTTACATGAAAATGTTACATCAAAGATGTTTATATCAAATAAGCTGTATGCACAAGTTTTATAGCACTTTATTGTACAGTTTGTAAAATGTAAAATCAGCATCTTCCAGTTCTTATTTTTTCAATAGTTTTTCTTATTTTATGTTTGAAACTTATTGTCGTATTGAACAAAACAATTTAGTCACTATGCAGATTTCAGAAGTCATGGCTTTGATTCTTAAAAACATAAACCTGATAAAATGCACTTGGAAAACAGCATCTGCCAAATGTATTTATGCATCATGTTATTGTAATACTAAAACATAACAGCAGCATTAAATCTCCTCTCCCGCTACGCCTGCACCCGCCATACATTAAAATCCGCTCGCTGTAAGATTATAAAATCCCAGCAGCATGCTAATGTCACCTATTTCCATTTGAAGGGTACGACACGGATGAGGTCAGGACACGCGCCTCTTTCACACAACACGGAACCTCAGGTGCACGGCGCTGAAAATAGGCTCTGCCGTATCAGATGCCTACAGACATGGTGCTCAACAAAACCCACACATGCTTGGGTCTATGGGCAGCCATTTTGACCTTTTTGAGTATTCATTCCCCAATCGCATCAGTAGTCCCTTAACCAATCAGAGGGTGCGGAATTTGCAGGTCAGCGCAAGCACTTCAAAGGAGAGGTGATGGAGTGGGCGGGGGGAGGTCGGCGACCTTCGGGGGGGTGCCCGGGCTTATCTGACAGTCGAAATGAGATGCGATTTCCCAGTGAGGGGTAAGAGCAGCGAGGGCGGACGAGAAAATGCCCCGTCCTCAAACAAGCTTTAATGTCAAGTAATCTCATTGTGTGGGGAAATCGCATTTTGGGAGTGTTGAAATGGAGGGGGTGAGAACATAACAGCGAGGTAAGGCGGTAAAAGGAACTGTGGTAAATATGAGGTCACCTATTTCCCGACTCACCTGTATTGAGGTGAAGATGCCGCCATATTTTCTTACACACGCTCTTTAACTCGTAAAGGAATTGTTCACTTAGTACATTTTATGTTATCTTTTACTTCTCACATTTCTTTTCTGAGCCGAAACGAGATTTGCTTTAGTAGATGGTGATTTATACTGCCAAGCTCTACAAATGACAAGCAAGCAACATTCATTTCCGAATCGTCTAAAGCCGTATGATCGCTTAGTGGAGAACAGATTGAAATTTAAGTTGTGATGCGCTGCACCGAAGCTCTGTTGTGTACAAACTCATCCTGTTTAAGTGGAAGGTTTTGGAAGGAAGTCTAGTTCTGCCAGACTCAATTGAATTCACGTTTACAGACACAAGCAAGTAAAACAACAAAACACCTAAGACGAATCGGCAAGCCTGTGTGTCACACTCAGGTGAAGGTGGTATTTATGTTTTAGGAGAGACTGCATGATAGTCGGTGTTAAAGGCAACCTGTGGGGCTGGATTAATCCAGGAGGTGAGCTGAGTCAAGGGCTCCTGACAGAAGCATGTGTGTTAAAGGACGTGTATGTTTGTTTTACGTGTGTGCGTGCAGTGAGATGTGGTGATAAGAGAGAAAAACATGTTACAGTATGTAACATTTTGGATGTTACAGTATGTGTGCATTGAAGAACTATTGTAAAAAATATAGTTTGAATTCTTATAGGACAATGTATATGTCAGGATTATATTTTTGATGCTTATAAATGCTGCAGACAGCTCGGTAGAATTGGAAACGGAGCCTAATGGGCAAACTCGCTGTTTATTATTAAATGGTCTTCAAAGGTAAAGCTTTCTTGCCCAAAATGCTGTGTTATGATTCAGTTATGTTTCATTTAAGTATCAACTTCATCTGTATTTTTCCTATAATTGCTTTTTTGGATACCATTACATTGTATTGAAATACATCAAGATTAAGAAGCTATAAAACTAATGTAGCATTTAAGTAAATTTGATGAGAAATGTTTGAGTTCTTCAATAATATTGGTTCATATCTATCTCTTCTGAACCTCTAAAGGAGACATTTTTGAGATTTCTTCTAGAGACAGGAGACTGTCCATTTAATCACATTGTTAGGAGAAACAATTGAGACTTTAAAGAGATCTGTGGTTTGTCATTCTTATGGTCATATCCATAACAATCTAGACAAACCAAAAATGAGAAAGAAACTCAAATAAGCCAGTGCAAAAGAACAGTTTATGTTTGGTTTTTAATATGCATTCATATCCAACACACATAAACCTGGTTATTTGCCCCCAAAGTTTGGGGAAATAACCTCTGTATCTCACAGAAAGCGTTTGCCAACCAAACACTTTAGCAGCCGTTTGAATCGCGAGTCCTCTGAGACCACCACATATGAAGCGAGGCCTCATTTTGAATTTCAAATACATTTCAGCAGTTCTCAAAATTCATCCATAACCTGCTCTCTCAGGGACAAAGCAGTTGCTTTCGCAAACGGCCCCATATGCTAAATATGAATCTCAAATGACGTGCGATGGAAATGTTACCGCTCTAAGGCGAAACCGTTGCATTTTCTTGAAAATTAAACGATTACCATTACTGAGAGGAGGTCAGATGATAAACAAATAAAAAAGAGCTATGAAAGTTGAATAAACCTCATTATATTGTTTCGTGCTAAATTGTCAGCATTTAGCTCTTTCTTTTCCCTTCTTTTTCACATTCGCAGTTTTACGGGCTTATTCAAAGCTTTACCAAAAAAAATCAATACATTAAATTGGAATAATGCTCCTAATGGCTCCCATTCAATGCTTTCCATTTGGTTTCGGAGGGGAGGCAGGGTGGGCCTGCTTAGCTGCACAAACACAAATGAATAGGACCTAAATGGAAAAATCCATTGTGCGCTTTTCTAACGTCTCTGCCATTATTTTCGTCCACCACACCCTTTGTGGTATGCGTCTTAATTTTAACTCGCATTCGAATAAAATGGTCTGTCTGTGCAGGCTGGAAATAGTCTCTACAGTCTGCTGCTGTTGTCATTCGGTGGCCTTTGAGATCTTTAAAGGCTATTCTGTTTCGCATATTCTCTTCTCTGTTTTGTGGAAAAGAGTTGAATTAATAGAGCTAGACTACAAATGAGAAACTAAAAAGCCCAAACACATGATGAGGTTAAAAGAACTAAACCATTGTGAAAACTACGCATAGCATTAACATTATTATTGTTAATAACTATTATTAATATTGTCAATAATAATAATAATAATGATTATTATTTATTATTATTATTATTACTATTAACACTAATATTACTACTAATAATAATAATAATTATTATTATTATTATTATTATAACTATTATTATTATTTCTTCTAGGCTGCAATGAGAAAATGGAGAATCCTCAGCTTCAAATATTTTTCTCCTAAGGTTTTAGTAAAAGTTTCAAGAAGTCCTGACAAATGTCTAAGAACTTTTGTAATCGATGCCTTAACGAAACATAACTGAGAGCACTATTAAGTCTAGAGAATTTCAAATGAACAACCTGAGCAATACAATTTTCATGGCATTTTATGTCACCTTGGAGTTTTGGTTTGTCAATTATGTGACACTTTTGATGATGAAAATGTAAACACCACGGCGAATGTGACTTCAGAAGAACCGCGCTTGCTACTTCCTTCGAAAAATCCCTCGCTTGTTCCGAAGTTGAATTCAACACGAGTTCGACGAATGGCTTAAACACCAGACAGATGAACAGATCTGATGTCACGTCGCTCGGCTCCGCACCCTTAGGATCACATATCCAGAAACTCTCCAGCCAGAAATGTCATATTGACGTATTGATTGCCGATCCATAAAAATGCATTGATGTAGTAATCCCTGCCGGGTGCGAAACCAAAGAGAAGCGAATGTGATCGGTTCTTTGTGGGATTTGAGGGGCAGTGCTGAATTTGACACCACTAAAGAGCTCACAAAGGGAGAAAGCAGTGATTAAGAGGTCCTTAATGAAGTGTCAGGAGTCCGGGAGGCCACAGGACACACATACGGCCCGGATGCTCGGGGCTTCTCTCCTGTAACCCCGCGAGAGTGACAGTGAGTGTTGCTAGTGGCCGCTAATTCTCTTTCTCCTACCTCTACACTTAATCATCCAATCAATCTTGCCTTTGACAAAGGCAACTCTGATAGAACATCTCTTGCAGCAATCTCTTCTCCATCTCTGCTACTATCAGGCCTGTGGGGAAAGAGAGAGCAGGACTGTGTGGAGGGGGTCTTAATCTACTCATTCAATTCCTGCCAATGCTTATCTCTCTCTCTCCCTCTCTTTTTTTCTCCCACTCGTTCTCTCTCTCTCTCTCCGATTCAAAGGACAAATGGAGCGTGCAGCCAAAAAACGGCACACCAAATTACATTGTCTCTTTCCTTCTCTCTCTCTCTCTCTCTCTCTCTTTTTTTGTGTTTTCTGTCTTACTTTCCCTCCCTCTGTAGCTTTCCACCCCCAGCCAGCTCGGCGTCTGAAAATGAAGCTCTTTGAATTCGTCTCTGATGTAAGGAACCCTGTGAGATGTGGACAGGCTCACCACAAGAGCCTTGATTTGATGCAATGAGCTCTTCGCTTTCAAGATGTCACTTCCTTCCTTCTTTTCTCTCTCTCTCTCTCTTTCTCATCTCATAAAATCTCGCCCACTTGTTTCCCCTTGTCTCAGACGGTTATGTATGCGCAGTCACTGGCGTGCCACATGCACAAACATTCATTCAATATTATATTTGCACAATTATGACATAAGGCCTCGCAGGGTTCCCTAAAGGAATAGTTCAGGCAAAAATGAAATTTCTGTCATCGTTTACTTAACCACCCTGAAATTGTTCCGGACAATTTTTTTCTTTCTTTTATAGAACACAAAAGATGAAGTTTTAATACATTTTATTTTCAAAATGACAAATAATAAAGGGGTATGAGCTTGTACCAACACTCTTCAAAAAAAGGTTTCGATGCCATAGAAGAACCTTTTGGTTCCATAAAGAATTTTTTACATCTGAACCTTATACTGTTTCTTTGTGGTGAGAAGAGGTTCTTCAGATTATAAAAAGGTAAGAAAGAGATGGTTCTTTAAAGAACCTTGGACTGAATGGTTCTTTGTAAAACCAAAAATCGAAACCTTTAAAGCACCTTTATTTTTAGTGAACATGGGGCTGAGATAATTTTCACCTCAAACTGTGAATAAGAAAATTGTAAGAAACACTGTCTGGTTTTATGAAGTGTGTGTGAGGAAAAAAATATGGCAAGTTCTTTTAGAAAAAGTTTAAGGCAACTGAATTTATATCAACTTTTCAGCCGAGAGCAAACAAATATACCTAATGTACAAAACACGAGACAGAAACACAACGGTCTATCAGATAGAGAGATGGGTTTCTGTCCAGGGTGCTGAAACGCTTCTGTCCGTGGTGCTGAAGACTTTAAGCTGAAGCGTTTAAGAGAACCAACATTACCAGATGTATTCTCAGAGCATTGCATCAGCCAGGCTCACAGCGAATGCAGCAAGCATCCAATTTAATGTGTGATGCAGAATTCTGGATTTCCTCAGGGTTTGACAACCTCATTCTGCGAAGAGAGACAGGAACGTTCGATGCAAAACGTTTAGTTGAAATGTACTCATACTGTAGGATGCATAATGTTCACAGAGAACCTGTAATCAGATTGTGAAAAACGGCATAAAGTGAGAACGGACGCAGAGAGAATTGACTGCTAATCGTCTGTGCTTGAGATGAGGCGCTGCCATTAATCGCTTTCATCATAGTCTATATTTACTGCCCTATTTTACTCGCACAGATCAACTGACATCATCTCACATCATATCTCAGGTGAGAGAGGAGTGTTAAATCTAGTGCAAGGTGAAAAATATGAGCAGAAATTAAAACGAGCACGGTTACATATGGTCATGAAATCTGGTCTGCAGTCTGATTTAGCGACTCCATTAACATGCTTCCTTTGATGATTTCTTTTTATCGTAATGATTTGATCTCTAAGTTGTACTACCTATTTAACTGCGTATATTAAAGTGACATTTTGAGTTTGACAATGATACATTTTGAAATATATATGACTAATTGCTGTAGCTGTATTCATTAAAAAAAGCTATAATAAGATACAATTGAATATGAAATTAAAGTACTGTACAGTAGATTTACAGTTTACATTTGATTCGAAATGTGGACACGCATCCTGTTTTTGTCTTCATAGTTTGTTATTCTAATGCCTTTTCAGTCTGAATATCTACACATATAACTAAAATACTAAAAATAGAGCAGAAACAGATACCCCAGTCACAACAAGCATCTAAACCTTTTCCTTTATTGTTTTGATTGTAATCCTTCAATTTCAGCTTGTGCTGTTCCATGAGTTCCACCGTCCAACTTCTCCATTCCCTATAAATGTAATTAGGAACTTTTGACCCAGCTAAGCTGATGGCTATTCAGAAATAAATCCCTCAGGATTACGCACTGGCTTTTGGAGAGAGAGAGAGAGAGAGAGAGAGAGAGAGAGAGAGAGAGAGAGAGAGAGAGAGAGAGAGAGAGAGAGAGAGAGAGAGAGAGAGAGTATGTGTCCCACTGTGAAGAACTCTCCTCAAAATGCAATGTAAGCTGTTTAGCAGAATTAAGTGGAACAAGGACTTTGGTAAGACAAACTAGAACAACTTGTAAAGTTGCCTTAAGATTTATTAGTGGTGCTCATATTTAGGATTGTGGATCTAAACAAATCCTCAGGTGATGAAACAATAAGATAAAATGCTTTTGAATTGAAGAAAAAACTTGACTAGAATCAGAGACCTGGAGTGGTTTTGACTTAGGAACGTACACAACCATCTTGCAAACATCTAGATTGCTAGCAACCACATGCAAAAACATTCAGAACACTTTAACTATAACTTGATTCAATTTTTTTTTTACATTTTATACATTAAGAACTCAAACTTCAATAGCTCTTGACTCTCAAAGACCATGTGTTTCAAAAGTACTCAGTCCCGTCTGTCCATTATTCTGAGAAATCACCGTTGCTCCCCTCCGCGTTGACCAATCACAGTTCTCCAAACCCATGTGACTCAATAAAGAGAGAGGAGAAGTGTAACTCCCACAAGCCCCTGTTTGACAAATGGTGGAGTCCTTGAGCTGAAGCGGCCAGCTCTTAAGGATTAGCAAGCTACAGTACTGTATCTTCCTCCCACAGCTGAAAGACTCGAGCAGGAGCCGCTCCAGTGCCTTTTCTGATCTGGCAAGGGAAACGTTGCAAAAGATGTTAAGAAACTGGACGTTCTGGAGGGCGGAAAGGAATAGAGATGGTGAGCGAGACGATGGAGCATTGGGGCCGTAGCTCTTAGACGACACTAAAAATGGACTTTGAATGTCTCCAAAAATGAAGACCTCGTGGAGATGTTTTATCAAGAGCAGGTGGAAAGCTTCTGATGGTAGTCTCCAGCCACATAGCAGTTATTCTGGCCTTGTTAATAGTAAAATGTGTGTGCCATTACACACGGATGTTGCACAAAGACCAGTCAGACAAGGGCTTGCCAAAGAGAGAAAGTGCATTCCAGTTTTGTGATAAATATGCATCAGGCGGTCAGCAGGTGCAACCGTGGGCATGCCATCTGGCTTCTTATCAGAAGGCTTTGCCATTTCCATGTGTTTTATTAAGTATTGTTCTTCATATTGTCCATTTTTAAACAAATCTTGCAATTATTGGTGAAGATATGAGATCACCTGATAAACTTGACATAGACACACATTTTTTTTTTGTCACACAAACCGAGCATCAGATGGACTTTGACTTCACTATTATCACTTTGCGTCTCTTTGTTTCGCCCGCACCAAATTAAGTCCCAACGTCCAGAGCAAAATAACACATACACAGATGCAGCTATAAAAAAAATATGTCTGTATCTATTGAGACAAAGCGTTTTGACAAACAGCCCCCCTGATGCAAATTCCCCAAGATGTGCGCTTGGTCTGTTTGCTGCTGTTGTGGTTCAGAGCCTTAAGGCACCATTTGAGGATAGAATTTTGCACGCTTCCCACAAATTTTCGCAGGCTATAGTCGAAATGTTTTATGTGCGCAGTACATGTGTAAGTCTTGCTACAAATTGGCAAGCGAAAACCTAAGAGATGGCACTCCAATGAAAGCTGTCACTCAAAATGACTGACAGCTATCTGCCTCGGGTCAGTTTTGTTCTCTATGGTTGCTCTGCCTCGCTGACTAACAACAGAGAGGAAGATGCGGAGTTGGAATTGTGACAAGCTAAAATCAACAATGAAGTTCTTCTGCATCTTTGTTGGAAATTGCTCTAAGTGAAACGGTACATCAGAAGGAGATGCTCATTAAAATCTCTACCCCGATGTGCAGGGTGTCATTGATGTGACAGAACGCCCACTGGTTTACTTTCAAGAAAGTTTTTAATTTAAATTAATTGTGGCGCAATCAATTATAGCATAATCACAACATTTGATTGAAACGTGACCGCATCAAAGTAAACTAAAAGGAAAACTGTCATAATTTTTCTCACCTCAAGGACGTGCCAAACTTGAATAACTTTCTTTGTGAAAGGTGCAAAATGTCCGGTTTCTTCATGCAACAAAGATGCATTGTGACTAAAATGTCAAAAGCACAGTAAAGTAGGTCATACGGCTCATGCGCTATACAAGCCTTTTCATTAACTTCTAAAGATTACATTTGCACCTTGGATCTAAAACATGTTGCATTGTATAACAGCATTCAGAGTTACTTTACTTTAACTCTTTGTTTAATGGGCTAGCATCTTCCTATTGCTGAACAGAGTAATTCTCCTCTGTATTAGAGTAGATGAAGGTGACCCTCATTTCCTGTGGAATCACTTACACGGCTCCCTTGGGTTCTGCCGAAATAAATCCCTATCAAGTATTTCCCACAGGAATCCTGACAACTGGTAATACCCCTAAAATCTGGTTCCTGGTGCTTTTTGGCCAGTCCGATGGGAGGTTATAGTCCAAACTGCTTGCTACCTATCAGTCACGGGGCAGAAGTACACAAACTATAGCTTTATATTGACTTATGCGTCAATAGCCCTGATGCTCTTCACATAAGCAGAATAATACACCCAATCCAAAATATTGAGATGTAGAAGCATCAACTAATAGCAGCCACAGCTGATTTTTTTTGGCACAGAATTCACATCACACCTTTAAAGACCCGCTGAAGTGCTTTGAAATTGGACAACGTTGGATGCTTTGAATAAATTTCTACTGCTACAGGACGTTGGGGAAGAAAGTTGATTGGTTAGAAATAATCTGATAATCTCTGCAAAATGATGTCATTAACTGTACGTTTCGAGTCCTTCTAAAGGTGATCTTTGTTATTGTTTATAGACAACCCTAAAGCCAAAAAGCAATTTTGATCTCATGTGCACATTTCAGAATGTTTAAAAAAAGATATGGCTTCACAAAACTTAGCAAACAAATGATGAAAGCTTTTACGGGTGCACTGTTCCTCCACAGTTCCTTCTACATATAAACATTGGGTTGTTCTCTTTGCAAGTGATTCTAGTGAAATATCTCAAAACTCCCACTTGATCATAGTCGAGAATCCCAAGGGTACAAATAACATGACAATATACAGGAGAGGCGTTTAATCAAGTTGTTTCCCTATTTATAAAAATATATTTTAAAGGCACTCTCGTAAAGCCTTAATGGTAAAGATTTTTTCCCCCAAGGAACCCAGCAGGCACCTACAGTACAGTATAGCTGTGATTATGAGCTATAGGATCTCCCTCACTAAATTATAGCGCTGATTTTCATGTTAACGCTGTTGAAGGATTTATGGACCTGCATGCTTACATGGTTATGTTCCTATATTCGGGTATGTTTTATTAATGGGTCAAATTTATAAGTTTCAAGGCATTCATCTGCTGCATGTGCCCTTGATCAGAATAATATCAGTTTATACACAAAAACAGCCATTTTTTGTCTAAACATTCTTAAAACAAGGTACTGGAAGAGGTCAAATTGTTTGAGATAATAAGACGTCTTTTTAGAGACTACGAATTACTGTATCATGTCTTGTTATTATATTTTCTTTAAGTTTCATTTTTTTGCAGTTAAAATTAAACTTACTTGAGCAAGTAAATAAATATAAATTGTTCAATTTACAACATTATGCCTATAATAATAATGATGGTGATTTATTCGTTGAGCTGTCGGGTATCACAAGTAATGTCAGTTTGACAACATTTGACTTCAACCTACTTAAAAAGTAACCTGCAATTTTTTACTTAAACAGAGATGGCGATAGAGAGGAAAAGTTTATGGACTGCAGCATTTTGCAGAAGATATTCCAAGATATTCTTAAAAAAGACAAATTGTCTTAAATTCAAGGCTAATGAACTGAACCAAATTCAAGGTTCATGGTGTAAAATAGTAATTTGGCTCAAGTTTAAAATGCTTATTATGAAAGTTTTTACAGTGTACAGTGTTTAAAAGGCTTGTATTTGAAAGAGGAAAGCAGGTGGTCCAACACAATGCAGAATGGATGCTTTGACAGGTGCATTTTGCTTGCTTCTGAATAGCTTCTCCAGGGGGGTATCGGAAAGAAGGTTTATCTCCCCAGGTAGATTCTCTGGAAAGCCCACCAGAGCATACATCTTGTTTGGATTGTACTGTTTAAAAGGAAGGAGATTCATTTGTTTTTGTTTTCTGTTTACATGCAGCACGGGACCCTGGGAAGGAAAGGCCAGTCTTAGACATGCTGTTCTGCTGAACTAATGGAAAACTGAGAGGAATTGAATTAATTTTATGGTAGGCTATACAGAAGCTCTGCTTCTTGGTGAATACGGTCTGCACGAGCCATTAGAACCATTCAGGGAATCTCAGAAGGTTGTGGAATGTCGTAAATAAATTCTTTATGGATGATAATAGTTAAATGTGATTCCAGTGCCATTTTTTTTCTCTCTCTCTCTCTCTCTCTCTCTCTCTCTCTCTCTCTCTCTCTCTCTCTCTCTCTGTTTACTGCATATATTTCATTCATGGCTTTAAATGTCAATATATTGTTAGGCTTATAGTGAATGATATGAAAATAATCCAATTACAGGCCCACAGTCCCCAGCATCTATTCTGCAGTCGAGTTGTCAAGACTTATGGGCCACACAAGAGACATTTAACCCTACAGCTGTACGTCTTATGTTTCTCTTTTCTTGTTGATTTGGGAAAACATCAGAATGATCAATAGCATTTAAAATATATGAAAATATATTTTATTGAATTTTTACTTGTTTAAATACAGACAGAATTTAAATTATGCATTTCCTATAGCTTGAAATGTATTTAATATTTATATAAAGACGTATTCATATTTTTTTGCAGGAATCATAAGCCAACTCTCTGTTGACCTCAAGCCTGTCTCCTGCACCCCAGACTCTTCAACGCTCCCGGCAACAGCTCTCCGGTCCTCCTATATCCGAGCCTGGAGACAACGGCTGCAGCCCGTGTTTCTGCCCCCGCGGAGCATCGGGAACTCCAGCAAATGAATTTCCATTACTGAGCAGTGACTGGCTGAAATAAATCATCATAAAAGTGCTTCTCTGGACTGTCATCTTCCGGGGAGCAGCAGAGACTTGTGGGACCATGAAGGGACCTCGCCCATCACATGACTCAGTGAAGCAGAGACAATGGAGAGGCGCGTTTGGGGAGGTTGCCTGAGCCCGAGGCGATAGCCAAGCGAGCGTCTCAGAATGATTAAAACACATCTCAGTTTGAAGCCTCCACTTCAGGTTTGATGTTTTGTAGGCGCAGTACCGCGGTAATTAATAAAAGTTGCATAAGCATTGGATCCATGTTGTGAACTTGGTGGTGAGAACAGAGAAAGATGGTTTCCATTATCACATATTATTGTAGGTTATGGTTCTCTTCGGAGATTGCAGTCGTGGGTATTATGGAGAAATATTTATAGCATATTTTATCCTATGAATTCTGATCGGTTTTCAACCACTGTGAAATGCATTGTCCGAATTATGCACAATTTATGTGAAATATTAGTACTTAGTATGATTACGAACATTAGAAATGATGAACTCATAAAGTTGTGAACTCTAAAATATGTTATGAATTTAGATTACATACTACAAGTGATGACATCTCAGGTTTGCCGCTTCGTAAGAATGTCTGTTACTCTTTAAAGCAATTAGATTTCTGACTTTAATTGCTTTTTAAAGCAATTAAATACATGACATTTTACAAATGTCATAGTAACATTAGGGAGGGAGTATCAGAGAGTTCAGAGTTGGATCTTTTGACTTTTGGTTAGTAAGCAATGCTTTAGCAACAACCCACAACATTGTAGCATCCTTAGACGAGCACATTTTTTTCTTCAGAAAATGTAAAAACGCATTTGAGACTGTAATCTTAAAAACATTACAGCATAGACGGGTGGTACCTATTGATGTCATTAAATGTTGCCAGAGACACTAATTTCATATCCTTTGATAAATTTGAATTTGATCACAAGCTGCGATATGAAACAAAATATTATCTTCTTTTTTAACCCAACTTCAGAAGAGAATATTGATTTTCAGGTTACTGAAATATTCATGCTGTCTGCAAACCTTATAATAATTCTGAATATGAGTGTTATTCCGTACAGCTGGAATGAGAGAACAAAAGAGAAATACACTTTCAAGGTGCATCTCGCACATCAAACGTCCCTCCCTCCGACTGAGACAAACCCGTGAATATTACACAACCTTGACACTTTCTTGGTGTTATTGTTTTTCCGACGTGGCATCAATTATTCACGCCGATGACAAAAAGAGAAACAAACCGTGGCCCTGCAGGTCCCTCAGTCGGACCATCTCAAGCTCATCCAGTCAAACGCAACATATGTTCCTCCGCACATCAGTAGCACCATGAAGTCCTCAGTGTCACATTTTCCGAAACAGGCTTTTGATAGCACCCGCAGGAGAAATAGATTTTCATCATAACGCCGCGCCTCATCTCTCAAACGCGGATATTCATGTATTATTACAAGCTGCGCGTTTGAGACGGCCGCGTAATGTTGATACAAAATAAGGATTTCCTTTATGTCTTTTCTTTTGGTGAATGATTGTTTTTTCCATTTCACTACTCATATCAGTCAAGCAAATATAATAACGCTGTTGTATGTGTTGTGTGTATGTGCTGGGGTCTTGGTTGGGCGATATTGAGCTCATAACATTTCATTTATCAGATGTCGCAAAACGCACAATGTACTGAATATTGGCTTACGCATACCCAGCGCTCAGGGTATCATACAGCAGCAGTGTATTTCCGATCTAATAAAGAAAAATGACCATTAGAGCTCTATATTAGTTGGCCGCAGTGACCAATAAGTACCACGGATCATTTAGCACGGCAATGTGAGTTGGTCGTGGCTAGTGTCCACTTTTCCTTTGCAGATGGCCAAACATTCCCTGCGCATTTTTCATTGTTGTCTCATTAAAATAGTTGTTGCGTGCACTCATTGTTTTCTTTGCAGTCTGTTCTGCAAAGGCCTGCAGTGCGTAAACTTGAACATTTTCTTAGGAAAATGAGCGTGCTGCTTGCACGTTAAATTGTTACCGCCATGATGCAGCAGGATGTGATGGGTGGTTGCCAGACTGTTTTCAAGGTGTTGCCAACATGTTTTAATTGTGATTTTTGCCAGCGATTTTAGAAATATCTGCCTTCCACCATTTAAGGAGATCAGACTGTTGACTTGCTATGATGTAAATAACTCCCCAGAATCATTGCAAACGTGGAAACATGGACACAGAGTGGCACGACTTTCGTAAATAGACTTTGGTGTCTGTGATGCTTTTGTGTATGCGGGTCGTCTCATTTAACAGACTATTGCATTTATTTTTAATACTTTTTCATTGCAAAAACGTATAATTGGTAGACATAACTGTTGACCCTATAGGACAATATTCAATAAACCAATCAGATTGTAAGTTTACAGTTAATGTGTCTACACAATGTCCCTAGATTTTTCTACACATGTTGTTTGCAAGGTCAACAAGTCATGTTTATCCTAAAACTCTGAATCTCTCACGCTGCAAATGTATGTTAAGCTTGACAACACTAGTTTTACGTGGTTTGTTTAAAATTGTAGCATATGTCAGATAAACAATTATAAGTTTAATCATTTTGAAGAGTAATAGTACCTCTCTCCTCATAAAGCTGGACAATCTAATAGTATCGTAAATATAAGCAATAGTAAAAGCGTAACTTTGAAAGCACCAATAATGACATGCATTCTACTGTGAAACTGATTTTTTAAAGACAACCTACTATAACTAGTAATTACATCTGACACACGTAACTGCGATATGCAATTAAATCAAAGCTTGTTTCTCTATAATGTTAATGGAAGTCAGAATTTGCAATAAATGTTTCCTTAGGCAAAGCTGTTTTTTATGCAAAAGAAACACCATTAGTTTGTGTGCATGGTTGAGCCGGTCTGTTACAAAAGCTCCTTTGAGATTCATCCAGTATTACAGATTTGCTTGGGAATCCTGCTCACTTGACCTTGGCAGCTTTGTAAGCATTAAAAACAGTAGATTAGAGTGATAATGTTACTTTGAAATATTGACATTGAATGTGACAATAAAACAGCATGTTAAGGGGTTGTAAGTGTTTGCCATGGTGTTGTTATGTGGCATTATGGGTTTGCCAGACTTGTTATGCAGTTGCCAAAGTGTTCTGAAGGGTCTTAGACAAAATGTTAAATGCTTTCTCATTTGTAAGTTACTTTGGATAAAAGCGTCTGCTAAACGAAGAAATGTATATGTAACCTGAATGTTGCTCTATAGGGTGTTCAGGGTGGTTTCCAGCATAACTGATCCAAGCAATGCCAACGAACATTATCATGTAGAATGAACATGTTTGTTGGTATTGGATCAGTATGCATTATTCACAAGGTGTTCTCCCATGTTGCTATGCAGTTTTTTATAGACTAGGTGATTGCTTCTGGATGGTTGCGTACCCAGGTCAGAAGAACCCACGGTGACATCTCTAATGTACTGTTTTCTGTTATATATGGTTCAAGTCAGACCTTTAATGTTATTTTGTGCCATTGAAAAAGCTGTTAGTCTACATACTTGGAAAAACCAATAGCACAACTTTCATCAACAATATTTGAGGTATTATTCATGTCTATTGTAAAAACGGTGCAGGATGAGTTACGCAACAATGTTCAATAGTTAGGGTTAGTTGTGTTTAAAACGAAGTAAACAACATGACAATGCAGTTATGCTAACTGCAGATGTGATAAAGTGAGCACTTGAGGCTAGACAGTCTTATTAAATGTTGAAATGCATACCATTTGCATACCAATGCGCTCGGATTGGACGGGTGTATGTGAATGCAACTTCGCATTTTTCAAACAGGTGTTAAGAAAACAGATGTTTTTAAAAGGTGTTCTGTGTGCACATGGCTGTTGCTCACTTGTCTGCTATTTGCTGTAATTATACAACATGTTTGTGTACTAACAAGATTTCAGAGGCAGTTACCACTTATAATTTCAAGCAAGATGCTGGGAGAACAACTGTTTTTCCAAATCCAAAACAATAAGTTTGGATTTCCTGCTCAAAGACATGAGATGGGTCTCACATATTATCCAGCAGTGCAACGTTTTCTTAAAGGGAAAGTCCATCCAAAAACATCATTTATTCATCCTCTTGTCTTTATATGTCTGTATATGACTCTTTCTAACAAAAGAAGATATTTTGAGAAATGTTTTGTGTCCATACAATGGAAGTCAATGGGGGGGTCAGTGTTGTTTGGCTATCAGCATTCTTCAAAAAATCTTATTTTGTGTCCTCCAGAAGAAAGACATACAGGTGTGGAAAGACATACAGGTGTGTGAACTATCCCAAAGCATTTTCCAGTGTGTTTTCTGAACAAGTACGGATCTCAACTCGCTCTGAACTCCAGCGTGACCTCCTGACCTCGGTCTATGACGAGTCCTCCAAGTTCCTTCCACTTCAAAGCCAAATAAGGTAGAACAAATAAAGCCGTTTTTAAGCGGGAGCAACTTCAGTCAGCTGTTATTGCTTAAACAGTCAGGGAGATAGAAAGTAAAGAAGAGAGAGGCCTTTCACCTCAAGTTGCCGTGAAAGAGGCAGAGATTTTCCGGGCTGATCCGTGCGTTGAGCCCCTTTGCTTGGGAAACTCTTTGATATGTGAGCTGGTTAATCCCTCTGGATGCGATGTCTTCATCTTCCCATCCAAGTACCCTTTTATTAACCTTTGACTCCTCCTCGCTCCCTGTTTGAAGAAGCCAGCATTTCATTTGCTTTCCCATCCCAATCGGTGTATCAACACAGACGTCCATTCCTTTTCCCAAGCCCTGCGTTTGGTAGCGCTCCTGGGGCCGCAGTAGGCCATGTTATGAACGGGTTTATCGCCGGGTCAGATATTCCTTCCACTTGTTGATGTGGATGAGTCGTACACCTTCGCCATTGGATGGTTGGTGTGCCGGTATTATGGCTTTACTCTTTAATTCCCTGCATTAGGTCACCGCGTTTGCGAGGAGCAATTAAGAAGCGCTTTGCGCTCAGGAAATAAGAAGCTTTAGGCATCTTTGGAAGAGAGAGAGAGAGTGAATTATTTCCCTGGTGATCGGGGAGGGCTTGATTATGCTCTCTGCCATTTGTAATCCCTCTTATTGCACCGAGGTCAGCGGGATAATTCCTCTAATAAAGCGCTTCTCATTTTCTACTGTCCATATATACTTCTGTTTTGACAAAAGAGGCCAACGTCAAGCCTCTAAATAAAGCATCTCATCTGTTTCATCATATGCATACTAACATTATTGGAAACTGCATTTTTAATAGCTTCGCCCCACGACTAAACAAACATGTTGAAATAGCCCCATATACCCATATATAGGGCACTTTTTGAGTGGTCAGCTATTTTGTAGTGGTGTCTGAAACCGTAGTGGACACGATCGAGTGCACTCCTTTAATCCCACGATGCACTGCAATAACAACTGTGCTACCAATGTAGACTCAACGGCTAGCCTCTACCCATCTAATGGGAGGCACCTGCTGAATAAATTCATACGTTTTGGCTGAAAATGACATCTGGATCACTTTGGCTCACTTAGTGTCCAAATTCACTCAGTGTTTTGTCATCATGTAATGCAGGGAATAGTGAATTTGGGTATTTTAGATGTGTTTAGTGTTTACTTCCCCCCAACGGTCAGCTCAGAGTCAGAGGTTTCGTTGCCCTTTGCGTTCATAGCGTAGATGACACTTTGCATTTGCTTTTGTTCATTTTCTGAAGAAAATGTTTTTGGTGCCTGTACACGCAACAGCCAGGGGTGGTTGCCAGGACATTGCCAAGGTGTTCTGAGTGCTTGTTAGTGCATTTCTGTGTAGTTTGCAATGCCTTCTGGGTAACCGCTGGGTGGTTACCAAGTCACTTTTCGTTCCCTAGATATGGTTCGGGTCCCTCCTTCGATTTAAGTCTATATGTTTTTTTCTATCATCCAGCAGATGGAAAGCAATCACGTAGAAAATGTAATATCACACTTCTCCTTTACAATCCACATTATTTGAGGTATCATATATGTCTGTGATAGAGGGTGGGAGGTATAAGTTAGGATTAATTTTGGTTTAAACAAGTCTGAGGATTTGTAATAGGAATATGGATGATTTGGCAGGCAACACTATAAACACCTTTTACGTTTTAAATATTAAAGGCATTTTTCTGAAACGTTCACAGTAATGGCATTATGATGTGTGTAAGCCTGAGAGAGTGAGGTGTAATTACTTGCATTGAAAACACGATGCTATACAACAACAATGCAAAGCGAGCTAAGCTGTAAGCCCCAGCAGGACTGGAACTCATTCTGATCGTAGCGCAACCCAAAGGCCATCAACTTTCTCTCTGAAATAGGGAACAAATCTCTGTGGCACATGCCATTCTTCAGGTCTTAAAAACTGAATTGAAGTTTTACTCCAAATGGGCTCCAGTGTGTTACCAAAATCCCTGAGTGAAACTGATTCTAGAGAAAAAATGTCTAGGTCACATTTCACAGAAAAATCCAAATGAAAAAATCGCTTTGATATTACTGTGATACCGAATACTTTACATTTTGTTTAAAACAGCATAGATTAATAACAACTCGAAGACTTTTTCTAGCTGTACAATTTTAATTAAAATCATTATATTGAATTTTGCATAACAGTAATGAGTGTTAATGGTTAAAATAGTTTCATTTTAATGAATGCAAATGCAGTTTTCACTACAGCGCAAGCAGTCTGCCAAGCGCTTTGGCACTTTATATGCACCGCTGTCAATCCCACAACTCCTCTCAAGAGTTTGCTCATCTTGCTTCAAAACACGCTAGAGGAAAAATACGATAAGACTTCATTAAAGTGACCCAAAACTGAAAATTCTTTACTCACCCTCTTGTCATTCTAAACCTGTATGACTTTCTTTCTTCTACAGAACCCAAAAGAAGATATTTTAAAGAATGTTGGACAGGTTAATTGACCAAATATCAAAATATCATCTTTTGTTTTTCACAGAAGAAAGAGTCAGGTTTTCAACAACATGAGGCTGAACAAATGATGACTACATTTTTATTTTTTAGGTGATTTACCCCTTTAAAAAAATATCATTTCTATTTGATTTCACACAGCGACAAGGGTATATTCCTAACGTGATGATTCACTCATAATCATTCGAACAGTTAAATCATAAGGAAACTCATTTTCTCCTTGCATTATTATGTAGAAGTAGGCGTGCGGTAATATGCACTAATCTGTCATGAGCCACGCGCTAATGGAAATGTGCAGAAAGAACAGCATAATGTGCAATCTCTGTGGTCTTCAAACCCCCGTAGATACCCCTCAAGGGGAATTATATTACTCTGACACGTAGTGCATATGTTCATAAATCAAATTCCACCTATGAAGAACGTTTTTTGGGGAGTTTTCCCTTTCCCTCCCGAGAAGGTGCTCATTTAATAAAACTAAAGTTAATCAGCGCGCTCATTAGGGAGAAGACTACCCAGGTAACATTGCAGATTGTGAAGGTTGCTGGGAATTCGACGCATATCTCTCTCTGGCCTTTGTGTTCCACGGCATGCGACTTTTTCACAGTTTACCTGCGTAGGATCAGACGATTGGGGTCGAATCATTATCACTCGATGTAGGTGTAACAAAATGTGTCTGATTTATATTGTCGCATGTACAAGGCTCTTAATTTAATATCTGATTACCTCCTCCTTAATGCAGTGCATGCTGGGATACACAGTTGTTTGAAATTCATTATCATGCAAATGATTCGATCCGTGCGAGTTCACGGACTGCTTGGTTGCAAGCAATTACATTTCGCTTTGTGTGACTTTCCGAGGTAGATAATGGGCACGCACGTGCGTTTCTACTTCGTCTTATCATCTGCCTGGCGATGTGTCATTTCTGTGTTTTTCCATCGCCTTCATGCCATCACAGAGGTCACCTCAACAAAGCGGTGAAAGATTTTAAACACGTTCAAAGATTAGCTTTTCATTTTCACGTCTGTAATGCCTATTAACAAGGCCGTTGACAGTTTTTAATTTACCTTGACTTTTATTTCGCAGATTTTGACTGGTTTTCGGAATTTTTTTAATCTTTTCTCTCCACCATCGGAATTTGCAGCTGTATTCCGATCATGTTCCGTGCGAGAGTTCAAAGAAGACCGTGAATGCATTTGTAAAGAGCGCACGCTAATCACGCCATAGCATAACGCTTAGCCTCTGAGGAGCTACCGGAGAACATCCTGCAAGCTGCTTCAAAGCTCTGCGCTTAAGCATCCCACTATCCTCCAAGGGCAAACTTGGGCCGGGCATATCAATACCGAAGGTGGCCCGAAGGCCTTTGTTTACTGAATTGCAATCCACTCGATGATAACAAAAGATCTATTTATGAGAAATAGAAAATGTATTTTGTTATCGTTTTTCAAAGTTAGATATATATGTCATTGCTTCTGGTTAATGTAATAATTTATATGATATTTTTCTTCACTCTTCAAAAGACATTGCGTTATGGATGTGACATAAACGCTCAGAGAATTGTTACCAACATATTGATCTGTTTATATTTTACTAAACCCTTGTTGATAGAATTGAAACATCAGAAAAATATCTGTCTATTCACGAGTTTTGTATTTTAAAAAAGATAAATAATCATGCATTATGGATGTGTCAAAAAAGACACAGTTTTTGGGAGATAACAAACTTTGAATTTCTTTGAATGAAAATGAACAAACCAGAAGCAATAATACCCAACAAATAGAGAAGGGATGGCTCTTTATAGAAAATAAAATAGTTACTTTATTATGCACTGTTATGGATGTGACAATCCTATAAAGGGCAGTATGGAATATCATGCGCTAAAAGTAAAACAAATTCTTTAACAACTTTAAGAGAGACCTTACATGGGTATATGAACCACCAAATGTTGAAATCTGTGCTAATAGTTTAGTAAAAACCCTTGCTAAAGATTTGGGTGAACTGTCCTTTTAAAGGATTGTTGAATTTACAGTTATGAGAGCTATACAAGTAAATCTATTGATATGGCACAGACATGGACATCTTTTTCATATTTTCTCCTACGATCTGCTTTCTCCCCAATGAGGATTATGTTTAGTGTGGACCTCCATGGTTTTGTTCTAATAATCGTGATTCTTTTATGATTCACAACATGAATTCACACAAAAGAACCACCTCGAAAAATAGTTATGCTTGAAATCACATGCCACTCAAGAACACCTGAGTGCCAACACACTTCCTATACATTCAGTAAGAGCATGACGGTCAAACAGGCTGCCCGGGGTTCCTGTTTCTCTGGTCTAGATGCTAAAGCGGTATTGCTTCCATAGATCACGTAAAATTAGCAGCAGGGGCCCCGTCAGGTCCGACACTGCCACTTAATCTTAGCTTTTTGGCAGAGTGTTGCCATAACAGGTCAAGTGGTGGCCATTAATCAAATGTCCCAGGTGCAATAGAAGCGGGCGTGTGGGAGGGAGCTGCGGAGCGCGGGGGGTTCGGCTCGGAACGCTACGGAAACTTCTGTGGGAATTAAGGCCGGTCGTAAAACCTTACCCGAGGAAATAATCCAGTCTATTCCATAAAAGATTAAACCCCTTAAAGAAGATGGATGGCCTTTTTCACTTTATCTAGCAGGTGTAATCCTAGATTATTGGAGGAATACGTGGAAATCAGGAACATTTGTAGGGGATGAGAAATACGTCCTTGCCCTTTGAGGATGATGAGTGCTTTATATTTGAGAGCTTATTTGCTGTCCGAATTTGCAAGGGTATATGAATGTGGAGTAACAGGAATGTGTACAATTCAAAATATAAATGCAGCCAACGTCAGACAAACAGTTCTTGGCCACAATGACTACCATAGTAGGAAAACATATTTTGTTTCCTACTATGGAAGTCAATAGTGACCAAGAACTGTTTGGTTACAAGCGTTCTTCCAAATATATTTCTCTGTGTTCATCAGAACAAAGACATTTATACAGATTTGGATCAACTTGAGGGTGAGTAAATGATGCAGATGTTTTATTTGTGGGTGAACTATCTTTTTATGAATTCTGTGTATGTAAAATATGTCTTTAATATGTTCATCATTTTGTACTCCTACAGGTCTTGCATAAGATCCGTCAGCTCTCCATTTTCTCGCTACCTACTAAAGAAAGTTGTCAAGTGCGGAGCTCCACCCGTCTGTGAGTTCATCTTCTTTAGTCTCCTGGATTATGCTTAACTCCTTCAAAATCTTGCCCTGGTGCAACATCAAAAGACAAAAGCACATGGGAGCATCAGGCTTTCTCTTTCTCTTTTTGTTGCCATCAAACGTCTCTTTTTATACTCCGTGTTAGCAGAATAGAGTCTAAAATCTGAAACCACCCGAAAAACTTGCGAGTTTCATGTCATAATTAAAAAGGTGAAGCACTTTAACAACGCACTGGAGAACCGGTGTTTAAAGCACATCAAAGCCGCTCAAATAAACTTTTTTGATGAGTTTAATATCTAAAACTTGTCAACAAAGCAAATTTGTGCATTTTGGTGTCATGTGTTTCTTTGAATAATGAGAATTATTTAAAAGAGCTCGAACACAGCTCGGTTAAACAACGTGGCGCAGGATGGGAAAATGAAACTAGCAAAAACACTTGCGGCACATTGTGTTAAATACAGAGCTGTCACACGTGATAATATAAGTCAAAAATACTCACAGTTAGTACTATTTCTCAGTTCAATGTAATCTCGGTCATGTGTGATTCGATTAGTTGTTCTTTACAGTTTTTGATCAAATTCTGTTTATCAAAAGCACTGATGCATTTTATCTCTCAATGCACTGCCAGGAAACAAAGTATAGAAAGAGGTGAGATAAGTCAGACACGAAGTGAGAAAAAGGAAGAGGTGAAAAATAGGCTGTGTGTTGAGGCTGAAGGTGTGAGGTAGATACAGTTAAGAGAGAGAGAGAGAGAGAGAGAGAGAGAGAGAGAGAGAGAGAGAGAGAGAGAGGATTAATTGTGCATGGTGGTTGTAGGGGGAGCGTCGCTCATTTGAAGGTTTTGCATGATTTTCACACGTGCCAATTGTCAGATGAAAGAAACCCTTTTCTTTTTGATACGTCTGTGACAAATTGGAGAAAAAGAAAGAGCGAGGGAGGGAGGGAGGGTGCGGACAGAATCAGATCTGTTCCCAACACACTTTCATAAGTTAAACACTCATTCATGAATTTTATCTTGCACCAACAAAACATCACCCTGCTGCTGAATTCAACTCATTTCTGCTAGTAAGTCAAAGTGTGTCATTTCCAAAAGATATTAGGAGAGTGTAATTTTACCAGTCGGTGGCTAAATGATGTGCACATTCATTTCTCAATAAAGGAACATCCAATAAACCTGTTATAGAGAGGGAGAGAGAGAAACAAACAGGACAGGCAGTTGAATCAGTGCCAAGATTAAGGTCTTGGGAAAACTGTTGGCTGCTTGGCAACACCTCCTGCCCGACCTTGCCCGCAGCTAGAGTGGCACAGGGGGCATCGCCCCACCAGCCCTTCTGCGCCTGCATGATTAGATAAACCGTTGGGGGCAAACCGGGGAAAAGCACACCGTGCCAAAACAGCTCTTCAACACACCGGTTCCTGAAAGGCTCCAGTAGCCGGTAATGAAGTCTGTCATTCAAAACCGTGATCGCATAAGGAAGAGGACCATCTCCTAACAGGGAAAGATTGCAATCATTTCCTCTTGGGGAAATGTTGCAAGAATGTTCCAAAGATGTTAATAAGACGTTTTTCCGTCTTTTTTCGTTATTTTAATGGGGGGCGCCATTGTGGACGTTTTAAAATAGGACTTTTTTTCACATAATTTAGCCTTCTTGAAGAGCGGGTCAAAATTGCACGGTTTTAACCTTTATTTCACCAAAGAAAGTGTGTTGGGAACAGAATCTCATTAACGTTATGCAGGAAAATCCGAAGCACCAGTTAATCACATTCAGTATGCATCTGTCATTTGATAATATGTCCTTACATACACACACACACACACACACCGACTTTCCTAGGCAGAGACACTTTTTTACTTTCAAACACTCTCTAGCTTAAGCAGAAATATATACACGGTCAAGATGACTTATATTCCCATTGTTATCAGAATGACATCACTGACCATTTAGAATCTCATATTCCATAGAAATAAGTGCTAAATATATTTCTTTCTCCCCTGAGACAATAACTTATCACCAATTATGAGATTTATGGACCTTGTCATAATTCAATCCAGTTTTCTGTAGTTCCCTAAAACGGAGCAAATGAGCTGCTGGCCTCATCCATCAGTCTCCTTCTGAGGAGGTAAGAAAATGTTCTGCACCTTTAAATGGCTACTGCTGGTGTTCTTGCGGCGTTACTGAGAACTTTTCTTCAAGTCTTTACTAATGAGATGCAGTGAAGTGTCATACACTGCCCGGGGCCTTTGTCTCTCACATCAGTTCCTCGCCAGCACAGAGGGGAGCTGAGCTTTAGCATCACGGTTGGCAAGAACAAAGAGATACGGATTGTTCCTACTGTAGGAAGTCAGTACAGCTGCTTCTGCTCATTTCATGTCAAGCATAAACCCCAAAATTGGTTTTATTATGGAAGATGCATAAATTCTTGAACTGTTTTAGATCTTAATGGAGGTCCTTCTAACATTTTTGAGCCATTTTAGTTTATGATGGCATAAGCAGATATTTTTTACTTGTATTAAATTAACATCAGATTTTCACTACATGATTATCGTGGCCAAAATAATTCACAACAACGATATTATCTTGTGAGCTTAATATCTACGCTCACAAATGTTCAATAAAGTCACTAAACACTTGTCATTTTTGCAATTCCGTTCAGTGACTTTAGTTGTGCAATAACTACACACTTTACCTTTATACATGGCCAGACTTTAATGATGCATACCCCAAAAATGTGATTTTGTTTACGTTAAGAGTCACAATGGTTACAGACTTTCTCTCTACAGTGTGATTCATTGGCCAAAACAAGAGAAAACATGAAATAACCTTCGTGAATAAATAACCTATATATTTCTTTATTTAAATATTGTTATAATATCGCAATTGTAAATTCTTTTGGCTATGAAAATGTAATATTGTGACAACCCTAAAATGTAGTGTTGTAAAATGGCATAATATGGTTTCACAACCCTTAAAGTGCAATAAACAGTTGTAACTGCATATGTTGGAAAGGTGGTTGGATTAAGCATACAAACCATCTGCTATTGATATATATATGGCTCTAGGCAAACAGGATGAACTGTGGGTGCCTTTGGGGTTTACTCAGACCATCATTGGTATGGAGTAATGTTTGGATTATAAATCAAGATGGACGCCTTTTACCAGAGTTCTTCATAAAACCATTCCTCTCCTTTCTCACCGTGTTTCCAGATAATAAGTATTCCACCCCCTTTCTCCTCCTCACAGCTGCGTTCCTTGTTTGGGCAGACTTCACTTACTTAGCCGTGTCCATTTTAGAGATAATAAAACAAATGACCGCAGATGAATTATATTTGACAGTTTAGTTTCCAAGTGTAAGTATCAATTTCCTTCAGAGGCCGAGATATCAGAGAGACAACTGGAAGACCCCAGCTGCACAATTTGGGATTCGAAGGGGCAATAATTTCCTCTTCCACTGATAAAACACTGTACGCTCGAGCCGCTCGCACCGCTGATTATTTACCAGTGATTTGTTGGGAGTAAATTGTCACACGCATACACGCCACATTCACTCTAGTGGAGTTTAGTTACGGTACTTGAGTCCAAAGTAAACTTTGGTTGTTTTGTATGAGAAGCTTTTTGTGTTCCACAGAAAATATAATAGCGTGACAATTTTTCATTTTCGCTACACTGTTCCTTTAAATATTGATAACAACAAATTGATAATGTGTCGCTCTGCCAATGGATTGCAGTATTTTACCATATTTTAATATTTTATAAGAAAATTGTTCAAATACATGATGTGTATGGAGGTGTGAAATGAATGTAGATTGTAGAGGTAAAATAATCTAGATTTAGGAAAATTTGATGGGAAATGTTTGAGTTCAAATGTGACCCTGGATCACAAAACCAGTCTTAAGTAGCACGAGAACATTTGTAGTAATAGCCAAAAATACATCGTATGGGTGAAAATTTGCTATTTTTCTTTTATGCCAAAAATCATTAGGATATGAAGTAAAGATCATGTTCCATGAAGATATGTTGTAAATTTCCTACCGTAAATATATAAAAACTTTATTTTTGTGAGTAATATGCTATGCTAAGGACTTCATTTGGACAACTTTAAAGGCAATATTTTTGCACCCTCAGATTCCTGAGTTTTAAATAGTTGTATCTCGGCCAAATATTGTCCTATCCTAACAAACCATACATCAATAGAAAGCTTATGTAAAAAATCTTATGATGTAAAAAATCTCAATTTCAAAAAATTGACCAATAACATATTAAGATCTTTTACATGCAGACTTGACAAATCTGAGCTCAGTTTAAGACATTGTTGAGATCTCTTCTGAAACTCTAATAGGGACATTTGTGAGATTTCTTGCTCTTTTATTCAGGAGAAATATCTGCGATGCATATATTGAAACATTTCTATTTGTTCTACATTTAATCTCACTGATGTGAAATAAATGAGATATTAAAGAGATCTGTGATTTTTCTTTTTTATAGCTTGGTCCATTACAGCAAAGTCTTGGTCAAGAACACAAAAGTTCTTCTCACCCATTTCATCGATGATGCCAAAGATTACATATGGCCGTAGAATTATCTGCTCATTACTTATCATGATAAACTGTGCACCACCGGCATCAATAAGGGACTGCGTTGAAGCAATCCAATTAAGACATGCAAACCTGGAGCCTCATTAGAGTGAAGATCCATGATGATGCTAATGGTTTCTAAGCGAGATCCCGTCTTGAATACTGATGCCTTCCACCCATCACCTCGCACAGGTGAGCTCTCGGAAAGGTCATTTTTATTGTCATCCAGCCATAGTTTAGCATTCAAAGGAACAGTGGGCACTAAAATGAAGGCTGTATAATCAACTTCAATTAAAATTTCGTGGTCAATTGTGCAAACCCACAGGAGAAATCAGCTCCGTTGGTAGAAAGATGATTAACTGATAATAAGATTCTAGTCGTCGTGTTTTTCCAGCGAGACACTTTAGTTATGAGCAGCGGAGCCCATAGCTTTCTCCCTGAGTCTTATTGCCAAACACTCGACAAACGTCGATTAAAGAGAATCTCAGTGATGTCACAGTCAATTACCGTTTGACATGCCGGAAGAGAGACATCAATAAACTCCTCTTGACAAATCAGACATCAGAAGTATGCAACCAAAACTTCTTATTTTAGTAAAACGCAATTTGTGCATTAAATCATTGTGATTTTATGATATACAACCTCGAAAAAAAAGAGACTGTTCCAAATTTTCCTTTTATCAGCATTTCTAGATGTATTGTGGTCGTTCCAGTCCAGCAGTGTTTGTTGAATTTCAACAAAATCAAACCTGAGGAGTGACATAAAGTCATTCAGAAGCAACATGAAAGACCGACAGCATGACAAGACACTGTGCTAAAAAATTGTATAAACGTATTTTCTTTGCAGCATTTGAGGTCTAACAAAATTATTTCGATCTGTTTCTCCAGTTTTCATTTTCTGCAAATAAATGCAAATAGAAATAATATTTTTATTTAAAATTTGGGAGACATTGTTAGTGGTTCACAGAATAAAAAAATAAAAAATGTATCTGCATCTCTATGTGTGTGTTAGTATATACTGTGTGTAGATACACATATATATATATATATATATATATATATATATATATATATATACACGTTTAAATTTTGTAAGGGTAAATGCCCATCCTTAGAGTGCCCAATTGCCCCTGTTGACCTGTTGCCATGGCAACCAACATTTAAATATAGTTACTTTGATTTTTATGAGCGCACCTCAGCACCAAACGCCAAAGCAAACCCAACACACAAATAATTAAAATGCATCGCCGAATTAAATAAGACTGCGCGCTCTGGGGGAATGTAGCAAACAAAACGTCTTTTTGCCAATAAATGCCACTGCCTTCACTTTCTGCTGAATGCGCAGGGAGGGGGAGGGCAGAGGAATGAACTGACGCAACAAAGATGAAAGCTGACAGCTAGTTGCATCTGTGGCATGCGAGTCAGTTTGCCGCTCCCGGCGGCGTTCACACACCAGCTGTTGCAGGTCTTCTGCGGCTGCTCTGTGTTGCCGATTGAAAACCACCTATTCTCTCGGCAGAAAGTTCAAGCACCTTTAAATTACTTTAAATATGTTTTCCTACTAACCAATGAAAAACTGCAGTTGTCAGACTGGTGTGCGGAACGGGAAAAAAATGCCATTATACAAATGACCTGTTCACATATAGATCTCTTAACGTCATGGTTTCTTAATGTAAATAATCCCTTGAAATAAATAGCTTGACAAGCACCGTTTTCCTTTAAAAAATACTATAGCATGTATGGACGTCCATTTTTGCTATTAAAAAGCCAATAGACTATTTACATCACAGCCATTAATCATCATTTGTTTGCAACCAGTTGCAGGTGGTTTCAGGGGGAGGGGCATTCTAAATCTAAATCAGCATTTGATTGGACAAAGATGTATAGTGCAAGTTGAGTCATCATATTTTTTAAATCTGTATTTCTCCTAAAAAGAAATTTGTTGAGTGTTCGGGTTTGCTAATATAAGACTTTTGGAAAGCTAGCATTTAAACGACGAATAAAGGAGGTTGAAATTGGGTTGGCTAGTTAACAAATATACCGTTGTGTCCTACGGTGTGACATAGCAAAGAATTTTGAAGACAAACGGTTATTTTATATTATTAATATTTATATTTAGACTGTAATATATAATAGCTATAAAACTCAGGGGGGTTTTCTTAATTTTTGCTGTCACACCATATGACACAATTACATATGTCCACAACATAATAAATTCATGTTATTAGTTGTAAAGCTAAGCTGGCCATTCTCAAATATTTCCAAACAAAACCTCTGGTTTTAGCCTAGTTTCATCTATACCACAGGATCTACAGTATGAATCATTATAAATGAAACAAGGCAGAGATTAGAACAAAGCAGCACGAGTGTGCAGCGCTGTATGTTGATACGTAGCGTGGCTGCGCCCCAGGCGTGCACGAGCCTCTCGCTGTTCAATGCACTGAAGCGGGACCTCAGTTTGCGCCTGGATGCAGAGTCTTGGCACCCTGAGCCATCAGCATCTGCCAGCCATTATGTGCAATATTCCTGGGGCAAGAAACACCGCATTCACTCGTGCCAGGAGAACAGTCGTAAAGCTTGTTCTCTGCTAAATAAAAATGTTTATTTTCAGGTCATCGAGGGGTTAAATGTTGATGCGTGCGTACCTACTTAACAGCTAATTTAGTCATTGAGTCTGTCGTTTCTCCATGAGTCTTTTTCGAGCACCGCGCGTCAATCACGCGAGCTTATTTTGACACTCGAGCGCTTGCGTGTCTGTCAACGCAACGTTTCGAGATCCGACGTCCTCATATGTTTTGCTACATCACGCTGGAAAATCATTTTCGGTCTATAATGGCATAATGGTGAGTTTTAATACGGACACGAAATGCGCAAGCATTACATTTTGAAAATGAAAATAATCCCCTGTTCTCTGAGGCGTTCATTTGAATTCTACAACATACCTGACTTGTACTTAACATGTCTCCAAGGTTAACATTTTTAATTTAAGACTGAGAGATTCCGCAGTGCTCCTCTTTTGAAGTTCGCCGTTTCTTGAGGCTGCAAGGCCGCTGACAGACCATCTATGATATTGACATTAAAACTCAACGCACAGAATGACGGCAATAGAAATTTCATATGCCGCCCTTTGGGGAATAGTACGCTACGAAGCTGGCCAATCCGCTTTGAGATGAATAATTAACTCTCCAACATCTCTCTTACCATTTCACGTTTGGTCTATACGGTCTTTTTTTTAAACTTTTTTCCGTGGTGGAACTGTTGATCCCTGTTGCTCCAAGAGGTGCATTAAAGATGTGAAGGAAGAACATGGTCTTTTGTGTAATGTAAGGCATGAAAGGTACATGTGTGTTAAGAACAGAATCATTATTTCCGCACTTCCATTTGTTGCGCAGTGTATTTTGATCACAAAAGTAAACATAACTCTTTTCTCCTCCAGTTTCAAACGGACTTCTCATCGATTCCTCTTTAAACCATATCAGTCCCGTTTCATTTGCAGCTGTCATCGCGCAACAAGCTCGCGAGCATACATCTCGCGACTGATTTCATCTGTCAGCTCCGCTGCATGTCCTGCATCCCTTCTCTTTGTATCGGTGTCTCGTGCTCGCATCCCAAAAGGTTAATAACCTGCCGAAATGTCAAGGGCACGTCCGGGAAGTGTCAGAGGCCCTGCGTGCTGGGGAAGCCAATGCCTAAACCACACGGACTGGGAAAAGCATTGGGGCTCGATTTAAATAAATGCAAGTGGCTTCAAAGAGCAACATGTTCTTGAAGGTTGTTGGGAAGGTGACCTTTTTCCATTTACTTCATTATGTTTTTAACTGTTTGTATATAGATTTGTTTCAGTTTATGGTGATGAAATAGTAATCAGCGATATTTGTGTTAGAGATATAATTTACTGGCTCTTTTTTAAAGATTGATCTCTCTGCTGCCCCCACCAGGTCTGAACCACACATTGCGTGTGTATACAATTTGTCGAATGGGTAGTGTAACTTTGTCGCATTTAAGTTTAGCCAAGTAACAGTTCTTCTACCAAACATACTTTTAACTTGCTAGCTAATGTCATTTACTTGTTATCAGAAATAATCTGCAGGGACTCTATTCTTTGCAGATGTGTACCGGAAGTTACGTTTGGGTCACAAAAACGTTTGTTGATGTTGTTTTGAAACTGTCTATTCACCAGGGTGGCATATGAAAGATTTTTATATTTGGATGAACTTTTTCCTTTAACTGTAGCTGTATGATGTGTGTTTCTTCAAGCATGTCGGTAGTGTTGCAGCTATGTGCATCATGCCTTCTTTCCTCTGTGTGTGTCAGACCGGCTCATCGGCTTTTTTTTCTGAGATCTTGCGGTGGGATTTTACTGGCTGAGTTAATGATGTCATTCATCATTCACAGGTCTGGTTTGTACAGGTACTTGGTCTGGTGTGAGTTTGGTTTCAAGCTGCTGGGCAAATGATTTTTTATTTATACATCTATCTATCTGTCTGTCCATCTATCTTTCTGTCTGTCCAACCTGCATATGGGCATATTGTTATTCACTCACTATATATACACAGGATTACAATTGCATCCCTGCAGAGCTACAGGAATTTGGTCCAATTCAGCATTTGCAGACTCAATTTGTCTGCGTGTGAGGGCACTCATTACAATGTGTGACTCGCTTTGCCATTCCTGCTCCTAATTCCCAGCGGTTGTCCAGCCGAGAATTGTTCCCTCGCAACAAGCACGATCTCACAATTAACTGCCTAAAACCAAACAAAACCCCTCATGTGTGGAGTGCGGGGCACACGCACGCGCAGACGCAGACGCACACTCAGACCCGTAATATGTCTTCCGCTGGCTATCCTTAATTACAAAGAGCAATTAAAAATACATTTCAGCACTGGAAGACAGCACCTAATTTATCAATGGCATGAAATCCACTATCAGGAGATTTGTTGATTAGTTAGCCTGCCTATTCCTCTTAGCGTGCTAATAAAGAACAGCGACCGGCTCGCATCTCGTGTCGGGAGAGAAGTGTCCGTGCTTCACGCGAGACCACACTTGGTCTCCTAAGAATCTATATCAGCAGCCGGAGAAGAATAACCTGTTCACAGTCAGAGTGTCAGGATATTAGATTATAAAATCGAAGGATCTTCACGTTTGTTGATGAATGTGTGCTAGTCCACTGGGATGGAGATGTGCTTTATGTGCTCTGACAATACGATTTGTGATATGGTGTTGATGCATGAAGGGAAGTTAGTGCAACTTAATGGCTATTCGTTGGATCCACGGTGTAAATGTAAATCCACGGTGTAAAATGTAAATACTGAAAAATGAATGATACATATCAGATTTTTTTATTGCACAACACAAAGCAACTAAACCGATGTGTGCAGTATTTTAATGCAAACAATGTGAAGGTCACATGTTTGATTCCAAATTAACACAACATGAAATATTTTCAATTTATAAATGTTAAAATACGACAACTGTTCAGTTTGATCAGTTACACTTGTAAAATTAAAGGTTCTTCACGATAACATCCGAAGAACCTTTCTGTCTCACAAAAGTAAGTAAATTAAATGATAACATTTATGTTTTTTCTATCTTTGAGCTGTTGTTTTTTTATAGAACAATCAAGAGATGGTCCCCGTAGATGATGCAAACACGTGCACTGTCCTAAAAATGCAACTGTGTAAAATCCATATAACCTTCACGCATGATGCATTCATTGACTCAACATTGAGTCTATCAGAGTTAGTTGAATTGATGTCTTAACCGAGGTAAACGCAGATGATAGTGAGCGATCAATACATTGTCCGGTCTCAATCTCAATAGACCGAAGGACGAAAAATTAATCAGTGAGCCGATTACGGGCGATCCGCTTAACCATCACGCATTAATCATATTAATGGCTGAGCATTTGGCAACCAAGAAATGTCATCGATTGTGAGAAATCAACTCTTTGAATTACAGCTTTGACCGCTAGCAAAAATACTGGCTTGTTTTGACCAATGTTTAGCTACAGTTCCTTATATTTTTATGAGATGTTATGAGTTTCCAAAGGTTTCCAGAAGGTTCTTTCATACAAGTAATCTTAGACATCCACGGAGCATTTTTATTAGACAAAATGTTGTGTGAAAATGGAAAAAGGTTCTAAATCCATTAAAATATAACAACGATTTTTTTGTTGTAAGAATCTATGACTGAAAGGTTCTTGGCGGAACATTCATTTTTAAGAGTATATGGGCACTTCTGACTCTGTGGATGATAAGAAAATAAAATCAAAAAGTAAACTGAAGGGTTATATTTCTTCTGACTATAGTTTATTTGCTCCAGATGTTCACCACAATGTAATTTCACTGTCCCAAATTACATTCTGTATAAAAACGTAAAAACATTTTATAATGCTAGTTTCATTAAATTCAGCCTCTGTGACAATAAAATGTTTATGTTGATGGTCTAGTGGCTAATAATATCAATTATTTATATTTTATATTATATTAATTTATATTGATATTTTATTGTATAGTAACTATATTTAAAAAATCATTTGTAAAATTGTATTGTGTATATATATGTTATTAAATAAACAATTTGTTGAATGGGTCGTGTAACTTTGTCGCATTTCAGTGTTAGCCAAGTTCTTTTACTTGTTATTTCTTTTGCTTGTTATCAGAAATAATCTGCAGGGACTTTTTCATTGCGGATGTGTACCGGAAGTTAAGTTTGGGTCACAAAAGCGTGCATGCGAAGTAACGTTTGTTTATGTTGTTGCTTTGAAACCGTTTATAATAAGATCCATTACCGACATGCTGTCTATCAGTGTAAAGGAAAATTTCTTTTGCACTTCTCTCTTTCTTTTTGTGTACTTCCCCTTCTCCTAAATAAGGAAGAAGATGATGATCAACATCTCGGTTGTGTTCATTATTCTTTGTACAATAAACACTGGGTGAATTGTCAGGTACAGGTAGGTAATTATTACACTGCGTTTAATAAGCTTTCAGGGATGTATTAATTGATGTATAATTAGTTGTGAGTTATTGGTGTCTGCAGTAGGAACAGACTCTCTATAATTATGCCCAGATGGAACATACTGAGTGTTGGATGTTCACAGAGAGACTCTCAGCTGAGGATTGAGAATGAATGATCGTTCACAGAGAAATCAAATAGAAATTACTTAGCATGTCTGTTAGTATCTTCTGTTAGACCAAGCAAGTGCAGCGTCATTTCAAATTTCAAGTCAATGTGATTGAGAATATGTGGGAAATTACTCCTATGGTTAAACTTTACTTAAAGATGACTGGACGCTCACACCATTTTATGAGCAGGAATGGTGGGTTGTGTTGTTAGCATTATGTGATTTGTCTGTCCACACTGAAAACAACAACATAGACATTTAATGCTGAAGTGTTTGATTCCTGGAAGAATATTATTTATATTCATGATTTGCATTGTTTGTTTTAAAACAGGTTTTACAAATTCTGGGTGGTAGATTGAACACAAAGGCCCGCTCCAAACCATTGGTTGGGCCAGCATTGGTAATTTCTTCAACAAACCAATGAGACATGACTTTCACCATAAACATAGTCATAGATGCCAAAGAAAATATATTTTAACTCTACATAGAACATAAACCATTGAAATTAGTTGAGAAATGTTAACATTATTGTGCTTTTTCTCTAGAAAACACACAGCTGTGTTTATAGAGCACTCTTGCCCTTTCCAATATGGCGGCACCACTAACATGAGCTTCCAATACAGCATCTTGGTATGTGTCGGTATGTCAACCTTCCGATGGCTTATTTTTAGATAGCCAAGATCATAAAAAAAATCAGCTTTACATTAAAAAGATATTGTTTATTAATCGTTGTTTTATCACATTAGGTTTCAACACGGCACTAAGCATTATCGAATTAGCCAAAGTGCTTACTAAACAAACATGCGAGGCTAGAGAGATGTGTATAACTTTGTTAATGACAGTCGTTTAAGGTTCTGTGGAACCTTCTGCAGGCATAAATTCCTTGCGGGGCCAAATGTAAATGGTTCATGGGCGTAATATTTCGTGTTTATATCCATGCAAAAACATGTGCTCAGCCGTTCCTGAAAACCACCAGTCATCAAACTGCAACTTAACTGCCAGTTAACTGCGTCCCAAAGCACAGACAGACGATGACATCACTTTGTTTCGTATCGACGCGCGCTTCTAACTAGCAATTCAATACGTGATTGGTCGAGCGGCGGTATAGCTCTTGTGAATTGCTCCCCACAGTTCTCGTTCTGTCGATCCCAGCGGTGTAACGAATTGCGGAGACGTGCATGTTTGTATTGTTTAATTGCCATGGCTGATGTTTGTCCCGAAGAAGAACAGTCAGCCATCAATTTCTCCTCGAAACGTCTTCAGTAGAGCACAGCCACGGGCAGTTCGTACACTTGCTCAGGGTGGAGGGCCCGAAGCAGAGCCGAGGCTATTAATCAAAAGCTTCGCTTATTTCTCTCTCTCTCTCTCTCTCTCTCTCTCTCTCTCTCTCTCTCTCTCTCTCTCTCTCTCTCTCTCTCTCTCTCTCTCTCTCTCTCTCTCTCTCTCTCTCCCCGTGTCTTTTTCAATTTTTTTCCTAAAGTAGATAAACCTGCGGCTCCCTGAGCTACACTCATTCATCTTCATCCAACCATTTCTGTTATGAGCGTATTAAAAGCTTCATTGTCCTGAAATTAATTTTGATACAAAGGCTCGCTCTGCCAAAGAAAGGCTTGTTTAGTGGCGGCATAACGGAACTGAGACACCCGGGGATTACAGTATCTTAATGGATCTGCGGCGTGCTTTACAAATTCACATTAAGATTATTCTTTTAGCGGTTGACTTCAAAAAAGCCATTGCTTTGTATTGAGCTAAATTCACTTGGAGCGAGCTTGTTTTTTTGTTAAAACACGTTGTCACTTAGTGAAAGGGACTAGTTTTTGTCCTAAATTGTTTTAAATAATTAAGTGGCTGTTTTAATCAACGTGCTGTGCTTATTATGCCGTTTACATTTAGAAAAGTGTTTAAGTTCATCCTAGTTAAAGCATCACGGCTAAAGCCAAATGCATTTAGATAAGCACTTTTGGCTGTTAGTATGTCGTGGAAGTTGTTTAGATCAACGTTCTTTAATATATCTTCTTTTCTGTTCTGCAGAAGTAAGAAAGTCACTCGTGTAGATGAGTAAATGATGACAGAATTATGGGGTGATGACAGAATTATGGGGTGAACTATAAAACAAAGTAATCATTGTCATGTATTGTAAGGGCACCTGTCGTTTGTATTTGTCTGTCTGACATCAGCCATTTGTGTTTCTATAAATCTTTTTAAGATCAGTCTAATTTTCCAGATAATCTCTATTATTCCAAAACATCAAGGGCCAGATTAGTCATCATATAATCCCCAGAAAGAGACAATATTGTATATAAAGGACATGATGAATGTTAAGGCTTCCCAGTATGTGGGATTACACATGGGATTACACGGGTGGATCACATGCATGCATTCTGTGTTAATGACATGAATGTGATGCATTCACATCCTTTAACAAGACATTTTTTATTACAGCACCTGTTTAACAACTTCCACCTAATTACATAGCTGCTGGGATCTGTAGGGGTTATCATTCATTTAATTAGTCATAAATGAAAACCTTAATTAAGCTTCAGAATAAGATGCTTCATTTATAACAAAGGCCTGGCACTTGGTGCAATTGGTGTACAAGTTCTCTTAAATGTTCCAGGACTTATAGTTTTCCCAGTTTAAAAGCTAAACAAATCCAGGGCCAGAAAAGTATATGCTCTGTCTGTCTGTCGATCTATGTCTCTCTCTATCTATATGTCTGTCTACTATTTCTCTATCTATCTGTTTGTCTATGTATTTATGTCTACTGCCTGGCCAAGGCTTTGACTGGCAGGATTCAAAATCAGTTTCTAAAGTTGTGATTTACATGACAGCACTCGGTTTAGATTGATAGGTTTCAGGGACCGTCGCTAATGTTCAATATTGAAATCGAGTCCGGTTCATCTCTAACGTCTGTGTCAGTAACTGTAATTATGGAGGTCTGTGGGAGATAGGAGGGGAGATCGGATATCTCCTGCTTTGTACCTGTGGTTTAATTAAGGATCACGCTGTCAGCGCTGGCAGCGTCTGGAGAGAGATCGCCCTTCTCTGGTTCTCTCTTTCTCAGTTTATCTTTTGGTCCGTTTCTCAGGGGCACTGGTGCAAGTAATGCAACCTCTCCCGCTTGCTCTCTCTCGCTGGTAATGTAAAACCATGGCAGGCCGAGAGGTCAGCTCTTTTCATTAGCACAAGGAGGAAATGTTGGCGCAGCTCGATCGTCCTGTAGGAAAATTCCGTCATGCTTGGCCTCTTCTCATTGTGGAGTCCGCTCCTGTGGTTCTCCCCTCGGTGGTTAAAACCCATCGCTCGGCAGACACCTGCTAATTGATAGTTAATGAAACTTGTGTAAAGTGATCGAGTGAATTGATTCATGGATTACATTCTAATTCAGTGAAGAAAAGCAGGACGTGATAGTATGTCTGAAGATAATGTCTCTTTTTACAGCTATATTATGGCCGAGGAAGTATTATGAAGCAATCTAGAGTCTGGTTAATAAACTGGAAAAACATGTTCCCGAATAGCGATAAATAATAACAGGGAATTGGAATACACAAATTGCTTCAGGCATCATAACAAGTCATATTTTACGGCAAAAATCATAAATAAAAAAGAAATTATATATTGTAATCATTATTACTTTGAAGGCAGTTCATTATGGCGATGACAATTGGTGCTTAATTGTCATGAGTGCAAAATATAAAACATCTTGAAAATACCTCAATTTCATTATGCAAAATAATATTTTTTATTTTTTTTACTGTTGGGACAATATTGTGCTAGCAACACAAAAGTTAGAGTTCGATTCCCAGGAAAGACACAGCAAAACCTTGAATGCACTGTAAGTCACTTTGGATAAAAACATCTGCTGAATGTGCAACTTATCACCAAATAATACTCATAGAATTACTAGCCATATTCTACATTACATGAACATCCATTACACATCCGAACACAGCAAGATAATACTACTCAATATGCAAAATAAGACCTCGTTCAACCCCGCCGCACTTATTACAAGCTATGAGCTGTTAACAGCATTTAAAAATCACTATAATTGTTAGAACCGCTGCCTGCCAAAGCAACATGTGCTGCCTGCCAAAACCGCAAGTGTTTAAAAGTAAAGACAATTCATTTCCCATAATGCTTTCCGTGCTCTAAAATAGCTGCTTCGGCCATCGTAGCATAGTTTTTTTCCCATTTCCACCTCTTCCTCACCCACTTTCCTCTCTCCTTTTATCCCCAAGTGTTAATTGGGCCGAGGGAGTGTGACAGTGATAGATTTTTGCTAGTGCAATTACTCAGACAAATTGCCCTTTAGAGAAGATGTAGATCGGCTGGCACTCACATGCCTTCTTAAGTTTGAGCTCCTAACATCCCGGTCATTAGTAAAAGGAGAAGGTAGAGCTGATGCCATGTGCCATTTAGACTACTGATGGGTTTTATATATGTGACCCCACAGAACCAGTCTTAAGTAGCAGGGGAACATTTTAAGCAATAGCCAATTTCATTTGCAGAAACAGATAACTAAGCCTCCGTTTCAAAAAAAAGTTTTATTGTGCTTGTTTGCTGTATTTATTATTATTATTATTAGTAGTAGTAGTAGTAGTAGTAGTAGTAGAAGTAGTAGAAGTCTTATTCTTATTATTAGAAGTAATTAATCAAAACAACCCAAATACAGTTTGATATTACTTGGAAAACACAATAAAACATGATTTCTTTTAAATACAAACTGAGTTATCAAATGAACTCTTCATATATCTATATTTATAAACTAATGTGTTCAGATCAACGATTTTCCTGACATCGTTTTGACTTCTCCTCACATAAGTAAACTACATTTAAAAAAGTGTGAGGAGCTACTCGAGACATCAAACAAAGCTGCATTCCAAGACATTTTAGTGGGTCTTGGGAATTGTTTTTAAGACTTTTAAGATATTTGTCACTGCTGTATTATTTTCACATTTTCCTTCACTTTTGCATTGTTTTTATGATAAACTTGTGCATTTAGTAAATTCCCTTTATGCTCAATGGTGATTAAGACTCAAAAAGACAGAACAACAGATATATTTTGATGCATTGATATTTCTTCATTTTCGTATACGAAAAAAGTGATTAGATTTTATAAAAACAAAGCAAACAACAACACAAAAGAAAAACTATTTTGTATCCTATTATGCCTCAAAAGCTATCATAATTTTCCTTAAGCTCAGTGTTTTTATTGTTTGCAGGAAATACAACCCAGGCGTGTTCTCAACCGCTTCTGTGAGATTCACAAGATAATAGTCATATATTGATGAACAGATTTGCAGTGTTTGGCCAAAACAAGGTAACACACACACTGACTGTCAAAGGCTTGAATAGAGGTGATTATAAACAAGCCTGTGCACATTTCAAGCACCGCTCTCCAGCCTGCTTCTCAGTTCAATGCTCATTTGCCCGTGGCACACTGTACGATTATGATGGAAGAGGAAAAACCTGGAAAAGCACTGGTGCTGGAACAGACACGGCGGGGAATTGCGTCAGACAAGAAGCAAATATATCCTTGAATATGTCCTCGTCGTGCAAGGAGGATGAAAAGGCCTGTTTTTGTTGTGTCTTTTAATCCCTTTTCCTAAATGTATTATCTTCAGGATTGAAGGCACTGATGACTTATTGACTGTCTTTGGCGTTTTTAAAGCACCAGGCCCCATCTGCCAAAAACTGTTGGCCATCGCATCAGCCCTAATCCCTTACTGCTTGCAGAAATCTTAAACCCCACCCTCTTTCTTTCTTTCTTTCTTTCTTTCACTTGAAACTCTGTTTGTTCTCCACAGACGTTAACTAATAACTCCTCATATTCCTGGAAGTTTTGATAAGGTATTTAGCGAGAAGAAGAAAGCAACATTTTCATCCCATGCGCAGGAAGACTCGGGCTGTTTCCATAACAATCACAAAGTATAATCCATCAGTTTTTGTCCTCTCTTCGGCTCCCTGTTCGATCATCTCAGCTTGTGTTTCTTCTCATTTTAAAGCCTCGACAGAGTAACAAACAACCCTGAATTATCCATCGTAGCGTGTCACATCTGCAGATTAGGAACCACACGCTCAGCCATCAGCCACATGCTGTGTTTACCCACAGTTTTGTGCAGCGACTCAGAGAAGTGCCAAATCCAGCACTGCTATTACTGAAAAATGAATCAACACATGTTAGTGTTACTGTCCTCTCAGCTCACCCTTAGAGAATAGTGATGTGATGGTATTAGATGACAATACCGTGGTATTAAAGTACATTTAAGTACACTTCCATAATGTTCTTAAAGTTGCCACACGTTAATTCTGTACTTAATATACTAAAAAAATTTGGGTTTTTTGTACTTCTGTTCATCGGGTCTCAAAATAGCACAGTTGAGTATCTTAAATATTTTTGGGATATTAAATACAAAATTAGTGTTTGAAAATAGTGTGTGTAACTCTTTGCCCGCCGATGGCGAGTTATGCCGTCAATTCAAAGATGACGTTTCTCTGCCAAAGATGAGATTTCACTGCAATTTGTTTCCGCTATTATACAGTAGGTGTTACTCACCTTTTAAACAATAGCCTATATAGATACAAAAGCAGTAAATATGAATGTAAAGTACAGTTAAGTACATTTAAGTGTGCACTTTTTTTCACCTGGGACATATTACTCCAAGATACTTTCAAGTATACCATGGTAACACCATAGTATACCCTTAAGAAAATGAACCATAATATAAGTAGTAACCATAGTTTGTTTTGTTTTTTCATAGTAAAACTACAGTAATCACAAGTTTAACGTCATCTCACTACACCGGTTATTTTCAATCTATAGTTGGGTAAAAAAGGGACAAACTTAACTGTTGGGTTATAAATTAACCTATGCTGGGTTGTTTAAACCCATTTTTGAGTCAAATATGTACATTTTCTGGGTTATTTTAACTCGACGATTAGGTTCACCTCTTTTTGACCCAACCATGGGCTGAAAATAAAAAGCAGCATTTTTTTTGAATGTATAACCATACTGTAGTTTATCTATGATATTTATATTAATAAGCCTTGAAAGTGTAATCTTGTGTCTTGTACAACGGCTACTTGCCACACGAGAAAAAAACTGGACATGAAATGTGATTTTGAATTATTTTATTAGCTCATTTTTACCGAATGCAGACCTTCCGTGTGGAAAAGCCATTTACTTTCATACTTACTTTAGTTTTGAACGGTTGTTATCTGGGAATAACAAACCTGCAAATGTTGCGACTGACCAATCAGAATCAAGCATTCCAACGAGCCGTGTAATAATACACTATAATTAAACCACGGTTAATTTTCTTAAGTGTATGTCTGAACACCATTGTTCTTTATTGTAGGCTGATAGAAGAGCTAAGACATCTCTGACAAAGACCAAATTTACCCTAGAGATTCTAAAGCATTTTGAGAAATTTTCCTGTTAAATATCACACAGGATTAAATTGTTCCCTAGTGTTCATAGACCCTTGGATATAGCATGCGCTTTAATTGACTACTGGAGAGTTTATTGTGCAGTATTTTATAGTCCAGAGATGCTAGTTAAAACCACTGCTCACCCTACAGTACTTCTGTTGTAAATTCAGCAAGGTTTGGAATAAGGCTGTGTAAATGTGTTTTGTTTTTAAGTGAACTATCTTTTTAATTTCACACATGCTGGGTTGTTTCTTATGGTTAGATAAAATATGGGTTGGGTTTAAATGAACCTTTCCTGGCTTATTCAACCCATGGTTGGGTCAAATATGCACAGTTTCAGGTTAATTTTACCCAACCATGGGTTAAGACAACCATTTTTTATTTCTTTATAGTTCTTATAGTTCTCATGTCACTCACACCTGAAATAACCTGTATGTCCGTTTCAAATGTGGTCCTTACAGCAAAAGTGACCTTTACAATACTTACCCATCACCGAACAGATGTGCTTTGCTTTAACTGCACGCTATTACTGGAAAAGATTATATAATTGTAGCGAGGCTCGTCGTTGAGACGATCAGTTGTTTCCGATAAAGGTCTTTCTGCTGTCCTGCATTAGATAAAACAGTCCTCTTTCCAATCCCACTGTAATTTAGTATTAGATTTGTAGTTATTGTTGCTCCTCTGCTGCTATTTACCTGTGACTCACACTCACAATAGTTGTAAAAAGTTCATATCTTAACTTATCGTCGTATTTTTCGCTGCAATGCCGTCTTTCGACCTTATCTATGTTATGTTCCTTGTAGACAGACTCTTTCTTTTTGCCTTTTCCAGTGTGACAACCGCAATATCCGCTGCAGTAAAACCCTATTTTCCCAGCGTTATTCTCGAATGCATAGGAATGTGTTAGCCGGACCCCGGAGGCGTACTGAAGTGCTCTGATTGCCATCTAATGAAGCCATCAATTAATGTGACAAAGTTTCTGGACACCCTTCACCCAAAGGCAAGAACCAGCCTTTATTCCACCTTTACTAGCGATACCTAAATCACAGGAAGGAATTAAAGCCATGATGGTGATGACCACGGTGACTCAGGTGTCTTAGTTGCAGAAAATTGAAGCTTTTGGGGGATAAGTTCAAATTTGCAAGTCATGAGGGGAGGATATATTATTAATGAATCTATAAGCAGTAATTTGTAACTTTTTTGTTAAAAAATAAAGGAAAATGAATTAATGAGCAAGTACATCATGACTTATAAAGAAGTTTTACAAGTACAGTTTGATGTTATTTCACTTCAACACACTTAAAAATATGTAAAGTTACCTCCAATTTTACATTTTAAACAGAGATGTGATAAAGGTTATGAATTGCTGCTTTTTGATCCGAGCATAATTTGGTCAAATGTTATAAGATATTTTCAAGCTAAAAGTAAATAGCTTTTATCATTTTTAATGTTGACCTTTGCGTGCAATATGCGTTACACGTAAATAAGTCACGTTAACGCGTTTTTAATGTAATTATAATAAATTATCATTTTTATGTCATTTAATTTCAAGTGACGTTTAAATCCACTAAATGTTTAAGGCAGCTTTTAAACTAAAGTTTTCAAGTCAAGAAAAATGTATATTTATAGTTATTTTTACAATTTGCATTACATCAAAGCAGCTGTACGAGAAAAAAAACAATACAAAAGATAACATATGTTATTCATATATAGAATAAAGATATAACCTTAAAGAAATATGAAATAGCAACGCAATCTCACGGCGAAATCGTAAGTGTTTTACGAGGTGGCTAGTTTTGGCTAATTCGTATGAATTCTTAGTCGTACGTTTTAGTACAATTTGCTGTCGCGTCGAGTGACGTTAGGTATAGGGGCGGTATTAGGGGTGGGTTTTCAGTATTGCTTAATCGTACGTTTTTGTAGGACTCACATCGTATGAATTCACCTCGTAAAATACTCAGACTTCCCGTGAGATTAGGTTGCAAATAGAGAAGGTAAGGAAAAAACAAATGCATGCACATACCTAAAAGTACTCTCATGCCAGTGATGCCGTGGGTTTTTGGATTGTATCACAGTAATTTCATAATACAAGTACAATTTACAAGCCATGTAAATGAAATTGCATGTGAATATGGCAGGTATTCCATGCCATGATATTTATCGAAGTACCACAGTACCTCCACCACGCTTTTTGTGTTGGTGTTATTTAACATCGCACCCTGCGTGCGGATATATTAAAGACCGTGTTTTTAAATGGGTTCCCTCCCTTGTGACCTTTCCAGCTGCTGGCACAGATTGAGTCTCAGTCCCATGTCTCTCCGCACTGACCTCAGAACAGCTTTGAACATCTGTGGCAGACTAGAGAGTCTCGTAGGACCCTGACATTTAAATAAAAGATGCTGTAATCTGGGGAGAAATGTCGCGCCTTACGCGGGTGGCCAGAATCTGATAACATGGAATAGCTTTTAAAGCACAATGAGAAAAAGGGGGCTTCGCTTAAATACTAACCCCTCTCTCTTTCTTCCTCCAAGAGCACTACTTTGATGTATGCATTGCCTTACAATGTGGTTCACATGGTATGTTTCCAATTTCCGGGTCTCTTTGTGCATAATTCACATTTTTTTACATAGTGCCCGTCACACCGATTTAACAGAACAAGCATGTCAGGAAAAAAAACTCTCTTGGCCTCAGCTAGTTTGAAATTGAGACCACTCATTGTTAAAATAGAGTATTTATGAATATTTCATTCTTGCTTCTTGCCAGCTTCACCAGAATTCAACCTGCATACAAATTGTTGGTATGTGGAGAGGACGGGTGTTAAAATGGAGGAAAATACTTTTTCTGTAGTGCTAGAGAGGTGTTCCCGTGAGCGCATGTATTTCGCCAACATTCAGATTCGCAAAATGTAGATAAATTCCCCACATTACAGCGGCAATCTCGGAGAAATGATGATCAGTCGAGAGATTCTAGCCTAATATACCACAACGATTCACATTTATGACAGAAATGAGCCGAATCCATCAGTGCTGGAGCACCACATACCAGGAGAGTTTTAACATCTGCTGTCACAAAATGAACGTCAGAAATAAAGACAAAATAATTTATGCCTGAAACAAGAGAAAGCATAAACGAAATCATTTTATATTCAAGACGTATTATGTAATGCATATAATACATGTATCTGTTTTAAGGATGTTTAAAACAAGATCCTCATTGCACCTCATTCATAAAACATACACAGAACAAATGACTATGTAAATTCTTCATACGATATCTGTACGTAAATTGTCGCATTACAATAAATTTACATACTGTAGGGGTGGTTTATGAAAAGTTTAAATCAATTCCACTGATGTTTCATGAATAAAACCCATTAAGAACGTGATGACATATGCACGTGACAGGGGAATTATCACGGCTGAACCACACGCATCAAAATTTGTCATGGAAGCTGTTCACCTCGGCTTTACCGACAACATGCCCTGGTGTGCGCAAAACCTCTGCTTACCATTCCACACCTGTCTCTTCAGAGCTGACGCACAGGCCAGGTAAACAATCAAACAAAACAGGCTCGGAGAGCACTCCAAGATAACACTTTCCATTGAATAGTGTAAACCTCTATTGCACAAAGCCCATCCCATTCACCCTCATCCCTTATGTACAATTGTATATGTGACTCTGGGTTTTATTTGTAATGTTTTGCTTTTACAGTATAGTGAGCAGGTTACAGGCACAGTGGAAGAAGTGAAGAATTGGAGGACATTGGAAGTTCTTGATGGTAGGTCAATTTTTAACAATGCTTTGAGACTTGGGCATCCTTACTGTTTTGTGTATGTATGTGTGACATTTGTGTGTGTTTAATTGTGACAGAAGAATTTGTAGGTGCCTCCATCACGGTGGCTCTTGTTTTCTCATTTTTTTTAAACATAAATAAGTAAATGTTTATGTATTTATTATTTCAAAAGTGTTATTATTATTATTATAATATGAATAAATTAAATAAACAAATAACTGTATTATATATTTATATAATAATTTATAATTTATATTTATACCATGTTTAGCATTGTTTTAAATTATTACTATTATTATGCACATGTGTATAGTTAATTACATGTGGGTTGGTTATCTATATTTAATTTCTATTATAGTAGTATTGCGTCATTTAAAATAATATTTTTTATTTTTAGCCTAATTATCCACATTTATATGCTGTTTGCTTTATATTAGTTATTTGTTTGTAGCATTGTTTGTGTTTGAGTCACAGCCTTAACATTTCTAACATAACCACTGGTCTATCATAAAAAAGGCACATCATATTTAGACCACCCAAAGTCCTCAAGGCCAGAAATATGACTGGTCAAATGAAACAAGGAAGTGAAAGAGCACGAAAGCATGAAAGTTTTTCCTCCACCAGCCTACTGCATAGTGTACTTGTGACCCTCGATCCCGTTCAAAGTGCCATTAGTATCCGAGCTCTCAAGGCGTTTGACCTTCCTGGAAAAAACCCTGTCACAAATCCGCCCGAGGCACTGAGTCCTGATAGCTCTTTACAACGAGGAAGAATCTGTTGTTATTGTTGCTCCTGCTAGAGCTCTTTTTTTCACCCTACAAATCCTGAGGCTACAAAATCACCTCATGCATCAGGGCCATTGAATTTTACATGGCTTTTGGTTTGACCAGCCAGCCAGAGTTGTACCTAATCTGAAATGTGTAGGGTAAATTATCCAGCCCCTAACCACTAATAACATAAAATAAATAAATAAATGTACAAAGACAGAAAGTAGATTAAATAAATCACCCCACAGGAGTTTTCCAGGCGTCATAAAAATCCACTCCGGTGACAAAACACCTCAATAGGGGACTGGAATATGAAGACGGGCCTCGAGGCAGAAAAATAGCACATTATTGGTCTCTGTCGAGAAAGCAGATGTTGGAAATGCAAATGATTATTGCTCGGTGCTCTTCATTGTGTTTGGTTATGAGTGTATAGCCCTACGTCCCCAGGGTGAACTGCATTATTCTTATATAAGAAGGTAAAAAGAGACACAGGTAAAGAGAAACCGGTGGGATTAAGATTCTTGACGGGGTGATTCCATTTCTTATCTGTTCAAATAATATTAAGACTTATGATTTATTGTGAGGTATATGCTGTCATAAGATACCAGACAGAAATAAATCATCCGTGCTTTTTTATATAAGCAAATGCACTTAAGAATGTCGACAGGAAATATATAAATAGCGTTGATTGACTGAGGTGAGAGGTTTTGGTAACCATGGTTTCTGCTAAAATACCATATTTCTGACAGCTGTTGTCATTACTGCATAAACATAATTCTGGGTTTAATATAAGTTAATGATGTGATGTGTTATCTCAAAAAAGTACAGTAGTCGTTTGGGAAAAATGAAGAAAAACATGTTTACAGGGTCATTTGTTCCTTATTTATACCTTTCATAATATTAACTTTGTAAATTATGTTGTACCTAAAAATCTTCGGTGTTGTCACACATCTTCTTAAAATGAAAATGATGTCATACTCACCCTCTTGACTTTCTTTCTTCTGCAGAACACAAAAGAAGATATTTTGGAGAATATTGGTAATTCACGATACCCATTCACTTCTATTTTATGGACACGGGTACCGCCATTGTTCGGTTACCAACACTCTTTAAAATACCTTCTCAAAAAATCACACCATGAGATGCTGTATTATATCTAGTTTCCATCTATCCTGGTGCTTTTTGGCTCTTTTCTTTAATATTGGTCCAAATCATCCATTTCAAAAACCTTTTTATAATAAAATGTTTGTTTCGTAATGTAAGAAATTATTATTTTGGCACAATTATAGTTTTCTCTACATATTTAACTTCAAATATTTCGACACACGTCTCAAGTCAAAAGGTTTTTAAGACATTTCACTGAAGTATCCCTAAACTTTTGAAGTGTTCTTGCTTAAGTATTAACAAAAAGATAAATAGAGACCGTACGAAGAAAACGACTGAAACTGTCTTCAATACAACCAACCAACGCGCACCCGGCCGCACAATGAGTTCATATTAGCATAAACATAGTCACATGTCACGAGGTGTGTTTGTACTGTATGTGCACAACAGTGGAAAGCAGCCAAACAGTAAAGCGAATGACACCGTGCCATGCATTTGCATCAAACATGCTTCGGGTTGACATTTCTCTGCTTTGATAACAGTAATGCCACACCTCCATCCCGCTCTGATGACCCGACACATCCCTATTCATGTTAATGTAAAGTAAACCCGCTTTGCATGGAAACGCGGTTGAGTCAATTTTCAAGGCCTCCTCATGCGTAAAATAGGAGGAATACAAAATAAAAGACCTTGATATTGCATGCTGCACGTGGATGTAACATAAGATTTGACCGCTTTGACTGTAAATCGGGTAATACAACATTCATCTCCATACGAACCATATGCATAAGGTCTATATGGACGGATCGGATTAATTTAATTGCAAATGAAAAATGATGTGGGGGTATTCAAGTGAAAAGAATCAGGGGCAGCATAAGGAGGGCAGACCATCTGATGAGAAATGGGAGAGATTTGCTGTTTAAAGAGCCATTCATCTTTATAAAATGTCAAATTTAAACTGTAAGGGTTGCATAATGAACAAACTTGATCTATAGAGAACAGTTTGCCTAAAAATGACAATTATTTATTCTGTCTTATATGTCTTTGTAAACATAAATACGTTTCTTTCTTCTTCACACAGAAATTATTTTTTCTAATATTTTGGCTTGAATATATGATAGCACATATATAAAGCCACGAACAACATTAAAGAGATCATTAGAAATGATTCATTTAATCAGCATTTCTAGATGTATTGTGGTCATTCCAGTCCAGTGTCTGTTGAATTTCAACAACATCTAACTTCAGGAGTGACATAAAGTCATCCAACAGCAATGTGAAAGACTGACAGCATGACAAGACACATGAAAACTGTGAAAAAAATCCATAAAAAATATTTTTCCCTAAATAGAAACAGTACTGTTGTATTGCTTAAAAGTCAATACGAACTTCTTCTGCAGTATTTGAGGTCTGAAAAAATACGGAGCATCTTTTCTGCTTTTTGACCTGTTTCTCCAGTTTTCATTTTCTGCACATAAATGCAAAAAAAGAAATTAGTTTGAAATTTGGGAGAAATATTGTTAGTAGTTCACATACCTAAAAATAGTAGATTCAGAAAAACTGAAAATGGTCTTCACAAGGAAGCACACCCTTACATTTTGTGTTCTACGAGAAGCAGGGGGTGTTAAAAATCTAGGAAATGAACTTTAGCTTGGATTCACATGAATAAAAATTAGGCTCTACGTTAAAAGAACTAAAAAAATCCTCAGCGAGACCCTTGAGAAAGACGCGGCAATCAGTCCACGATTATATGGGAGGTGTTTGATTCGAGTACTGCTAAAAACTGCACTTGTTTTTTTAAAGAAATCAACTGATGTATCCACTTTTACATTTGAAAGCCTACAGGACATTTCCACCTTTCAGAAGTCACACGTTAATGTCAATACACCACTAAACATCCCATAATAGATTTCTCAGTCCAGGTTTGTCTTGGGTCACAGCTGCCAAAAATACGCTCAGAGCTGTATCTGTCGCCCTATTTAAACCTGTTCCTTTAGACCTTGACCTAAATTTAAATGCCAGTCATGCATAAATTCATTCAGAAATTACAATTTCCAATATTTAGGAATTAGTCAGGGTTTCTGGCCCATAGCGCAGAATAGATTCCAATAGAGAGGAGCAATACAGTGGTTAAATGAGTTCTCAGGGGTATTTCTAAATGCCCTGACCCTGGGGTGAATACTTATCCACTAAGAGAGGGACGATTTGAGGCTGGCAGTGAAGCGCGGGGTGGGAAAGATAGGCTGGTAATTGCCATGCCAAGGCAGGGTGTATTAGAATGCCTGAATACATGAATAAGTATGTTGCGGATTCTGGGAAAGCTTGCGGTTAAGGATTGGAGTTAGGGGGGCGGACGGAGTCTGAATAGCATCTTAGGCCATGAAACTTTCCTAAACAGCAGTATCTATTACGTTTTTTTCTGCACAAATATGATCGGTGCTTGCCCATGCAGAATTCACTGCCAGCATGCAAAGGTGTTTGCCGGGGAATTGCTAAGCAGTTGTATTCAATGGTTTTTTTAGTGTGTTGCTATACGGTTACCAGGATGCCGATGGGCAAGTTATTCGCTAAATTTCATACGCTTTCGAAACCCAGCGTGCTGCCTTTCATTGTATTGCATCGAGTCAAGTTGTTCATTATTTTTGGATGGGTTTTATGTTTAACAGACCTGTTCTCTCAATGCTTTGTTAAATTTTAATACAGTCTGTTTGTTTACACTACTTTTGATGTCTACAAAGAAAAACAATGGAAGTTAAATTGTGGCGCAATGCATTAATCTTTAAATATATCCGGCAAGGTTTGTCATTGAGTTTTTCTCTCGAAAGAAAACCCAAAGGGTGCGATACAAAGCTTTGTGATGTTTAACGTCATGAGATTTTATCTATAGGCTCTCAGAGGCATACAGACATGCATTGTATTGTCTTTACATCAGGTGCTGACCATAATTACATTAGATTAAAAGCTATTTGTTGACGTGCATTTACAAAAACGCAAATTAAAGGGGCAATGGTTGCATGTCCACCAGGTGGCGCTATATTGTCATACTTAATATTGTTGCAGTGATTTTGTCAAATCGGAAGGTCACAATCTTTTGTTGGTCCTAGAAAACAACAACAACATTTGAATATTCGTTCTAACCCTGAATTCTGGGAAATATAAGAAGGTTAATTATTAAATAAAATGCTGTTTAAGATCTTAGGCCATACATTTTAAATTAAATTTGATGTGGGTAAAATAAAAGTTGTTTCAGGGTCAGCAAAAGATGTTGAGATGAAAATGTCCTACTTGGCAAAATTATGATTATTTTTCTGATATATACATGGTACGTGACAAGTTTAGACACTTTAAAAATACTTTTAGTTTAAGTCATATAGGCTAGTGCTTCTGTTTTTTATTAAGCAAAAATATATATATATTATGCACAGATGTTTTGAACAAACAAAAATCAGCCAATAAGAACCCAGAATAGATATGAAAAGCATTTGGATGAGACCTCAAGCTGCTTGAAAAAAGACAGCTTCAATTTTTACGATTTCTAAATAGAAGGTCCACTATGCTAAAGATGCTGAACATTTTGATTTATTTCTGATTTTCTTTAATCACATCATAATTTGCATTTGTGTAACCTGCTTAGTTTTGAAGGGCTTAAACTTTAAACATCTTTGTCTGTATGTTTACTATATGTGATCATGTATATAAACAGCATAAATATCAACAAAGCTGTTTTTTAATAATTCTTCTGTTGTCCACGCAGCCACCACCAGAGGCTTTACCGCGATGACGCATCACTTGTCTCACAGATTGTACCCACTCAGCACGCTGGCCATCTGGTTTGTCTTCACACAAGGAAAGAAATACAAATCATACGAAGCTACATATACTGTATATTGCAGAGATTACATTTTACCCAGAAGACAAACAGTTGTGCAAAAGTTAATCTGTGTTCTATCTGCCGAGTTAAGAGCTATATAGACGGGACTCATCCGACACGGAAATGTGGCAGCTGACACATTCAGGGCACTATATGGAAGTTTTGGAACATATAAGCTTTACTGGCTGTTTAAAAGGGCCGCGGGCCTGTTGTGTGTTAAAGAATATTTAATATGAGAAGACACAACTGTGATTGTGTTTTGGCGGCATGATTGTTGTATATGAGCCTTTTTAATTTTACATTTCATTCCAGGCGTACAAGCATTTCATTTAGCTGTATTTCAGTAAGAGATTTTTGAGGAAACATCCGAGGCAAAGTTACTTAAAAGAAACATAACCAAGAACTCCATTAACTCTGCTGAGCCGTGACAGAGCAACCTCCGAGCAATACAATTTTCCCCTGGGTTGGGCTAAATTTGTTGGTGATCTAACTAGACCGTAACCGGACCACAGAGCCCTGCCGCTTTCTAAGGTGTAATATGAAGCATGTCATCATGAGTAAATAGAACTAATATGGCAGCGTCACTCTGAGAGCCATTAGTAGCATCATTACCGCCTGCTGGAGCAAAGCACAATACAGACGGCACCAAAGCACTGGTGCAATTTTAGAAAATAGCAAAAATACATTCCTTCTGACCTGTCATAACAAAACTGCTCTGTGTCAAATAACGCTGTGTCCTAACTAGTGAATAAAAGTATCTTTCCGTGTAAATTCGGGTTTTTGCCCTAATCAAAAAAGGAAAAGGCTCAAGGAAAATTTTATTTGTCAGATGTTGCTCAGATTCAGCCTGGTCTCATTGTTTATACGTAGGTATTTGTACGTAAAGTTTACATGCTCAAAACGTTCATTTTTATACGTTTTTATTGATGCTGAAACGTAAACATTTGACGTATTATAACGGATAAAACGTAAAAATTGCTGCGTATTTTTTGCTAAAAAACGTAAAATATTTATAAAGCATTAAAAGTGCGGTTTTATAATTGTATCGATAAGCGTTTATATTTTTAGACCCGTTAACCTACCCCCAAACCTAAACCTAAACATTTTATAGCAATATAAAAAGAACGAAATATGCAGGAAACCTTTAGTAACAATATAGTAGCAAATCCAACTCCAACCTCTAAACCTAACCATAAGTATTTGTACAGTATAAAGAAAAACATGACAGACAGATAAGTGCACTCACAATAATTTATTTATTTAAAAAATACCAAGAGTCGCCCAAATGAGGATGCGTTGCAGTCGCAGTTCTCTCTGGTGGAATACAACAGTTTTGTGTGAGGAACAGAGCAGAATTAAAGTTGTTAATCGCTGAAAATATTATCCAGAATATTATCCTGATCCACTCCGTGAATGGCGCGCATTTCTCATTCAACACACCTCACCAGAAACACGACATGTCGCAATCTGTGACGAAGCAGGCGAGAACCAATGAGCGTTCGAGATTCCTGCCGTAAAACCTGTCGTAAAGCTTCTTGAGGGTACCGGCGGCAACTTTTAAATTTTTAACGAGCGCGTCAGCAGCAGCACTGGTATTAGCTGCTAACGGTGGCTGCTCAGGATGGAGATAAAGATCGCCGAATAAAGGCTTGGATTTGGTTCTGTTCCTCGCAGTCGAATGGATTGTGAAGATATGGATTACATCTGACGAATAAAATTGATTTGTGATTTTATTTTGTATTTTGGTGTATTTTATAGTTCTACTGTCAGTCACAGCATGTCGTAGAAAACGTCTTTGTGTCTCACGGCAAACATAGCAATATTACATGATAAGTAGCCTAATAGTTAAACGACATCAGAAATGTTATTAATTTTAAGAGTTTAAAGTCGATTTGGCAGAAGAAATCACAAAGCGAAAGGTAATTTCATATTAAGTAAACAAGTAAACTTTAATAAAGGTAATTGAAAACATGACATTGCTATGACAAATAAATACAATATAATAACATGTTAATGCCGCGATTACGATATTCATAAGAAGTCTGTAAAGTTGTTCATATGTAAATAATTTACGTTTTATGTGTCGTCAATACGTCAGTATTGTGCGTTTAGATGCTGTAAATACGTAAGTATTTTGCGTTTTATTGTTTGTGCAAACGTAAGTAAATGTACGCTTTTGCAGAACCACATTTTACGCAAAATACATACGAATTATCATGAGATCACGTTGTCAGATTTGATAGAGTTCTCAGTTGTGATTTAACTCAGTTTCTCCTAAAATGCTTATAGAAACAAATGAGACGATTGTTCACATGTAAAGTATGGAGGTGTAAAATAAATGTATTGTATTAGTATTTGCGAACATTTGATGTTTGAGATCTTCTTTTTGAAATCTGACTTTAACAAAACAGCTCACATTGTTGAGATATAATGGAGATTTCTGCCTCTTTTTCTCACAAGAAATACCTAAACTTTCACCTTTTAACCCCTTGAGATTGCACAGCATTGTCTCAATATGAATGTGTAATTTTTCCAATGCATTACATTCAACTGCAAATAAGCAATCTTGTCTTTGTAATCCTACGTGTGTGTACATGCTGTACCGCTTGTTTGCTTTTGCTTTTTTCACATTCTGTGTAAATAACAAGCTGGGACATCTGTGCGGATGGAGCCTGTGTAGACAGACATTAGCTATGTAACATATGTCCTGAACGGTTGTGATCTACGTCCACGTGGCCACGATTGACCCCTGGTGGATTAAAAGATCCAAATTGGCTGTTTGATATATGGCCAGTTCTGGTTAACAGTGTTCCCTTCTGTCAATTCTCTCCCTTTCTTTCAAGGTCATCCATTCTCTCCTTCTGAACAAATAGGAGATGGCCTCACTATAATGGCCAGTGCACGTACATGCACGTGTTTTTTCGATCTCGTGCGGTCGGTGTTTAAATATTTGTGAGTACACATGTGTGGCCGTCTCTAATTTGTCTTTTGATATGTATACAGGATATCTGGAAGTGATCAGATGGTGTGTGTCATCACATGGTCATTCATATCAAAAGATAGCAAAGCAAAGAAGTTAAAGGGATAGTTCACCACAAAATGAACATTTCTTCATCATTTATTCCTCATGTCATCGCATACCTGCGATTATGCAGAACACAAAAGAAAATATTTTAAAGAATGCTGGTAACCAAACAACTTTGCACCCCATTGACTTCCATTGTATGGACACAAAACCACTTTCTTTGATTCTTCGAGTGACATGAGGGTGAATGAATGATGACAGAATTTTTTGTTTGCGGTGAACTATCCCTTTAACCTGCAAGTTCAAAATCACCAAAGCTGCTGTAAAGGTCAAAATCTCTTCATTGTACCCGTCAGCCATGAAGTGTCACGTCAACAGAATCCTGTGATGTGTAAATAATTGACAAAAAGAAACACCCAGACTGGAGACAGTGCTTTTGGGTGGCCCACCCTGAGTCTTTTGAAACCCCACCTTCCCACAAACTTCATATATGACCCTGTTAGGAGTGTCACACATCACATCCTTTCACATTAAAGCATGATGTGCTAGACAATAGACTTCTCGACGGGAGTGCGCAGACTTCTCTACTCTTTCCTCCCTCCTTCATGGTGTGTTTATTGTCATAGCTATTTTCCTCCACGCACATGCATGCTTCACCCTGGATGTATGGCCGTCTGATCTTCTGTAATTCGGGCTTCGAGACACGCATGCCACGAATCGATGGCGCTACTGCTCCTCCTTTGGCTGGCCGGACGCACAAACCTTCCTGAGATGAAGGGAAAGACAATTGATGATACGTGGAGGTTTTTACTACGAAAAAGTAAATATTTTGGGTTCGTGTCACGTCCAGCACACGTCTGCTCTAAAAAGAAAGACTGATCTTTGAAAGCAGGGAAATTTTATGATCGTGGAGAACGTTTTCTGGCTGCTTAAAAATAACATTGTGTAACTATTGTCATAGTTCTTCTATTTATGGCCTTCTGGTTTGGAGCAAGAAAAAAATGGATCTAAACAAGCAGATTAAGTTTCTACTAATCAAATCTCTCAATTCAGGATTAAACTGAGAATGCCTTCAAATTCACGCTAAATTCACCTAAACTTTTACATTACATTTACTCATTTGGCATATGGTTTCATCAAAAGCAATTTACAGTACAAGACGCATCACACACATCCCATATGATCTTATATAAGTTTGGTTTTGGATAAAAGCATCATAAATGAACATGTACAATTTATGTAATGTAAGTATTGTGTTTAACTTTCTGTTGACTGATGACATTCCTTTGAAGTCAATGCATTTCTCTTCCTGTCATTGCAGTTCAACATCCTGTTGGCCATGGTCAATTCCATTCAAATGCCAGCTTATGAAGTGAAAGGAAACCAATTTCTTTCATTCTGAACTGTCCCGCTGGGTTTAGAAATCATATTTCACTGCTTGCTGGTAACCTATTTCCGTTGTTTTCATAATTTTATGAGATTTTTAGTAATAGTCTAATTCTTCAAATCCTGGGGTTTTAAACCAAATGTTGGGTCAACAAGGGAAGAACCCAACTGTTGGGTTGTAAATGAACCTATGCTGGGTTGTTTCAACCCCAAATGCTTGGGTTAATTTAACTCAATGATTGGGTTTGTCCCTTTCTGACCCAATGCTGGGTTGAAAATAACCCAGCAGTTTTTAACTGCACTGTAACATTGCACTGTATGCATTTTTCGACACTCGGCCATTGTTTTCATCCATATGCCTATAGATATGAGTCTAATTCTAACATTAGCCTTTGCACTGCACATGATTTACCTTGTACCAAAGAAAAAAGCTCCTGTTCTGAGCATTTATGCAATCCTTTCCGCAGCTGTCGAAGAGATTAACATTGTAAACAATTGTTGCTCTCAGAGGAAAAGACCTGACCCCTAGGAAAGCGTACGTGTTAGGCCAACCTCCGGCCTTCTCATTACTTCATCTCATGAATAAGTGAGATGAATAATACCTAACACTAAAATTGTATCTGTAGCACAGGAATCGTAATAGCGGCAAAGCCTTTTATTTTAATGGCTGTTTGTTGACGCCGAGTATATCGACACAATCAACAGGCAATGTACCTGCTATCTCAAAGACCCCACATTGAAGCGTGTATCCTCCAGAGGGAGACCTCCTCGCTGTTTTGAATGGGGGCCTAAACAAAGGACAAAGAGGTGGAGAAAGGGACACAAGTGGACATGGAGGCAGACATTAGAGAGCCAATAGAAACCAGTTTGGGGTTCTTTGTAAATTTTGAGAGTAAATAAGAGCTCTAGTGAACACAGATGAACAGTCTGACACGGCTGGACATTTGACTTCTGAACACCAAGGCCCACAAGCTCCTTTTTTTCTCAGGATTATTTAAATTATTTAGAGACTTGCCTTGAACTAGTTCCCCTAAAATGCAGCTCGTCCTCACGCTGGAATAGAAGAGCACTTGGAGTATTTTATGCAAAGAATTTATAGACTGTGCCTGAAAGGTAGGAGCGCTTCTGTGTGGAATGTGTGAGTCTTGCTTGAATGCGCTAAAACGTCCAACCTTTCAACATGTCAAGGAGCCGTTAAACCTGTAAAGTGATTCATTTCATTCTCACCTCTCTCTTTAAACCATACGCCACTTCAGCTGAAAGGGACGATATGTTCTGCTAAAGCGATCAAACTGTCAGGCGATTCAAATTCAAAGCGAATGGCGCCGTAATGTTATAATGGCTGAATCAAAACACATCTTGTATTTTAACACAGAATTTGGTGTAATAAAATGATGGTGGTACGTTAAGAGACGTTGCCTCTCGACTTTCTCTGAGCGCTTTTGATTCATCATGAATCCTGATGCATTTGAAGGGATTTGACGATAACATTTTATCATTAGTATACGGCTCTCTGGAATGCTTGATTCTGATTGGACAAAAGTGTAATGAATAAATCTATATATAATGTCCATTAATGTATTTACTGATCATTGTGACAAACCCCCAAAAAATAATTTTGTAGTTCAGCTGCATGGTTTTCCTTGCATATTGCTGCTGTCTTTCTGAAACCTCGTAGCTCCATATTTCATGCCAAAAATCATCATTATTAGTCACCCTTTATGTTTGTCTAACCAATATAAATTATTAAAAAGAGTATTTAATCATTTAAAAAGTACAGTGTTTTTGTATTTCCTATAAAACAGTACATTTGGACATACAAGGTTTCAGAAGGACAGCGACAATATGTAGTGGTGTTTTTAAAGGACATTTTAAAGGTCTTGTAGATAAAATGTGATCAGATGGAATTATGGGAAGTCTTGGTTGGAAATAAAACACCTTTTCAACCTAAAGATGGCAAAACAAATCCAAGAGCACATGTAGACAGGCTTAAATGCCAATGGGGAAAATAACCAGATATTGTTATAAGGCTTCTCTCTCTCTGACATAAACCTCTGATCCTCCTACAATAATGTAAGTCAGATTTCCATGTTGGAGGGCATGTTCGCTTTAAAAGCCTCCTGCTGTGGCTTTACAAATACTTGATGTGCTCAGGTCGGCTGCAAGGTTTTATACGTAAAGGCACCGAGAGTCTCGAACTGTCGGTGGTTCCTTTGAACGCTCTTCTGCCACATGTATGCACGATGAAAGTGTCAGGTTTGATTCTGTTTTTTGATGTGGGGAGCTTTGATGTTTTTGATTTTGTCTTATAGAAGTATTTGTGCAAAATATTTCACTGGCATGACGTTTTTGATGCAATCAACGTGTTATTGTATTTATTAAAGATAGATTTTTGTTTTGATGGCACGACCATTTTAACTTTCTATTTCTTTTTGAAGACCTTTGTGAACACCCGGTCACCTGCGCTCAGGAGCCATGCCACCTGCTGTCGGAGGTCCCGTAGGCTACACCCCTCCTGAGGGGGGCTGGGGATGGGCCGTGGTGGCTGGTGCCTTCATATCTATTGGATTCTCCTATGCCTTCCCCAAGTCCATCACTGTGTTCTTCAAGGAAATAGAGACGATCTTCAACGTCACCAGCAGTCAAGTGTCCTGGATCTCCTCCATCATGCTTGCTGTCATGTATGCAGGAGGTAAGCAGTGACTTCCTGTTTCTAAGGCATCCCTCGTATCCTTAACCAAATATACTCTCCAATTCTCATAGAGTTTGCATCTCCTTGATTCATTCTGCAATTCAGAACTTTAATCATTATTAAAACAAGAGGTTTTGCCATCCATTCAAGGCAGCGGTGAGATCATGACACAAGTAATGATGATCCCGACGTGGTTTATCAATGGATGTGGCGCTTGTGAAAAGGCCCTCATTCATCTGAATGGTAGAAATAAGAGGCACGCTAGACAAGACTCAGACATGAGCCACTGGCTGCTTTGCTGAGAGATTGAGCTCTGAATGGGCAACTCTATCTCTCTCTGGAGTCTTTCTTCTCAGTCAGCTCTTTATTCTGCAAGTGTCAGATGTTTTCCTTGGAGGGAGATGAGGAGATGAGACGCCTAACTCGGGAGTCACAAAGACTTGTGATGACTAGCGTCAATAGCGAACCTGTCTCAGTAAGTAGAGCACCGCCAAATGACGCCAGGCTGCACACGTACACATGCAGACTCGATTGCGCGCATTCAAGCTTACACTGCCGAGAAAATACATGGGTTTAAAACATATAGACCGGTGTGTAAGAGGGTAAATTGTTCTTGACAGTATGGTGTCACATTTTTGTTTTATTACTAATCAAAGCTATTGTTTACATCCATTGCGGGCCAATTAGAATATAGTGCACACATACAACCTGTTTTTAAAAGTGTTAATACATCCAGACAGTAAAACAACATGCTAATTGGCTCTTGTAATGCTGCATAGGTCAATGCTGATGTCAATTCAAAATGACCCTCTTGTAATAAGCACATTTCACACGTCAAAACATCTGCCTGGGGTACGGCCGGCATGGCTATAATTCTCCAAATTAGCATAAATGCAGACATTAAACCAAAGCTGAACAATAAATTTCAAACACTTGTATTTTTTTAACAAGAGTATTAATTCAATTCGATTAGAACTTCCAGGCTGTATTTTTTATCATTTGCTTTCTCAATGGACAAATTAATTGAGAGGATAAAAACGCTTGTTTGAATTTAATATTAATTCAAATTGCTTAAAGTTGAACTTTTTTTGGCATTCGATACATGGGTTCGCAACACTATTACAGTATTTTCAACAAAATATAGAAATTTAAACAAAAATGAAATAAGAGATTTATATCCAAAACATTTTTCGCTGTGAAGAACCTTTTAAGCACCTTTATTTTTAAGAATGCATATAAAAATAAATAACAAATATGAAAATAAAAATGTATTTAAAAGAGAGAGCTTTTTAAAACAGTAAAAGCACAAAATCTAATAAAAATTTAAAAATTATGGGGTGGTTTCCCAGACAGGCCTATTTGCAGACTAACTTAAATGTCAGAGCTGGTCTCTTGATCGATAACAGTTTGCACTGACTCATCTTAAAATATATCGGTCCGATTGTTTTGTCTATGACTAATTAAGGCCTAGTCCTGATTTAGACTAATCCCTGTCTGGGAAACACAAATATCCAAATATTTTAATCCAAATTCAGTGTGCTTTTGAAATATGTTGACAAGCACTTTTTAATACTTTTTATTGGTTAGATATTAGCAAAACCCAGTGACAAACATGGTGACTATTAATAAAGGTTTGAGGCAAAATATCACAAAATATGGAGATACAAGGTTTCAGATACAGCAGCGATGTCGATGCAGGTCACATGTTAGCAGCTCAACCAATGGGATTTTAGGAATATTGTCAAAGCTTTACAATGCACAATTGTTGAATTGTTACATATTATTGTAAATACAATTATGATTGTTAAACATACTATGGGTCAAACAGGGCATACTTTTGCATGACAAACTTTTGGTTTTATTCCAGTGGGGTTAAACTTGATGGCCATGTGAGAGGCACAAGACTTTACATTTGACCCCTACTCCTACATTGTCCCTTCTGGACCAGAAGAATTAATTCCCTACTGTAGGCGAGGGGCGATGCATAACACATGACCCAGAAGATTACAGAACCAACCATGCGTGGAAAATTTCAAGCGTTTTGTTCAGAGGCCAGCGATGAACAGAACCACATGCCTTGTTCCCAGGAAAGACAGAAACTGTGAGAGGATTTTATGCTGAGTTGTGCACATGCTTTAATCATTTGCTGTGTAGTAATATATGTTGTATGTATATTTAATATTATTCATAACACCCACATGCCCACTAATACAACAGAATAGATTAGCATTGTTTTATTACGAAATCCAGGTTTGATGCTGTTCATACCGACAGTATATGAAAGCCATATGTGTGTTTGGTTCCCATTGACATTCAGTTGTGTACTTGTTTGCTTGTTGTCTCACATTACCCTCCCCAACTGTATTTTGATGCCCCTCCTGCCTGTTCATGAATACAGCCTCTTTGAATAAGTCTGGATGCCCTCGAAGCAAATACTGTCACATAACGTTTGCTTTCTTTTGCGGGCTGCATTGTTTTGGCATTTCAGTCCGACACATCTTCCCAGAAAGACCTCTCCTGAATTATAGCTTGTTGTTGGTGACCCGGGCAGCCCGGAGCTACATTGCCTTAAGCAGAAAAGGTCTAGTTAAGAGGCTATTTACATGAATATGGTAAAGTGATTTGATCTGTCAGCAGTGGGTTTTTGTTTAATGTTACCCATGGGCTTAGTCACGAGAAATTCTAATTGAAAATCAGCCACGTTCAGTCACATTCATTTTTCTGTGCGCCTGCTTTATTACCGAAACCACACAGAAGAAAGTGCAGGGAATATAGTAACGCTACTTTTAAAAGAGCAAGGAGATATTTTGAGAAATGTCTCAGTGGTTTTGTGTCCGTCAATGGGGGCCAGTGTTGTTTTGTGACCGGCATTCTTCAAAATTTTCTTTTGTGTTCTGCAGATATAAGAAAGTCATACGGAAATGACATGAGGGTGCGTAAATGATGAACGAATTTTTATTTTTGGGCGAACTGTTCCTATAAACTTTTGGTATTAATACTTAAGAAGTTCAGGATCTTTGCTCTGCATCGAACTAATAAAGTTGTGTATTTTCGCATAAGAAATGTGTTAATGTGTTTATTCATGTTTGGAGCGGGCTTGCCCTCCCCTCTGTGTGAGGTGGATTAGAGGAGGCAAACAAGGCAGCCTATTGTACTGGGAGGTTGAAGACGTGCAGGAGCTCACCATCGTTCCCCTTTTTTCACATGATTAGCAGGTTTCCTTCCTACACTCATGATAGGATTTGGATCCAGTACATTTATTATATAAGCGCACGTATCTGGAAATACCTTTGGGATTGCTCCCTTTGCTGCTGGAATTGAGTATTACAACATATTAGCTGGTTTGTTAGGGATGAAGTTCACTGTGTAGGGAAATGTATGTAAAATGACGTTTAGGAAGATGGTTTAACATTGGTCCATCAGAAATCTGCATTTTAGAGGTATCGTCTTTGGCGAAATGACTTTATGATGGTGGGAAACAGCAAAATCTGCAGTTTGATGAATACTGCAGTAATATGCCATGTCAAATTTCCTTGTGCTTCCCTATAGAGCTCCAATGCCCTCTGGTGGTGTCATAATAGAATAGTAACTTTTTTTACAATAAATTATATTTACATGTCATGTAGGCATTTACAGATGCTTTTATCCAAGTGTGTTTCCTGAAAATTAATATAATAATAATGGATAAATGTAATTCACATTATTTGTAAACAATTAATTTGTGCACATTTCTCAAGCGAATGTCTTTATAGTTTTTATCAAAACAAAATTAAACATTTTAAATATGAATTTATTTATTTAGTTTATCTATTAACTAAATTAAATCAATATTTGTTGTGACCATCAAACCGGTTTGATGTTCAAAAGTTAAAGGCAAAATTAATGTTTGTAAATCTATATTACTGTCTCACGCTGACACTCATTTTTATATGTTAATATTTTTATGTGTGTACGTAAAAGGTGCAGCTTTCTTTTTGAGCAGATTTTTACACTTGTTCAATGTTTCATCCACAGGTCCTGTTAGCAGTATTCTGGTCAATAAATATGGAAGTCGGCCCATTATGATTTTAGGAGGTTGTCTCTCGGGAACAGGACTCATTGCTGCCTCGTTCTGCAACACCGTTGAGGGCTTGTACTTCTGCGTTGGTGTTGTAGGAGGTATGAAAATCTAATACATTTTCATCCTTCTTGTTTCATGCATTTTCACTCTAGTGGCACATTTTTAGGAGGAAACTAATTTATATTGTTCCACAGGTCTGGGACTGGCATTCAATCTCAACCCAGCTCTCACTATGATTGGCAAATATTTCTACAAGAAACGGCCGATAGCTAACGGTATTGCTATGGCCGGCAGTCCAGTCTTCTTATGCACCCTTGCTCCTTTGAACACGTGGTTCTTCGATCAGTTTGGCTGGAGGGGAAGTTTCTTGATCCTGGGTGGACTTCTGCTCAACTGCTGTGTAGCTGGATCACTCATGAGGCCCATAGGTCCAAAGCCTCGACCGGCAGTCAAAGGAGTAAACAGTAACGGCAGAGCGGCCGAACGAAAGAGCGCGATCGAGAAGATCAACAGTTTTATCGATCTGACGCTCTTCAAGCATCGTGGCTTCTTGCTGTACCTTCTTGGTAACGTGGTCATGTTCTTTGGCCTCTTCTCTCCCCTCGTGTACCTGAGCAATTATGCCAAAAGTAAAGATATTGCAAGGGAGAAGGCGGCTTTTCTGCTCTCTGTCCTGGCTTTTGTTGACATGGTGGCACGACCCTCTATGGGAATCGTGGCCAACACGAAATGGGTGAGACCGAGGGTGCAATACTTCTTTGCCGCCTCCATCCTTCTTAATGGTGTGTGTCACCTGCTCGCCCCTCTTTCTACGGACTATACAGGATTTGTGATTTACTCCATTTTCTTTGGCTTTGCCTTTGGGTGGCTGAGCGCCGTGCTCTTCGAGACCCTTATGGATCTGGTGGGGGCTCAGCGTTTCTCTAGTGCCGTAGGGCTGGTGACCATTGTTGAATGTGGACCTGTGCTACTCGGGCCTCCTTTACTAGGTGAGTATGGAGTGTGTTGACCCACATATAACCAAGCATTTTTAACATATTTTTATTTATGCTTCATTGGCGGCTGTTTCTAAGTCATCTGCCATGTTTGAGATTTTTTTTTACTGTAGTGATGACAGCAATGAAAATGTGGACTGTGCATGTGATATCACTGTTAAAAATGTCTGTAAAAATTACAGTATTACTGGCAGCAACTTACTGATGATTTACATTTATGTAGCATAACTTATTGCCAACAATTTGTTCAAAGATTAAACATTAACAAGTCTTTATCTTATAAATATAAATAAAACTATAAAAAAACAGCCTCATGCAAGCATTTCTGGGAACTAAAATCAAAACTGAAAAAGTTGAAGATTTTTGGTTCCCAGAATGCTTTGCATGAGGCTGTTATTTTATAGTTTTATTCTGTAAAGATAAAAACTTGTTCATGTTTAATGTTCATTTATCTTTGCACAAACTGTTGCCAATAAATAAAATAAATATAAATCTACAGTAAGTTACTGGCAAACTGCTGCAGAACTACAGATTTTTTTTTTTACAGTGGATATATGGTTTTGTGAGTCAGTAATCAAATTGCACAAAATAAGTTATTAACAACTGGTGATGATCATCAACAATCAATCACATTATTTCATTAACGTTAACATAAAAGTTAAAGTTGAAAACAGGTCCCAGAGATCCGAACACCACAAAAGGGTTCATAAAAAAGCAAGCATTTGGTTCATTCTTATGTAATTGCATTCGGATTTCATGACCTCGTATTAATATTCAAGGAATATTTGTGCTTTTAAAGACTCATTTGTTACACATAAAGAAATGAGGATCAGTTATGGGTCTTGCAATACACAATAATTTTTATTTATTTGGCAGACGCTTTCATCCAAAGCGACTTACAATTGAGGAAAACAAAAATTGGTTAAAATCTAAGTAAATGAACATGCCCGATCTCTAAAATACAAAAAAAATGTATTTCCAGTTGCGTTTAGTTGAATCCCATTTACTTGTTAGTAAAGATAATTCAAACTAACATTTGCCCTATGTTAATTCTGACTGTTTTAAGGAAAATTCAAAGACATTTACCATGACTACAAGTACACTTACATGGGCTGTGGAATAATCCTGCTGGTTGGAAGTGTGTTTCTTTTCGTCGGAATGGGCATCAACTACAGACTACTGGATAAGGAGGCGAAAGAGGAATCCAAGAGAACCAATCTGCAGGGGAGGGAGTATGATGCCAGTGTGAACAGAGAACCTGGAAAAGAGGTTTCAGAAGCATTAAAAGCACCTGATGAAAATGCGGCAGAGGATACTGTGTAATACTTTCTATTCCATTCATTGATTTTGTTAAATCACTGTTACGTCTAAACACTCAACGCTGTGGATCTGAATATACAAACATTCATAATGACAATTCTGTTTGCTGAGATGCAAAACAGTCATTGCTAACATCCATAATGTTAAATTTGTAGTCAACATTTTTTTTTTTTACTTAACTGTGGGATATGAGAATACAGTCTTAGTGAATGAGGAGAAGATAGTTTAATAATGCACAATGTTGAATATATGCACGCTTCTTTGTTGTCATACCGGTGTGCAGCATTGCAGTTTCACTTGCCATCATCTTATATTCTTCCACATGTTTGTTTGTTTGTGTATGTACACACTACCTATATATATATATATATATATATATATATATATATATATATATATAAATGGTGACAGCTTGTATGTGTATTACATTGTTCTTGTAATGCCCAATAATGTAGGCCAGAGGCAGTTTAAATACTATGTTAAAATAAAACCGATTCTCATTTTAATATGAATGTTATTGCCTCCTCTCTCACTCTTTCAAGAGTTTGGTGCTTAGCTCTCATGTTCTGTTAAGAAATGAACTGTTTTATGTTTGGGGACCCAGAGACTTTCACCCTTTATTGTATCCATGCATGCTTTTTCTAATACTGTATGTTACTCTATCTCACTTTAAACTCAGCAAAGTCACACTGCAGAAAAATACAGTAGGCTAATTCAAAGCACCTGTGTGTACCTTGAATGCACTGTAAGTTGCTTTGAATAAGCGTCTGCCAAATGCATAAAGTGTAAAATGTAATGTAAAAAATGCGTTCAAAATTATTAATTAAACACTTTTAGGTATAATCAAAATCCGATTGATTTGACAAATTATTTCACTTGTTATATGTATAACAAAATAGCGTAAATTATTTTGATAAAGCATAGCCTAGCCATGGCTTATCCCAATTTAGTGCTCTTATGTTTTTTAAGCATGCTGTTAAAATTTTTTTGTTTTCTTAAACGGGACAAAAGATGGTTAAATAAACCTGGATATATTATAAAATGATATTTAACCTTACATCGTACGAGCATTTTATATGAATTTACTGGATAACAGGGATCAATCTCGCGCGCTCTGCGTGAAAAGAACACGCGCTTGAAATTTAAATCCGCGTCTCGCGAGATGTCAGTTGGAAACCGTTGGTGAACTAAACCATATTGCAGCTGTTGACAAATATTCTCCGGTCATTTGATTAAAGGTAAAACATTTTCTATTATATAGAAAATAAACAATTTGTGTAAACTTAAGCAATAAACTTCACAATATCGAAAATATTGTTAGGATATTTGTTAGGAATATTCACCTCAGTTTCGATACCCACTTAGCGAGTTTCTCATCTAACGTTAGCTAATAACGTTACTCGCGAAAATTAACCTACCTTACAACTAAAGTAAAATCTTAACATTAATCTAACTTTTAAGCATTTCGTTATTCACAGCATGCAAAAGCAATTCAACTTCAAACTGTTGGTGCCTCCAAGAGCTCACATAAATCAAGTGTCTGCAATGAAGCCCAAGGAAACAGGATTGAATGAGGAAAACTGTGTTTTCCCTCAATCAGTTCAGGTGGGTAAACTTGTGACTCAAAATGATTAAAATGTGCTTCTTTCTCAAAGTTAATTGTACACTCAAATGTAGAATGATATGAAAACTTTTGTAGGGTTTTAACAAGTGTGCAGACATGGAGACAAGCCCTCCATTCTTATCCCAAATGGTGCTTCCTACAAAAACATCAAGAACTGGTATTGTATATTTTTTTAAAGCTAATAAATGGGATCAGTATTAAAACATTAAAAGCAATATGTCCAATAATCCTAACACTTTTTCTATAGTAGGTACAAAGAAGGCTACGGTCATACCAATGGATAAAGAAGAGGTTAGCTGGTCATGCATATTTGATATTTTGTTTTTGGTTATTAATCATTAATTAATTGTATGTGCAATGGGTTGAAGGTCTTGCTCACATATTATCTTACTTGACATATTCGGATGATTCTCACGAAATCTTGCTTTCAAGATGTCAAACACGATTTTCTGAAAAACACTAGTCCTTTACATTCATTTAAAACAAGGTATTAATTTGGCAGTTTAACATAATGAAAAATGAGAATTTCAGCAGAAAAAGCAATAAAATACATAAATAATACATTTTTGGGTCAAAATTACTTTTTTATCCAAGGTAGAGAACACAATTATCTTAATTATTATAATTCTTTTGTGTTATAAAACTATATTTCAAATCTTTACTGCCATGATGTTTCAGCGGTTCCGTGAGAACCACCCATACATCGCATTACATTGATAAACATAATTGAATTCAATGTAATGTATGGTAAGTCACAGGTTTTCATTTATAATGGTGATTTTCTATGTAATAGACATCAAGATCCAGCCAGCTGTTCTCCAGATTGCTTGATGAAGCTGAGAAAATCAAAATGTGGAAGGTCAGAATAGATTCTGAGATATCACAAAAAGACAGAAGGCTTCAGGAGAACAGGAAGACTATTGAGACGCAGCGGAAAGCTATTCAAGAACTTCAGGTAATTTGACGTTGGCTTATTTAATACATCCCACTCCACATATAAACACATTTCTGTTTACAAGTTCTTAATTATGTCCTTATTATGTTTCAGTTTGCAAATGAAAGTCTGAGCATGAAATTAGAGGATCAACTTCATGAGAATGAAGACCTCAGAAATAAGTATGTAAGCCGTTGTTAACATCTCTCACAAAATCACATAATAATATGACGTATTGTGTTTATGACTTGCAGAAGTAATGCGACAAGAAATTTGTGTAACATACTGAAGGACACATTTGAGAGAACAGTTGAGAAAATGAGTGTGTGTAAGTGTGACAGCATAAAATATAACATGTATGTAATATAGCATAACATGCACACCAGTTAATGATACAATTTGTATTGTGTTTAAATAGTTGAGGCTGAACGGGAAGAAACTCATGATCTGTTCATACAGAACAATGAGAATATTCAGGTAACCATGTACAGTAATTAGTTTTTTAAGACTTGGTCCATCTTGAATGTGGAAATTACTTTGATGGCATTGTTATTTGTTTTTGCAGAGGATAGGGGCGGCTTTTGAAAGTCTTAGGAAACAAGCAGAAGCCGATCAGCAGGATATGTTGAAATGTGCAGATTATTTATTTATTTGTCTAATTATTTTTAGCATGTGCTGTATATTACACAGCAAGCTGAAACATTTTGTTTTGTTGATTTTATATATTTTATTATAATGTACTATATGTCCTTCAGTAAGACAATGCCTGTCACAGATGGAGGGTCTTAAAGTGAAGTTTGAGAGTGATTGTCTTGTGAAGGAAAAAGAGGTGGGTGCCATTGCTCTGCCAGCAGAGGGCAGCATTTGCTTGAATAATTGTCTGTTTGAATAATCATGTCTTAGCATTGCCTGTCTTAGTGTTTCTGTTTTAACCTAGTCTTGCTTGACTTTGATTTGTTGAGGTGGTCATGCTTCAAGAGAGAGTGTATAAAAAAGAAAGCAATCTTAAAGAAATCTCTCTGAAACTCGAAGAAACGCAGCAAAACTGTATTCTACTTGAGGATTCTGCAAGTATGAAAGCAAAAATAATTTGCACAAGTCTATCCTTGATTTGTTCATTTGTGTATTTAGGTGTACCTATTTTGTGCTTTTCAGGGCAACATCAGGAATTACTTAAAAATTTAACACAGGACCGAGAGACACTTGAGGAAAAACTCAAAGCGACAGAGCAGTTAAAATTGGAGATTGAGGTTAGTCTTTGTTTTAGTACACATTTTCCGACACACTGAGTTTACTTGACACATATAAAGGCTTCTGGTATGCATTGTATCATTTTTCAAAGGAAAATCAGAGAGCGTTAACTATTGAACTGGCGCAAAGCAAGGAGAACCATGCAAAGGTCTTGCAAGAGAAAGAAGCTGAGCTAGAGGAGCTAAACAACATCAAAGAGCAACAGTCACACCAACTTGCAGAAATGCAGCTGACTGTGAAGTCCTTGCAATCCTCACTTACAACTGAAACACAGAGGTATGTTAAAATATTATATCAATACAAGCACTAACTATAATGCTGTAAAAGTCTTGTAGTTTCAGCCAGCTCATAGTAATTGCCCCCTATTTATCCAAGAATGACTTGTTTTAAATTTCTCTGTTTTTACAGTTCCCAAGACTTTGAGACAAAGCTAAGCTCTGCACTGAATGAGCTTAGTGACAAAACCTCAGAATTAGGTATGCTACAAATGTATACTTTATTGAATGATTAATGACATATTTCTACTGCTTGTAAGATCATTGGTTGTGGTGTCATGCAGAAAAAATCAAAGTGCAGAAAGACAACTATGGCAAGCAAATACAGATCTTTAAAGATGGACTGGTAAGTGTTTTTCTCTTCAACGATTAACGATTTTCTGTGATTAATCAATTTAGTTTACATTGTTTCTGTCACAGGATGAGAAGTCAGATTTGCTCAACTCTGTGAAGGAGAAATTACAAGCAAGTGAGATTCAAACGCTCCAGCTTATGACAGCACTTGAAGAGAAAGAAAATGAAGCATGTCAATTGAAGGTAGGTATAAAAAAAACTGAAGTTATAAATCGGTATTCTGTGGGATATAAATCTTGAATTCACCCCTCTCAGGAAGCAGTGGAGAAAAGTAAATACTTGGAGGAGGTCTTAATAAATGCTAGACATGAGTTTGAAGAGTTGCAGAAAGAAGTTGTTTTGAAAGAGGTCAGAAAAGTCTTCAGTGTTTTAGCAAATGGGCTTATGTATATTGTGTCTATGAATAATGCACAAAATATGTATGTTTTGATTAAACTATTTAAACTCTATATTGAATTTAAAATTGAATAGAGTAAGAGACAATATAAAGAACTACCTGGAATCTGAATCTGTATATCTTTCATTTAGACTAAGTTAAAAGAGATAGAGGAGCATTTGTCAGGAGCTTTGGAAAGTGGTTGTAAATCATCAAAAGAAGTTGAAAGATTGGAGAACGATATAGAGCAGCAAAGGTAAGCAAATTACTGCTTCGGCCTTGTTTTGTATAAATATAGTAGATCTATGGAATTAGATTTATATTACATGAAAAGTACATCTTTTTCCCTGTAGGAAGAAATATGAGGAGCTGAAGTCGAAGATTACTGACATCCAGATGCAGAAGGACATCATCCAAGAGCAAGTTGATAGTAATGCTTTAGAAAACAAAGTCCTTCAGTCTCAGCTCATGGTTTGTAAATCTAATTAAGCATTTAAAATGTTATGTTTGTGCATAATGATAAATATGACTTTTCTTTTAGATGCTATATCTCATGATTTCTCTTTACAGGAAAGCAAAGCAAATAAAGAAAGGGATCAAATGGAAATTGAGAGACTTGAGAAGGAGAAACAACAGCTTCAGTAAGACCATAATCGTGCAGTTTGTTTTTATATACTGTGTGATTTTATGATGTTTGACAGGAAATATTTCACATTCCAGATTGCAGGTGGATATTTTATCTATGAAAATTGTCGGACAAGATGAAGAGAGCAAGAAAGCTCAGGAGATAATGAAAGAGAGTGTGCGTTTACATTACAGCAATTTAATTAAACTTTCCTGAAGTATAGCAACACATACTATAAAATAGGTTAACTTGCTAAGAATTGTTTATTTTTAACAGGGAAAAAGCTCAAAGAAAGAACTTCAGATGAAAGACAAACAAATCAAAGCACTGGAGTCAAAGGTGATATAATATATTATGCTGTGTATATAGTGCATTGTGATCTAAACTTTTTATCAATTTTTTTAGTTAACAACACTAAAAACAAAACTAGAGACCAAAATAAAAGCTTATGATGAATGCCTTAAAGAGGTAGGCGATTTACTTACTACTACTAGTACTACTTTGTGACAATTCATTCTAAAAAATATTCAAATAACTTTTTTTTCTCCTATGACAGTATTAGACAAAAATGCTTAAATAAATATTTCTGCATTTCTCCTAGATTAAAAACCAGAGGGATGAGTCAAATAATGAAAAGAAACTTCACAAGGAGGAGATTAAGAAAATATGTTCTGACCTTAAAGAGAAATCAACATCTGAGACGCAACTCAACTTGGAGGTGATTTATGTTGTTTAATACAATAGCTGGCATAACAATTAAAGCTTGCGGGTTTTATCGATCGGTTTGTTTTGTTGCAGGTGGAGAAACTGAAGCAAACAGCTCTGGAGGCACTGAAGAGTAAAGAAGACACAGAAACCAAATGTCAGCAGAAGATATCAGACATGGTTGCCTTGATGGAGAGACACAAGGTGGTTATCATTGTTTATATTACGTTTTTGCACTTTTTTACGGTTTTATTTTAGTACCTTTAAAGTTTTATTTCACTTCACAGCATGAGTATGACAAAATGATTGAAGAAAAAGATGCAGAGCTAAGTGAAAAGCGAATGAGAGAAGCTGAAGTCAACGCAAGTAAAGCATTACTGGTAATTATTTGACCTTTTTATGTTTTTTTAACTGTACAACATGCATTGTTTGCAATGAATTATAGACAAAGTAAACAAAGCATTAATTCACAACACAATTTAGTTGAGTGCTTACTGGTTAGTGGCTTTCATTAACAACCATTATCATTTTGACCTGTGAATGTTGTGTACCTGAGACATTTACGCATTTAGCAGACGCTTTTATCCAAAGCAACATACATTGCATTATATTATACATTTGTTTCTGAATATGTGCAATCCATGGGATCAAACCCATGACCGTGGCATTGTTAGCACCATGCTTTAACCACAGAGCTACAGGTAAGCGCATTTAAAGGTTTCACTTGGGGTTGTGTTTTTGGTAGGTCTATGCTAAATTGCTTTATATAAAAATCTTTTACTAAATAACAAAATATGTAATACATTCAGGAGTTTGAGCTGTCCCACCTGCAAGTGGAAAATAATGAGCTGAGAGAACAACTTGAGAAGGTCAAAGAAGAGAAGGTGGTGATGAAGTCCCCATCTCCTAAAAAAGGCACACCTCAACCGGTACACTGAATAATGTATCATTTGAGATACATTTACATTAATTTAGAGATACAAAAAGTATACAAGCTCGTGAAAATGAAAAATATTGTTTGTTAATTTTGTTTTAGATCTCTGAAACCAAACTTAAGAAAGAAAGAAAAAGACTCTTTAAAACTCCAAAAGCTTTCATGTCTACAAAGGCGGTGTGTTCTCTTTCAAATGAGAAAGAAAATGATTCCCCATCAAGAAATGCCTCGCCCAATCCTGTTGTAGGTTTTTCCACATTTACAACATTCATATTCTTCACATCTAGCATCTAACTGTTTGGTTATTCATATAAGGGAGCTCTCAGCGAAGTCCCCAAAAGCCCACTTTGGAGCTTGAGCGCGAAACATAGAACAGCACCCCAAATAAAGGTATAGGGAATTCAAACTGTTTGCAATAACCTTCATTTATGTTGAGTTTTTACAATAACTCATTCATTTTCTGCTCCAGTCATTTAGAATCCGCACACCACCCAGCCTTGACATACCAGGGTCTTGGAAAACAAACGTCTTGAAACTGGACCCCAAGTCAGACAGCTCAGACAGCAATGATATACTGGTAATTATTTATATACTATTGCATTTTATTTACAAGGAATTCAAGTAAATGCACAGGTTTGTGGTCTATATGGTTTTTAACCATCTTTTCTGATGTGCAGAGCTTCTCCCCAAGACCTCTTAAAACAAAGAAACCTATGCAACCAAAAGACCCAGAGGCAGGGAGTTTGGCCATATTCAAAAAGGTCAAAATTAAAATGATGACAGAATTAGTTTTGAAGCCATTAAGTTCCCAGCTGTAATGTTTTGATAAAATGTTGTCGTCATCTTGTGTAGGTGCAGAGTTCTGGCATGTGTAAGTCTCCAGGAACAGCTCTGAAGTTGGCAGCAATAAAGAGAATGCGAGATGCTGGTTGGACTAGCATTAGCAGTTCAGATAAGAAAAAGAAAAAAATAAGCGAGAAAATATTTGCTTAAAAAATTAATATTCTGTTTCATTCAAATGATTCTAGTTCTCAATACACTATTTCACATAGTGTGTTCTGTTACAGTTCCTGGTACAGTTGATTTTCATTCATTTAGTATCTGTGTTACTCATTCTGCTATTTTATTTATGTTGTTTGTGATTTTAGCTCATTGCAATAGTTTATTTATTAGCATATTTCATTGATATTTAACTTAATCAAAAGTTAATTTAATAGCCTAAAAACTTTGTTTTCATATAATATAAAAGCTTCAAGTAAAAGTATAGTTTTCAGTTTGTTTTAAAAAATAAATGTTTTAAAAATATGCGTTGATGTGTTAAGGCTCTTGGTCATTTGCATAAAAGGTCTAAAAGGTGGAGGCATCACGGTCAGGGGCTCTTCGTTGATCCTCTTTCAGAAACTCCAAGCGGAACTGAGTGGATGTGTAGCCAAATCCAGATGCGTCGGTCTGAAAGTCATCTTCATTTTGTACTGTCATAGTGGGGTTGTAAATCTGAGGGCCATCGTAAAGTCCTCCTGAAATGACCAGCGTGTCATCTGCCGCAGCAAACTGATCCCCTGTAAAAAAAAAAAAAAAACAATCTCAGTAATGTTGTTCATAATACTATAATCAAAAAATAATAATTTGCTAGATTTGTACATGTTTAGAAGAGTTAGATTATAAGACTTTATTTCACAGACTGGGTCACAGATGTTTATCATAAGTGTAGATGGACAGTAGAAGTTTTCTAACCTGTATCCTCGCTCTGAAGGCGGCGATGAGTATATTGAACCCTTGTCTGTTTGCGTTTTCTATACTTGTGCATGAAGTACACCAGAACTATCACGACTATTACACCAAGCAGAGCGCTAAATAAAACAGTCATAGATTTCTCAGAATGACTCAGACCTGCGTAGAAACAGAGACGGGTTAACATATTTCCTTTTGTAATTTTATACTTTCATAACCAGACATGGTCAAACCTACCGACTGAAGATTTCATATCAGTTGAGTTGTTTTGAGTAACGGTGGTTGAAGCTTTCTCTGTTGGTTTGGTAGCTGGTGAAGTGTTTGATGTTTTATATACTGTAGTACTGCTGTAAGTGGTTGTGTTTCGAGATGTGATGGTTGTTGTACGGATATTGACTGTCGTTGTAGGTGCTGAGGAGCTTGTTTGGGTTGTGTTGTAAAGCTGTGTTGTTGTTGTTTTTGTTGTTGTTGTTGCGTTTGGCTTCACCGTTGATCCAGATACCGTTGCATTGCTTTGATTGAGAGCTGAAGTCATGTTCTGGGGTCTAGTAGGGGTCATCGGGGTAGTTGAGGATGTCGGATTTGTATCATTAGAATAGTGTGTTAAATTACCTGACGGCGTTGAAAAATTGTTTTTGGTATAGTTTCCTGTTGTGTTCAGAGATTCAGCAGTTACAGAAGTTGGGTTAGTCATGTTTGATGGTGACTCAGTCTGATATGGATTGGTTTTGTTTTCCACAGCCAACGAAAACAATATTAATTGGCCACATACCAAGAGCTGTAGAGTTAACACACCCATATCCGTTGCACAGGTTTTTGTCTCCTTTAATAAAAATAAAACATTCACCACTTTAGATGGAGGGAAAAGGCAAGAGATGTGCACTTTGATATTGAGTGTGACCTAGTTTAGCGTGTTTATGGGTATGTGGTGTTGATGTGGTTTCCTGCTATGCTGTTTGTCAGAAGTTTCCGTTTTCCTTTTGCTCTTACTGTCATCAATTATTTCATCATTCAAATTGCTAATCCTTAAAAAAAATAATACGTATTTAAATATAAGAACATTTCCCTAAAAGAACATGTCCTAAAAAGCTTTTCAAAAATTATAGCAAGAGGGTGTTAATGTTACGGATCACTACGGATCAAAAGTCTTAAACTTGATGATGATTGTCTAAAATGGCGCTGTCATGAAGCCGAAGACAAAGAGGCCGCACATAGTTTTTGCATAGTCTAAACAAACAGTCGTGGGCATCCCATTTTATTATCCAAAATAAAACGTCCTTGTTTCCCACTATTACAACATGTCACTCTTATTCTCTCTCTCCCACCTTGTTGTTTGTTTAGTGTTAGTTTGTATGAAAAGCGTTATTAAGATATGAAAATAAGAGCAGATATGAACTTACCTGTGAGCTGAAACAAGCCGTGTCAGATGATACCAGGAAGTGGCTCGCAGCAGTTTTTACACCTCCCACCTGCTGTAGGCTCGAGTCTTTTTCCACTCCCTAAAGAAAGCCGAGCTCGATAGTCGGCTTTACGTCAGGCAAACAGGTAGAGGGCGGGACTTTAAATGACTCACTTCCTTTACCGACAGAGGAGGCAGGTACTTTAACTCTTGCGTGTACCCTTTTTATCTTTGGCTCTGTATGTTGTTTTAACTACTCGGTGACACTTAATCATCATACATCAATTTTTATTTCATTCAATACAAAAATGCAATACAAAACATATTATTGCTTAATATCACTGTGAACATTTTTAAATTATGTAAATCTTTTTAGTATGGTTTATAAAAACTTCTTAAAGTGAAATGTATTGGAAAACAGACATTGTTTATCAACAACTTGGGAGGTTTTGAAAGGTCCTCAATATATGACTTGGTTTATTTCCACATACAAAAATACAGGTATCTATTTACAACATCTTTAAACATGAACAACATTTTTTACATTTAAAACCTTGTGATCTTCTCTGCGTCTTTCTCTTTCAATGCAATTTCATTGTCACAGAAAACTGGACTGTCCAGCCCCTGGACATTTTTAGACTCTTTGTCAATGAGCTCTGGCTTGGACATCTGAAAAGAATAGAAAATATAATGCAGTTAAGCATTGTTTTTAATTCTCACAAACTAGATCATTTCAAACTTGAAGTGGAAACAATATATCAGTATTTGTAAAAATAGATGTCAGATTAAAAACACAGCAGTTCTAGTTTTGTCGTCATGACATGACCACATGGATCTTCTATCCAATCTATGAATGTTCATCACATTGGCAATAAAAGATCTCACCTCTGTGTCTTCTCCCCGGCAGCCGAAGCAAAGGATATCAGACTTACTGATAAACAGCTCAGGTCGAACTTTCTTCTGTTTACAGCCACCTAGAGAAAAAAGTCAGTTCATTTTCCATCTCTTTCCTCACTAACAAACACATCAAAACCAGTTAGTTGTATTTACCTGAGACTGCACTAACTAATAGTCCTGTGATCATGGTCACCAGTATGCCTACGGGGCAGAAGTACAGATAGGACAGAGAATACCAGCTGTCTGCCAAAGCTGGTCTTGGCCTAAAGACGTCACGAGAAAGGTTATGTTAGATAGATCGTCAGTGTTTGTATTAACCGTAGTAAATCAAAGGTTCATGTAGAGCTTTAAGTTATGAAGACTAAGAGAATAAAATCACTAACATTGGAGTTGAGGTTTGTAGAACTGTACTAAATGGTGTCATGGTGGAGGTTTGGTTCATCTCCGGCACGATGCAGCCGTCCACACTCAGAGGAAGCCGAAGGGTCTTCTCGGGTAATGGAGGGTACAACTGAGCTCCAATTCCCACCCATAATGTTATAACCAGACCGGAAATTAAACCAACTAAACCTCCCTGAAGAAAGAGTTTTTCTGTATGAATTAGTGTTGACAACATGACAGTTTTGGAAAAGATTTTTGGTGAACCTTTAGTAGCAGTGTTTATTAACCAAGGGCACCCACTAGGGGCCTCAATAATATTTACAAATATTTAAAATAACACAAAACGAGCATTAAAATTGTATATTTTACACTGTAAGTATAGGCCTACTTTATGTAGTAATATACTTGCACTATTTTAATATATTAAGTAGGCCTATACTACATGGCCTTCTTTTTAGTTAAAAGTGTACTTTTAAGTATACTTTAAGTTTAACAGTAGTAAGTACACAGCAGTTTTTTTTTATGAGAGGTACATAAATAATATTTTTAAGAAGCACACAAATAGTAGACTCAATGCATACTTCCTTTTTTTTTTTTTTAGTTCAAAAACGTATACTAAAGCACACTTTTCTTTTTCCTCTAGTTATGTAAAGCTATAGAATATTGTAATCCATTGCATTAGGACACTTTAAAGCTTGTTTTTGGTGAAGGATGAAAGATAAGATAAAGTGCTTACAGTGGAGTTCGTGCAGCGGAAAAACATGCCCAGGACATACAGACCCAGCAAAGGGCCGCTGATCATACCAAATATGGACAGGGCTGCCTGTGACGGAAGTGCAAAAATACTTGTGACATGCAATTACAGAGTTTCAACAGCAGATGGTGATGTTGACACAATTAAAAATCCAGTGCATAGCGTCTCGAACGGCCACAAGCATACTTGGTAGAGTTTTAAACGTTAAAAGTATTTCTTTTTTTAATGCATTTATATGTAACGACATAGTCGTGGTACTTCTTTTGTCTCTAAATATGTTTACTTTGTGTATTTGTAAGATTCTTGTCATCTGGTACAATTTGTAGTCATCAACCTCCCACATGAAAAGTACTGAGCTATGCTATTATATTTACTATAGTAAACCTTCTACGTACTGTAGTGTTTTTAAAATTGACATTAGTACTTTAGTATTTACATTACAATAAAAATGTAAAATGAAGGACAAACTAGGGTAAATAAAAAGACCAAACAAAACACAAAAGCAAATCAATATACAGTCATTAAAACAATAAGAATATGTGTATATAAATAAATTTACCTGGAGTATATTGCCCATCAAGGAGGCCACACCAGCCATACCAATGCATACAGCTCCATAGAATACACCTAAAAATGAGACACTACGCATTCAACGTACACATCAACCCGGCATCACCTCCATGCTGTGCGTTATGCTCATATTCATATTTACCTGGGACAACATTTCGATCAACCAATGAGGTTTGAGGGATAATACAGTTTAAGCTTACAAGCAGGGTTAAGTGTTTCGACACTACTGTTGTTGTTATTAACCTGTTATTTCCTTCTGATTTTAGGGATAAGATGGGGTTAGGGAATGAGTAGGCTTTTTCAGCAAAGTATGTTGCCCCAAAAACTCTCACTTTGAGCGTCATTGTGTACAGCTGTTACACTGAAACTCACTCATGCCCATGTTGATCCAGGACAGCTGTCTCTCCGTCAGCCGGGGCAATGACGGTTTCATAAAGTCTTCCACTGTGACTGCCACTAGAGCGTTGATACTGGACGACACCGTGCTGTTGAAACCAAAATGTACACGTGTGGAACGTGACTGAAGGCATTGAGGTTTTAAAGACAGATATGTGTTTGTCATTTACCTTAAGGTTCCACTGTAGGCCGCAGCTACAAACAAGCCAGGCAGTCCTGGGAAATCTGAGAGTATGTCCATCACCAGATACGGAAGGAGCTGTTAAAAGTGTTGTTTGGTTAATCTCACCTTCTATTGCATTTCATGGGTAGTAAAAAATTAACAGGTCAACCGTAAGAATGAAATATCACATGAGATCTCTTTAATATTTCACTTATTTCACATCGATGACAGCAAATGGAGATTAAATGCCTCTCCTGCATTTCTCCTGAGATAAAGACCCAGGAATCTCACAAACGTCTCCATTAGAGTTTCAGAAGCGGACTAACTGATGTCACAAACTGAGCTCAGATTTGCCAGTCATTTCTCATCAAATCCAGATTATTTGACCTATACATTCATTTTCACACCAGAATTTAAGAGAAACAACTGAGGACTAGCTATGAAAAGAGCAAATCACCTGATCCGTGGCTCCCACATCTTTATTTGTGAACGGATCGCAGTCCTTATAGATGGAGTACATTGTGAGACCAGAAAGCATGGCCAGACTCACTGTGACACATAACCCCACCATGTTCACGTACAGTGCTCTGTGTGAAGAAATATTGACAAGTTTTCACACAAAATATCTGGAATAAGAGTCGTGTCTTAAACGTACTGTATACTCACAGCTTGGCCTGAGTCATTGTCCGACATGAAATGTAGCGCTGCACTTGTGATTGGTTGATGGAGTACATCGACGTCCACATCAGACTGCCGCCAACAACAATCGTCCAAAAGGAGTGACGTCTTAAAGGATCGGGATCAAAACTGCAGGAACACGTGAGCAGTTATCTATCCATCTGTCAATATCAGTACTTACAGATCTCCTCTGGTGTGAATGAATCAATGTTGTGTAAACATGATATGAGCAATAAAAGCTCAAATATTTTCAAGACAACTCATCTAGTAAAGAGACCAGATAAGAACCCAGCATAACACCTTCATCTGTAAATGCACTAATTTAGCATGTTAGTTTTCTATACCTGAACGTTTCTAAGCGTCCACCGTGGTAACTATCGTTCCAAACCCTTCCGAGTCCCCCCTGCAGAGACGCCCCGCGTGCAATAACTGCCACGAACCCGGCCAACATGATGACCATCTGGAACACATCGGTCCATATCACTGCCTTCAGTCCTCCCTGTTGAAAAGAGCAGATTGAACCAGAAGCATAATATAATACACAAAATCCTCTTGAAATGACAAATATGCTGAATAATGTAACTCACCAGGGTGCAGTAGATGATGCAAACAACCCCTGTCGCCACTAGCACACCCCACAGATCTAGACCAGTGACTGCAAAACAAAACAATGTTTGTTTATTTATTTAATAAGTAACAGCCTTTGATCATAACATACTTTAATATAATTTTGCTATATTGTGTAATATTATGAACTGTTTGGACAAAGAACTGGAGAAGCCTTGGACTAAGCCTTTGAACAAGTTTGCTAGCATTTGCATGTTCCTTAAAAATAGAAATCACCCCGAAATTAAAATTCTTTCATAATTGACTCACCCTCATGTCATTCTAAACCTGTTTTACTTTTTTTCTCTGCAGAACACAAAAGAAGATATTTGAAGAATGTTGGTAAGCAAACAACGTTGACCCCCATTGACTTTCATTGTCTGGACACAAAACTACTGACACATTTCTCAAAATATCTTCTTTTGTATTCCACAGAAGTAAGAGTCACGTACAGATTAAGTGACATGAGAGTGAGTAAATTAATTTTATTAGAATTTTATTGGGTGAACTGTCCCTTTAAATTTATTGGAAAAAAATGTAAAAAGTTGTAGTACACACAGACTTTGGGAACATATTATTTTGTTCATAAAATCATTTTACACACATTATATGTTGTTAAATAAGTTTTTATTTGATATAAATATAATAAAATATTTTGATTAAAAAATTGAGGGTTACCTTAAAAAAAATAAGTAACTGGCTGCCTTAAAATGTTTAGTTAAAAAAACTAATGAATTTCATGCAAACTTGTTATGTTAACTAATATTTTTAAGTTGAATAAACTCCAAATTTTAAGGCAGCCAGGTTACTTATTTTTTTAAAGTTGAACCAACATTTATTTTTTACAGTGTATGTATATAAAGTCATACTGTAAAAAGGTAATTTTTTTCTCCTGATGGACAGTAGAGTGCAGTCATAATAATCGTACTTTTTTACATGAATAACTATATAGATCAGTTTTTTACTTACTCTGATTCAGCGCGAGTGCAGGTGCATAGATGACCATGCCTGTGTATAAAGCCTATGAGAGATAACATAAGCCATTAGATGATTGGACAACTATCTGTTTAGCATATAGTTCAATATATTCAACACTTTATGACAGAGCACGAACGCAATGGAAATCATTTTTCCAATGTGATAGAGGCTGATGCGGTCCTGCCTCTGATGTGTGTTTGGTTATGCATAATCATGTAAGAAGCTAAAAGCAAACTTACGGTTTGAGCAATATACATGCTTGTTCCAATGACTCGAAGGAGTCTGTTGTACCGCATTTCCAAGTACTACAAAACAAGTAACCAACATTAATTATTAATAAACAAAATGACAAATTTACTCTAGACAATTAGCATAATGTCACATTTTGAACATCTTTGTTGTAGCAAGGTTAATGATATTTCAAACATCTCAATTCTCCACCATTTTCAGTTTTTTATTTTATGCTTAACAAGGTGACCCAGAATTACTTGTGCACATTGGATAACACACCTACAACACTACGAAACACAATGTCAGCGCAATAAGTCAATCCTCTATAAACCACCGCACCGCACATTTCTTTTTATTTCGCACACCCTCATGTCCTCATTTTATTTCCATCTATTGATTTTTTCTCAAGCACAGCCATGAATAGGAAGGACCCAGAATGTCCGGGTCTGTACCAATTTCCCTTATCCTCATTCCAACCCCGTGCCCTCTTACCTCATAAGTGCTGGTGATGTTCAGACGGTAAAACAGAGGCACAAAAAGTTCAGCGCTGATGGTGGACATGATCGTATAAGAGAAAACAAAGAGCCAGAACGGTGTCCCGTACAGATACGCCTCTGCGGGCGTTCCGATCACAGTGATACCTGACATAAAACTAGCGGTAAGGGATAAAGCAACAGGTACGGCTGTCATCTGTCGGCCTCCCAGTAGAAATTCACTACTGCTGGTCTCTTTCCGTCCACGGATGGCTTGGAACAACCCAATGCCGGCCGCAAACAGAATCAAGCCGGCGAAAACCACATAGTCCCAGACGGAGAATGATGCAACTGGACCTCCACCGCCAGGCATGATTACAGAAATAGAGTAAGAACGATCAAAATCTCTATAAAAGGTTTCACTCCTCGTTTTATGTGAAGTGATGCTTTTACTAGAAATCCCTCCACCGTTTTCTCCCACCGGAGGACAGGACCAAGTAACTCCTCGCCGTGCCAATAACTGATAAGGATAAGTTGAGTTCCGTAATCTTGGATGGACCACAAAAAAAGGCTCGAGTTAATGATCCCCCAAGGACAGAAGATATACCAGTTACATTGTAAAAGGAAGTCGACTTCTTTCCAACTCGTGAAGTGAGTTTAGCCGTGCAGAAAACGTTGCTTAATGAATTTCAAAAGACCGTGGCTTGGAAAAGCTCAACTTAACCGTGATTGCTCAAGTCATAAACGTAAGCAGATACTGATAAAACTGATAAAACAACAAGAGAATCAGGTGCTTTATCAAGGTTAGCAGACGTCCTGAAAATGATGCATTTCATCACGTGCCCAGACCTGGTCACCCTTCAGTTCCTGGTACTGAGGTTTATCTGAAATAAGACATTTCTTTCAATAGACATTTTTCCATCCATTGCCTGTTGAATCAGTATCTACAGACGGTTTCGGGTCAATCAGAAACAGTGAGCGCTTTTCCAATCGGTTACAGCTTGACAGAGACACTAAAAGTGCTAAGAGAAAAAAATTATTAACAGCACGTTTCTATAGAACGTCGTAAGTATGTGCAAACAAAAAACTGCTAGACAGTGATCGAGATAGCACAGGTGTGTGTCAGTCCTGTATAAACTGTCCGAATCTTTATTTTTCGTACAAAACAATCATCACTAAAGGTGCTGAGTTCATGTGTCGCATTGTCAAAACTTCTGGTCGTAGAGATGCTGTAACAGTCCAAGTTTTTAATAGCATGTTTTTATTCAAGTGCTGAAGATACTTATCGCTTAGCTGCATGTAAAACTGTTTGTGCACGTATTTAGTTTTCCATTTTCCAGCTCATGAACTTTGCACACGTGATAAGGATCCAAATACGTCCGAGATTCACTTGATGAGGATGCGATATGGACAGAGTCTGTGTCTTTATTAAAGATAAGATTAGATGTTATTTCTAAATGAAGCTCATTGGTTGCCATGCCGTTTTATTGTACATTCGGTGTCTTGTACAAATGCAATATGATATATGGGTGTGATATGATATTAGTTACAGTATGTGTTCAAAGTATTTGATAGTAGATAGTCAGACAGCGGCAACATTGATCCAGGACCAAATCTAAAGGGACTAAAGATAACTTCACCTAGAGGAAAGAAATATCAAATAAGACCTTTTTCGTGCCTACACTATAAAAAACATTTTTTGATTGTAGTCAGCTGAACTTAATTTAGTAAGTTAATCCAATGGTTTTGTCCAATCTTGTTGAGTTGACTCAATTATGTAAGTTATCTCAACTTTTGGAAGTCAGTACAACTAAAAAAATCCAATGCAAAAAAGAAACTTAAAAAGATAAGTTTAAAAATTACAATTTTTTTTACAGTGTATAGGCTACTTTAATATATTAACTGTAATAGTAGTTTTTGTCTTGCACATTTATTTCTACTTTCAAAAGAGAAAAATTGCACAGTTTGTGCACAGGTTTGCAAAGATTCCGAAGTCAAAGATTTACATTATCACAATTATCCAAGACCTGGAGGAGTCGTGTCTATAATACTTTACCATATTAATAGTCATATATTCATAAATCATATGTTCATATAGCATATGGAAATTGCATTTATTTGCATTTGCATTTGAATGCAAATATAATGCATATGGCTTGGTTTGTATCACAGGCTTCATTTTTCAAAATATTAATATTACATGGTTACCCCTTAAAAGGTTGACACAAATCAAACAAATTTGGACTCATCTGGTCTCCACTTTGGGACTACATAAAGGAATCGCATGCATATTGGACTATTTTCAACTTGTGTTCAATATGAATTTTTTATACCTATTTTCTTTTTCCTTATACTTGAACATCCTGTAACATATTACACAATACTGCTGATGTTAACTTCATATTTTGGGCAAAAACATTTTTCAAACTGCAGTTGAAAGCTACCTGTTTCATACACTTACTGCATAAAAAACATTGCATTTATGTCGTTTTTTATTTCGCAACAAATTTGGGAGTAAAATTTAGATAAATCCCTCTGTGGAGACTCTCATATGGAGAATTGCAATGTGAATATTAATTCTGTGGTCTTAGCATAAAGCCTGTGGATGATTTGGTTAATGGGCAGCGGTTTTATGGATGATGCACTTTTGAGATGAGAGATAATGGGAGATCAGATTCACTCTCTGTATAAAAGGGCCTGAGTCTAAACACGGGCAGCAGATCCTAAAGGTAGGTGTTCTACCTCTGTGGTAGAGATTTTGTATGTCTTTGGTGTCTTTAGAGAAAATGAAAGTCTTGTTTTTCTTTTCTTTGACAGATATCCAGATACACTGTATATTGACGGCTATAATGCCTGCTGTGTTTGTGATGGGCATGCTGGGTTTTTTGATGAAGGTGGCCATGCCCATGTGTGCCCCCACTGAATACACCCTTTACGTTGAGAGGCCGGAGTGTAACTTTTGTGTAGCTGTCAACACCACCATCTGCATGGGCTTCTGTTTTTCGAGGGTAAGTGGACAACGTTTTATTGTTTGAGAGATATTCCAAAACCGTGACTTTTTCCCTGTCTTAAAAATAAAGGTGCTTTATAGGTTCTTCACTGCAGAACCATTCAGTCAAATATTCTTTAAATAACCTTCTCTTCCTTACCTTTTTTATAATCTGAAGAACCTATTTTCCCCACTTTTGTGAGACAGAAAGGTTCTTCGGATGTTAAAGGTTCTTTATGGAACCATTTAGACAAAAAAGGTCCTTCTATGGCATCGTGAAGCACCTTTATTTTTCGAGCAACATGAGGGGGAGTAAATGAGAAATTTACTTGTAGAAATAAAGTGGGATATGTGTTCATTAACTCGAATGCCTCTTGCAAAATCTCCTGTTTTGTATATTTGAGAAAACCCGTAATGTTGTACCAATAAATGTTCCTGCCATGATTTAGTCAATTCTAATATTCCTCCTGTAGGACAGTAACGTGAAAGAGTTGCTGGGTCCTCGGTTCCTGGTCCAGAGGGGATGTACATATGAGGAAGTTGAGTATCGAACAGCCGTCCTGCCCGGCTGTCCTCCGCATGCAGATCCTCACTTCACGTACCCGGTGGCTCTGAGCTGCCACTGCAGTACCTGTAACACACACAGTGATGAATGTGCGCACAAAACCGGTAACTCTGGAATGAGATGTTCCAAACCTGTCCGTCATCTGTTCCCCGACCCGGAGGAGATCAACTTCTTTCAGCTATTCTGGGAACAGTTTGAGGGAATCGAATGATCTGTGATTATTTAGTTGAAAAAAGAATATAACTGTTTATGCTGCGTATAGTAGTTGAACTGTTGTTTTATAGATAATTGTTCTCATAGGTTACTTAAGTTACCTAACTTGTCATGTTTATATGGTTCACAATCTGCATCTTTAATGTTTTATTGTTTTATTGGTGTCTGTATAAAAATATAAAATTCACCATTAAAAGACAATCAAACAATCCTTCCCTTAAACTCACAAACGTTCAAACAGAGAGATGTTATGTTTTAGAGAGATCAATAGCCTATATGGTGATCATGCCAAAACGTTCAAAAGTTAATATGCAGCTGGGATGGGTGAACGTGTGGAATTTCTGAGATGCCACGTTGAATACTAATATGTTAAAATACTGCCATAAGGTGTATAGTATAGCTTTACTTTATTTGCATGAACTGCTCTCTAGTAAATCATTATATCTCTGACAGGCCATGTGAAATACTGCCATAGGGTATAATAGCATGTAGGGTTTTTTAGGTTGAGCATTTGGGTGTGTTGATGTGCCTTTTTCAGTGAAAACTTGAAATAATGTTGTTAGAGTCCAGACATCAGAAAAATATCAGTCTCCTATTTAAGATGATAGAGATATACATGTGTTTTGGATGTGAGAAAAAAGGACACATTTCTGAGAGACAACATACTTCGTAAGATCAAAAAACCAATAATACACAACAAAATTTTAAGTGTGACTGTTCCACATACATCTTGAAAGACGCCTATTTGATGTTTGCATTTACATCTGCATTATATATATTTTTGAGTGTTTTCTCAATTGCAATACATCTGAGCAATTCCACGCAAATGTCAACCATGAAAAAAAGTTTTATCATACTGATCAACATTTGGTGGTTCAAATACCCATGCAAGGTCTCCCTTTTTAAAGCATTTTTTTATTTTTAGTGCATCACATGTTCAATGAAGAGTCATCTCTTCTCCATTTGTTGGGTGTTATTGCTTCTGGTTGTACATTTTAATTCACAGAAATTCTACAAAGTATGCAGTCTCTCAAAAACGGTGTCCTTATTCTGTCACATCCGTAATGCATTATATGCGTAATAATTTATACCTTCTTTGCACAAACTTCTCTATACTAAGCCATCGTATTCTAGTATGTTTTTCATATTTAATCGTCTCAAAAGTGACTTTTACTGTACCGTGTGTGTGTGTGTGTGTGTGTGTGTGTGTGTGTGTGTGTGTGTGTGTGTGTGTGTGTGTGTGTGTGTGTGTGTGTGTGTGTGTGTGTGTGTGTGTGTGTGTGTGTGTGTGTGTGTGTGTGTGTGTGTGTGTGTGTGTGTGTGTGTGTGTGGTAAAAAAGCTCTCAGTGGTAGATAATGCATATTTCCAGAGTCAAGCAGCTGTGGGTTATTTATATTACAAGCTCAGTATGTGAGACATGTGGAAGGTTAACCCATGTTTGTGTTCATTCTTACCAAAGTCCATTCATGACCATTTTTCATGACCATTTTTATAGACCAAATCATGTTTTATGTGTTTCTGTGACCAACTGTTAGTATGACCTTCTTTCCCGATAGTCACGCAATAATATATTTATTTGAAAACGGGTTAAAGATGTGTAAGGGCTTGCTGTCAGAACAGCCTCTCAAGAAGTGGTCACATGATTCGAGTTCATTGCAGAACAAAAAATACGTTTGGACATCATAATGTCCTATTCTGCCTCCCAGTGTCCTGTGAATGTACATTTCCATGCCCCATCCCAGACTATTACAAAGAGTATAAAAATATCAGAGTGTTCATCACTTTGGATTAGAATGTCATGATGTCTTTGACTTTAATATGAGAGACTTACGAGCAAATGAAATGGTATGCAAATAATGAACATTTGGATTATTATGTACAATTATTATTCTATGACAAACTAAGCATGAACAATATTTAACATCAATACATTTTTGTTGGTTATCTTAAAAAGTTTCTTCTGTTTACCAATTTAATGCTAACATACATTCAATGACGTCATCAGATCTCTTCCTGGCAGACTGTAAAATGGAATAAACATGCCATAGGATCACAATAAACAAGGTCAAATCTAGACCAAAACATCATGGAGTCTTGGGATGGGCTCTTTTGTTCTGGGCCAATCAGAAATCACTTTAAATTACCTAGAAACCACACAGCAAACAATGCTACAATAACACCTTAGCAACCACAGCAGCGACCCAAACTGTGCCCGACAATTTTACATTTGCATCAAACAATTGCATCCCTTTTACCCTGTTTACAGTACACCATGTACAAATCTAGTTTTCTATTTATCATGTATTAAAAAACTGTTGTCATTCAGATCATTAAGTATGATTCTTGGTCACAATCCAGCAAATTGCATAAGAATGAAGTGAGTCAACAGCACATGAGTCTGTGTTGTGAAAATCCAAAGCCCTGGTTTTATAAAACGTCAAATTGGTGGAATCTGACCGCTCAGCAGTTTTTAGAAGGGGTGGTGGGGCATGCATAGCCTATCCCATGTGTCCCGGCGGTCCAGAGGAATTTTTGTGTCGCATTCCTTTTGTTCAAACTGGCTAAACTTGAAACCAAAACAGGGTAAAAAGGAGCCTTGCATTGACATTTCCAAATAAGCCTGTAAGCTTTTCTTTGTATTTCATGAGCTCTCAGATATCATTTGGGTCTATGCATAATAGCCTACTGCATATAAATAATATAGAAGGGAAACCCAAACATTGCTTTGTATGTCAATGTTTAAATTAGATCTGATGGATCACGTGTTTTAAATCAATGAGCTAGGCTAAATGTTTCTGACGTCTGTAAATAAATAGCCTACACGTTGACTGATTACCACCAGCTGGAAAGTTGTGACATTTTTTTTATAACACTTATGTTCATTGTCGTGTTTTTTATAGGCACACGAGGCAGCTGTTTGCTCATTTTAGAGTTTCAATCACATCCCAAAATCTGTGCTTATCTCACCTGAGGAGATTGCAACATTCGATGAGAAACTTCTAGAAATGTACGAATTTTACTGTAAATGTAGTCCGGTAAAATATGTCTAAAATGTAAAAACATGTTGGGCCTCAGGAGTCCCAACTGTGGTGCAGAAACTTGCATTTATTTTGGGATTTGTCCAATGTTAACATTGTAATGGTAATAAGGACAATCAAAACAAGTCGTATCTGACAATGGCTGCGGTATCATTCAACAAAGCTATTGTGTTTGCAAGAACACGCCCCTTAGGAAAATTACCATGATTTCATTATAGTAAAAGTGAAGTAACCATGTAAACAAAACCGCATATTTATAGTTTTCATAAGGGACGTCACAAGGCTTATTTTTTTAATTAGAAATTAGCAAAAATATGAGGTATATGTGACATATCTGTCACACTAAGTTATAGTTAAAAAAATAATAAATTATTGTACATAAAAACATAAAATGTAGCGTCACTAAAAAAAAAATTTCCATTGCTCATTGCTTTCGTATGGCCATTGTAATCTGACCCCGTGACCCCGCCCACTCTCTCTATGGCTCTGGTTTTGACTCACGGAGGCGGTCCTTTTTACTCACCAGCGAATGACGTGCAGCTATGCAAATATCGCGAGGTTACGTTGGACACGTAAATTTACACCCGACCCGGCAACCCGCCTCCTGTTTTAAAGCTTGAAGGAAATTTCCAGTGACTATTCATTCAAATCTCTTTCCCGTGGAAGCTTCTCGCGCACTGATATTTATTGAAATACTTGAACGCCCAAAAAACATTTCTGAGGTGAGTGTTTACTTACGAACGAAAATTAGCATTGTGTTTTTGTTGTAACGCTTGTTTAAAACCTAGAAAAAATTGTAATGTCATTACTCCAGAGATTTTTCGTGTAAAGTGAGTCGGCTTCTCAAAATTTGAATCGGGTTTAAGGGTTTTGTCGTAATTTTGGCGTTTAGCTAGTTGTATTCAAGCCGCTAAGTTAGATAACGTGTAACGGAAATATTTCCGCGTATTTATGACCGCCTTTTTTTGGCGACATGTGACATCCATATAAGATTAGAGACGGTTGTCTTGTTAATTGTGTTTTGTGCTTTACTGTTGTAAAATGCAGCAGATAGCTAAAATAACACTGGGGAGTAAATTGTGATTTCGATGTGGAAAGGCAGATCAACTAACGTTAACTTAAACACTTATTAAGGCGTTTAAACTGTATTCGTCGTTTTTTAAAGGCAAAATAAAGCTTTTTAATCCTAACAAAAAACAGTGGGCGTGTGTAAAGAGGATTGTGTTTGAAACATGTCTGGTCTTGATGCTAGCATGTTAAATTCCTCTGAACTGAATACCAAAAACACTAATTATCTCTACTCGACAGAGGTTACAGTCTACAAAGCCAAACCTTCTGACCGAGCATATGCTCGTGGACAAAGTACGCATGCGCGCCTACATGCGGAAGTGAGCCGGTTTCGTTGACCTTATGAGTCATATGAGTGTTTGGGTTCGCAGAATAAAGCGCTGTGTGTAGGAAGGGCTTAATGAAAGTGATGTGTAAATTATTTTTATATACTATCGGTAAATAACCGGTACTTTGTATTTCAGGTCACTACATTCTACATCCAAGAACAGTTACTAAAGTTATTATCATCACATCTAGGAAGTTCACGATGTCTCAACAGCAGATCAGGTACTGGAGGTGTCAAAAAGTTTATTTTAAAGCAATGTTTTAATTGAAGCTATTTTTTTAATATTTACATTCTGTCATTAATTCCTCCAGCCTTCCTGCCAAGCTCATCAATGGTGGCATTGCAGGCATCGTTGGGGTCACTTGCGTGTTCCCTATCGATTTGGCCAAAACCAGACTCCAGAACCAGAGACCAGGCCATCAAGTCTACAAAAACATGTAAGCACTTCACATATAACCGTTCAATACTATTATACTGTTATCTTTATAATTACACACTCACTGTGGCTGTATAAGCCTTGACTTTGCTTTGACAACCTCCTCGTGTCTGTAGTTAATCCACATGGAATGCATGACGGGTAGTCGTGTGTTAACTTTGACGTGTGGGATCACAGCTGTAGTCACTGAAGCCTTATAAGGATTGGGAACAGACTGGGTCTCTGGGTTTACATGTATGATGTAAACAATAGTAGGCGTGGTGTACACGCTCTGCTAGCTTTAGATTTGTTTAATGGGATTTTAGAGGAATTCCTAATGTAAAATGACACTAACATTTTTTTGGCTTACAGGATTGACTGTCTTATCAAAACTGTACGATCTGAGGGGTACTTTGGCATGTATAGAGGTAAGATTTGCTAATTTATGTATTTATTAACAAATGCCTTGAAAGGTGTAGTTACTGTATATAGATTATGTAGATTGTACATAGATTTGTAGTATAGCCCCCTATATGGCATGATGGGTACACCTGAATAGACTTTGGGAAATAAAATGACGTAAGTTGGCTGGTGACTGTTTAATTCAGTCCATGCCAGTTGGTTTAAATTTGTAGTACTAAAGTAGTCTAGAGAAAAGGGTAAGATGCAGGCTTTTACTATAGGTTTTTCAGTGTTGCCATTTATCAACCAGACTAGTGCACAATTCTTATTGCTTAACCCTCTGATGAATGGAGAGGAGACCAAGTAATTTTTACTGTTCAGGATGTCATGTAATATCCAAACATTGTTGTGTGTTATCTGTTTCTCTTTTACATACATACCTACATACATACATACATACATATACATATACATACAATTGCATAACTTTCTTAAAATGCATACTTTTGGAATAAAAGTATAGAGAAAGTATTCTTGCATTAATTCTGTGCTTTTGTTCTAATACTTAATGCATCAGAGGGTTAATTTCACACATGTTATCAAATAAGACATTTGATAGATGAGCTGATTGGCCTCAGTTTTGCTGTAGACTGGCACAAGATCTGTAGTTTGGTGGAGATTGGAGTCGGTGATTTGTGCCGGGTCTCCGTTTCTGTGAGGAATGCTGTTGTTTGCATCTGTGTTTTTCATGTTACAGACGTGGGTCCCCGCTGGGATAGTGAAGGCTAGCCGATAAGGCGCAGCCACGCTGGAGGCAAATCATTTATCATGGTTCTTACCCACTCTGCTCTTACAAATAGGCACCAATTTTATTATTTTACTTAAAGATTGTTGTTGTATCATTTTGATTCTATTTATTTGAATTCTTTGCTTCTTATTTCTTTTGTAGTTGTAATTTTATCCACATTTCCTCACTGTCTGTGATCTCGTCTCATTCAGGACTAACCCATCTTGCCATGTTCTGTAAACATCTAGACCTGTCTTGTTGATCTCTTGCTTTTTATTTTTTTTTATAACATTATTTTTTTTAACTATTCTTCATCTTTAAAGACTGTGGTTTTGTTAGTAACATGGTCTTAGTTTTCTTTCTGGAATGTGCCTGCTTTTTTTTCTCACTATATTTCTCTACCATCTCTGACAATTAGTTAAACATTTGTTTTGTTTAATTTATACAAATATTCCCTTTCATCATCATTTCCATAAGCTTTGCTTACACCGTTACTGTCTGTTAGTTCCATATTTATGTTGCAATGGTATTACTAGATATGGACATGTCATATCTGTTTTGATGGTGGTGGGGAATGTCATGTACTGATCTGTGACCAGTGACCATGTGGATGTTCTTAACCCTCTGTTTGTTTGTCTTTTAGGTGCTGCGGTTAATCTCACATTGGTCACTCCTGAGAAGGCCATCAAACTGGCTGCCAATGACTTTTTCAGATACCACCTTTCTAAAGATGGGTACGTTTGTACATGCTGGTGTATATATTTATGAGCCCTAACAACTACAGTGTGAGATTTGTGGGGTGTGATGTTATTCTGAATGGCTAATCTTCGTCTTGTTTGTTGCAGGAGAGGGTTGACTGTGTTAAAAGAGATGTTCGCTGGTTGTAGCGCTGGTATGTGCCAGGTTATCATCACTACTCCAATGGAGATGCTGAAAATTCAGATGCAGGATGCTGGGAGACTTGGTAATTAGCAGTTTTTACTTAGACTTCTGTAGAGTGATATATTTAGGAGAAAACACATATTGACATGCAGTGAACAATATATAATTTTCTGATGCTCTGTACAGCTGCACAGCAAAGGAAGCCAGGAATCATCCCTTCCAGTAGACTGGCAACCACAAACACGGTGTTGAGTCGCTCCTATAACGTGGTGCCCAGCTCCACACCCCGAGCTGTTTCTGCCACACAGATCGCAAGACAGTTGCTGCATACTGAAGGAATTCAGGGCCTCTACAAAGGACTTGGAGCAACTCTGTTGAGGTAATGAACTGCAAAATAAATGCTCCTTTAAATGTACAATATGTTGCATATAAATGTAAGAAGCTAATTTTTTCTCTCTTTCTTGTTCGTTCTTCATTCAGAGACGTACCTTTCTCAGTTGTGTACTTCCCGCTTTTTGCTCATTTGAACAAATTGGGTAAACCCTCCCCTGACGAAACGGCGCCATTTTATTGGTCGTTTGTTTCCGGCTGCATCGCGGGTTCCGCAGCTGCTGTGGCCGTTAACCCATGTGATGGTAAGTTGCTTGCTTTTTTTCTCTCTTCACACACTCGTCTTTTTGGCGCCACCTTTTGTAAACGCAAAAGCTTACTGGTTTTTCCTGTTCCTCTTTGCAGTGGTTAAAACCAGACTGCAGTCTTTGAACAAAGGCGCTAGTGAAGAAACCTACAGCGGCATAGTTGACTCTTTCAGGTAACCATTCAGACATGAGCCTTTAAAGCACAAGAGTTCATGCATTTTAGTCATGTGAACTTTTAGTTCGTGTATGATGCATATGCAGGTTGTCTGCCAACTGTGGTCTGTATTTCTTTCTACAGGAAAATCTTGAAGCGTGAGGGACCTTCTGCTTTTCTGAAGGGGGCGGGCTGCAGAGCTCTTGTCATCGCTCCACTGTTCGGCATCGTGCAGGTCATGTACTTCATCGGCGTGGGAGAGTTTATCATGAGCCAGTCCTCCTTGAAGCTAATCTCTGACTGAACAGACTCCCAGTACCCCTAAGAGTCACAGTGACCGTGGCAGCTACACAACTGTACATATACAAAGAATGAACTTTAATCAAGATTGTGAAGTTGTTACGAAAGGGCGACTTCACTCTGATTAAGTTCCTAAAGGTTTTTCTAGCCTTACTGCACTTCCACTACTGGCTCAGTTTTGAGAGCTCTGGGCAGAATTTGCACTTGTCGGTAAGGTCACCTATGAAGAAGCGCTTACGTTTTACAGTAGCATGTGAAAGTTCCCCCGCAAGTGAGGGAGGCTGGTGTTGCTGTGATGACACTACAATCAACTCTGATCCGTTTCTCATTGGTGTTCTTTTTTTTGTTTTGTTGTATATTTCCACGTTGAACGACCTTCTTCCCCATCTGTTATTTCAGTGTCCGATGTTAGTATGACTTTCAGTGTCTGCTTTTGGGTGCCTGGAATGTTTTAAGTGTTCATACTTGTTTATATGTATAGTAGTAGTTTTGGCGGATGTCATTAAGGGTTATGGACTGTCCTCATTTCAATTCTTGAGTTTTGGCTTCATAGCCTCAAACATGTAAAACCATAATCCTTGGTGACTTCCTAAAAGACTTAATTTAATGCATATTATATTTATGCAACATATATATTTGCAATTGTTACTTTGCATTTTTTGTATCATTTGATGGACCAGCACATACGTTACAATCGTTTATTGGGATTTTGAATCCCAACGCACGAGTCATTTTAGCCTTAAATGAACATGGTGGACTACACTCTTTGTAGGGTTAGAGAGACTCTGGATGTTTAAGTGCTGTGTATAACTATACAGTATTAACCATACACGTCTACCCATAATGTGACACGTCAATGCAACATGTATTATTTTCATGAAATACTGTGATGCAACATTGCATAAATAAAACGCATGTAAACTCTGTAAGCTACAAATGTCAGTTTTAATTTTCAGGGCTTGCTTTGCCCGGTGACCACATTTTCTCATTTTAAAGCAATATACATGCAACACAATGCTATAAAATGCCATAAAAATTGTTTGGCCAAATTGCAAGTATTTTGAGCATCTAAACGTGACAACTTTAATGCTAACAGGAACTACAAACCTAAATGTGTTATACTGCACATTTATAATGGGTTTTGTCAGAAAGGCACAGAGACAAAGCTAATGGGTTCTATTCTTGTGCACCAGTTAAAAAAAAAAAAAAAAAGGCAACGGTTGCAGAATAATGTTAGCCGAGGTGTTGGACTGGGTTTTGGTTTTGTAGCGGTTATTTTGAACATCCCAGCAACTAGTTTGTGTTTAATAAAGGTTAAACAAATGATACAAAGTCAACATGAAACATTCATTAACATAACCGAACAGGAAAATATATTAAAATAGTCATTTACATTTCATGTTGAATTCATGGGCAGACTATTCTTCAATAGTTTTAGTTAAATGTCTTAAAATACTGAACCCGTTCCTCTGCGTCATCCAGTATTCGGGCGATGCTGCAATTTAGCATATCAAAGTCTTCTGACAAATATTGAAAACCAACAATAACATGCAAAAAAGCATAAACATTTCATCCAAAAGCCATGATCTAAAATCCATAGGTTAGCACAGAAAACCTGATCTAGTTCACACGATAAATACAAGAAATCATTAAAAAAGAACATTTAAAATGCAGAGGCATCAAAGAGCTTATCTACATCAGTAAGAATATCTCATCCAGACCTGTGAGGAGACTCGCACAAAGCCAAAGCTGGAAAATTGAATGTACACAACCTTGAAGTTTCCCCTTGTGGTCATATCAATCCGTAATAAATAACTAGCCAAACTAAATGTAAAAGTTAATTGTTACAGTATCAGTAATGGTCTATGCAATCTTAAACAAAGCTTAAAAGAGAAAACAAAGACAATGCCATTTACAAAAATGTATCATGAGAGCCACACTGCATTATGGGAGTTGCACCCTGTACCCATGACTGAATGTGATGGTCTGATGAGGTCAAGAAGATGGGCTTTGAGAGACAGTCCAAGTGGGCGAGAGGGGAACCGTGAGGTTCCTAAATAACTTCCCTGCTGTTCCGGATGGCACAACATAGAACCATGCTGAAGATCATGCCAATGATCTGTCAACAAAACAGCGAGGGAACATTAAAACGTAATGTACATGTTACAGGGTCCCAAATGTATTTGAACACTCAGGCAAAACATTGAAATGTCCAAAACATTTAAAATAATTGGTTAGTTTAAAATGTTATAACATTAGTTAACATTTTACCCAAAATAAAGACAAAATATATTTAGATCTGATTATTGTTAAACAAGAGGAACACGTATATAGTTGTTACTGTATGTTAATGCAGACCTGCCAACCTGTACGCATTTTGCGTAGCAGGTACGCATTTTGACCTCAAAGTACGCTGGTACGATTTGTCACGTACGCAAAAACCTGGCGACGCCTCTGCCGCGCGCAGTACTCAAAACAAGCAACAGGAAAAAAAGAAGAATATGACCAATCATAGCGCCGGGTTCATCCACCAAATAGAAAGCAGGGATGATTGACAAGTCGTATAGCCTATCAATAACAAGATTCTGCCAATCGACGAAACCACATCCTGTGTGAGCCCCTTTCAACCGCACTTTCTGGCGAAGAGTCAAGACGTCAGAGCCCTAAGGTGAACGGGTCGGGGTGGAGGTGGAAAGTTGAAATGTTGAATTAGCTTAATCCTATAAAGTCGACGATCTTGCGGGCTGCTTTCATAACGTGCACTTGACCACAAGATGTGCTAACAATATTTCTTATTTATAAATGAGCGCTTACGAAAAGTCACCATGATTCTACCATGTAAGTTACCATATAGGCACCGATTCCGCTGGTGGATTCAAACCATTCAAACACTAATAACGTGCATTTATATCTGCGAGAGAGCATCCAGTTTCGGTCACATAAAACGGGCGTGCCGGTGTAAAGGATATCCGAGCGGAGAGGATTCAATGCACTCTGCAGTAACGCGTCAATAAAAAATGTCAAAATAATAAGCATCAAATTAAGTTTTAACAACTTTATATTGGTTAAAATGAATGGAAAATATATCTCGTTTATCGAACACCCACGTGATCGGCGCCTATGCCATGTACTATACTGTAGTGCAGTTAAGTTTGATAGAAGAATAAAATGAATGACAGACATGCAGTAGATAGCAGTATTGTCATGTTTTGGTTGTATTTTGAGCAGTTTACTCTAAAATACTGTCCTAAAGGGATAGTTAAATCAAAAATTAAAATTCTGTCATAATTTACATAACCTCATTTTGTTCCAAACCTATATGAGTTTCTTTATTGTGTGGAAGAGTGTTGGTAACCAAACAGTGGCTTGTCCCAACTGGCTTCCATTTTTTTTATCAAATTTGTTTTCTCAAAATAAAAAAATAAAATCACAAAGGTTAGGAAGATGTGCGTCAGAACTGCTGAATCATGCATTTTGCATAAAAACCTGTGTTCGGCTGATGGTACTCAAAAAACATTTCCGAGGTTGGCAGGTTTGTTGATGTGATAAACTACACCAATAGTTACGTCCAACAGTCACATTCAAACATGCATATTATTATATTATATAATATGAACACATCTATAATGGGATTTTGTCAGAAAGACACAAATCCAACTAATGAGTCCCCTTTTTGTGCACTGATTTTAAAAATAAAAATAAATGATAAAAGGGAAGCAACACAAAAGAAATGCAACAGTTAACACAAAACATTTGCTACCATAATCAGACACAGTAAAACCAGAAAGTATGAACTGAAAACGCCTAAGGTTTCAGCGGTAACTCCTAACTCTGAAATGTTGAAGTCAACGGTCTAGTTGGCAAATGCAACTTGGATATCTAAAGCAATGATTTGTACATTCCAGTGTTTGGGCTCCCTGTGCATGTTGTACATAAAATGCAACCGATATAGTAATTCAACTTAATGTGAAAATTACACAGTCCAAACTAACTCTTACCATAACTCCAGCAATGCCAATGCCAACATATCCAATGATGAAGAGCTTTTCAGTGAGGAAGTCCTCTATAGCTTTCAAACAATCCTTAGCAAAAAAAGAAATGTGTCACCAACTCATGTCACCAACATTTTTTTATTTGTCTTTAAACGTATTGTTGGTAACACAATTTGTTAACATTAGTAAATGCTTTAGCTAACACGAACAATGAAAATACATCTACAGCATTTATTAATTCAGTCATTTTATTTTCAGAATTTAGTAACACATTTTTAAAATCTAAAGTTAATGCACAGTTTAACCAACTTGAACTATTGCTCAATGTTAGCTCAATAATGCATTTACTAATGTTAACAAATACAACTTTATTGTCAAGTGTCACCATTTTACAGCACATTTGATTTGTTCGACTCTTTAACTCTCTTTACATTGTATGATTTATTAACTATTCATAAAATGAAATATGCACATCTATCAAAGCACAATATAAAAATAAAATGTACTACTGATATTAATGTTAATGCACATGGTGCATTGCTTGAATAATTTATTTTAATGGGCTATAACAGTGTATTTGTATGTAGTTGCAGCGTGAACTTGACAACTCAAGAACAATGTGATCACCTTCCGCAGCCGATCGATGCGTCTGCCTGCCCGCTATAAATAAAAAGCTGGCGCCTTTCTGCCCCTCTGGGCTTAGAAGATCAAGTGACTCATGGGACATCTTGCTACTGTCTGCTTTATTACTCTCTCACCTTTTGCACCCACCAATCCCACTTTTTTACGCTGTGGAGAACATGGGCGCCACCTAAAGGGCTGTGATAGAATTGCCCTCTTTTTAGAACGTAAGATGACTTTTATGTGTGGCTGGGAAAACTTATCACGGCATTATCTTTCGTGTTTTGTGTTAGATTACATCCTTGTTCAGATGATATACACACACATAACACAATATTAAATGTTGCATTTAAAGATACCTTCTCGGAGCTGTCAGCGGTACACAAGGTAGGAGGACGGGTTTCTTCGGTCCCACAGCAATCGAGCTGTGAAATGAGAAGAACACAGAGAACCACAGTGCCTCCATGGCCACAGATCATTGACTACAAGTGTGTTTGTAGAAGAAACGCGTGACCTACCACGGTGTGATACGCAGTTGTAATAAAGGTTGCGTTGTCATTTTCCATAATAGAATTGTAATAGTTTTGAACTTCCTTAACGACCTAGTAAAAAAACCACAAAACAAACGTCCTCCGGCTCATATCACATCATTAGATGACAGGTATTGTAATATTTCTAATATGTGTATGCAATACCGTATCCTTGTTCAGAAAGCCAAAAACCCCGGCAGCAACTTCTGCACCAAAGATCACCAGAAGACAAGCGAAGAACTGGACATTAGAGAAAAGATGTCACATGTGTAAATAAGCAATAAGATTACTATTACTAAATCAAGTTATTGTAATAGCAACATGATATATCTCAATGTAAATGAAAGTAATAACAGCTGAACTAAATAAAAATAATTACTACATAATATTCTTATAAAATATTCTCAAGCTTTTAGGAAAGGCTTCACCAAAATTGCAAAAAAAATCATCAAAATAATAATGGTAAATGGCCTCTATTTACCAGTAACCTGCACTATCTACAGTAGCTGACCAATTGAAACCATTCATGAGCAAAAAGACCAGAAATATTTTCAAAAAATAAACAATGACTTGCGAGTGGTACAATGTTGCCAAAAATGTAGAATAGATCAGAAAAGTGCTGTCGTTCAGCATGAGAACAGTGTAAATGTATTTTTGGTGAAGCACTTTTTCATTGCCAGTTCCACAGTTCTTACCCACCGATCCAAGAAGACACTGGGACTCTTTCACAGCCCCGAAGCATCCGAAGAAGCCCACCAACATCATGACCCCCCCTGCTCCGATCAGGATGTACACGGCTGTCAGGAGAACACAGTACAGTGTCATGTTTTAAAGAAAGAACATTTACGGATCCTCACACACCACAGCATGCAGTTCAATACATCACCAGATGATGGCAGAATATAAACATGTCATGTGATGATTGTGAGAAATCACATTCATATTCTGCTCATTGAAATGAGATTGCTAGATGACAAGAAACATTTCTGGCTAAATGTTTTTGTAATGGCAACTCATCCTCATTTACAAAGACAAAAATGGAAATAAGAATTATTGTCTCTCTTATGGGTTTTCTAGTAAACTAAAAAAACACGCTGTGGTAATGAAAAACTTAAAATAAAAAGCAAAAAAATTAAATAACCTAACAAAGGAGATGGAGAACATAGTTTTATTAGGAAATATATCATTATAAATATGATTTAAATAATATGTATTTATATATTTCAATATAATATTTTATATATAATACATATTATAATTACATAAATAGTTATGTATTTATATAATAAATATGTATACACGTTAATATTTTGTATTTCAATATAATATTTAATGCTTTATATAGAAATTATTCAATATTAATTACATATAATCAGATAATATTGTATATAAAATAATATTAAAATATCTCAATATTATTAAAAGTACTTAAAAGGATTAAAGGTTGTATGTTTTAATATACTTATTATTATTAATGTCTGTAAAGATTCAGTTCTTCAACTTAATGTGAGAATAAACATTTAAGAATTTTAGGAAACATTTTCGACCAAACTGCTGAAGCAAATTATGTTTTCTCCCCCTAATACTCTATAATGTATTGCATTTTTTTTCAAATGTGCAATAGGTGCATGCATATATGTAACATGGGCTATAAAAAAAAGGTTACTTGATTTTTTTATAAAGAAATCCTGACTGCTATCGTGTTAAAGAATATTAAGAAATAATCTTATAGTATACAGTGCTTATACAGACTACAGTGGGATTAGCAAGAATTTTAATCACTGATCTACAATCAGTTTCTCTATATGGTGGTTTATGCAGGTGGATGACTAAGAAACAAACCCGTCATTTCTTATTTTAGATGGATTCTGTAAGCGTTTCCTGACAGATGGTCCGAATCAAAACCACCTACACGTGTTTGGTACTTTCCTATGTTTCACATACAGTAGTCTGAGCGAGAAAATAAGATATAATGAAGTTGAAAGCCTCTCCAGTCTACTGGTGTATTACTGACAATAGAAGGGTCAAAGGTCACAGAAACAAACAACAGCCACAAGCTTAACCAGTGGTGCCCTGAGAGCCAAATCGTATTCATCACCAACATCCACTCGATGTGCTCAGAAAAAGACTCCAAATGTATTATGCAGACAATTCAACATCCTGGCAACCAAATCTGGGAACATAAGACTGCTTTTAAAACTCTACTGTAAACAACATGCTTGACATTTTATTACATAACGTGTTTCCAGAACAATAAGTGGTGTTTTCTATGGCAAAGTATACTTTTTGAACCTTTCTGAGCGATTCGATATATAATATTATATTCCTGATGCACGATAAAACAAAAAATGGTGTTCTGTTGCTTTCTGTATGTCAAATAACATCCCCCTAACCGAACCCAACATGTTACCAGTAGAGACCCACAGAGATATTTCCCAAAAATTCCCATTAAGACCATTAAATCCATTGAATTTCTTTCATTTTTTCTTTTGGTTTTTTTTCAGCACGTCCCATCTGAAGATGTCACATTTATCTTATTTTAGACACTCGTCTTTAGGGAACCTTCACCGTCTTGTTGTCATCTCCTTCTCTTTCCAATTAGCTCACCATGGCAACAATCCGGTCACCCCGGGCACAGGGCGCTAACACGGCTGCTTTGCCAGAATCACTCGAGACTGCTGTTGCCAGGTTGGCGCTAACTCCCCGGCGAACAGCTACGCTCCCTCGGCACAATCCCTGCAACACTTTAAGCTACGACTGCGAGAAAAGATCAACAGATCTGCCACACGAACGTACCTGACCTCCCACTTTACTGTGTTTAAAACTGCCATCCCGGTACGCAAAAAAAATGCATCGTCTTAACCTTTGTTCCTTTAGGGTTGAGAAAAGACAAGAGTCACAACACACCGTAATTAATCCCCCCGGGAATAAATAATGTTGTTTTCCTGAGACAAGACAAAGGAGAGTCCTCTGTGAGTTCAGCGAGATGAAAACATCAAGCCGTAACTCCTCCTGACTTCCCAATTGCCAAATGGATGGAAAACAAGGCGAACATAAACAGCCCTTCTGCTCTCCTTATACAGTAATACTGAACATTTCTAAACAAGCCATATGTAGCCGAGGATGGAAACGTATATATATATATATACACTATACAGTATATATGTTTCCAGCAGAAGCATGTTGGGAGGAAATGTTTTGTTCTGGTGCATCTGCGAATGCTTTACATCTTTTCTCACCTCTCATCGTTCTCTTCATTTTGCTCTGATGTTGTGCGACATGAAGGAAAGGAAATAATCTACATTTATTAATACAGTTGTTCAAATGTTACTCCATTAAGAGGGTTTACAAGACCAGTCAAGTCACGTCATTGTGTTGAGCGGAAAGACCAGAAACCCGATAATTATGTGCAAATAAACAACTTTAAACACTGCTTTAGAACCACTGACCCCATCGATATTCTCACTTTAAATAAACAAACGTAAGGCAAAAATGACAAGTGCAATGAGGTGTATAGGGACACCGGCACCAACCGGCTCCTGCTGGGACGAATCCAAAGTTGAAGAAGAAAAAATGACCCTCTTCTAATTATTTATGGCATTTCCTATGAGAATTCAGCTCTAGTCATTAGCCTCGATTCGTTCATTAAGGCTAAAACTCAATATCACATAAACCATTACTGAGGCCATTAGGGCCCTATAATGTAGATGGGCGATTTGAGCCCGAAATTGCTTTTGGAGAACGGTGCGGTGTTGTGCTTTTGTATAAAACAGCAAAGTATGGTCTGTATATGTTCAAAATACAAATACATAAGTACAAATATACCTTTATATACAGTATATTGACAAATGTATATCAATAAATCATGTTAAATATATCGATGTATTTAAATATATCTATGTATATATATATTATATGTAAAAAATGTACAGGATGTTTATGATTTTGCTGACAGTAGCAAATATCGATAAGATATATAATAAATGAATAAATAAATCATAATGTGCCATATATCAATTCCAATATATCTTTATATACATCCTCTTGACTAGTAGGATATTTATGGATTTCCTGGTATAGTAGTTAAATATCATTCTTTATATTTAATATAGCAAAAAACATTAACTTGCTAATAGATTTATATATAAAAATAAATATTATCTATACATCTTTAAATAAAGCATGTTGAGGATATTTAATTATTAATAATAACAGTAGAATATTTATGTTTGTATTTGTGTATTATATTTATATGTATATAATTATATTAATGCACATAAATATCATTACACCAATATATGAACACAAATATTTTTTGATATACAGTCTGTCTAACTTTACAGCTCATTAAATAACTTAAAAGCATGAACATTTTCCGCAAGTTTAGTCATTCATCCACAGAGTGGACAGTGACATTTCAATTACTTGGAAATGTAATTGAATTACATTTTCATATAGGCATTTGGCAGATGCTTCTATCCAAAGCAACTTCTAAAAGAGGAGAGCAAAAAAGTGATTTATCCTAGGAGGCAATAATATAAAATATTCAGCAATACAATTGGTTTCTATTAAATATGAGTATTCAGCACATTCCTGTCAAGTATTCATGGAAAATATTGTGTAATGTCGAAGTGGACCAGACTTTACGACAACTATATAAAGACCATCATTTGTCTTATGTTTACAAAACCAACATCAACTGTTTACATAAACATCCACGGGGCTTTAACTGACAACTCACCAATGAAGAAATGTACAGGTGCATCGGCATCAAGGAGGGAGACGGTGTTTGAGTCAAACCTCAGCCATAACCCCACGGCCAACACCAGCGAGCCGGACAGCTGCAAACAAGAGCCATACAAATGAGAAAAACCTCAAACTCATGGCTCAGTAAGTCAGATCACAGTTAACAAGAGGAGAACGCATTGACTTCTGCGGTTTTAATCTGTTCATGTGTCATTGATTTGAGAACAGGATACTCTGTAATTTGCCCTGTAATTTTAACTAAAGGGATACCCGTCACGAAAATAGAGCATTGATTGAAATTCTGCAAGATGAAGTGTTTGTGCGCTGGAAATAACTTTTGGTTGTTTTTAGCAGGGATAGTGATTCTTCTTTTACTCCTATACGAACTGTGCCATAATCTCCATTCTCCAGTACAAGAAATGAACTGAAAGAAAGTCAAATCCATTTGGATTGGCATGAGGGTCAATTGAGAGAATTTAGGTTTTTTTTTTGAGTCTTTAAGTGTCACTTTAATGTTCAGAAATCGTTTGGCGTCACTGCAGTCATTCCTGTGATGAACATGCAGGCTGTGCCAGTCTAAAGTTCCACTGGGATCCACTATCCCCTGGTGCCATCCCCTGCCCCCTCATGCCCAACCGACGCAACACCAGGACATACAACTGCACAGGACAACGACCCACTTCTTTTTTTGCCTGCGCTCTCCAAAACAAAGGCCTTGCTGTCCAGCAGTAAAACCACACTACAGATAAGGGATGACTGAAGCCACTGTGCCCTGCGTTACATTGCTCATACGCTAACCGTTTAAGGCAATCTAATGTGACCATTAGAGCAATAACAACATGACAGTGTAATGAAGAATGGGAGGAGCGACTTGCGCTCTTTAAAGGATTCCTGTAACAGCGGGCTTACAGCAACATCTTTCAGATAACTAAAATGGATTAGAAAATCATTTGAAATATTTTTTAATACATTTCTACTACCGCAACTGGTAACTTTTGGCTCTCTATCGCCATACTACATTTCGTTGCCCTGTACTTGTACATGTGTAATGACAATAAAGTTGAATCTAATCTAATCTCTGTTTAAAACAAAATTGCAGGTTACTTAACATACTCTACAGGGGTTAAAATCAAATGATGTCAAGCAAACATTTCCTGCAAAATCGCAACCAGCGGCTCAAACTATAAATCAATTTTGATTTGTTTTGTGCCAAAGAAGTTACATATTAAAAGTGCTGTGCGTAATATTAAGGAACAGAAATGCAATACAATATACATAATTATGTGTTCAGAGGTGTATAAAGACCTTACATAATGAAGCGTTATGTTTACATGACCTTAGAATGAGCTATTTCTATCTACATACACTGCGGGTCCCCTTACATAAAATTCGCCATGTTGTTTCTACAGTAGCCCTAAACAAAGAATTTCATAAATATGTTATCTCCTTCGGCAAAGAAGCGGAAACATGACGACATCTTTGTCCTGTGTCAGCTACCGTAGTGGTTCGAAAGAGAGAGAAGAGCGGTGGAGTGAGCCCTTGGTATAACCTCACCGCTAGAGGCCGCTAAAATTCACAAACACAACCTTTAATATAGAGAGAACTAGAAATAAGCGATTTGTATTTTGATTTCTCTAAACATCTTTATTTTTCTTGCATCATAAATATTGTTTGTTAAGGCAACATCGGCACAACCAATAACGTGAATCTGGAGTCGGACTAACTGTTTGTCCAACCAATGGAAGGTTTGTGAAAAATGACATGCTTCATCTTAAACGTGTATATTACAAAGGTCTAGCGAAACTTGCAGTTTAGACAGTGATGAATTCATGCTTATAAAGCACTTGTACTTGTCGATGATCTTTGTTCCATGCTGTAAAACCATTGAATATATACTATATAACATTTTACAGCCTCTAAAATTATTCTCTGTTGATTCATGAATGATCTTTGATGATACGACAAGCCTGTTAATCGCAAAAAGGAATCTCAACAACCTGTAATTCAGTGAATATAAAAATGTTGAATACAGCATTATGGCAGGTACACTTTCAATAGTTGTTTGACGCTAAATCTGAACGTATTTCTCCATTCTTTAAAGCGAAGAACTGCATAACACCATGAGAAATTTTAAAGCCACTTATGGTGGATTGTGTAAAGATGATTATTTCTTACAAATTTGTATTTATGTAAAATGATCTTGCTGCTATGTTTATTTTTTCCCTCCAAAAGGCAAATTATTTCTTATACTTGTAAAAACAGATCTGCAATATTCATATTAACTACTTTCTATTGTGCACATTCTGTTCAGTTTTGCTTAAAGCATGCAGCACCTCTGTTTCGCTCTATTAAAGAATAGACAAAAAAAACAGGTTTGGGACATGGTGAGGGTTAACGATAACTCTCGTTTTGGGGTAAACGAATCCTTTAAACGTTATTTTCAGCTCGTGGAGATATAACAGAAAACTACAGCAGATGACAAACAAAAACAAATGGTGTTAAAAACAAAACGATTCAGACGTTTTGAAACAACACATATTTACATTTACATTTATGCATTTGGCAGACGCTTTTATCTAAAGAGAGCAAAACATTTGCGCTGTAAATAACTGTAGGCTATAAACAAATATCTATATGCATTGGGTTGTATATGTATATATTATTATTTGAATCATTTTTCATCATATATGCACAAACACTTCACGCGCCAAATGATGCCCCCAGAAATGCGTTCTGTGTAGGGAACGCTTGATTTTAAAACACGGCCGATGTTTGTTTCCAGAGATTACATAAACTATCCCAAATTTGGTGCTGTTGTTGTTAGGCAGGCAAATCCCCCGTTAGAAAGATGCATCATTGTGCTAAAGTAGACAAGGCATCACACAGACGTCTGTTAGATCATAGAGAAACAGGTGCCAAAAACGCATCCCGACGCATCTACATCTGCGTCCACGCATTTCATTATACATCAAAGCATGCGTGACATCATCACGCGCATCGCGTCTCCGCCAGTCTCAAACGAATCGCCGCACTTACCCAAAATATGAAGTTGAAGACGAAGAGTAAGTATTTGACGCATTTCATGCAGCCTTCCACTTTGCTCATCCTGCCTATTGTTTCGGTCCGCGCGTTCTCCGTTTCGACCAAAATGTTTGCGCAGATCTGCAGGCCCGTCTCCGAGATGTGGGTCAGTAATATTAATCACGCACGAGTCGCAGATGATGAACCGCCGACAACAACCCGTCGCGTCTTGCGTGTGCAGTGCGCGAGGTGAGGGAGCGCGGATGAGCACCGCCCATTGATCCGGGCACAGGACAGGGTGGGTGCGCGCGATGCTTCCCGCGTTTCGATAGATAGATAGATAGATAGATAGATAGATAGATAGATAGATAGATAGATAGATAGATAGATAGATAGATAACATTATTTTCAAACACAGTGTACGCCTTCTTGATGCTCGCAGACATTCAGGGTATTCATTATAGAGTTTCTTTCACAAGGTTTGTCTCATTACACAATCCATCAGTCACAATCACTGTCCTGTCATTGCTGAGAGGAAGCCATTGTCTGCTGGGTTTGAGGTCAAGCTCTGGTCGTGCTGAGATAATTTTAAGATAATGTTTCTCATTTTTAGCTAAGAAAATAATTACAATTTACTAAACATATCCAAACCCACATACGTTTGTGTATTTGTACTTTCGCTTTGACATGAACCAGACATTACATACAACATTAGTTGTAAAGAAACAGACGCTTGAAATTGCCTGAAATTAAATCATATTTGGGTCAATGAATTGAGCTCTGGTTTGTAGGGGGTTTGTTCCCATGTTTTGGTATAAACCTTAAAGGGGCTTTAATACAATGATGTCAAAACACAAGAGCTGTGAACAACCTTGCTGCATCTCTCTCTCTCTCTCTCTCTCTCTCTCTCTCTCTCTCTGTAGACTTTGTTGATTCAAGGAGTTGTCCAAACAAACAAAAAACTGAATATGGCAGGCATTTCTATAGCCACAACCTTTTTTAATAGTACTTAAAAACTTAAACTCATTTGCACAAATGAAGATTCATGTGGTTGGTTTGGCTTTTCCTATGACCTTTTAAACTAAACTAAAATTATACTTGGTCATCTCTTTATGTGGTTTAATGTTCTAAATCAATTTCGTTGATTACTAGGTTAGTCAAGCGCATAGTTTCACATGAACACATTTCTATAGAGAATAAAATCATTTATCAAACAAAATAAAAAATGTTTTGTGTGTTAACTGTTTGAAGAGATGTGACCAAAACATTAACTGAGAACATTGCTCCCTCTAGTGGTAAAATGTGTGAAATACGATATATAGGACAAATGTTGAATTTTAGTTAACTAAAAATTATAATGTATTTATAATGCTACAATTTAAGGGACATTTACATGAATTTGAACATTTATGGTTTGTTTTACCTTGAAAGTTGAGGCCATCTAGTGTCCCGTCCCCTGAGAAACACTGAGAAAAAAAAACTTCTCTTTTCCTTTTCTAATGTTCTCTGTATATTTGCTAATACCATCTTAACATTGTATTTTGTATTACTGGCACTTCTCGTGAATATTGCGAATCGCTTGCTGTTTTTCTCAGTTGTAAGTCGCTTTGGATAAAAGCGTCTGCCAAATGAATAAACGTAAATGTAAAAGGTGTAATCGAAACCATTGTTTGATATTTATATATATTTTTTATTTAAAAATCATTTAAGAAAAAAAGTATAATTAATCAAAACCAGATGTTTTTGGAATGTCAAGAGTAAACATGCGGATGAACCACTAGGGGGCGTCAGTTCTCCTTTTTCTCTGTACATATTTGAATACGCTGTTGTCTCTAGACTTTAAACCGCTGAATGCTTGTGTAAGCTTTGTGGAAACCTTTAACCTTTCAGAAATAAAAACATAATTCCTACACAGTTGGCATGAGGAGAGCGTAGGCTTGTTTGTAATTTTTACAGTATGTCAGTACAATGCACAGTTCATTGATCTCATTATTATTTGTTGTGAATAAACCAAAAGGCTGAGGCTGTCTTGGATTGGTTGCTGAAGTTTCTCCATAGGGATCTGTCCTACAAACAATCACAGGCACGCTTGTGTTTTCCATTAGCATGAAAACTCGCTCATCGTACATCGCGGCTTGCAAATCCTCGAGTATACAGAGCCGTCTACATTTACATTACATTTACATTTATGCATTTGGCAGACGCTTTTATCCAAAGCGACTTAACATTACATTGTACTATCAAAGTCTAAAAAATGGTCGTAATCGCAAAGCATCCAGAAAGTTTAAAATGTCAACCTTTTAGCACCGTTTGACCCTCACTATCACACTATACAAACATGCGTCGTCGAAGGACCTCATACCGGTCCATTATTTCACCCGACCTTTGACCCCTCAGGCATCCAGACATGACCTCATCATTTGACCATGCACCTGACCTTTGACATGAAGTCTCGCTGTGTTTACACAATCAAACCTGAGGTCGGTCTAACAGACCACAATCCATCTGTTCTTCTGAGGCTTCCACATGCCGCCTAAACAAATGTATTCAAACCGATTGTAACGAAACACCTGTTTGTAGTTGCTCGAATTGTTTTTTGAGGATTTACACTTTCTGGGCCATTTTTCTTGGCACCGTGTGGCCTCTGGAAAGGGAAGATCTAATACATTCCAGCGCAGGTCCTGCTCCATGTGTTTTTGCTTCGAGTGTGAGAGGCGCACCATCTGCTTCATTGGCCCTAGCAAGATTTTAAGAAACTCGTCGGCTTTCTTCGAGTATGTGACCAAACGTCCTAACTGTTTTGAACTTTTTCCTTTTTTTGTCTGATGACTAAGAGTGACGTCATGGCAGGGTTACAGCATTTCCACGGCATTAAAAGACCATTAAAACATGATCTAACTTCTAAAGGTTTACACTGAGAAGACACGTTCAGGAAAGTTTAATAGCAGACATGTGAAGCTCTTTATGGGTAAATAACTTTCATCATATTCTTCACTAAACCGTTTGTTATTGGAGCTGTAAGGTTGTTAAAATGATCCTGTTGAGATTAAACTTGTTTTATTTTTAGGTAATGAACCTCTGAATGTATTAAGGCTGCACGATATATAAAAACCAATATGCATATTTCAATGTTTTGCTGGTAGTCTATAATGCATTTCATAATTTTCCTGTTTTTTATTTACAATTTAGCAGACGCTTTTATCCGAAGTGACTTCAACCTATACATTTTATCCGTATTTTTTCTTATGTCTTATGTTTTTTCTTAGGTGTATTGTACCGTTTTCTTGCTGGTTTGCAAAGATGCAGAATTTAAAAAATTGTATGTACTACAACCATAAAACATGTCCATTAAAACATGTTTAGAAGTTCTAGTGATGCTTTCTTTTTCTAAAAGGAATATGAAGCATGTATATTGGTTATATCATTTTTTGTTTTAAAATATATTTGAACAATTTAAGTTGATTTTACAAACTTAAAGCATTATCATATCGCATATTGCGTTTTTTTTAGCAAGTTATTGCATATCACATTTTCTTCAATATCGTGTAAATGTTGTTGAAAAAGCTTGAATTCACCCCGAATGTTCTATTAAAAATGACTGAACATTCTCTTTGTTTTGCCATTGGTTAGATTGTAGGTTTGTAAAATTAGTTGAATGAACATTTTCATCATTTATTCATCCTCATTGTCATTGCAGATTTATATGACTTTCCTTTCTCTGCAAAACACAAAAGACGTTTTTGTTTTGAAGAATGTTAGTGACCAAACAATTTGATTTCCATTGTATGAACACAAACCACTTAGACATTTCTCAAAGTATCTTCTTTAGTGTTCCACAGAAGAAATCATGATGGTGAATAAATGATAACAAAATTGGTCAAACTATCCCTTGAATAGTTTACACACTAAGGATCCCACGAAAAACTATACGATAATGCTACGTTTAATAAATAACAAGAAACAACAACATATTTACATGCGGTTCCACCTTAGTTCTCATACTGCTGTAGGCGAAAACAATATTCCCGAAAAGACACTCATAAAAAAGAATTAAAAAAACAATTGTGAACACTGAAGTCCAAATCCTACATTCCACTGTAGATTCCAGTGAGAAGGAGCGCGTCATATTTATCCCAGCGGACGGTCTGTTTTATGTCATGGGTTTCATTAATGCCGTGCATAAGGAAAATGTTCAGCATCAATTCGATATCACATGGACGAATTTGGATGATCAAGTTTAATATGAAAAGACCGAAGTTGAGGCCACGTTGACCTTAAAGCATCGTCTCATTGTCTCCACGATTTACGACTGAGCACGCACACACAAGCCACGTTAATCCTAATCAGTCTCCACGCTACCAGATTCTTAAATGACGTCAGCGCCCGCACGAACGTGTGCGAATTGGTACAATACGAGTTCCAATGACGCGCGTCGATTCCCAAGCACCCGGAACCTCCGGTCCTCCCGGCGCTGCACGTCGTCTCGAAAAAGTACTGCTTTTTATTGACGTTGTTAATGTTTACGTCAGGTAAGACCGTGACCTCGTTGCCAGAAATGTCTGTGGCTTTGGTTTTATTGCCCACCCAGAGGCTGACGCTCTCGCAGACGGAGTAAACTCCTCTGTGTTGAGGTTGACCCGCTCTTCTTTTGGTCCTGCTCCTTGGTTCAGAGTCGGGCGGAAGTTCGCTGAAAAGAACGCGGGGTGAGCGATACCGTCTCTTGTTGAAGAGTTTGGGATCCACGGTTGGAGCGGGGTTGGACGGGACATCGCGGCGGCCGTTCTGCGGGCAGACGTCACCTGGGCGCTGGGCAAACATCTCGCTGCAGGACAGGAGCAGCAGGGCGAGCATGGACCACCGCATGGGCTCAACGTGGCCTAATGACACAATTTTATAAATGTTGGTCAACAGATGAAACTTTTAAATAGTTTGCATGTATCATATACCTGTGAAATGTTTCCAGGTGAACTGTTTTGATCTGTGTGGCTTTAGCATAGATCTCCTCCACTCCTCATGGCACATGTATTGACCAACGTGGCATCTTCTGCTTCCAGCTCCTCTGCACAGAAATAAATATAAATTAAACAGGCCATACTTTCATTTTAAGCATTCTTAGAAAGGTGTGTAAAATATACTTGCTCATGAACAGGTTTTGCATCACATGATAGTCTTTTGTTTCAACTTCAGCAGGAGAAATACGAAGTGTATAAACAAAAAAACAAATGAAATACTGAAGCATCTCCCTTGTCATATTTCTTTCCTACGGGGAGATACACCTCATCCGCCCAAATACTGTACATTCCTTCCATTTCTAAGACTTTGGGTGCAGTCAGAAATTGTGTATGGCTGTCTTTATACGCTTCAGTGAACGTATACGAACGATTTTAAATTCTTTGAGTGAAAATTACTTTTCAAGCGTGACAACAGATCAAAATATGACAATGGTTTACACCCATCAGTCGAACAGGTGTTTTATTTCAAATTGCATTTTATTATTTATTAATCATAATGTTAAAATTGATATGCGTTGTTTATGGATTACGCATATACAAGTACATGCAAGCACATTTAATTTGACAAAAATTTTAAATGATGGATGACCACCAAAGTTTGGAAGTGGGAGAATCCCATCTTCAGCCACGACCCTTAAACTCATTATCTGTGACAGAGACAATTTAACACGTCCTGTCTGGCACAGCCGCTGATATCATGTACACACAGAGACCAGAGCCTCTCCTATCAAAACAGTCCGTTTTCATACTGCAACAGTGTCTGGGTGGCATTGCTTCCAACGTGAAACGTGAGCCCATCCGAACCGCACACACACGGCCTTATCCACGGCTTCCACGGGCCTGTGAGTTCCTGTGCCTGGAGGGCCGCTTTCTCTAGGCAGTCATGTGTGGCGGAAATGAAGCGTGGCTTTGTGTTGGCCCCGAGCCGGTGGACTAACTGTGCACTGCAGTGCACGCTGAAGATGTGCACAGAAGATCATACGTGCTTTCAAACGACCCTGTCACATTACATTAGATAATATGAGAATCACAATGGGGTTAAACGCTGGCCACATCTGTGTCAATGATGAAGCCGGTCAGAAGAAACTTCACGGTCTGCACGGTATGAAAAATAACCTGTTGAAAAGACCAGCACATGTTTTGGATGTTGGGTCTGTATTGAGAAATTAATGTAAAATGACAATAAGCATTTTTTGGCCCTGTATGGATATGCCAAAGCCAGATCTCACTGTAATGCGTAACTATTTTACGAGGTGGCTAACTTGTATGACGTGAATCGTATAAAAAAGTATTATTCGAAAAAACAACAATGATGCAGCACCCATCCCAACACAACATACAAATAAATTTGTACAAAGTAGCCACCTTGTTACGAATTTACCAGTTATTCGCATCTGCTATGTGACCACATATATTAAGACATAATTGTGCTAAAAACAGTCCAAATACAGTAATTACATCTATTATTTTTAGCCTATTACTTTACATTACGCAATGTTAATTATAATTTTCCTGTTTTATATCATTTTTTATTTCTATATTCGTATGTTTTTACTGCTAAAATGTGTTTGCTGTAAAAAAAAAAAAAAAGGCTATAGGCGGTTTCATCAGACACACGCGCTGGCCCGATGTTAACTTCCGGTGTTCAGTTTATTTTATATTTACATTTATATTTATGCATTTGGCAGACGCTTTTTTCCAAAACGACTTTCACTGCATTATACATTATACATTTGTTTCCGAGTAAAAGTGATTTAAAAGTTCTTGGAGGAAATATCAAGTATAAGATGTAGGATAGACTTGGAAAAGGAAGCATGATTTATTGCACAAAATTATGAACTTGGTTGTAATTTGGAATAAAATGATATAGGTGACATTTCATTGATTTATAAATGCTTCAAAGACACATTTATGATTGTCAATAAATCCAGGGATCTGCACACACATACTGTATGGCTGGTGTTAGACAAGGTCTATTATGAAATACGGTGATAGATTGATGGTTGATGATGAATCCAGATGGGTGACAGATGTGCTATTACGTTTCTAAACAATTAAACTAGAACAAACTATTAGGTGGCATTGAAGATGACACTATAGTCATTTTTAAGTAGTAACACAATAGCAACCACATGCAAAATATGTTAAAAGGGACCTGTTAAGTCTCCAGTGTCTTTAAAATGTGTCCAAAATAATTGATGATACCATGCCCTTAGTGGCCATTTTTGCATGGAAGCAAAAACACGTTTTCATGTTTTCAACCACATAGCAACTATACACCCTGACAATCATCCGTTACACCCTAGTAAACTACCTGCACCTGTGCAGACAGGGTCATCTCAACACAAAGCAACACACAGCACTTTCTCATGTCAAATGAAATAGCCAGAGGGTGTTTATATGTGTGGTACACAACATTTTGTTTTTGGGGTTATTGTATCTGGCATGAAAACCTCAGCGTACGCAAACAGTTTTGAAGAATGTTCACACTGCACGGTGACATACAATGTAAGTGCACGTCTAAAATCTGTCTATGTAAGAAAAATATTAATATTTGTGACCCTGGACCACAAAACCAGTCTTAGCATGAGAACATTTGTAGTAAAAGCCAAAAATACATTGTATGGGTCAAAATTTGCCATTTTTCTTTTATGCCAAAAATCAGTAGGATGTGAAGTAAAGATCATGTTCCATGAAGATATTTTGTAAGTTTCCTACCATAAATATATAAAAACTTTATTTGTGTGAGTAATATGCTATGCTAAGGACTTCATTTAGACAACTTTAAAGGTGATTTTCTCAATATTTAGATTTTTTTGCACCCTCAGATTCCTGAGTTTTAAATAGTTGTATCTCGACCAAATCCTATCCCAACAAACCATACATCAATAGAAAGCTTATTTCTTCAGCTTTTAGATGACGTAAAAATCTCAATTTCAAAAAATGTACCCATAAGACTGGTTTTGTTATCCCGGGTCACATATTATGTTATATTTTTTAATTAAAGTAAAAAATCTGTTATTGAAAAATTGACTCGCTATAAACGACGAAATTGATAGGAAAATCCATTGATAGTAAAACCAAGTTAATAAATGGACAAAAGATCCCATAATGGCTAGTTCTTTCACAAAACACCCTTCTGTTGTGCTTAGAATAAAGAATGTAAATTTTCCATGGAGAAAAGAGAATCACGTTGAAATGTGAAGACATCCGGAGAAAATGTTATCTCTCCCAACGGTAAAGCCCGACTCCACTCCACGCCGATTCAACCCACCAGCTGCGTGATTTAACAATTTCAGAAAAATGTTCCTCCAAGAAAACCGTAAATGACATCATTTACCTGGACAACAATGGAACGATGATTTATCTCAAAGGAACTTTCAGCCGTGTGCAAAACAACTTCATTGTGTTGTCATTCACGAAATATAAAAATGCTTTGCTTCTGGAATGCATTCAAATACCTCACAAGTCTTAAAATCACATTATGCTCTTAAAGAAAATTGACAGCCAGCTGCTTAACCAACCACTGTAATTGGGAAGGGAAATACCGATGTATTCAAAGTGCATTGATCAAAGGATTAAACGCATCGGATTGGTGCTCTCGGCCAAGTAAATGCTTCTGTGGGATTGCGTGCTACCGGCCCGCTCCAGCTTGCTTGGAATCCGGAGCCTAAGATGTCTCTTGTTTGCCCTCTAGACGTTACTCTGCACAAGCTATCTAAAAAGGATAATAGCAGGCAATTTAGACAAAACGTCAAGTGTCCTATTTTCCTGACACCCTTCCTGTTCCCTTTGTAGAGTTGTATGCTCGCCAATTACTGTATTACTGTTATTGAGTAACTACTGGGATTTGAGGCTTTACGACGAGATGCCTCAAATCTGCATGCTTTCAAACGAAAAACAGATGTGTTGGACGTGATGACCAAAATCATGAGGTCCTGGTGGGTTTAATGTAAATATTCTCTATTGTGAAAACAAGCAGGACTTTGTGACATAATGAACATTATTTCATTATTATTATTAGTATTATTACAAAGTTTACAAAGAGGCAGACCAACACAATCTCATGAGGCAAGGCAAATCTTTTCTTTTCTTTATGTTTTTCACATCGTATGAAGTAAAATAGTTACGTTTTCCCATAATAGAAGGTTGGGCGGACTCGAGTCACGTATTCTAGGCCATTCCGTCTGTTAAAGGCTGCGGCATCACCTAATGGCTTAAAACAAAAAAAAACCTTTAAGCCCAAACAGTTCAAAGCATTTGGTTTTGAAAGCAGCACCATTGCCAGGAGAAAAGACATATTTACATTGTTTCAAAACTTTTGGCAGGTGAGGAGCGACTTTACAAGCGAGCCTGAATAAGGCTCCGGATGCCAGTAAAAGAGCAAAATGACATTAAGAACAGTTAAGTGTAAATTGTTAATGGTCCTGAAATAAACACTTTGACATTCTAACCCTTGGGGACATGAAAACAGCTCTCTACATGGCCGAAGAACACAGGAACGCCAGAGGTATTTACAGACGCTGTTGCCGCTCACAGGTTTAACCTGGACAGTATCAGCGCTCTCTTTAAACCATGTTTGGTATCTGTGGAGACAACGCACGGGAAGACTGTACTCACGCTTTAGAGTAATTATCCTGGGTGGAGAGGAGCCATTTAGGCATGAAGGGTTCATACCGTAGTCTGGTGCGATCTGGACAGAAACTGAAAGACATAATGGCCACTGGACCCCATTCAAATCCATAATAACACAACTTCTCTTTGTATATGTTTGTATACCAATAAGGAGTATTTGCCCAATTTTTTAGCTTTGCTGGCATTAAAGAGTAAAACTGCCAAAGACATTACTTTACAAAACAGACGATATTACAATATTAATGAACATAACCAACTTATACTTACAGTTACTGTTAGAATTGGTAAAAAAAAGTGGTTTTGTATGTTCATGTATTTTTATTCATAGACTGACATTCAAACAATATGCAATTATTGGACAAAAAGATTACGGTCCCTAGATTATCATTTAAAACACTCCACTTAAAGGAACAGTTCACCCAAAAATTCTCTCATCATTTACTCAACTTCAAATTGTTTCAAACATTTCTAAGTTTTGTTGAACAAAAAATAAGTTCCTACTGTGGTAGTTAATAGCGCCCCATCATGTCAAAATGCGTTATTACGTTAAAAATACGCATTTCTCCATTACAGACACACTTCATCTAGACCTAAACTATAAAAAGATGAGACTAATATCAATAAGAAAAGTTCACCCAAAAATGGTTACCATTGACTTTCCATAGTAGAAAAATAAAATACTATACTATTACTATAGTGAAGTCAATGGTGACCATTTTTGGGTGAACTATCCCTTTAAGAATCAAACCAATGCGAACATATCTGACACATTTCCTAAACTATAACAATGTTTGCTGACCTAACAAAAAAAGCATAATTATGTTAAATCCCATCTATCAACATCTACGTGGCTCTGCTGTGCGGTTCTTCAACCCCCGGCCTGGCGAGGAACGTTCAGCGTTGTTCTTGTTTTCTTCTTCTCATCACAGTTCCTCCCAGATGTTCTGATTTACACTGCGCCTCATGGCGGCTGTATACAACTGTCTTCGGCTCCTCTAAATATTGAAACTTGTTCCAATGTTTGGTTGGCACACATAAATCTCTGTCACAATGGAAAAGATCATTCGTCCGCAAGTAAAACAAACAAGGGGACGAGCAGGTGATGTGAAACTAGTGTTCACCCAATCGAGCATCACGCGATCAACGTTTCTAGGTAGTGATGTCATCATTTTTAACGGCAAGTGTCGGAAAATGGAGGAGATCATATGATCTCAAAGTGAATCATGATTTTCCAAAAAGCGATGTATGGACATGAATACGTTTCTTATAAGGATGTCAATGCTAAAAAATACTAAGAGCCCAAAAACGTCAATGTTGTTTTCATGGGGACTTTAAATTTCAAGATGTATACCAGTATGATTAAAAATGCCGACTAAAATTATATTCATTTATCCTTTCAACAATGTTTCATAGTATCCTTTTCCTACAGGTGCATTCCACTGACCTCATTACCTGAAAGTAAGACGTGACAGCGATTACAGCAACTACCGTACAAGCTTGTTATGTCACGTTTGAGACCTAAACTGCCGGAGAATTTGAAGTTCGAGTCCTTAACAACTCTCCCACCCCGCAGCCGCGGCCTCCATCAGGTTGAAAAGAGCGAACGGGGTTGGCCTTATTCCAAACCCGAGATAAAGGCCCCCGACATGTCCCGATGGTTTACAGAGCTGGGATAAAAGCATGTGTCGGAGAATATTTCATGGCCAAGCACCTGCATCTCTGGAAACCATTTCAGAGGAGAAATGGTAAATATTCTCAATAGTTTACATCAAAACTGTGATTTAGAAGCGCGCGGGGACTGACGGCATACATTGAGCGCGGTTTTATTGGAGTGCTTTTGAATTGAAACCACGTGTCGGGACACTTTAAAACGCCGTGGCTGTGTTCTTCAAAGGGAACGGAGACAGAAATTACCTTTGACTGTTACACACTACCGTGTTGAAAACTTTCAAGAGCACACATGAGTCCCATTTGGCTCGAGCTTCGAGTCTGTCATACGGTAAACAAAGTCGCCTCAGTCTTCGCCTCTTGAAACCATTTTGACGTTGCAAATCCAACTGTTAATTTCTATTTAGTCTGAGTCGTGATAATCGCCTCTCAGTTCCTCCTCACCTCCCAGGGTATTTGCTTTCACAGTATTGCCCCAAGGCTGCTGGGGTTCTTTTGAACGGTTTCTCTTGTTATTCTTTAGGTAATCCCTGGCTCAAAGGAGGAAGCCCTGGGTCGTCACCAATAACCCCCGCGGGGCTGACATCGTGAACCTACAGAAAAGCTCTGGATGCCTATTGGCTAGAGTCCTGCTAGTGATGTCTTGCGAGGTGCCACGGCAAGATGGCGAATGAAGGCTTTAGGTGCTGTTGACTTCTTGAATTTCAAGTCGAATGGAAGATCTTTTAACTTTTTCCTTTAGCAAGAATGTGGGGACAGATGTCAAAACCACAGCCAATTTAGCACTACCTTAACCCTAATAAACATTTCAAAGCACTTCGGGTAGAAGTCGTAAACCACATTGTGAGGATCTGAAAACGTCTATGGCCACGTACACACGTGTCACTCCTCTAATCCAGTTCTGTACACAGAGTTCAGGCATAAAAACTTCATTTTCTTTACTTTATAGCAAGTACAAGACAATACAACCCGTTTATGCAGGGACGATGTTTTCTGTCGGACACTGACAGCTCATCTGAGGTGCGGTGCAAGTAAAGGTACGTGTCCTGACTTATTCGTAAATGTTGATACCGTCTCTTTACACTGCAGTAGCGCCCACAAGCCCTGCGGTCTTGACACAAACAATCCATTACAATTCAGAGAGTGAACGCTGTTTAAAAAAGTGCCATTTAATGGAAATAATACATAAACATGGCACCTTTATCAACACTAATATAATAATATCATGCAAAAATTCTATTACAACTTCAAAAATAGCTAAGACTAAATGTTTTTTGTTTATGTGTGTGATGTTAAACCAGTGCTATGGTTATCAGTACAAGACGTCCACAATAAAAAAAATTGAAGTGACTCGGTATTCTGTACACAACGTGAATATTGTTGATTTATTGACAGGTTTATCCCTTGTATGGTGTTCATGTTTAGTTATTCAGCTTTCAAAATCAGCCATAAAAATGCACATAAAATACTTTACAGATGCTTACTTTATTACAATAACAAGCAACATAAGACAGCATAGATGTCATTTACTTTGTGCTAGGGGTGTCACAACAGTTTTCAATGCATAGCTATCGTGGCCAAACACATTTGCGGTACTGATATTATCACAATATTTGATGAATGTTTTTTTTTAAAGAAATAAATGATGCCATCATCTTTATTTTTGTTCATTTTGTGTTATGGTCAACAAATCACACTCATAATACAAGTGTTTGGAGGCAGAGAGAGAGAGTAACCACTGCAACTCTTAAAGGTCCAGTGTGTAGTTTTTTGGAGGCTCAATTGACAGAAATGCAATATATTATACATAACTATGTGTTCAGAGATGTACAAAGACCTTACATAATGAAGCGGTATGTTTTTATTACCATACATAGAATGTGCCATGTTGTTTCTACAGTATCAACACTCCTACTTTTGTATCTTGAATAAACATAATTGTCTGAGGTTGAAAAATAATAAATCGCATCTTTTTTACATAGAGGTCCCAAAGATCTGAACACCACATGAGAGTTAAATGCAGCTGTCATTTCCCAAACGTGTGAGTATGTGGTCTGTCATTGCTTTTAAAAAGCCACCAGTAGTGGCTACTAGTGAATTATCTCCTCCAACCCAAACCATGTGTGAAAACTTGATGTCTTGTTCACTACACTCTTGAAAATAAAGAGACTTAAAAGGATTATTTGCTGCATTGCTACAGAAGAACCATTTTTATTTCCTTTTAGTCACAGGTTTTTAAAACAACAATTTCTTTATTACATTTATATAGTTTGAAGAACCTTTTTTACTACTTTCGAAAAAGAAGCTTTTATGCAACCAAAAGGTTCTGTGGATGTTAAAGGTTCTTAATGGAACCATACAGCTTGACAAAGAACCTTTAGAAAATGTTTTCCTTTATTTCTAAGTGAATGTGAATCTAGAAGTTTGTCTGAAGAACACCACAGTCCTGACTAACTTACAGGATCTGTACCAAAAGTGTGAAACTACTTAAAAGTCATATGGACTCTAATTTTATGAAACGTTTTTGATCACATTACATAAAAACAACACATTTATATTTAACACATTCTTTAACATTTCACTTTTTGTTTTTTACAAAAAAGAATATGGGTTTGAAAAAACGTGAGGGTGAGTGATAATGACACATAAAAATGTCATATAACCAAGTAGACACTGTCCCTTCCTTCCCATAAAAAGCGTGCAAGCATGCAAAAGAATGCTGAAGGGAGGTCAAAAGCGTCCTTTCATGGCCTCCATGCGTACACCAGCACATTATGCCGTGTAATGACTGGTACTCATGAATCAGTAATGAGTGATGTAGGGGTAACTGAGATGGCTACAGTCATCTCTGCCTGACAACACAAAAAGAAATGATAAAAACAACAGCAGGGAGCTGAAAGCCCATGCAGACGTTTATGATATGAAAGATATGGAAGGTATGTTTGACCCGATGCTAAGGTAATACGAGTCATCGCGTTTATGTGCATGTGTGCCGTTGTGGAGCATATCTCAATTGTAACCTGATGATCCTGAAGTTTAAGGAAAGGGGAGACCCTATAAGCGCCTGAAGAAGGGACAAATGGGATTGGCGATTACCCTTGAAGTCTGTGAAATGACGTCCCCCCCAGGCATTGTCACTTCTACGGGACAATCACATAAACTGCGGCTCTAAAAATTCCAGACACATTTGTGCGGAGAGTATTGACTAATGTGAAGTGAAAAGCACGTTCTTATGCAGATAAGATAAAGCACAAGATTTAAAATAAATCTGTTGAAATGTAAAAGTTAAACCTAGACCTAATAAAAAACCTATTAACATCAATTTTTTGCAATGAGACACAAGTCCTTTAAAAAGTTTAAGATGATGGACACAACTGCACATGTTAAACATAACAAGCACTGTATGTTCTTAAACTCTCCTACCTCTTCTTCACTTTATATCACTTCAGAAAGTTGATCGGATGATGTTGCAATATTCCACTTTTGCTGCGATACCTTAATCCCGAGTCAGAATAAGTGAAAAGCTCTTGTCACTCAGATGGAAGGAGCTCCTGCTGTTGAGAAATTGATTGCTGTGGTAGTTAGAGGCAGAAGTCCTCGGTCTTACTGCCTCCTCTGAAACAGGAGAAGCCGCAGGTCCTAAAACCTGACATGTTCGAGCTTTAAGTTTACCAAGCTTTGAAAGTATATTTTTCGTGTCTCGTAGAGACAACTCACCTAAACATAAAAGTATGTCATCATTTACTCATCCTTACGTCATTCCAGACGTGTTTTAATTTTTTTCTGTGGAACACAAAATTGAACAAAAGACCATTTCAGAGGAAACAACATAAAAAGCAGTTTTAATTTAATTTAATACAATTTATATGCAACAAAATATTAATATAAATTAAATGTAAATAAATTGTAATATTATATTATAAGCGAACAACAATGCTGTCATTCCTGAGTCTACACTGATATAACATTATGACATCAAATGCTGTATAAATGTTTGTTATGATTTACCTGAATCTACAGCAGTATGAGATAGCCGACAGTTTTCATTTTTCACATCAGCACTCAGCATGTTGGGGAGCATTCTCCATATCACCAACACATATCATACATTATACCTGTAGTGCAAAACAGAGAAAATGGTCACAATGGTTATAATAGATTCCTGTTTATTATAACAATATTTTTCCAAGTAATATAACAAAACCATTGACTGATGTTTTCTCTGAAGTCTATAAACAGAATTCTTGATTTGTTCCTATAGCTTCATTGGTAAAGCATTTCATTAGCAGCTCAAAAGTCATGGGTTTGATTTCGGGAACACACATGATACAAATGTTTCCCAAAATCAAAAAGGTTTTTTGCTATGTCATTTCAAAACCTGTATGACTTTCTTCCTTCCGCAGAACAGAAGATATTTTGAAGAATGTTGGTAACCAAACATTGGCTCTCATTCACTTCTATTGTATGGACACAAAACCATGAGACATTTCTCAAAATATCTTCTTTTGTGTTTCACAGACAGAGTTATATACAGGATTTGAATGACACAAGGGTGAATAAATGACAGCATTTTGTGGGAACAAATGTATGCTTCGCATGTATGAAGTCCTTGGTTCAATCTCCAAGTTCTTTCCTTTCTAATAGTTGAGTTTTGAACAAAGCATCTCACAATACTTCCCTATGACGAGTTTCGCAAGTCAATGCTAAAGCCCACTTCCTTTTATTGCTTTACTTAGACAAACCACTTGCTGTTTTCCTCAATTGTAAGTCGCTTTGGATAAAAGCGTCTGCCGAATGAATAAATGTAAATGTAGAATTTTGATTTTTGTGTGAACTATCACTTTAAAATCACTGTAAGTTGCCTTTAAAATGCATAACATATAAATGTGTTATGATGTTGTCAACTTTTCTATCTGCGAAAATGCTTCAGGTTATTATTAACCAGATTCCAAATGCGGTAAAACATATAATCCTGTTACACAAAAGTTCATGCCACTAATTTGATGAGACAAGTGCTGGTTTTTAATACGAGTTTATATCTTTCCACTTTGCCATAACTGCTTTACGAAATTCCAGTTCTCTGGTTCACAACATTGAGCCCATTTCCATCGGTGAAGCACAAAATAAATATCTGCCCATATTCTGTATACGAAAATGTTACTTGATATGAACACAGCTTAGAACTGTTGTGTAAAATAAATATTACACAAGCAGGAGTAGTGTTGTACTGAATATGAAAACATGGCAGTGATCCTCTGCATCCGACTCTCAGTACAAAAACACAGCCGCTTGTGTGGTCTTGTTTAAGTTCATTAAAACGGTGTGCTTTTATGACGATGCCTCTAAATTACACAGATTTCTGAAGATTTTGCAGATTTAGAGAGGTACTTGCGCAGGATTTCCGTCGCACGCACTGCATCTTGAGGTAATTCCTGAAATAAAACATAATTATCATGGGATTTTTGTAACCAATGCCATAAGTGCATTTTTAGGAGAACTACACCAGTGCGAGTCACTCCTTGTTAGTTCAGGGTCACTTTGCAATGTCCAGATTTCAGGGCTCATTTATATTGTACTCTGTAAAAACATACGAACTTTACACAGCGGTAAAGTCGCCCGGCAACATACGTTTGCTTACGTTGTTGAGGGAGTTCGGGCCAATCAAAGTTTGTAAACATGAGATTTTCCGTCTGAAGACTGAATTGCAACACTGACTAAACATCCACAAGTGGAGACAAGAGCAGCAAACAAAAAAAAATTATTACTAGGAAAATATCATAGAAAAGCACCAAATATTTGCTTTTTACATTATCTTCTTTCATTTTTGCTACAAATCAGAGTTATTATAGTTTTGTTTTTAGTTTTATTGTAGTTTCACTAATATTTAAAATTAGCTTCTATTTTTAGAGTTCTCGTTTTTATGTTAATTTTAGTTCAATGTTTTGCAATTTTGTTAAATGTTTCTGTAATTTTTTTATTTAGTTGCTATATAAAATGTATTTTTTATAAATTTTTTGATTATGATCATTTTCGTGCCCTAAAATAAAATTAAATAAAATTAAAATGTGCTTAAAAAATAAACTGAAATAAGTTCCAATAACTTTTAGGCTGTACTTATATAGGATGTTTATATTTAATAATTTAAGCATTTCCTTTTACCCAGAGTACAAATGGAGGAACAGTCAACATTTTGTCCTAACAATAAGCTTAGACAAATGTGTTGTTGACAAGATTCTCAGTGTTAAATAAATATTTTTTTTTTTATAAATATCTAATATTTACAGATTTTTATTTATATTGAAGTTTCCAGGGTGTTACAGGGTGGCCAGACAGGTGACCACAGGAGGGCTTGTTTTAGCTTGCACCAGCAAAAATATATTCAGTCACTAAACAGCATACCTTTCACTATTCGAGATATCACTCAAGCCCGTATCAAACATAGCACAGGCCAGTTACCCACAAATATTTAATATTTAAGGTTTTTTGCCTTGGCAAGCACCACTAATATAAATAACATTCTTGATTTTATCACAAAGAAAAGCACTTCCTGTGCAGATGCCCTGCGTTCCAACTACAGATAATACAATCCAGCTCAATCCCTCAATGTTCTTTGCCATGACTGTAGTTTAGTTCAAGCCATTATTCAATTTGCTTGCGTTAGTTTGCTGATGACAGAGGTTAAAGGTCAAACAGAGTACACTTATTAGTCTAAAGGCTTTTTACAAACTGGAAAATTAGGTAAACAATCCTTAAATCTATATTACGCCCCTGTTAACACTTAAGTTAACACTTAACACCATCTTAAACTATACAATTTATTTAAAACTTGATTAGATTGTTAACTTTATGATTTCAGGGATTTTATCATGGATATATGGATATACGTGATAGGAAATTGTCATGTTTGCAGACACAGAAAATCAAGCATACAGTACGTACCTCAGGCTATACTGTAACCGAGAAAATGTAATTTGGGTTTTTGGAGAACGCAGCATTCCAAACTGTATTGTTTCGTGTTGATGTTGGCTTGTGGCTCGGACTTCTTGTTTCTAGACTTTTATGGTGAGACAAACAACAAAAACAGCAGAGATGGAAAATGAGAGTCTGAAGTCTATCGAGCGTGTTCTGCATAGCTTTATTACGTATAACAACAGACAGTGATAAACACTTTCGATGATCGATAGGACAAACCTGAGCTGGCCATTCTCATGAAAACTGTCTGGGTTTGGACATTTCATCATGTATCTCTCTATACGCTCTGTTGTGTCACTTCAAGGATCAAATCTCACTTTACAGTAGCACACAGGACATATGCACGACTTTATGATACGTTGCATTTTATGGTGCTTTACAGCCACATGGGTTTCAGATTAAAAGTAATATTTGCATTAAAAATGTTAGTTTTCTCTACATTGTAACAGTACTTTTCTTAGTTCAAGCTTTAGGCTACAACTATGATAATATTTAATCTCTGTGTTTTTATTTCTTTATAGTAGCGAGCCTCGTAATATCTGGGATAATGAAGTCAGCTAGTCATTATCCCAAAACAAACCTCCTAAGGGTGACATAAGATCTGTCAGGTTTATTTTGCAATAATGAACACATATTTTACTTAGATCTGTTAAAGCCACTCAGAGCTGCATAAATATTTCTGATGGCAAACCTCAAACATGTTGTTTACAAAATTACAAAATTCAGGGGCCCTCTTGCCATGTGATCGAATGTCTTGGATTTGGGTGAAAAAAGTAACTTAATAGGGAACATATCTCTAAGCAAAAGATCATGTAGAGAGATCTCAGGACTCACACCTTTTTTCTCTTGGGTTATTATGTGATATGCAAGAAGCTCAATAAGTGCAAACAGACCCTTCAGATGGACACAATCTGTTTGCATTTACATCCCTGACTCCCAGTCAGATGAAAAGAATTATAAGATCATTTCCTTTTAATTCTCTCCTAGAAATGGCACAATTCTTCAAAAAACATGAACAGAACGGATGCTGTTTGAAATTCTTTCAGGGAATATTCATGGGGATTTTAAATCTCAAGCAAGAAAGGCCCGTGGGAATTAATTTCTTCAGACTTCAAAGGGCGTACAGTAGCTTACAAGGGAAAGAAAAGGTGAGCGGTAAAAATAACGTGGGAAAAGCCAAAGTAAGTGAGATCACTGAGGTCTCAATAAATCAAATAAAACCATTATGTATATATACATCTTATGCATTATGTGATGCCAACACAATTTCATAGTTGTTCTATTTGAGCAAATTTGTGGCTAGTTTATGAATGAGTATCCGTACGTTTGCCCCAGTAACGGTTGTGTTTAAGCACGGGGTTAGTTGTGTAAACTCACTGTATAAATTCATAAAATGACCTCATAAAATAGTTACGCTTTCTTAACAATACCATTTATGTAACTCAAACACATACCAGTAATGAACTTATGCACTTAAGACGAAGAGTGACCAGAAAAGGCCATTTCCTCTGTGCATGAGACCAAAAAAATGGTTCTTAAGACGCTGCTACAGTCAGAAAGAAGGAATTCAGTTTCTGCAGACCAAGAATCTGCTGCCAAAAGACCTCTGACCTCCTGCCTGTGCCACTGTCTGAACCATCAGGATGGGCATCATTTCACTTCACATGGAAATGCAGAAAGACGGGCCTGTAACGGATGTAAAGGTCAATTTCCATGCTAAACTACAGTTACTGACCGACCACAACAAGGAATTCTCCGAATCCATTTTATGTTTTTTGAAGAAGACAACTGCATCATTGCAAACACTGAATTTTCGACTCAACAGAAATCTCTGTGAACTATTTAGTAGACGACGGGAAAATCGTTTATATTGACATATTTTTAACAAACCATGAAACACGGCGTCCTGACACGCATTCGTGTTCTGTGTCAGCTTTGCGTGTCCTGTCTTAGTATCAAAAACACTATTTATAGCCTACAGATTAAAAGCCAGACTGATTAAAAAACACGACACCTTCCAAAAATAGGGTCTAAAATATTCAGAGCTTTTTTAGCCATTAACATTAAATACATAACACTGAAACAAATCATAATAATGACAACGGAATGCGAACAGTGGAAAACGTTAAAGTTAGTATGTAAATTCAACTCAATAAAATAAATGTTACAACTGTAGTTGACTGAGCAGATCTAATGTGCGATGTAGTTGTTAAGTCGGTATAGGTGACACATAGAGTAAAAGTCACATTCATTATATGGCCGCAACATTTTCCATTGACATATTCTGAGGATATACAGCACTATTACATATACAGAAGAGCAAACGGAAGCTATTATTCACAGCTATTAGAGATAGGATGTTCTCTGTATTATGACAAATATGCACTTGACCTTTAATATGAATTGTGCCTTTAATATGAGCTATACTGTTGCGCTATATGAATATGTGGCATAGTTTGAGGTCTGAACAAAATGTGAATTTTTATCCCGGGGGGAAATCGTATTTTTGTGCCACAATAATAGAGTTGTTAATTCACGCCCATACTGACTGTACATGGCGTCCCTTTGTTCATTTCCCTCAATGTAGGCATTATTTCATCCATCTAGTAAGTCTCGCATAGACCATGTCATTCACATGAACTTCTCCCAAACAAAGTTTTATAAAGGAATTTAATAAAACCCTATTTATTATGTTTGGTCTTTGTTTTGGGATAAGATCCAAGCACCGGCTATGCAGCCAAGGCCTTAAAACAAATCAAAAACATCTGAAGCATTTAAACTTTTCTTGGCATCACATGTAATACGGGTGCAAATATTAGTGTGAAACCAGATTTTTACATTTATTGAATTATTATACATTGGGGCCACCCGGTCCCATAAATAAGAAAAATCTTCTGATGAGATGTCATTAATATCTCAATTGTTTCTCCCAGACAGCCATGAAATAAATGGAGAACTAAAGGAAACTTGCCTATAGGATATTTATTTTGAGAAATCTCTCCATTAGAGTTTCAAAAGTGATCTCAATAATGTCACAAACTGCATTCGGTCTGACATTATTTGATATAAAATTTGAAAAGCAATATTTAAGTTATCCAAAACCAGATTACATTAGCTACACAAATGTATAAAGTTTATACTTAAATAAAAGATCTGCTGAGTTTAAATCTGAGCAATAAAATGTGTTTTCTAAAGTGGTTTTAGTGCATATCTCTGCAGTTTCAGGGGTGACGTAGATAATAAGTGCCCGCCCTAAGACATTCGGCTTCTTTTTTGTGGTTTTGTATATCAAACAGAAGTAATAAACACCGTTTAGAAAAGCAACAAAAGCCGCAATTACAATCGCCAAAATGATTGACAGCTGTTTACTAAAGCTGTTGTTCCGGTTTATATAATAAGGAGCTCATATCATATGGATTGTGGACATATGGGTATAGGCTATACATGCACATATACATGTTTTGGCTATACTTGTAGGGCCAGATTTCAAAAAATCTGGTTTGAGGTGGTCCCCACAAATAAAAATTGCTTATGTTTTACTGTAAATTGAACAATATCAACAATGTAAGGGTTGGGCTTAAGCATGTCATGCATGTGTAAGGATGTATACAATGAACAGATGCAGTTAAACATCCACTGTATATACATCCGAACACACACACTACCCTTAAAAAGCCTCAACTTAAATAAACAGAGAGCTCTTTTTACGCAAAAATTAAGGAATTGTCATTTGAACAGTTCCCGAATCATTCCCTTATGGATTCTTTTGAAATGCAAACAAGATTTAAAATATTAAACATCCAGATCAAAAAAAGCTCTTCATACCAGAACAGAGCAGACGTTCTGGGATATACACGCACAATAAGGGCACCTGTTTGCACCCGTTCTGAGTATAGATCATTGTACTTTTCCAGATGTTCCAGAGACTTCCTGTGACCTCCATGACCCAGTCACCTTCCAAACATCTGCCCACACACATCATCAGCTTCTACAGGAAGCACTTTGACATGGCCTGTCTGTCCGCATCAGCGCACGGCACTTAAAACCTGTCAACACAGCACGACGACTGAAACGTGACGGAAGCGGGTAAAACAAATTTGAGTTGATCGGCGGAGAACAATCATTTGTGTTTGGCAGAGCTGCGGTAACTTGCAGAACGAGAAAAACAAACAAAAAACCTTTAAATAATTACAAGCATGCATCTGGCAGACGCTTACACAGTGACTTACATCGCAAATACATACAGGTCTGTGAGCTTATTGTAAATGGGACATGCTCTCCAAAAAGTTGTATTGCTCAAACCTGGCTTTGTCATAACTCAAGAGACTTAAGGAGTTATCTATGTTTTTTATAACCAATAACTTTATGTCCATTTCAAAACACTTTAGGAGAAATAATTTGGTCATCAAAAAAATGAGTTCTTGGACATTTGATTGCAAATTTTAACAGTTTGTGACACTATTGAGATTTCCTCTGGATCTCAAAAGACATGGAAACTTTGAAAAAGCAAGAGATTTGAATGCAAGTCAAATTTATGTAATCATTGTCTCACAGATAGAACTAATGTATCAGCTGAAAATATAAAAAAAAATATTGGATGATATGCTACATCCCTCAAACGAACGTAAAAAGCTTATGGAAGCAATAAATGTCAAACATAATGTAGCCGTCCTTCTGAAACATCATATTTCCATATTTTCCATTATTTCTTTTTTATAAATTATTATTGTAAATATCTAACCAATAAAGTGTTACAAAATTATTGTCAACTTTGACAATATAATATTTAATAGGTTTTGGAAGGATAGGGATGATAACATTTTTAACACAGACCACAGTGCATAAAGCCCTCAACAAACAGAAAAAATAATAAATAACATAACATAATAACATAATAAGACATGCAAAAAATCAACTGGTATTCAAAACCAAAGTTCACAGAGTATGTTGGATAACCTATTGGAGGTTAGGTTTGTCCAAGCATTATTCCCTCACATGTGCACACAGACATTATATAGAAAGATCCCAAGCTATTGCATGTCAAGGAAGCCACCAGCAGATCAAATGACCTCCCTCACCTATGAAATCTAAGAAGCAATCAAAAGAACTACAATCTCCTAAGGAACAAGCACAAAGACCCTCTCCATATGAACCAGCACGGCTCTAAAAGAGTACAATGACCATATTTGTACTCATTTTGAATCCTTCAAGAAGTATAAAATGAGCTCTAACCAAGTTGTTATAAAATTATGTTTCAACTTAATAACAAAAAAATACTATTTTTGGCAAAAAGACAGATATTTTGGGATCTGTATGGACAATGGGCAGGTTCCTAATGATCTTTTCCACGTGTGGTGACCCATGTCATCTCCTGAGCTTACCTCCCACTGTCATTTACACTCCTTCCAATATGTCCATGATCCAACCTTCTCTGTTCATTGTTCTCTTCCGTCTTTGGGGAAAAGGATGGGAGAATTCCTTTGTAATTAGCCTTTCCTCCAACCCAAGTTAAAGAGGTTGGAAATGGGATTTTGTCTCTTTCAAACACACTCTAAATCCTAAAACCAAATAATGTGCAAGATCTTAAAGCCTAATTAACAAGTCTTGGCATTTAATTGTTCGTCTACTTTCCTATAATCATGCATTCCTGGGGAATTTGGAGAAACCAGATGCATTTTGCAGCCAGTGTGCACATGACTGGGATTAGTGCAAAATGTGCAAATACTGTAGTTTAACTAGTGTACAAGTTAATACCTTATTAGGTAGACACATGCCAGTAACGGCCAAAAATGATGTCCAAGTTTGAATTTTTTTTCTTTTTTTATTAAGATGTATCAAAGATATTGTATGCATTATGTGTATTTGTGTTATAGGCACATACACTTAAGCTCAGCTTTGGGAAGGACTTGCTAAAAAACATTTGTACAAAACATGAGCAAAGCTTAGAGTAAAGGCCCATGAGAATGACTGGTTTACTCAAAAACAAGAGATCAACAAAAATGTTGATAATTGATAGCACTGCAGTCAATGTATTTCCTGTTTATCAATGAATCTTTTGTGTATTATTATAAAACCCATATTCCCTTATATGCAACGGTTTGCCAAATAAATAAAACCTTTTTCAAGTTTAGTTTTCTCCATTTTCGTTTGTATGACACACCTCAAATTTTGATGGTACATGGTCATTTAAAGCAAATATTGTGCAAACATGCCCTCTGGATCACTTTTGGCCAATACTGTATGTTAGTTAAACACTATTACCTCTGTAAAGTACTCAGCCTAAACTACACACCATACAGTACGTCTTTTTATGAGGAATATAGAAATAATGCTTACCCAAGCAATATGCTGTGTGTGTGGTGGCCACGGCATTGCTCTGAGTTTGCAACGATGTTCTACGTAGTTTTAGCATGTTGCTATGAAGATGCTGATATGTTCTGACTGGGTATTTGCTTACTGAATCAAACTTAAGTCAAAACCCAAAAAGTAAAAACCCAAACCCAGCACATTCGTAGTATAGGACTGTGCACGAATACTCTAAGAAAATGTAGTTTCTATTAATGAAGATAGAAAAAACAACATTACCAGCAACGGGTAATTAAACTTTCAAAAATGGCGACGTCCATATAACGTCCGGAAAGTTACGTTATATCGGGACGCATAAAATTTATATTAATCGATACTTTCCGGTGTTTTGTATATAACTGAACACAAGAAAAAGTCGTATAAAACTAATAGAAGACATCGACTGGATCTACTGTAAACAATTCGGAGGGCACCGCTCATATATCTGTAAGTTAACGTTACCGGAAATCACGCACATGTGCAAAATGACTCATATGGTATGACGTGACAGACAGTTGTCACATTTAGAGCAAAAACGGCTTTGAAAATGTACGGGATCACTTCTTAAATGTTTTGTTCGGTTGGTTTGTGTTGCTGCTGCCTTCGAGACAACTCGGATTTAGGATATTTCCCACCTCAGACTCGTAATTGACGTCTTGCCATTCGAAGTCGTAGCACATACGTGAAGGATGAATTATAACATAGAATTGCTTTTACACAGAGAAAACCAATAAAAAGCCTCACCGAAACTCTGAAAATGTGTTGTTTTTATGTGTACTATAATGGTCTCTGCTGTTTTGGTTCTAGTGGGATGTCATTTGGCGGATGTACATTTGCTGCCTCCTTGTGGTGTCCAACTATTTCATAACTAACGCTCTTGTAGCTACTAGTGTATGAAGTTGTTTAAACTTAGATGCAGGTGTTTCTTATTAAAAACGTCATTACTATTTCCTAACCTGTTGTGTTACAGTCTAATGATTACTTATGTAGCCTAGTTATTGTAGTGTCCATGTTTAACCACAAGAGGGCGAATGATTTTAATGACATTTGACTGATCTTTTGGAAACTTTAGGGTAGCAACAAAAATTGCATCATTCTATGAACACAATCTGTGTTTCACATTCTGTGTTTCCAAACATGCCTTCAATATAGTGATCATGCATATCTTGTTTCTGAAATCCCCTGAAGGATTGGACCCACCAATGGCTTGTTATCAGAGAGAGTCAATTCATTCTCAGCGGACCTCACCAGAAGATTCCAACAACAGATGCTGCAACCGGCAGCTGGAAGTTTCTATTAATTAGTTCATTTAACTTCACATTAATAATCTGAAGCAGATAATTAATATACAATAAAATTCAACAAATTGTTTATTTAATTACTACACAATAAAATATAAATTGTCTAGCCAGACCGATTAACAAACACAGACCGGAAGTTAACTTTGGGCCAGGCGTGTGCGTCCGATAAACCGTCCATATCATATTGTCCATTCAAGGCACAAAACAAATGCTATGTAATATCTGTAAATATCTCACATTTTGTTCAAGTTTGAGTGACAGCTACAGAGCTGTGCTTGGAGCTGGATGAGGACTGTCTGATTTTGGGAATGTGTCCCATATTGAAACTACCTAAAGCAACATGGGCAGATGTTGTTAAATGTTAGAGCAGAGCCATCATCTGACCACAAGCATCATCAGACACCAAAAGGTCAGCCGTATCCATCTGTTAAATGCCACGTAAATGTCATTAACATAAAAATGGACGGCCTGTAACTGAAAGAGATCCAGTGCCATTCGGACGAATCGAACAGCTAACACACCCCTCAAGAAACTCATGAGTCGTTTCAAAATAGAGAAACACTCTTAAAAAATGTCAAAGTGATTCATTGTAAAAAGGAAAACAATATAGTATAACCGAAATAAATTTCTCTTCCATCATTACAGACATGTTTATTTGTCACTGATCCATAAAATAATAGAAATGTCTGAATTCTACTCTTTTGCATATTTTGAGAAATGTCTCGGTGGTTTTGTGCCCATACAGTAGAAGTCAATAGGGGTCAAGGTTGTATCTTCTTTTGTGTTGTGCAGAAAATGGACGAGTAAATAATGAAAGAATCAATGTTTATCTTCTAGATTCGGTATCTGGAATTGCATTTCTCATCTCAAATGAGCGAGGAATGAATTGGTGGATTGGAAAAGAGGAAAGCCCAGTCAGGGAATCCTAATGACCCTATTGATCGTGATGCAACCATGCAAAGCGCCTGACATCACGGAATATCATACATCATCCAAAAGAAGAGGTGGAAAATTACTCACAAATCTCTATAAAACGACTCTGATAGATGACTCTTTACATATCAGTGGGCGGCGGAAGCGATGTGAGCTCTCGGGCACGCTGCGTGATACAGTTATCCCAATTACTGAAGCAGGAATACACAACAAAAGACATTAATATTGCATAAATTGTCTTTAACGAAATGCAATCGGCCGCTTTGTGAATCGAACGTGCTAGTTGGAGCTCGACCAAACCGAGTGCTACAGATCTGGGATGTTCTTAAACATGCGCATGGCCCAAATTTTCAAGCATGTTAACACGCTTCTGGTCGAGAAACAACGAGCGTTCTCATTTCAGCTCCATCCCCCATACCACCTCCCTCCTCCCGGCAGTAAAATCCCATTCCAGTCTGCCTGTGTGCAATTGCCTCAACCCAGTGATTTATGAAAAGGAGAAAAATCTCTGTGCAGATTGGACTGAGAGGTTAGGGTGAGGTATAAATATTCTTAATCATGAGCTGGGAGGTATCGGGCTGCCCCAGAGCCCCTCTTTAATAGACGGTATATATTAGCACCAAGGACGGCGAATTACGCAGAGGCGCTCAACATCGCACCTGTGTCCTATATTCTCTAGTGTTGTTGTTGTCACCTTCGCCGTTAGCGTATTTGTTTTCTGATAGAAAAGCGACGCCTTTGTAGTGCGAATTAAAGCTTTGTTACAGATTCCGTTTGATCTTTTTTAATCGAAAGGCTGCAATGTTGAGATATTCTGTTTAAAATGTATTCTGCTTTAAAAATTTCATAAAGAAAAGAAGCAAAAAAGGTGATATTTTAGAACTACTTTCTATTAAATATGCTCGGCATCAACTGTTGTCTGGCTTTTGTAACTCGCAAGTGTCCTTGAGATTTCAGGCCTCTCTTTCAGGAAGCGCTAAGCTCTGCAAACAGCAAAAACAATATGAGCATGTCCTGTTTGTATTTACCTGACGGATTATTTAAACCCGCAAACTCAGGCAACCAACCAAGCCTGTGACAGGACTACCTGCTTGTTTTGAAGGTTGCTTTTGTATAGCTAATATACATTTTATAGTCTTTTTTCTCAAAACTGACATCAGATTACTTGTAAACTTGGATAACATGAGTGGGCTGAGATAAGATCACTATTTGTGACCCTGGATCACAAAACCAGTCTCAAGTAGCACGAGAACATTTGTAGTAAAAGTCAAAAATACAGCTTATGGGTCAAAATATGCCGTTTTTCTTTTATGCCAAAAATCATTAGGATATGAAGTAAAGATCATGTTCCATGAAGATATTTTGTATTAAAACTTCATTTTTGTGAGTAATATGCTAAGCTAAGGACTTCATTTGGACAACTTTAAAGGGGATTTTCTCAATATTTAGATTTTTTGCACCCTCCCTGAGTTTTAAATAGTTGCTTCTCGGCCAATTATTGTCCTATCCCAACAAACCATACATCAATAGGAAGCTTATTTCTTCAACTTTTAGATGACGTAAAAATCTCAATTTCATAAAATTGACCCATAAGACTGGTTTTGTGATCCAGGGTCACATTTTGCCGTTTACTGAGCCTGTAGGAGCAAAGTGATATTTGTCAGGTATAAAACATATAATATATATAAATATTTTAGTTTCATTGGACACACGCGCCTAGCCTGAAGTCAACGTCTGTGTTTGTTGATCGGTCTGGATAGTGGCTAATAACATAACTATTTATATTTAATCAAATGTATATTAATATTAAATTATTTTACTATCATATTGTATATTAATTGTATTAAAGAAACAATTTGTTGAATTGTATTGTATTGTTTAATTCTTTTGCTTGTTATTAGAAACAATCTGCAGGGACTGTACTGGAAGTTAAGTTTGGGCCACAAAAGCGTGCATGCGCAGTAATGTTTGTTTATGTTGTTGCTTTGAAACCATAGATAATATTATAGAAATTCATATTTTTCAGTAATATTTGGCATTCATAGTAACATGACAGTGACCTCAAAAGAACCAGACTAAGCATTTGTGTCACTGTGTCTAAGCTTTGGGTTACAGTTAGTCAATGTTGCTGTGCTTGTCCGCTTTAAAGTTTATCATTATTTTTAGTATGTTTAAACTTTAGAGGAAATCGCCGTAGCCCATTTGTTTGGTATGTTTCAGTGCTTACCCGAAGAGTCCTGCATTATATATTCTGAAGATGTTTTTATAAATTTCAAAGGTCTTTACTCCGTCTATAGCTACAAATACATCTTTAGAATGAGGACATTGCCTGGTTATATTTTTTACATTTTGATGACATAACATACCTTTACAATTCATCACGAGATTGAAACAGAGGCGTCATAATATATGATGGTACATATAGTAATATGGTTTTTAAAAGACATTTGACACAATCTGCACCCCACTCAAGGTTGGAGGTTTTGAGAATGCATATTCAGATTTTCTGCCATTATATGAAGCGGCACATATATTTTAATGCATCATATCTGTTGTAAATAAAACAACAGCAGTAATTTATTTAAATCGTATGCAGCTTCAAATAGTTTGTTCCTAATGTTATAAGCTGGAACGCCATTTAAATAAGGATGTTTTATTTTCCAAAATAAACATCTCACACACCAGAAAAAGATCCATGTTGCTTCTGGAGCATGCGGCCGACTCATGAGATCTAACCCAGTTTAACGTTGCTCTGGAGAGATGCCGATGCTAACTGGATTAAAATCGTTAAGATCTGCTTGTATCAATAGGACTTTTTCTGCTCGAAAACATAATGATTTTAATTAGACGGTGGTGCAAATCACTACCATCCATTCTAGGAATCATCAATGATATTTTTACTATAATTGGCTTCATTCCCCAGAACAACTCAAAAGACTCTACAATAGGTGCACATGAAGGATATTTTATTGAACCGAGCTACTACGATGTTTCTTGCATCACTCTGAGATGTTTTTGTCTTAATGTTTTAATAGTTCCCCAGATCCATTCAGATTACAGTTCTTGCACAGTGATCTTACACGCAGTAAACCATCACCACAACATAAATCTTACACGTCACACGCAAACCCAAATGGCATCCGGGAACATACGTCTATATTTGATGTCATCTGCTTGACCTAGATAGGATTAGAGAGCTGGGATAGTGTAAATGGAAATTCTTACCTTCCTGTCAGACTGGATCCTCCCACCGCTAATAATAGGGTTTTCTTAAACTGATTGATTTTGGCGTATGTAATTCGGTTTATCTGAATTAGGCTAAAATAATGTTAAGAGAAGGTAATGCAGCATGCAGGTTTAAAGCCCGGTTTTTCAACATGGCATTGAAATGCATACGCAGAAGTGTTTGAAGAATACGGTGAGAAAAAGCATTTGATCAATGATGCTTGCACACACATGGCTGCTGAATAATGCAATACATATAAACTGAATATATTCTATATAAGTCAATACGCTATTTACTAGCTTTGCAACAGTGTTCACAATTCACCAAACCCATGAGAAAGAAAAATCACAGATGAGATCTCATTTATATCTCAATATCACAAATGTCTCTGTCATTAGAGTTTCAGAAGAGATCAGATTTGTCAATCAAAAGTCAATATCTTAGTACTCAAACATTTCTCATCAAGTTTACCCAAATCCAGATTATTTAACTTCTACAATCTACATTTATTTTACACCTTCAGACACTTCGTGTGTTTAACAGTTGTCTCGTTTGTTTCTTTTTTATTTCTCCTAAGAATTTTTAGGAGAAACATCTGAGACTAAGCTGACAATTGAGATCTCCATTATGTATCCTGAGCTACACGCATTTCAACAATCTTAGCTCAATCCGAGTTATGAACGCATATCTCCAGTGTGCTATTTTATGACTTGAAGACTAAAGTCTGATTAGAAATTATCCTTTAAGTGCTTTCGTTCAAGAATTGGAGCCGACGGGAGTCCTGCGCATGCTTTCTTCAATATCCAATTATAACACCGTTCCAGCTGTGAACGCTTTCGTTGCATTAGCAGCGTTTGATAAGGCAAGCATCATTATAGTCTCGTGTAGCCACGTTTTTGACGACTGGCGTAAGGTCTGGTTCGTGTGCTGTAGCACATTCTGGTGAAGAGCTGCCCTATTTGACCAGAGATGTCCTAACCGATATGTAAAGCGGCCAACCACGGTTCATTTTCTTTTTATGTCAATCTGAAATAAATAAAGCCACAATAATAGACCAGCACGGAAAATTCAAAATATACCGCAGCTGAATTTGGACATATAACACAGAGAAAGTTGACTGTTGATGTGAATCAAATTACTGTCCACTAAAAAAATCATAATAATATGCGGAATGAATCATTTGAGCTGTCGGGTTGGATGTTGTTACATATGTAAAGATAAATTCAATTTTATGTTTCAGAGATGGAAATGTAGAGGCAAAAGTTGACATGTGTGGACACAAACTGAGACATTTCTCAAAATATCTTCTTTTGCGTTCCACAGAAGAGAAAGTCATATACAGGTTTTAAATGACATGAGGATGACAGAATTTTTATATTTGGGTGAACTATCCCTTTACGTTGGTCAAATCCAGTGATTATTTATTCCTTTTATGCATTTGTGACATTTGTGACTTAAGTAGTTCAAGAACATTTCTTTTATGCCAAAAATCATTAGGATATGAAGTAAAGATCATGTTCCATGAAGATATTTTGTAAATTTCTTAGCATAAATATATAAAAACATTATTTTTGTGAGTAATATGCTATGCTAAGAACTTCATTTGGACAACTTTAAAGGTGATTTTCTCAATATTTAGATTTTTTTGCACCCTCAGATTCCTGAGTTTTAAATAGTTGTATCTTGACCAAATATTATCATATCCTAACAAACCGTACATCAATAGAAAGCTTATTTATTCAGCTTTTAGAAGACGTAAAAATCTCAATTTCGAGAAATTGACCCATAAGACTGGTTTTGTGATCCAGGGTCACATTTGGCACTTTTATCCAAAGCAAAATTCTGAGCGTTTTTCAACTTTTTATTTCAAAAATCTCGTTTTTCGTTCTCCTAAGGTTCCTATATGTTAAACCTGCCCCGCTCTTTTGCATAACTCGCCTCGGTTTACCATAACTGTTATCCCGTGTCGTATGTATGGCAGCCACCGTGTCTCCATTATGTAACTCTCTTTGATGCTGATTCTGTACAAAAAATAGTTTCCGATGTTGAACGTGAGGTGAAAACAGAACACACGCACACAGCCGCACACACAGACAAAAACAAATGCATGTATTTGTTATGTTATGGGTTAAAGCCTGTAGGGACAGTAGAGTAATCTCTTTCTACATAATGAATACGGGCACGTGGTGTTGCATCCGAGGAGCTCGGCTGCTGGTGTTTCCCAGCTTTGAGGTTGGGGGTCTAGGAAGCGTGAGCACTGGGGGAAAACCCTTCTCAATATCTGTGTGAGTGGATTATGGTTCATGTGTGTGAGCGTGCACGCATGCATTATGCAGGAGAGTGTCTTTTAAGCACGCGAACGCATGCGACGGATGTTGAAATGTGTGCGCATCACCGGTTTGTTAACTGACATGTGTTTGTTTTTCCGTTGGATTGTGTATATTGAGTTGTCGAGCTGTTTGCCTGTGTACGTGTTTGTTTATAAGACACCTGGTGTGATAAATGAGACACCGGGGCAGGGATGCGTTTCCCCCTCTGTGAGGCAGATTGCATGCACTCGGGCTGGCCTGTTTCTGACAGCTCCTTTAGAACTATCAGGAGCATTGAGGGGATGGAGAGGAGGAGAGGGGGGTCGTGTTGTTTTGGAGCACACAGATTAAGGTGCTTTTCTCAAGCTAAAGGGCTTGAAAGCTCGACTTAATATAAATGGTAATAACACAGGTTTTTTTTGATACCCCCATGATGCTGACATATGCATTTCTTTAATAAATAAATGGAAGCTGTATACGGGTAATAAATGAAGTGAAGTACAAAGAAGGAAAGAGAAAGTGGGCGTAGTTGATTCATCATTAAATCACATTCTGTTGTTTGAAATGCCAAAGAGCAAGGGCAGCATACCTCTGGTGCTTTGTTAAAAAAAGACCTTTCCCTTCTTTTTCGAATCATATGCAAGAGATATTTTGAAGAACGCTGGTAACCAAACAACATCAGCCACCATTGACTTTGAGTGTATGGACACAAAACCAACAAGACGTTTCTCAAAATATCTTTTGTGTTCCTTTAAGGCCACTGTATGCACACTGCAGCATTCTTCAAAATGTTTCTTTTTGTGTTTGTAAATATGACATTTATTTTTTTAAGATGACATTTCCTTAAAAAAACAGTAAAGCCACACACCTTTTGTGTGAATCCTGTGTGAATTCACAGATGAAAAATGTGTGAAAATCCATGTGATTATTCTGTAAGGGTTCATTTAGTTCTTCAAAAAAATGTGAAAAACATAATGAAAAGAACCGTATAGACAGTTTCATCGGGCCGTGTTTGTTGATCGATTTGGTTAGTGGCTAATAATTTAACTATTTATATTTAATTTAGATTAATTAATATTAATATTTTGATTTGTATTAAATAAAAATGTATTGGATTTTATTGTATATTATTTTATTAAATAAAAAATTTGTTGAATGGTCGTGTAACTTTGTGACATTTAAGTTTAGCTAAGTTACGGTTCTTTTACTGGTAACCCAAAATAATACTGACTAGACATATTTTTTACTTGCTAGCTGATATCATTTACTTGTTATTTCTATCAGAGATAATCTGCAGGGACTCTATTCTTTGCGGATGTGTACCGGAAGTTAAGTTTGGGCCACAAAAGCGTGAATGCGCAGTTGCGTTTGTTTATGTTGTTGCTTTGAAACTGTCTCTATTAGCACTTCATTATCGTGTTGGTCGCTTAGCATTCGAAAATGTCCATACACTGTGATCACTGAGTCAAAAAATAAAGAAAAGATTGAAATGTAGTCAACTGTCAGTCATGCAAATAGCGCCAAATTAATGTTTATTTCAGCTTCAGTATAAATGTCACCCATCTGTTTGTTTTCGTACCGCTAAATAATTCTCATCACTGAAATTCATTGACATCTCTTTTAATGCTTTTAAATATATTCTCTTTTTCTCTCTCTCTGTCCATTGACTGAACCCTACATCAAGCGTTAGTCGAAACCATCTGCATCTGATAGATCGAACCGTTGACTGCCAGAACGTGTAGATTAAGTCTCACTGATTTACTCACAGTCAGCGGTGTGTGTCACATAGCATGTAGCGTGTTAGGAGAAGCACTGGTCCTCATGTCTCAAATGCATCATGCTCCATTTAGGGCAGGTAGGGCTATAACCTATTAGCCAGGAGCGTGTTCGCCAACCTCAGTCCATTCATTACACTGACACTGAGTCCTATAGTGGCGATGTAGAGAAATAAAGAGAGGTGACTTACAGGATCTCTGTCTCCTGACCTTCAACTTTCATCTTGATAGGTTCACCCTTAATCTCTCCAACAGGACTTAAGGAGGTCAACACATTTTTACAATTATTTATTTTTGCCACCGAGATCCACTCTTTATTGTTATTGTACACTAACTTTGACCACCTTTTTGGGTCTGTAACGGATATGTCAATGTTATGACCCCGCACACTTTACATTATTAAGCTATACGTTTTAGGATCTTACAGGCGACATATTCCATTCAAATTATTGACACTTGCTGATGTGATAAAATATGTTTGTTTTGCTTTATGCATTTAAAAATAAACAGATTTCGATACGTTTACATTTTATTTTGCATGCTCTTCCACTTCTACTTGCAACATTTGTGCATGAGATGCTACAGTATTCTCAAAAACAAGGTTGCGACTGAATGCGTGTTTGTGTGCCTGTACATCCTCATTGTGCATGTAGTGTGGGTAAGTTTGTATCCATATCTGTCATTTCCCCATGGAAATGACAGAACCCCCAATGGTTGGTAGGATTGAGGACAAGTCAACAATTATTCCCATGGAAATAGGTGCATGTCTTTTGAGCATGTTTGTTTTTCAGATTGCCATGACAGCGGCTATTCTCGTTGGTTGTGCTGTCTAATTAAAACGGAGGTGCGGTAAAAACGGAGATGAGATGTCAATAATATTGACAAAACCTCTGAGTTTTATTTCCCGCTAACAGGCGATGAATGTGAAATAAGGTTTCAAAGAGCAGGAAATCTCACAAAATCTCTTAAAAACACATCATTTTTCACCTCCCCAAAATCCAAAGAAATAAATGAGGGGGTAAATTGTGCTTTAAAGTATAGTTTTCCTCTGCAAAACACAAAAGATATATTGCAGAACATTGGTAACCAAACAACATTGGACCCCAATGACTTCAATTGTGTGGACACGAAACCACATTTCTCAAAATATCTCAAATTTTCATTTTGGGGTGAACTGTCCCTTTATTCTTAAAATCTTAATGATCTTAAAAAAGACTTAATTTTCTTTATGCAGAATATGTTTTTCTTCTTTGCAGCGAAATATAACCTAGATATGTTTTGGTGACAGTGAATCTTCAGTGGAAGACAGACAATAGTTTGTCGCAAACTTGGTATACAAACTTTTTGGTGATTTACTATATACATAAAATCATCTTACATAATTTTAAGAACATTGTGTGAAAATATAACCTTGATATGTATATTGACTAAAATATGTCATAATTACATTTTGAGACTTGGTTTCAACAGACTGGGTCAAAACAAAATATCTGTCAATACAATGGCTGTCTGGCATGCGACCGCCTGCAATAGTTTTTCAATCTGCAATAGTTTTTTTAATAGTTACCAGGCTTTGACATGAAACAACCCCCATTTCAACTGCACCCCTCCCCAAACGCAGACATTCAACAGAAATCCACACACATCAATTTAGATTCTGTTGTCGGTAATAGGCCTCTGCACAATATATTTCTACTATTCTGCGCTGGCCTGAAAGACCTTGACCAATGTGAACATGTAATGATATTTAACTTATATGTTCACTGCCAGTAGTTTCCTGATCACTGACCCCAAGCCCCATTGATTTCTGCTGTTGCTCACCAGGAGAGCAAATAAGCGACACAGGGGCCAAAGTAATATTTGTCAAAGTGCTGTATAGAGTTTGATTCATGCCCTTTTTAATCTACATCAGAGAATTTGGCCATACGTAAAGCCAGTTGTTTAAAAAATAGTTTGACTTAAATTAAGTTCCTGTTAATAATTTATTGCTAATTGCAGGCTCATACAGAGAGCATGACCAAAACTGCTCATGAATATTTAAAAACTCTTTTTTTACAGAGACGAATCACCTCTGTGGTCTCTTAATGGCTGCTGCTGTGCAAATAACCAGTTCAATCTCTGGCTAGCCAATCCCCAGTTGTGCAATCCTGGAAGACATCAACGACAGATCACCGTAAAGATGAGATTCCATTATCACAAGAGGGAGATTGCTTAACACAGAGGACACAAGTACACAAACATAACCTCAGTTTCCTCTTGAGATGAGCTTGACCTGAACATGCGTGAATGAAAGAACAATTTTGTTGTGTTGGATGGGACTGAACATGAAAATGTAACTGTATTACTCAGTCTCTGGTCTCTTTGCGTCAGACCTTTCGTGTATTGAAAAGAAGATTGAATGCAGGGACACATTCAAGGTGCACAGCATAATTCTTCACAAATCTGAAAAGGTGCTGTTTTTAGTACTGTCTGAAGGATTTATCCGTGTCCTTGCGAACAGATTTTTCATAGCTGCATAAATGTGCCTTTTATTATGTTTGCAGTGGTGAAGGTTTTTCTGTTCAACACTAAGGATGATGATCTGAAATGAAGAAGAAAAAGTCATTTGTGAAAGTTTGGTTTAATAGATGTTTTCAATCTTTTTGCAGCAGTTACTAGACAAAGACGTTATTTCAATAATATTTCTTCCTTTAATATTATTTCTATAAAATTATTTCTTCCAATAATAAACAACTGCCTTTAATAAAAAATAAAAAATACACGTAGTGTGGAGATAACCTGTGCGGTTTTTCTTCGATAAAATATCGCGGTAGAATCAGTTAACTGTAAAGATGGATACAGGTCAGACTCTAGATGTTTTTCTTCTCCTTTGCGCGCGCGTGCGCGCACCACTTCAGTACCATGGAGAGCTCCACTGTGGTCACTGGAACGTGCCGCGAATAGACCTCAACCAAAGCCACAAGAAAAACACCTATGTGTTTCATAATAATGGATGTAACGTGTAATGTTACAAACGTAACGTGTATTGTTAATAAATGGTTGTAAAAATGACAAATAACGTTAATTGGGTGGTCAAGTCGCGTCTAATCCAGTATAACAAGCATCATTTGGTCTTTTGAACACTCTTACATCTGTTAGAAAATGTGTATATGACAGTAACCCTTTCGAACGCGTTTCGTGACAACGTGTCTGTCTGGTATCATACAATATATCCGACTGTCATAAAGAGTGCTGCGAGTCTACTAACGCGACGTAATACAATTTTAAGGCAATTCGTGGATACATGTGGGTTTCCCCGTGAATTCCTCCTAGCAGCACTCTGTATAGCCTACTTCACACGATTTGCGTCGAAAATTGCGCGCAACGAGCGGCAAAACAAAACAGAGCGAGGTGGCGCGCAACGGGCATCGACGCCCGGCCGTGTTGCGTTCCGATTGGGCGAGTGGTGGAAATGTGTCAAGCATATGCTCGCCGTGGGCGGGAGTAGACATGTGTTTATAAAGCTCCGTGGGGCGGTGACAGTGTGTTAAAGGGCTGTCGAAAGAGAGCGCACGACACGGAGAGGTGGTCGTGTTATCGCTTTCACTTCACCCAATGTTTGGCAGGGGAGGCGGGTCGCCCTCTGCCGCTCCGCACCCTCACCTGTATGGATGACCACTACAATCTCATTGACTCGCCCTCAGCCAGTCACAGAGGGAACAACGCCGACAACCACGGATACGCGGAGACGGAAAAGGACATCATGACAGTCGTCGCCTGTGACAACATGTTGGAGGAGACGGCGGCGCTCCCCAGTCACCTGTCGCTAGATCGATACGAGCCGGATCATGAGTGTTGCGAACGAGTGGTCATCAACATCTCGGGGCTGCGCTTCGAGACCCAACTCAAAACTTTTAACCAATTCCCGGACACGTTACTTGGGGACCCCAAAAAGAGGATGCGTTACTTCGACCCGCTGCGAAACGAATATTTCTTTGACAGAAACCGACCGAGCTTCGATGCCATCCTGTACTACTATCAGTCTGGGGGTCGTATTCGGAGACCCGTGAACGTACCCATTGACATCTTCTCTGAGGAGATTCGCTTTTATCAGCTTGGCGAGGAGGCGATGGAGAAATTTCGTGAGGATGAGGGTTTCATCAAAGAAGAGGAGCGACCTTTGCCAGATCACGAATTTCAGAGACAGGTTTGGCTCTTGTTTGAGTACCCGGAGAGCTCGGGTCCTGCGCGAGGTATCGCTATTGTGTCTGTTTTGGTCATTTTGATTTCTATCGTTATTTTCTGTCTGGAGACCTTGCCCGAGTTTAGGGACGACAAGGACCCAACCACTGTGTCACCCATTGTAAACGGCACCGGCCCGTTTGTGTCCAGCACTTTCACGGACCCTTTCTTTATAATCGAGACACTTTGCATCATATGGTTCTCATTCGAACTGCTCGTCCGCTTTTTTGCGTGCCCCAGCAAGGCCACTTTTTCCAAAAACATCATGAACATTATTGATATCGTGGCCATTATACCCTACTTCATAACTCTGGGCACGGAGCTGGCGGAGAGACAAGGCAATGGACAGCAAGCCATGTCACTCGCCATCCTCCGCGTAATCCGCCTGGTGAGAGTGTTTCGCATCTTCAAGCTCTCGCGCCATTCCAAAGGTCTCCAGATTCTCGGACAGACCCTAAAGGCCAGCATGAGGGAACTGGGACTGCTTATCTTTTTCCTTTTCATAGGCGTTATTTTGTTCTCCAGCGCCGTGTACTTCGCAGAGGCCGACGACCCTACCTCGAGTTTCAGTAGCATCCCAGATGCGTTTTGGTGGGCTGTGGTCACCATGACTACAGTCGGTTACGGAGACATGCACCCAGTAACTATCGGAGGCAAAATCGTTGGCTCTCTGTGCGCCATCGCGGGCGTATTGACAATTGCGCTCCCGGTACCTGTCATCGTTTCCAATTTCAATTACTTTTATCACCGGGAAACCGACGGAGAAGAGCACGCGCAATATCTCCACGTTGGCAGCTGCCAGCACCTGAACTCCACGGAAGATCTCAAACGGACACAAAGCACGTCGTCCCTTAGCAAATCGGAATATATGGTTATTGAGGAGGGAATAAATAGCGCCTTCAAACAGCCAAACTACACAAACCAGAACAATCAAAACTGCGTAAATATCAAAAAGATTTTCACAGATGTTTAAATCCTGTACAGTGCCAGGCAGCCACAGGCAACCACATTATGTCTTACAATAATCACCACGACGCACCCATTAAAATGCAAGGTCGTGCGTTATTAAATGTTATGGACAAACCAGCATATTACACAGAAGTAAACCAGAGTGCCATTTGGGTACAAAACGGTGCCCAAATGCACCGATTCACGTGTTGCATTTATCTACAGCAAAAAGAATAAGACTTAGGTCAGGGACGAAAAGCAACAAGCATCTGCTAATATTGTGCTCGTAAGTCCGCGTTTGTTCTCAGTGTTAACATATAATCACCATAATACGTTAGTATTCGCGATATCTTCCGTTTTGTGGCAAAGTAAAACGAATGTGTCGCTGTTAATGTGAACAAACTGAATATGCTCGGAGATAATGTGTTAATCATATGTATTTTGTTGCTATTAATATATACATATATATCTCAGTGCAGACTCCATTTAAACGCAGTGAATGTTAAAAAAAACAATACGTTGTTGATAGTGTAAACAAACTATGTATGTCTATTGAATCTGAATTGCTTTGCCTGTTCCAAATGAAATTGGGATTTTATATTCAGTCGAAATACTATTTATTTTGTGATCACGCGAATTAATGTAGTCTTCTCAGATTTTGTCAACTCAAATCACGTTTATCCTAAAAAATAGTACGTTCACGATTTCCCCCAAAGTGACACATCACTGTAGTTTGGTAAACAAAAGAGGAAGCATGCATGGAGAAAAGCACCCTGCGCTCATCTGGCATGGGAAACTGAGACGAGATCAGAGACTGAGAGAGAGGGAGAGATCACGCCTTCATGTCGGTTCCCCCTGAGTCCACCTTGTGATGCAGTCTCCATGGCGACTACAGTTTCCTGGGTAACCCCCTTTAACGTTACCATGACATCCTCCCCGTTGTCAGAGCAACGCTCCAGATGGTTCACAAAGCCTGACTGGCAAAACAGAGCGCGTGAATTGGGATCAGAAAAGAATCCCTTCGTGGGATTTATCGCTTCAACGTTTTGCAGCCCTGCACAAAGTATTAAAAACTATGCAAAACGGATTTCGCAACGAATTTGCATGGCACCAGGTTTGCAAACCATCGGGAGCTGATGCAGTCACACCCTGCTTTATATTTTCGCCTATTTCAAATTGACAACAAACATGCGTTTGCAATGATCGTGCACGTTTGCTAATGTCACGTGCGATGTGCATGCGTGATTCCATTGCGCAGCGCGCAGCAGGTTGCGTGGATTGTTATTGTGGCGCGTGCATTTGGTACTTCGACTTTGTAGCTGTCAAAGTGTCTGTGTAGGTTACTGGCTCGCGCGTGCGTCCTCCTGCGGAGAAGACAGGACACGGAGTGCAGGGCGAGTCGATTACCGGAGGTTTCACGCTGACGCTCCCGGTGAAGGGTGCGAGTGCGCCCAGTCAGACAGAATCACTCTCAACCTGTAGACCTGTGCGCTTTAGTCACAGCCAGTCGTCATTTTAAGCGTTTGTTTTTACACAACTAGCAGAACTATACAATAAGACAAAAAAACTCACATTTATGTCTTCAATTTAAGAAAAAAATTTTCAACATACAGTTCGTTTAAAAAAAATCATTAAAACATTGAAATTTTCTTTAATTTTAATGGCATTCGTTTTAATCATTTCATGCCATTTGATTTAATGGAACTATATTTATTGCTTATGTAATGTGCCATTGTTTAATAGGTAATTGCACTGGCACATGATGCCAGCTCAGTGCTGCCATCATGTGCCCATGCAACAGAAACCAAAACAAATCCTTGCTCTGTTGATAACATTTTTCCATGTCAAAACTTTCAAAAACAAGGTTTAGGTCCTATTTTACTATCTAGACCCTGATAGGAATATTAAATATAGCTGGTGTTTGTTTATTAAATAAATAATTCAATCATAAAGTGAGGTATTTGGCCACTTTAATGATATTTACAGTAATCCTTTTTGTGTCATTATTAGCTTCTCCGTCTTATGTGTGTGTAATTGTAAATTCCACTCGATTTTCCATCCTCTCCACTACAATACATACATTCCTTGTGATCTTTAAATGGTCTCGAAAACATTTAAGCTGTCATCTGACTAGGAAGCAGTAGTCTAGGATCAGCTGTGAAGGATCATTTCTTTTTACAGAGTATGTGAGAGTGTATTTTATGCACTGACTCTCACATTCAGTAGCTGTTATTTCTGAAGCGTGAAACCAGAGGTGTCTCGGCTCGCTTGACACCTCGCGAAATTCAGGGTGACATCTGCATCTGTCTTGCTCTAAGTCTCACATGTCCATTAACTTTTTAAAGAATATCCATTTATTACATTTCTCTTTTATCCCCTCTTTAAGGAACAAGACACTGTGTTGACTGGAATTCGGGGGGTTTCTGATGGTGGATATTATGCTGATAACCCAAATTCAAGCACGTTTGTTGGTTTTGCCGTCCACACTCCACGAAAGCAACAGGATCTAGAAGGTAAACCTCTTGTATAGTTTACCGCACAAGTTTATGTGTAAAACCTTATTGCTGTGCTGTTATATTGCCACCCATTCATAGTTTTGTTATGTAACCACACATGCTTTTAAAATCTGTATCACTTATATTCAGTCATGGGTGCGTGCGCGTGTGTTTTGAAAGACCAGATGTATGAATAACCAACAGAAGCAGAGATTACCATCCATGCTGTGCCACAGCTCCTAACACATTTAAAGGTTTTATTTGTTTGTTTTTACACTTCAATGGCATGTATTTGCTTGTTTTATTTCTCTTTTGATGGACGCTGGTGTATTGGTGTTAAGATGACTTACTTTGCATGCGAGAACATGGTATTTTGATTGAACTCATGAAGTAAGAAAACAAAAACTGCTAAGACAAATGGATGAAACAGAGCTTAGCAGTTGGCGTGTCGTGCCATGGGCGCTCATGTGGACATCCTACGTTTGAACAGAGTTTGCATCATCACCAGATTTCCTCTTTTCTCTTCTATTCTATGAATTGAAAGGACAAAGTCATGAACTAGAGTAGCTTTACACTCTTAAAAATAAAGGTGCTAATAGAAGATTTCTGATTTCGATGATAAAAAACAGGAACGGCATGGTTCTTTGAGAACCCAAAATGGTTTTTTATGACATTGATGTAAAAAGCTTTTGTATCATCTTTACTTTTAGGAGGTTTTATATATGGAGGATGTCACCTTTATGTGATATATATTTCAGTAATACATGTATGTTTGGAGTGAGGAATAGCAGATGCGCTGACATGTTGCTAGCAAGTTTTTACAGAAATGTTAACTTTGACATATTTCCGAATATTATAATATGTTATATTGCATATATATGAAACACATCAAGGCTTCTTTCAAAAGCATATGAGGTGCAGATTCTGATAAAATAGGTGCTGGATCCAATTCTCCAAGAAATATTTTAAGCAATAGTTCACCCAAACATGGTTTCTTTTCATAATTTACACACCCAGATGTATATGTCTTCCTTCTTTACCACAGACGAATCATTTTCTATTATGTTATCTTCTTATCTAGCGCTCAACATCCATCATTAAAGTAATGACTCTATTGTCTTCTGAAGCAAATGAATATGCTTGTGAGAGAAGTCGAGTCACGAGACACATGTGATTGGAAATGATCGAATGTACATTTTTTATTAACCCACTGGAGTCCTTTAAATTAATGATAGATAGATGAGCTTTACTATGTTGCGCCACATACAAAAATATACTATCAAGGCATTTTAATAGAAAATTATTTGTTTGTGGGATGGCATGAAGATAAAATATGTTCACGTATTCCTTTAAGGAAGCATCATTATAAATAGCCTACTTCTAAAGTTAATTAGAAATGTTAAAAATGTCATTTCTGCGGGACATAACAATACAGCAGGTTCTTTTGTTTTTTTAAACCAGAAAAGCTGTCGGCATTACAGAAACAATTTAGCGCAGCATTAATTTAAGACCACAACGTGTTAATAATTTCCTCTAGTCATCTCACACGTAAGTCTTCTATCATTGTCGCCTGAAGTGTCTCGTCTGCTTCGGTTCATTAATTAACTTCAGACGGAGGTACACACAACACAAAAGTGAGATAAAGACAGAATGCAGTAGGTGGTATCAAATAAATCCAAAATCTTTCAGATGCGATCTAACTCGAGCGTTTGTGTAAACCGCCATTTTATCTGGCGCATCTCAACTGCTTTATGTCGGTTTGTGTATCATCGTGTCTGAAAGCGTGTCGTTTCCGCAGGCTTCCGGGGGAGATCCATGCAGCGCCTGGGAGGGATGACCGATCGAGACGAGGCCATTCTTTTTTCAGACAGACAGAAGATGTCTCTGTGTCGCCTCCTCTTTACCATACACGATGAACACACAAGAAGTGGCCTTTTTTGTAAACTCTGCGAGTCCAAATGTAATAAAAGGAAAAGCAATATGATTGAACTGTTGGACATGAGATTGTCTGTGAATTCACTGCCCTCTGCTATCTGGCAGATATTAGTCAAACTATTTTCTGGTGTCCATTATGTATTTACAGTTTAGCTGTTGTTGTGACACATGTGAGAACTTTGTGAAAACGAAATCTTTCTTGCATATAAATCCTATGACAGTTTTTCTTCGTCTCATTGGATTTCCTTATGAACGTGCATGTCCATATAAACGAATGCTTATATTATATAAGCGTATTCGTACCTCGCTCAATACAACAGCTCTTCCAGTGTTCAGTATCTTATTTTACTGCCTTTTCTCTATGTGAACAATAACTAAGACCCAACCTGGCTGTTCATTTTTGAAACTAAACTAAAATCTTTTCATGCTTCTTTATAAGCAATCTAGGCCCAGAGCATTATGCACATATGGAGATATTTTCCTAAAATAAAGGTGCTTTACACCACAGCGATGCCGTAGGCAAAGAAAAAAGAATCATCTCTTTCTTACCCTTTTATCATTTGAAGAACCATTTGTGAAACAGAAAGATTCTTCAAATGCTAAAGGTTCTTTATGGAACCATTTAGACAAAAAAAGTGTATTTTATGGCATCGTGAAGCACCTTTATGTGTGTTGGTAAAAGATAAACAAATGGACTTTGACCTTGAATCGTATCACATGATCCATTACAGACAGCAAGCCAAACATGTCCTTCCACGTGCCTCTTTATCATTAGCTGAACATCTAAATCCAAAAGCATTGGACAAAATATTTCTTGAAACATCTTCACAAGTAGGAAAGCAATAAGATACATTTGGCCCCCTGAAGAGTCACAGATTGAGTCTGCCAGTTTTAGATCTACCTGGGTCCCATATGGTTGGGATCTTGCCAGGGAAATCCACTGAGCCTCAGAGCTGCACAATATCTCAATATTTCTCTATAAAAGTTACATGTATTTCTACTTGACTCAAGTGCATTTTCTACTCTAGTACATTTACTACATTTTAATAGTATCATCAAACACTAAAGCATAATACACATCATTCATGACTACATTTTTGTAGCTTTAAAACTAATGCATTAAAAATCTAGTGCTTTTAATTTTCACTCAAGTTGAGTAAAATAACTTCAACAAACGTAAGAAAGTACTAGATATTTAAGATTTAAAGGTAAAACAATGTGAACATACAAATTGTATTTCTCAAGTGAGTGAGAAGTATGACGCTTTATAATGTAGTGAAGTTTTTTTTCCAATGTACTCTGATAAAGTATAAATACTTGCGTCTGTTTCTAAGCGTCAGACATTTCATTTTTTGAAAAACATTTTACAATAAGGTTACTTTTATAATACTTACTTACAGCATTACTTAATCTTAGCATTTACTAATACATTTATAAAATAAAATTCAACTGTTATAATTTTATTTATAATGGAAATTATATTTACATTAACTAACATTAACAAAGAATAAAATGCATTTATTAATGTTATATAAACACCACAAAGTAAAGTGTTGCTGATATTTCTTCTGCAAAAAAACAATGCATCACATAAAACTCAGCAACTACATAGCAACACCCTAGCAACAACCCACACCACCCCAGCGTCATGGAGGAGATGTTTGGACCGGAAAGCACCACTTACATTATTCATATCCAAATGTAAAATCGAGTTATTTTCACCAGAGTTATATATAACCAAATGATAAAATCATGACATGGGCTCTTGATGAATGTAAAGCACTTCCAGCAGGTGTTTTCCCAAGAGTGTGTGTGTGTGTGTGTGTGTGTGTGTGTGTGTGTGTGTGTGTGTGTGTGTGTGTGTGTGTGTGTATTTGGGTGCATGTGATAATAAGGGAGTCCTCTGTTTTAATAAAACAGCTGAGCCCCTGCATCTCACCGGGAGAGCCATTTTAGGCATGTTACGTGTGTGTTAGCGCATACATACGTGCTCGTCCTACTAAAGCTCGCTTGTAAAAGCCGGGGGTCTTCCACGCCCCCCCAGAACAGTGTCATTCCAGTACAGGATAATTTCTCCTGACAGGCTATTAAACCGCTGCAGATTGGTCTCGGATAACCACCTTAAGCAGACGTATAAAGGCTGTGAGATTTTAAATCGCCCTCTGGCCACACAGAGTTGTGTGCTTTCCTAAGTCTGTCAGAACTGAAATCTGACCTTTTTGTTTCACTATGTTGTGGTTCATAAGTGTAGCAACAAAATCCTCTCTTTGATTTACGAAACGGTCAATTTCACCTTAAAATCTAAGGAAAAAGAAAGAAATTTTATTTCACAATAAATGAAGCCTTGTTTTAGAAATGTCTATTTTTTGGATTGTAAAATGACAATTACGCACATTTTTATTCATATTCTTATCAGATTCGTGTCAAGACATTTTACATTTTTGTTGTTTTTACTATTTAGTCATTTTTATAGATATTACAGTAAAAATTACTGTAAAAATCTTTTAGAGTACTTTATCACTAAACCAATATATTATTATTTTCATTATTAAGTTCATATTACAGTAATGAGAATTTGTGACAAAAATAATGTGTCAATGAAAAAATGTAATGCTTCTAATAATAGGTTTTTTTCCAGCAAAACACCGTTTCTTTTTTTATTTCATCTCAGTTAAATAAGAAGTATAGTCATGTTCTTGAGAGATTTCATGACAATGATCCATACTGTACTCATCTCAGTTTGCAATTGCAGGTTAATATTAACTTAATATAAGGACAGTTTCTTATTATGGTGCTACATCAAAGTGACGTTTCTTTTGTTATAAGAGAATATCATGTTCCATGGTGTCACACACAGTTTATATTTACGGTGGTTTGCTCGAGAGGAAATGGGGTGTGAAATTGAAGAGAGACTTTGGGAGCACATTACATGAAACTGTCCTTGATGACACACAGATACCAGCACGGAGACTGATGAAGGTTTTGGTCTTAGTAGTACCGCAGAGATCGAGATGTCTCAAAAGATGAAAAAGGAGCAAACTATTTGAAATGTTTTTGCTTTGTCCTGTATATAAATACAGCTTTTAAATAGTAAGAAAACCAACAGAGATACAATACATCCACGGCGAAAACAACGCGATGTGAGGTATCATTCATGTCCGCCACACAAATAGTCAGAGTACTGGTGTTTATTTCTTCATTTAATACTTCGGGTTACATGAGTGCAATAGTAATAGTGATATCAGCCTAGCAAGCATCACTTCTCCCTGACAATTATGTACAATCATTTTCCTTCATAAAGCTGTCTGTTCAACGCTGAGTCACAGCCCGTTCTTTCCATCTGAGATGTGGATCGCTTAGAAAACCCTGCAGGCGTGACATCACATCTGTGGCCCATCGCCAGTGATTCCTCAGCCTGTGTGTGATGTCATCACGGTACTGATCCCCTCCACGCTGCCCGTGGAGCGGCACGAGGTGCCTGTCACCATAGTAACAAGAGGAGAGCCATCCAATGACCGCAGAATGCAACAGTAGAGGCTGTTTCCATGTACATCGGCAGACTTATTTACAATTAGTGTTTCGACGGTAGATGACTTTAATATAGGGTTGGGCAAATATTTTATTATTTATATATGTTTGTATATTTTATAGTTTCAGTGATTGAAGTATTTAGAGTGATTCACTTCTTTGTGTGTGTGTGTGTGTTGCAGACTGGGATGGATCTGCTGCAGTGTGTGACCTTGGGAAGCTTCAGGTCTTGGCTCAATGCCACCGTCTGACACCACCTGCTTTAAACTCGAGCAGCGCTGGACAAATGTGAATCAAGTCGATTCTTAAAGTCGAGTTATGCCGGACAACGAATTGTACAAGTCTTATATGTTTAGATATGTTTAATAAAAAGAATACGTGTGCTGTGTTTGATACGTGTGATGACAAGTGATCTTATAGTACATCCGCCGTGAACCGAGATCTCGGTTTTTTTATTCCTGCATAAAACCAAACACATGAGATGTTATTGTCCAGTGAAAATAAACACATGGTTCCGTCCCCACCCCACTGCAGACACAACTGTCATGACAATCTTTTTAATGAGCTTAAAAGGTTTTCTCTTAAATGAACTTAAACACTATATATTGATGACATTGTCCCCTGTGACTGAACTTGTGTACCCCTGTGACCGTGAGTGTGAATGATCAATAGGTCTTGGCTCACGGATGCACTTCTACTCATCACACGCAGCCATAGAATTACACTGAGCTTTCAGTTTTAATTAAAGAGTGTGACTTTACGCAAGGTGAAGTGCATGAGCACTCCTCATTATTGGCTTCTCTCTTGAAAAACGGCCCAGCTGTCAGCGAGATTTCAGAGGGATGATCGACACACGAGCTTCGGCTATAAAACAAATAGAGGAAGCTTGTCCCAAACCCACAAGCCTGATTCAAAAGCGCAAATATGATGAGCTAACAAATGCAAGTATTCAAAAGAAACCCTGATATATAAACTCAAAAATAACGTATTTCAATGAGATCCAAGATGCAGGATAGCCCACAATGCAATTGTGCTTAACCTTTTTTGTGTGATGAATAAAGCAGAAGCTTTCATTTTTATTATAGAAGTTTATAATTTATGTACATTATATAATAAGATTGCCAAAAGTGCTGAAATTGTCACACACTCCATTATGAACATGAAGCCTGACTGACAAAGCTAAAGAACATCATGTTTTATTTCAGTGCACTAATATCACACATATTTGCAAAAATGTTATCCAGGACAAGGAAAACTTCTATTCAGCTGTCCATGCAGTTTAAAAAGTCAGATTTTTAAAGTAGGTCGTGGAAACCTCCCTTGCGCGTCCCCTTTAAATTGCCCACTCTGCGCAAAGAGTGAGGAGTGGTGGCGCGCACGGAACGCGCGTTTTATCATCCAAGACTCTTTTGGTATGCAAAGCATTGATTGACTGCAGATTTAACGCTTTAACTAACCGACCTGTGTTAACGTAATGCAAGAACTACAGAGAAATCGCAGGGGAGGTACAGTAGACAGACAGGTAGGAATCGCGACGGGTGCTGTCCAAGGTGCTGCTGCGCTTTGCGTACTGTGTGTTTCCATGGCAAGAAAATGTTTAGAATTTGTAGGCGCACTGTATTACAATTGGCGGTCAATTACCATTACGCACGCGTTTTACTAAGGGAAAAAGTTTTAACAGAAGTTATACAGTTAACGAATTCACATATTCATTCAAAGCTATAAAGTTGATCCACCTTCAATCCTCTCACATGTTGACTGTTCAATTCATAGATGTGATCAATGTAAACACGTCTGCTGCAAATGTTTTACATGCATCTGTACCGTCATTTGTTGCAACCTGTCTGACGCGAAGTGTGGCGACCTTGTAATGCCTCCTTAAACGTGGAACAGACACCTTTCCACAATCGCGTTAGAGAACAACAAACGTGTCTCATCCCTTGTCGTTATCAAGCAACCTGCCGTGAAGAAGGTTTGGGGTAGACGAGGACACACCCGAATACTGTACCTCTCCGCCCCTCCTCTTCGCCTGCCCCATTACGCACAATGCGCCGGGAGCTACAGCAGACGGTGGCAGCCGGGATTTCAGAAATCAGATGTGTGTTTGTCGTTTTCATCACGGACACTGGGATGCCATCCTGACTTTCGAGAAGGTTGTGGAAACTTCAGGCAACTAGAGGAAGCCTTGGTATCCCGAGGTGATTTCTAAGTTTCTTCAGCAGGTATATTGCATCTCAATTCTGATTTTGTAGCCTCCAGATGATGTATTGAATAGTCTTTTATGATTTTTTCCCTCATGTTGCATGTGCTTATGTGTTTCTCTTCTTTTATGCTCCTTGTGATTATTAAATGCATGTGGAAAGATATCAAAAGGAAAACAGAGACCACCAAGTCTTGAATTTATTTTCCAGCAGTTTAATATTTCATAAGATGCTTCTGCTGAATATTTTAAAGCACGCTAGCTGTGTTTGGGACAAGCAGCATTTTATTGAGAGTCATGTAGAAACTGTGTGTAAGTGTGCCACAGGCATTGCTTAGAATGTTAGAGTATTTCATGAAAAAGAAATGCATAGGTAATATGTGCATGCAGCTCTGGATGCAGAATGCATGTTAGATGGGACTGTCTCAAATAAATGGCCCTTTTTCACATGACTGCACTGTGAGAGATGCAGTTGTATATTATGTGTATGAATGCTGTCTAATGCAGCAGACCAGATACAAATGACAAAGGTTGAAAAAAGCTTTTTTTAATGGTTTTTCTTAAAGAAGATTATTTTTTACCCAAACTTCTAATATGAATGAATAATATATTAATATTAAATCATCAGGTATATATATATATATATATCAATTTAATATAATACAAATAAATTACAAATGTAATAATGACATGAACAAAATTATTAAATATATTTGCAATATATTATTGTTTATTTTTCATAAACATATACTGTAGTATTTTTTATAAAACATGATTATTAAAAACTATCTAAATATCTTTCTGTTTACTCCATTTTAGACAACACCCCTGGTAACACGCAGTGTTCCTTTGTGCCCTCTCTTCCTCTATTTACCTTACGTGCGGTGCCCTCCATGCTCTGGTAAAAGTTTAGGCCTCACCTTCCAGCACAATGACTGTGGCCACGGCCGACCCCTCAGATGAGGCAGCTGCACACCCCTGCCTTCCTCAGGACTACGACCCCGAGGCGGAACAGGAGTGCTGTGAAAGAGTAGTCATCAACATCTCAGGTCTGCGTTTCGAGACGGAGCTCAAGACCCTCTCGCAATTTCCCGAAACATTACTCGGCGACCCCAAAAAGCGAATGAGATACTTTGACCCGCTGAGGAACGAGTATTTTTTTGATAGAAACCGGCCCAGCTTTGACGCCATCCTCTACTATTACCAATCCGGCGGAAGGCTGCGACGTCCTGTCAACGTGACTCTGGATGTCTTCTCGGAGGAGATCCGCTTTTACGAGCTGGGAGAAGAAGCCATTGAGATATTCAGGGAGGATGAGGGGTTTATTAAAGAGGAGGAGAGGCCACTGCCTGACAACGAGTTTCAGAAGCAGGTTTGGCTGCTGTTCGAGTATCCGGAAAGTTCCGGACCAGCCAGGATTATAGCGATTATATCTGTTATGGTCATTCTCATCTCCATCGTCAGTTTCTGCCTGGAAACGCTACCCATCTTCCGCAGCGATGAAGAGGAGCTGCGCAAAGTCCCCGTTGCCGTCACTAACTCCACAACCAGATACACGTCCACCTACTTCACAGATCCATTCTTCATTCTAGAGACGCTATGCATCATCTGGTTCTCCTTCGAGTTCTTGGTTCGCTTTTTCGCATGTCCGAGTAAAGCAAGCTTCTTTGTGAACATTATGAACATGATTGATGTGGTGGCCATCATCCCCTACTTCATTACTTTGGGCACAGAGCTGGCAGAGACGGCAGAGGATGGTCAACAGGGACAACAAGCCATGTCCCTTGCCATTCTGAGGGTCATCAGACTCGTACGTGTCTTCAGAATCTTCAAACTTTCCCGTCACTCCAAAGGACTTCAGATTCTTGGCCAGACGCTTAAAGCCAGCATGAGGGAGTTAGGCTTGCTCATCTTTTTCCTTTTCATTGGAGTCATTCTGTTTTCTAGCGCTGTCTATTTCGCCGAGGCGGACGAACCTGAGTCACAGTTCTACAGCATCCCGGAGGCTTTCTGGTGGGCTGTGGTTTCAATGACCACCGTTGGTTATGGGGATATGGTGCCCACCACCATCGGAGGGAAGATAGTAGGATCCCTCTGTGCCATAGCCGGCGTGTTGACCATCGCCTTGCCCGTCCCTGTCATTGTGTCCAACTTCAACTACTTCTACCATCGAGAAACAGAGGGCGAGGAGCAAGCGCAATATCTCCAGGTCAACGTTCCTAAAGCCGATTCCCAAGAGGAGCTGAAGGGCAGTCAAAGCGGATCCACGATCAGCAAATCTGACTACATGGAGATTGAAGAAGGTGTTAACAACAGCAATGAAGACTTTCAACAGGAGAACCTCAAGACAGCAAACTGCACTCTAGCCAACACAAATTATGTTAATATCAAAAAAATGCTGACCGATGTGTAGTGTTTTGAAGACACGGGGGGCATAACTGACTTATGAAAAGAAGCCATGTTGCAAGAGGATTATGAGGTCAAAAAACCTCAGTTGTTGACGCCTTTCATCTCAAGTCTGTCCACAATCCAGGTATTCATCAATATCTGCACAGACCTGTCTGTATATCATCCAAAGCCAAGTATTCATGTGAAACAACAGGACACAAACATAAATTAACACGGCTGTCTGTATCTCTCCGTCTAACTCTAAAAGCCAAGCTTCGCCAAAGAAAAATCATTTGTGTGCTTCATCTGCTCTTAAAAACATCTGCAACCACATGCAAAGAATATACAACCAACACAAATCCCACAAGTCTGTCTATTCTGCTGCTACCTGTTGATGTTAACAAAAGTCATTATTTTAGAGAATGTTCAAAACCAGACAGCACGCTGCAAAGCTTCTGAAGATGAGCTGAATGTCATATTTTACATTTTTTATAGTCTGTGGTGTCTTTTATTTTCTGTGTACACCGTCTGCCAATGGCTTAACTTGTAGCATTCATTTTTTCCTCTTTCTACAAACACAGAGCATACTGTCCAGAACATGTTAAATGAAAAGAAGTGCCACAGAAACAAAAAAATGCTTGATGTATTTCACGTAAGAGCATACTGTTCAGTGTATATTCCTATTGTTTCTGCTGCGAGGTGCAGAGATAGTCCAAAATGTAGTTGATATTCAAATTAACTTGTCGCTAAATGAGCCATATTGTAGTTCACACCCTAGCAAATGGTTGGCAAACCCATACAGTAAAGTTGTAGCAATGCTTTCAGATTATTTTTGATCGCTGGCTTTGCTTCTTGGCTTTGTCTATCAACTTGAAATCTTTTTCAGATGTTAGGAAAACTTGTTGTATTTTATACGACTTTAGATCGCACCGATTTAAAAGTGCCGCATGACCTCAAAATCAATTCCAATGGCATGAGCTTTCATGACATGAAAGAGAACGTGATATACAGAAAACAGATAGGTAGAAATATATGGAAATAAGTTTGGGATTTTCGGACTTACACAGCAAGTGTTGCATCCAATCCTCAACTTATAGCTGTTACCATGGTAACGGCATGTCACCTCTCACATGCCTCTGGTTCCTCAGACACAAGATCTGGAAGGGTTGGTGATATAACTGTGGCTGTGTACCTTCAGAAGGCCTCTCACACATACATTCTCCCCTTTTTCACCTGGGTCGCAGGTGCCTTTATCTTCTGGCCTCTAATAGTTTATTTTAGTGAACTTTTTGTGCTGATGCTGCACAGCTGCTGCTAATTCTGTTTCTTTCACTTCAGACAGGAGTGGACATTACTGCAATGGGCATAGTTTGAGTGCAAGTGAATGATTCTATACCACATGGTGCATAGCCAGTGCCTAAGAAATGTACTAAACTTCACCTTGGTAGCTTTAAGGCAGACATTATTTATTTGTATTGTTTGCATTATATTGAGCAGTATGCCGCTGGTAAGAGAGATGTATCATCTTAAGCCACATGCATACACTTGTACGTTCACTGAATATCTTGTTTTTATTTGACACACATTTGTGCAAATCATAACTTTGTATGCAGGTGCAACAACCTGTTTCACATTTGAGTTTTGTGTTGTTTCTTAAATGTCATGTGAAAAGCTAAATGACAGCATTGAATGTCACAGTGCTCACTTATTTTGCATATTAGATCTTTTTTTTAAATGAATAAATCAACCAATTTGATTCAACTTAGGACAGAAATGCCAATTTTATTATTAACAGTGTAATTGTATTAAAATTAAACTGTGAAACTAAAAATTCTATCAAATAAAAATGGAGGGCAGCACAATTAATTGGATCATTAAATTGGTACAGCCACACCAAAATGGTGCTATCTTCATAAAACATACTTGATAAAACAATGCTATAGCTGTTTGGCTTAATAAGCTACTGCTTATGCAATATCAATCTAAATCATCCATATTTTGGTAGGAAACTTAATTATTTCATGTTAACATTAAGCATTCAGATACAGTGTTGTAGGATTTAGGTTTTCACTGAAGTTGTGAGAAATGTGGTACCATGGTTCGAATGTCTTTGGCCTTGAGGTTGTGTGTGTGTACATCGGAGGTTGAGCCTGCAATGAAAGAAAAAATAAGAAATCTCTCTGCTATTGATCAGTTATGCAATACAATGTCTATATGTGTGTGTGATCTTTGTAGCTCTTCTGAACGTATATCTTAAGTTCAACAGCCCGGCTGAAGAAGTCTATACAGTTTAACCCATTCTGGCTGCAGAGGACGATGCCCAAATCAGTCTCTTAAGCCCTTTACACTAATGATAATGTAATCTTGTCTGTATTATTCAATATACAATGCAGCAATGTTCTTAGAGCAAAATGATAATAAATCAAAGTATTCTGTGTTACTGGATTAAAAAGATGCACTTTACAAGCACCTCCAATGGATAATCTATGGACTGCTAACAGCATATAACCCTTCAAATGATCAATACTGTCTTACAGCAACTACAAAAACTAAAATGATAAACGAAAGTGTACTGCTTGTTTATTTCAATGAATCCCTGAATCTCTTCTAGGTTTATGTTTAATTATGTTCTAGTAAGTCTATAGTAATTCAAAGAAATAGTTCACCCAAAAATAAAACTTTGGTCATTACCCTCATGTTGTTCAAAACCTGAATATGAATCTTTCTGCGGTGGAACACCTAAGAAGATTTTGAGAAATGCGTTTTGTGTTCATACAATGGAAGTCGATGGGGCCCAAAAGTGTTTGGTTACCAACATTTTTCAAAATATCTTCTGTTGTGTTCTGCGGTAGACAGAAAGTCAAACAGGTTTGCAATGAAAAATGATTAAATTATGTTCATTTTGGAATAAACTATCACTTTAAAGTCCCTGTAAATAGTGGGCGTGGCATTCGTCTTTCTCTGTGATGTAAAAAACAGACCAGACTGACGGTGAGGGGGAGGAGTTAACAGATGCTCCACCCAAGCCATCTAACATGATTTAAAATGAGTCATTACAGGAAGGAAGTGCATTTTCAGATTTTAACTGAAGGTTTTAAAAAAGAGAAGGACCCACATTGACACACTACTTACAATAAACGCTTCAATATTTCTTGAAAAAATAGAAATACATTTTAATTTCACTGGGACTTTAATGCTATGGTACACTCTTAAAAATAAAGGTTTTCTATAAAGAAAAAGAAAAAATTCTATAGTCTGTAAAACCTTTATTCACCGCAAAGATCCTTTTGTGCACCTTTTAAAAACCTTTATTTTTAGGATGTCCTTAACCCTGGCCCATCTCAGAACATCCTCCCAGCTAATATTTGCCAGATAATTTTAGAAAATAAATAGTAGACTCACTCTGAACACTAGCAGACCAAAGAGCTTTTTAATGTTGATATTATTAGCTCATGCACTGGAAAGATTTGTGGCATCAGATCATTCAAAAAGAGGAGCCTGTTGGCACTATGCAGCCGCCTGCACTATTCTGAAAGAAGAGGGTTCTCTAAAAATAGCCATTTCTTTGGCCACAAAATAAACAGGTATATGTACAGGATGAGGGTTTAAGAAAGACATGTATACTGCCATGATCTCTAGAGAGTGAGCAGCGTGGAATCGAGACTGAGAGAATTGTGTGTGTGTAAGTGACAATGGGAGGAACAGAATGTTCAGAAGAGACAAGAATAGAAGAGATGACAGGAAGGAAGTGCGCAACACAATATGACACCTTTGTAAAATATCTACGGTTAGCCGAACTTACCGAGACACAGATTTTGTTCACCAGCAAATGCTTCCCAATCCTCGCTATTCAGAGAATATTGATTATGTTTGGCTCGCGTATCAATGACTTATAAGAGCTTTCCATTCTAACCGGTAAAGACATATTCTTTTCTTATTATGTCCTTTGCATCTGGATTGGTCCCTGGCACTGAAGGTCAGATATAAACACAGACTCTGTTTGCACAGGCTATAAAAAGAAAGAGACTTTGGCTCGTTTTACTCAGATGTCAATATCTGTAAAACAGTGGGGATAAAAATATAGTTCCAATCTATAGGCATCTTTCAGCTAAATCCCTCAGAGCTGCTCGAGGGAATGTTTCATTGAAGAAAGAGTATAGGTGCCCTCTAAAGGTAGTGTTGTGAATTACATGTTTACGTTGTTTAGCTGAAGTCTATTTTTGGGTTGTATAGGAATCACAGACAAATTTCAACCCGGAGCTGAATCATTTTTTTCATGACAATGAACCGAAACAAACCTTCCAGCTCAATACTTACTGAAAAAATGTCAAGTACTTTCAAATTTTGTACATTAACTAATATATCTAGATTGTATAGTTATCAATTGCAAAATACATTTTATGCTTTTATAACAATATCAGATTCTTTGTCCGTATTCTTACACAATTCTACTCTTTTATTTGATTATATTACACCGTCTTATAAAATAAGGTTGAAATAGATTTTTTTAGCTATACAGAATGCAGCTAGATGTTAAAGTCAGTGTAATTTCATTTAAATTCAAATGACTATAACTTGCTTTAACTTAAAAACTTTAGTTCAAAAACGTCCTCAAATTTCAAGTTAAAACGTGAAAGCAGCCTGAGAAGAGCAAATCACTTTTAGTTGAAGTTTTAAGGCTACTTGAACAGCCTTCCAAACTTTGTTCGGTCAACCACATCTCTCACAACATTCAAACAACATCTCTTCTGTGAATACTTGACAAGTAAATAAAAAATATATATATATATATATATATATATATATATATTCTACTAACCCTCTGTCTTTCTATCAATAGGTAGTGTTTTGGTTTTTGTGGAAACTAGTAACTTGGTGTTAACACTTATTGTATTATTGCCCCTGTACCGCTTTATTGCTTCCTAATCTCCTTGGATAAAAGCGTCTGCTAAATGACTTAATGGAAATAGAAAATGTAAGTAGAATCAAATTGGCTTTACAAGTCATTTTCAACTGACTATTTTAAGTTTAACTTTAAGTTTAGCCTTTTTCAATAGTTATGCCAAACGTTTTCACATATAATAGCAACAATAACATCAGCGCTGTATCCAACCCTCAAATCTCCTTTCGTCTCACAAGTGTTCAGCTACCATATGGTCTGGACTCAGATCCAAGAACATGGACTCACATGAACCACACACCCCCGAGAGAGAGGAAATCTGGTGAACAGGGACCAGAGGGAGAGCAGGGCACACCTCTCTCATACTGTCCAAATGATACCGGCTGTGTTTGTTTACCACTCAAAAGCAACATACTGTATATAACTGCTCCTCTGTGTTTTTTTTTTTTAAAGTAATCACGGTTTTATGGCCAAGATGACTGTATTGTTATTGGCCAGTAGAGTACACTGTAACAAAAGCATTAAAAAGTGATCCACTCAACAGCTGCTATGAAATCAATAACCAAACAGGGTTTTAGCGTAATATACTGAGTGTCTATACAACCAGTTATGTTATGCAAGGGTGTCGATTTAGGTAGGGACGGTAGGGACTAATTTGTCCCTATCAAAAATTTAGACCAAACAATTAATCTACATATCTTTACAGAAATGTATAGTTTATGTCAAATTACAAACGTTATTAGTTTTTGTTTTGGTGACCACCAGTATAGGCTATTCACCTTATTCCACCCCGCCCACTTTTAATTTTTCGCTCTTCCGCATTTTGTCATCCGACTTCCGCTTTATCAGCCCGTGTTGTACCGAAATCTGACTTCCCGGACAAATCATACTCCTCTCGCATGCACGCGCATTATACAGTTGATAGACGGAGTTAAGAGATCTGTTTGCAATAGCTGTTTGCCTGTTTATTTTTTACAATTCTAGGACCAAAATTGAGCATGTAAGCGTTATAAAAACGCTTATCATTTAGGATTTAAGATGGATTAAGTAAATAAAAACTTAACAACTTGGTTGATCGATTTAGCTCGATCGACTGTCGAACCTCCGTAGCCTATAACTCACCATGGATTTATCATAGTAAGTCTAGTAATCAGTTTTTTCATACTAATTTAGATTCCCAGTGTTTCACACTAAATATCATTAAAATATGGTTAGCCTACTGTTGTAAAGCGTGGTTGATTTTATTAACGACAATAACGCGCATCATTTATCTGTGCAAAACTGTGTTTTCGTACATATATTCATATATAGTAGGCCTACGTATGTACGTTTATAATGTTCTCTTATAGAAGACTGTGTAACACAGTTTGTCAAAGTTGTACTTCTTGTATGCCAACATTCATTCACTTTTCAATTTGTTCTTCAGCATTACATTTTTGTAGGGCAAATTAAATTAATATTTAAAATTATTTCTATTTAGATCTAAATATTCTATGCAATGTATGCAATGTAGCTTCAATACAGTGGGTTTACTGAGGGGAGTATAATATTTACAATGACAAAAACATACCTGTTAAAAATGTATCTCAGATTAATATGGTAAGTACATCACATATAGGATAATGACATATCTTAGTATAGAGGTTGTGACCTTAAAAGCATTTGGCTGTAACTTGAATATGGTGGGTTTACTGAGGGGAGTATTCTTCACAATAAACATGCTCTTATTCATCTCATAAATGAACAAGAGTGGCCATTTCAAAACACTGCATTTTACTTTTGTCCACTAGGGGCAGTGTGAAACAACACAAGGGCTCATTGAATCATGTTTCAGCACCACACACAGACTCTGTCCATGCAGCATGTCTGATTTTATAAAGAAATATATAGTTCAAAACACTTCAAAAGACATCAGAGACTAAAACCGAAACAACATATTCTTCATCATTTAAACATAAGTACTCCTCATACAAAATGTAATATACATGTACAAATACAAATACAAATACTGTATATTATATATTAGTAAAATTTATATATCTTGATATATATGTAAATCTAATCTCCCTATTTGTTTTATGTATGTATAAATTAGGCAAAATGGGAAACCTTTTAAAAGTCACCTCAAAACACTCTTGGGAATACAGCACTTACTGGAACAAAACTATCGTAGGCTATGACGACTATGTTGTTTTAGTCTAAAATCCAACGCTGTTTCAATGTGGACAGTCACATGAATGATGTGTATGTTGGTTTAGATAAAAGCATATAAAATGGTCATCTATTTCTGTACATCTATATCCCTGAGCATTAGATGATAAATCACCTTTTCTTTAAGAGAAGATACCTGTTTTCTCTTGGTAATCACCCGGAAAATAACCTGAGTTCAGATAACACAGATTATTATAACAACAGCTGTAGATCCAAACCCCCAACGAGTCGCTTCAAGAGCGACCACCAAAGACCGTCCCTTGAGCAAAATGCATGCTTTAAGGAACACAAAAATGAAAATCCTAATGCCACCATGACACCCAGTGATATAAAAAACGCAAATGGCATACTGTAACTCTCTATGTAAAGAATATCAAATAAAGAACAATGATGTAATATATTTCCCCAAAGGAGCAGCATTAATATGTGTATAAAATATTCATAACCACTACATATGTAAACAAACCAGCATTTAAAAAAATCAATGCGAGTAAAACTAAAGACCCAAGAGGTGTAAACGTTAAAACCCATTTGTTTATAGAAAGCATCATTTCGCTGTAAGTTAAATGAAGTGCATTAAATCAATGCATCCATTCCATTACTCTCAGTCTATTGATCTACAGCAGAGAGCGGCGGACTGGTCTGTGTCAAAGGAAGAGTCCTGAAGTCCATGAGTGTGTTGCTAAGGTGATAGACAGTCTGCCTCGAAATGGGCAGGTCTGTGAAATACTATAGACAGACTGTAGACCTCAAAAGCCCAAGTCTCATTTCACATGTAAGACTACACAGGCAGAGAGGGAGTTAACCCTTGATATGCCACAGCACAGCCATCTGACCGTAGACCCAAAAGGCCTTGGTAAAAATGTAAGAATGGCATTGCATTTTATAATAAAAATCTAATCAAATAGCAATAAAGATATCACGAGCACATTTTGTGACCCTGGATCACAAAACCAGCCTTGTGGGTCAATTTTTTGAAATTAAGATTTTTGCATCATTTAAAAGCTAGATAAATAAGCTTTCTATTGATTTATGTTTTGTTTGGATAGGACAATATTTGGTCGCGATATAACCATTTAAAACTCAGGAATCTGAGGGTGCAAAAAAAATCTAAATATTTTTATATATAATAAAAATCGAAAATCACCTTTAAAGTTGTCCAAATGAAGTCCTTAGCATAGCATATTACTCACAAAAACAAAGTTTTGATATATTTATGGTAGGAAATATCTTTATGGAACATAATCTTTACTTCATATCCTAATGATTTTACTTGATTTACTACAAATGTTTTCGTGCTACTTAAGACTGGTTTTGTGATCCAAGGTCACATTTTGCAAGCCAATATTAGGGTTTTAAGTAATAAAGATACTGTTTATTTATTATCTATTTATTTATAGAACTATAATGCTCATTGTTAATTCATGTTAGCTAATGCATTGCCTTATTTTAATAAATACAACCCGTAAATCACTATATATAGAAAATTAATATGTTTTAGGAGCGAAAAACGTAAAAAGAATACTGCACGATAGTGTGAAACAGCTTGTTCTGGGGAAGGTGCCCTAAAAATATAAGCCTATAATTTTCGAGCTATAAATAAGCAAAGGATGTGGCTTCTTTCAGGCCCCATTAGTTTCGGATGTAACTCAGCTAAAACCCAGATTTTCTAATACACTTTTTTCGCACGCCTGGTCGCTTCTGTTAAACCAACATAAACATGAGCTATACAGCATGGCTGTACAATAAACCGTCCAGATGGCTTCTCAGTGAGGGTCTGATATAAACGCAAATGACTCGGCCTGCACCTGTGAGAGCCATCGTGGAAATAATTAAGAAAGGTGGGTGGTGTGGACGCGCCAACAGGTAGTTTCCAAAACTGGCAGGTGTGTCGGTAACACTTCCAAAATAAGTGCCAACTTGAGTGTCATCCCCTTATAGGATGTACAACACTCTCCCAATACATTACAAGGACAATTCCGCAATTGCTATATAAAAATATAGTCTGTCTCTATTTATAGGGCTTCTTCTAATTTAAAACATCAGAGTGATGTTCTGGACTGCTTCCAGATCCCTTTATAGGCACAGTTCCTCCGGCCGAGTGGATCGTTTTGGCCCGTATCGGGAAGCCGCAGCCTAATCCTTTAATGTGATGCTTCAGAGTGGGATGTGATCCGGAAAGACAAGCGAAGCATCTGTGTCCAGATCATTACTGTGGGCAATTAAAAGGCAAAACAAGTGATGTTTGCTTATTGGAGCATCAATACAAGACATTGAAGTATAACTACAATCTATCAAGTTTAATAAATCCTGTTATTGAGTTTTTTATAACTTTGCCTAGGTGTTCTTAAAATGGCAAAACTCAAAGTATCATGAGTAAGGTAAATTATGAAGAATTAAATCATTTCAAATGTATTTGCTCATCACCTACCCCTACCAAGAATGATAACTATAATGATAACTATAACAAATTTTAATAATTTTAATGAATGTAATTTTTTAATGAACTATAAAGTGGAACAATATCATACGGATCATGTCCAGAGTGTTTTCTTCAAGATGATAAACGAAAAAACATTGACACCCATCCATCAAATTTAAAGGGCCCACACATTTTAAATGTGAAACTTGTATGCAAACTTGTATGCATTACCTGGACAATAATGTAGTTATCGCTTACAGTTACTGTTTATACTCTGAACAGACCTTTACAGTCGAGGCAATACATTAAATGTCTTACATTTGGGTGATCATGCATTAAATTAAGCATAAATATCCTTAAATATTTGCCCAACCAACCATTATGATAACCTTTCCCACATCACAAAAATTCAATCGTTGAAATGTTTAGCTCCGTTTCTATCTGGGAGGATTACGGTATAGATTTACAGTAACATTCTTTCTATTCTCTCTCTCTTTTTATCTCTCTCTGTCTCCCGTCTCAAATTCATGACTGCTCGTTCATTCTGTTAATCTGACGAATCCTCGCCTGCTGGCACAGGTTCTGCTTAAGTTGGCAAGGATGTCAAGAATGAATTACAGCGAGCCTTCCGGCGTGCAGGAAACTCCGGGTGTAGAATGTGGGGTTTTGCTCTTATATGGAATATGACACTGCACTAATTGACCTCCCAGCCCTTCATCTTCCATTATTATACGCATAAACAAGCTCAAATTAATTCTCACTAGCGACCAGCTCTGTTAAGCTTAAATGTAATTTGACTCAATGTTTTTCACAGGTGTGGTCATTGTGAAGCAAACCAAAAAAAACGTGTGAAAATAGCAACAAGCAATAGAAACCTCAACTTTAGAGTAAATGATACCCATCACTAAGGCACAGCGTACGTCAACAGAAATGAGGGATCGAACAAACAGAGGGATCAATTTTTACTCTCTCTGTCTATGTTCAAGGGTGCAGGACAGCAAACAGGACACTTTATTTACAAAATTAAAAGTAATTTTTAGCCATTTAATATTTTTCCAAAGTATATTGATGTACATAAATGACATCATGACATAAAATGATGTATAATGATGTCATAAAGCTGTAACTTTTGCCTTGCTATCGCCATCTCTGTTTGAAACATTAAATTGCAGGTTGCTTTACAAACTTGTCTTTATGTTGAATTCCAATGACATCACATTGGACATTCTCTGTGAAATCATAATGTTATGAATGATTATTAAAAGGTTACCGTGGCAAATTGATTTAAGGTACCAAGAGCTTTAAAAGAGCAATGTGGCGATTTTAGCAGCATCTAGTGGTGAGGTTGCAAATTGCAACCAACGGCTCACTCCAACGCTACCCCTCCCCTTTCAGAGCACTACGATGGCTGACAAAGGACAAAGATGTCATTAAGTTTTCGCTTCTTTGCTGAAGGAGATAACATATTTCCGAAATGCACTCTGTAGAGCAGTTTGTCTGTTTAGGGCTACTGTAGAAACAACATGGTGAATTCCACGTAAGGGACCCGCGGTGTATGTAGAAATAGCTCATTCTAAGGTACTAAAAACATAACAGTTCATTATGTAATGTCTTAATACACCTCTGAAGACATAGTTATGTATATTATATTGCATTTCTCTCAATAGACCATTGCACCTTTAAAAAAGTGATTTTAATGTACTTGCTCAACAACTGATTTTCTGTCATTTAACCTTAAAAAAATTCAGTGACTTTTCCCACAGCAGTCAATCAGATTACAGCTCCTGACATTGTTGTCCACAATATATAACAGACAGTCAGTGAAGGATTCATGGTTGTGCTTATGTTGACACTAAAGGACAACATGAACTCATGTTTCGTCTCGCTCTCACGCTTCCACGTATAATGTTTAAAAGAGAACGTACCCGTTCAACTGATACAGCAAACTCTTAGGCCACCGATGTCTGGCGGACCCCCATTAATCAATATCTGGGCGACATTGAACTTCTTGGCCTTTTTCATAGTGTATCATTCAGCACTTTTGCAACCTATTCAAAACCCTTACTCAGACTCTGCTGAACATTTATAGAGACATGCAGATCGTCTGCAATCAAATCATTGTCCTCCAGCACTAAACACAACTTTTGTATGTCTCACTCGCAGTTGCCAGACATCAGCAGGAGGCTAAAAGAAGAGTTGATGAATGGCCCCTTTCACCGCCTGCCTCTGGACCCTAAACAGAATTGCATTAGATCTACTGTATAAGCAGTTTAAAGTTGGACCGCGCTGTGTAGCTGAATCGCTGCTGAGCACTGCTGCAGATGTTTGTGCGTGTGTATGTGTGTGAAAGCGGTTGTGTGTGTTTATTGCGTGCAGAGTCAGGTCCCCTGAGCTGATGGAGAGGAAGGGGCCCGAGAAGTGTGATGTGGATTGTGTATTTGTGCGTATTTGTGTTTTGACAGTGATATTGTGTGCCAACTCAGGTCACATGGGATTTTGTAAGAGAGACGCTAAAACATATGGGATGTGCATTTTATTAATGGCCGTGTGTATGGTTCCATGCACATTGAAATATGTGTATATGTGTGGCTATATATGGGATGGAATACAAGGTTAGTACTTAATGAATACTATGTAGTGTATTACATACAGTTACCTGCATACTAATATAATACAACGTTGTCACATGACCTTATGATGTTTGCATGTTCAACCCTTGTAGGTTTCATGTTGTTACTCAACAGCAAACCAACAGAATTGTATAATTTATTATATATTATTTATTTCATACTGTTTTCTATATTATTTATTATATACATTTAGCTATAAAATGTAAATAAGTAAATATATATAAATGTGTGTAAAAATATTTCATATATATATATATATATGAAACAGATGTAAAATAAAACCATGGAGTCCGCCATGTTGAGATCAACCAAATCCTATTCATTTTAGTGACCCTATTATTGAACTGTTTTTCCTAATGGAATAAATGGATCATGACCTACAAATAGCACATTTGTACAAAAGCGCAGGTTTTCAAAAACGATTACTTTAGCATTTTGCTGAACCCACGCCACTAAATGCCGGTCCCCAGATGACTGTGATATCAGCCGGCATGAACACAAAATTACCAAGTGCACATTTCGGCAGTCCAATGAAATGAGTTAAGAAAGTGATGATTTTAGCAAATGTACCAAGACTTCTAGGTATTCTATAAATTTAGAAAATATGCATACTGTGCATATATACATATACTATAAATAAGTAGTATGACAGTATGCTAGTCTAAACGTATATGCGACTGTATATGTCTCTCTACGTAACGTGCACGTGTTTGTGTCTGCAAGAGTGTGTGTGTTCGTGCTCTGGAGATGTTTGCTTACTCTGCATGAGCTCTGGTCCCAGCGTCCTTTACTCAGTGCTGCTCTCCTCACAGAGCCTCAGAGCTCTTGCTGGCTCCAGTACCGAGGGGTCCGTCTCTGATACCCCCAACACATGACCAACCCTGAAGAGACGGACAGAAAGTGAGAGACACACGTGCAGAAATGAGAACCCGGTCTAAAGTTTAAAACCGAGCCAGATGCAAAAGGTAAGGTGTGTGTGTGTGATGGTGCATGTGCGTCTCCCTGATGGCAGCCGTGGGTCTCGAGTTACTCAGGAGGCATAAGATTACTGAAAGAGAGAGAGCTTTAACAGAGCACAAGGGTGTGCAGAAATCTGATTGTAACGCAGACTGAGAAGGGGAGAACAAGTTAGAGAGCGTCAGAGAAACACACGAGAAGGGAGATAGTGGAGCTCAACTCAACCTGGAAGCGAACGGTCGTAGAAAGATCATCCTGTCCCGGAGTTTCTCCACGGTGGGTATTTGAGTTTGTTCTTGTTTGGGTGTGTTGATAGAGTGGATAAAAGTGCGTTTTCTGTGTTTTGAACATTTTAGGTGAAGTTAATTTGGATGAAATTAATTGGTCGGATTGGAAGGATGTTGCTTATGTGTCTTTTTCAAGTCATACGTTAAGAATTTCGAAAAGAGAATTATTATAAAGTTTGTTAAATTTAGTTAAATTGATGCTAGTTTGGAACAAGATGATGTAAAGATGGTGTTTGGAATAAAAACTAGTTCTTAAGTTTTTTATCTGAAATGTCTGTATAGTAAATATGTTTATGTGTATTTACGTTTAAATACCTGTCTTGAAATTATCCTTTATGTATACACTTTAAACTTTTTGTGGACATTTTTGCATACATTAAATCTTTGTGCTGCTACAAACTCTAGCTGATATTGGTCTGTCTTTAAGGATTTACAAAAAAATGACAATCTAAGACAAATCTAGAATAGAAACAAAATAAAATACTTTAATGATTTTAGCCATGTATGGGTTTGTGATGGTGCAGATATAAAACCATCTTCACACCATTGCCATAATGTACAATCCAGTACGTACTTTATCTTATACAACATACCTTCACATGTTCGGTAAGGTCAGTGACCAGCCCCGGGGGTTTTGAAAATAAAACAATGGGTTTCTAACCGTGATGCATGCAGGGAAACTTTCCCACACTGGTGATCGATCTTCTGGACTCGTACACACACACACACACACACACACACACACACACACACACACACACACACACACACACACACACACACACACACACACACACAGCTGAAGGATATAGATGTCATCTCTGTCCGTGGTGCATTTTCACTTCTTCAGCAAAATTCCCAGACTAAGCACTGCAGGATAAGAACGGAAGCTACTGTCACTTGTAACCTTTGTTCAACCTGCCATCGGTACAATCACACCAAATTCATAAACGTAAATCTCATTTAAATACTGTAATCTTACAGCTTTGCAGATAAAGAAGTCTCTTTATATACATGCATGTTACATATGTATCTGCACTGTCATCTACTGATATGATGTAAAAAAAAATATGACAGAAAATTAAAGCATCATGTACATTCATTTCTTTATTAAACAAACAGATTAGCTTTCTGTTGTAGAGGTTATTTTAGTTGCAGATGAATAATATAGGAAATAAATAAACATGAAGTACAATAAATAAATCATTAAAAGACGTGATGCATTTGGTAACATTAACAAAACACCTTTTAAAATCGGTTTTAGTTCATTGTTTACATTTACGCATAGAGGCCGTTTTAAATTTTCAAGATAATTTCAAGAAATTCTTTCGAAAATAAATATGCTTAATTATACTGTACAATAGGCAGATGTAAAGGGCTAGTTCACCCAAAAATGAAAATTCTGTCATCATTTACTCACCTTCAAATTTCCTACATTTCTTTGTTCTGTTAAACATAAAAAAGATATGTGTAAAAATGTTAGCAATTTTCAGAGGACATCATCCACTACCATAGTAGGAAAAAAATATTTTATATATTTTGTTCTGTTGAATACAAAATTAGATATTTTAAAGAATTTAGGAAAACAAACAGTTCAGGGGCACCTTTGAACACCATTTAAAAAAATTTACTATTGTAGTCAACGTCCCAGAACTGAAAATTGCTAACATTCTTCCAAATATCTTTCTCAGAACAAAGTAATTTATACAGGTTATTTGATTGACAGAATTTTCATATTTGGGTGAACAATTAAATAATGAAATACAAATTCTGTCATCTTTATTCACCTTCAAACCTGTTAATGACTCTTTCATCTACAGAACTCAATAACCCATAAGATATTATGAGGTTTGTTTGTTTTTTGTTCATACAAAGAAAGTCAATGGGTCCAATAATAAGTTATTAATATCAAAATATCTTTTTGTGTTCTGCAGAAGAAAGAAAATCATACAGGTTTGGAATGACAATGAAGAATTTTCATTTTTGTATTCTAAAGTTAGCTAAATAACAATACATTTACTGTAAGCTGCATGGTCCTATAGATATTGCAAACTTTTGTTTTCAATTGATTTGTCATCTACACATTTGTCAGACATTACTTTGGCATTATATAATCCGTTTTGTTTTTAAATTTACCCGTGAAACTGACTAGCAGGACTGAATATATGGACAAAATAGTGCGTTTTGCAAAACTTTCCCGCATGAAACAGAATGTTCGCGTAAGCCACCTATTCGACAATACTCCTCTGACAATGGAAAAGATAGGCCCTGCTGTATATTAATAGGGTCAATGGAATATAACGCAGAGCGAAGGTGAGAGGTGTGCGTTACCTTCCAGTGTAGCCATACAAGTTGTCATTGAGCCAAAGGCTTTTCTCTTTGGCGGCTGCAGGTTCTGTGGTGTCAAGTGGTACCAGGGGCAGCTGTTTAAATCCCCTGTTCAGGTTATGGTTACCTGTCTCCATTAAACTCTCTGGAAAATAGAAGACTTTAGATAAGAGGTCTGAACTCGACCTTTGACTCTGGCTAGGGGTGAACTCTGAGAGGAACACCAGAAGATTGAAAGCCTGCTTTAGTCGGGTTTGGAGTTTGTCATGTGTATTAAAGGATGGGTTAAAATGATGATGTGCTCTTGATTCTAACCAATTATCTCTTGGCTTGTAAAAAAAAAACTAATTTAATGCACTTACAAAACATCCCAAAGGAAAGTTTTATTGATTTCTCAGTTGTGTTTAATTCATCTTCATAAGATCATAAAATCAAAGCCTCAGATGTTTCTCAAAACATTAAAAACCAAAACAGACCATTTTTAAAACGAGCTGTGAAGCAATTGTATAGGTATTATAATCTGGATTTGGGTTAATTTGATTAGAAATGTTTGAGTTCATCTTGAGATCTTTATTTATCTTGACTCAGTCTTAGACATTGTTGAGATCTCTTTTGAAACTCTTTTTGAAAATGTCCGCCTCTTTTTCTAAAAAAAAAAAAAAAAACCCACATCTGAGACGCAGGAGACTTTTACTTATGGAATAAACCACTCAACTTACAGAAACAAGATCATTCGCCTATAACAGCAGCCCCACCACAAAAAGATAAGAATGCCTTGCCCCATACACTTCCATTGTAACCGTAAACACAATTTCAGTTTGTTTCACAGACTTAAGGATAAAACTAAATCTGTCAGCTGTAACTGAAAGCATGTGACAGATACTGTCAATAGAACTTAACATAAACCTATAACACTATTACAGCTATTTGTGTTTTTAAATTATCTTAATAATTCCTTACTTCCTTCCCCAAAAAGATGTTTGTGTCTGTATCCAGATTTGCGCTTGTGCTTGCAACTTTCTTTTGAACCTGTCAAAGGCTGCCTTTGTTGACAAATGACACTATTAATTCCATATGCTACGCAGCAGCGCAAGAACATCTCTACTGCTGTTTAAAACTCTTGTTCTACACTACAGAAGATGTGAATTAAAAAGCATGTTTGAGCGAGTTGTCAAAGATGCGAGAGATGATGATAAAGTACAGCTCTCGAGCACACTTGGCAGTAAGCACAAAGGACAGGAATATTTAGTTGGAATGTATTATTGATGTTTGTTTTGGCACGTTCAAGTTTTCAAGGAGAAACTAAAAGGCAATCTGTCCTAAAATACACACATAGTTTACCCAAAATATATTTTTTTAAATCAGCATTTATTCATCCTCGCCTGACTCTATAGGATTCTTTTCTCTGTGGAACACAAAAGAAGAAATTTTGAGAAATGTCTCAGTGGTTTTGTGTTCATACAATGTTCAATGGGGGTCAATGTTGTTTGCTAACATTCTTCAAAATATTTTCTTTAGTGTTCTGCAAATGAAAGAAAGTCAAACTTTTGGTTTGAGGTTTAAAACATTTACATTTAAGCATTTGGCATCCAACGCGACTTACATTGCATTATACTATACATTTGGGATCGAACCCATGACCTTGGCATTGCTAGCGCCATGCTCTAACCACTGAGCTACAGGAAAGGGTAAATAAATGCAAGTTTTGGGTGAACAATCCCTTTAAAAATAAAATCTCTATTTGTTGCTTGTTAATCGTCTGGTGGTACAGTTTATATTACTTTAAATTGCTTTTATTGTTTCCCTGCCTCCCTAAGGTGCAACCTTACCTTCCACGCAGTAACGCAACTGTTTTGTTCTCTTTGTCTTTATCTGCAGATCAGGTGACAGTGTCTTGGGATTCAGGCACTCTGCTGCAGAACAAGCCAGGGTAAGCCAGCATCTTCCCTCGACTCTTCGCACTTTGGTGGGCTGGCTGGCTGGCTCGTGTTCTTGGCTGCCCGTCAGTCATTTCATCCTGGGTTAGGAGCCCGAGGGAGGCCCCAGGGAGGGGAGGGAGGCCATGGAGGTTCCACTAGTCAATTTCGAGAACTTGGATGACATTGGAATCAACCTCGGAGACCCGAGCGACTCGGGATATCCGACCTCACCCACCTCAGATACCCCAGAACCCAACCAGGGCATACATTCCCCTACACACTCGCCCCAAAGAGGACGACATCCGAGGCGCACGCCGGTGTCTCCGCCAACGCTCAGCAAGAAAGGAACGTCAAGCTGCAACAGTCTGATTTCCAACTGGAAGGTCCTGATGAACAGCGAGGGAAATGAGGTTCTCTTAGGAAAAGTAGCCAAGGATTGTTGCGACGACTATTTTGTGGAAAAGGAGAAATTTGAGGAAGGCGAACAAAAAGTGGTCATCAACGTCTCGGGGATGATGTACGAGACCACGCTCAAAACTTTGAATCAGTTCCCGGACACGCTGCTCGGGGACCCCATGTTGCGGATTAATTATTTTGACCCTATGAGAAATGAATATTTTTTTGATCGTAACCGTCCCAGCTTCGACGGAATCTTGTATTTCTATCAGTCCGGGGGTAAGATTCGAAGGCCGGCGAATGTGCCATTGGATGTTTTTGCAGATGAGATAGTGTTCTATCGACTGGGGCATGAGGTAATGGAACAGTTCAGGGAGGATGAGGGTTTTATAAAGGACCCTGAACCTCAACTACCGACCAGTGAGCTTCATCGTCAATTCTGGCTTCTCTTTGAGTACCCAGAGAGCTCCAGTGCTGCCAGGTCAGTGGCCCTAGTGTCTGTTTTTGTAATCACTATATCGATTTGTATATTCTGCCTGGAGACGCTCCCGGAGTTCCGTGATGAGCGCGAATTCATGCCCGCGATGGTCAACCTAACCCGTGATGCCAACGGCACTCTCCTGTCCCCTACAGGTTCTCCTCACACCCACATCTCCGCTTTTACCGACCCCTTCTTTGTGGTCGAGAGTATCTGTATAATCTGGTTTTGCTTTGAGCTCGGAGTGCGATTCGTGGTGTGCCCCAGCAAGAGCGAGTTTTTTGGTAACATTATGAACGTAATTGACATTGTTTCCATCATGCCCTACTTCATTACCGTCATAACGGAACTGATGGCCAACCATCAGGAAGATCCCACCGCCAACCAGAACATGTCTCTGGCCACCCTGCGTGTCATTCGATTAGTGAGGGTTTTCCGGATCTTTAAGCTGTCCCGACATTCCAAGGGCCTCCAGATTCTCGGCCAAACTCTGAAGGCCAGCATGAGGGAGCTGGGCTTGCTTATTTTCTTCCTCTTCATTGGCGTCATCCTTTTCTCCAGTGCCATTTACTTTGCTGAGGTTGACGAACCTGATACGCAGTTCGTGAGCATCCCAGAGGGATTCTGGTGGGCTGTGGTTACCATGACGACGGTCGGCTACGGCGACATGTGCCCTATCACGTTGGGAGGGAAGATGGTTGGGATCCTCTGTGCCATTGCCGGCGTGCTAACCATCGCACTTCCAGTTCCCGTCATCGTCTCCAACTTCAATTACTTCTACCATCGGGAAACGGAGCAGGCGGAGAAACAGATAATGGACGCTGCCGCCGAAGCCGCTGCGAACCAGAAAAGTGGATCTGAGGAAAAATTTGAAAGCAGTTACTCACTGGACAAGAGTAATGGGAACTGGCAAACAGAGAAAAATGGCATTCCTTAAGGATTGTTTATTTAGCATGACTAGCAATAAGAAGACCGTACAACGATGCACTTACAGACTCTCAGTTTTCTTAATTATAGTTTGACAAAAAGCCTAATTTTAAATATACACCAATGCTATGCATATACGGACAACCTATGCAGAAACTGCTTTTCACGGGGAAACCTGAAATTGAAAGCTGTTTAAGCCAAAGGCTGCTAAAAACATCTTAGATAAATGACTATACACCTCTAAAGCACTATTAAAATTGACTAAAAGGAAGCAAAAAAACTGTATGCAAGCATCCCTTTAAGGCTTAATGCTAATACAGACTGAAATATAGTGAACTGAAAAAAGGAATTACTCATGTCATCATTTGTGAGGCAAACGGCTGCGTTTGACTGAGGTCAAAACAAGCATTTAATTAATTGCGATTAAGTGCCTGTGTTGCCAAGTCCCTCGCGCTAATGCCGAGGAATCATGATTCTGCACTCCAAGCATCCGCCCGGCACCACCTTTTGCTGATGTTGTCGTTCCTGACAAGTTTTTGCACTCACATCACCTTTTGTCTCTGCTGCTTGTGAGAGAAAAAGCTTATGCCAAACTGTTATCCATCTTTCAATGTCACTGAGTGACTCGTCTAACAGCCCTGGTCATTGTCACACATTATCAGACATGTTTGGAATTTAACTACAGTATCTTACGCATGAGTTATATTTGGATGACCCACAGTGCTTTGCAGCGTCTGCTCGATGTCCCACATTTCTTCACTGCTGTTGCTATTCTTACCGACACAACATATAGAATAAGAAAGTATACACTGTATATTTTGAAACTGTTTTGCTTTGCAAACACAATTTTCTCATTGTTGTATATTGTCTCTCATTGAACCAACTGTATAGACTCAAACTTGCACTGATGATAGAGATTATGATAGACTGAAGTTATAGATTGCATCCTGCAGGACACACAGCACTTATGTCATTAACTAAAAGATTTTATAGGCAGCCTTATTCATTATGCACACAGATAGGTGTGGCTGGAAAACGCACAAAACGTTTTGAGGTTATGCATGAAATCACTTGAGCTAAGATTACTGAGCACAAAAAAGCTTGAATTTGGGTTGTTGTTGTTTCTGTTGGTGGAGGCAACAAGTGTTATCAAGAAGAAAATTTCTATGTACAGTATCATTTTCATTAAGCTGACTTGACAAGCCATTAAAGCGGAGAGCATGGTTGCACAGCGCATGTATAATGAAACCAATTAACGGTCAGATGGAACGGATCATCAAATCCAGCCTAAAGATTTACTTGTTTGCAACATTAATCCTAGACTAGGATAAATCAAGCAAAATAAAGACATCTGAAATATTCTTAAATTATATGAAAAGAATTGCAGATAAGGTTTCCTTTTTGCAGGCATGCAAAGATAACGATTGTGAAAGTTGATATTTATTTTTTTAATATGAGACATGATCTACAGCTTTGACAACAGCTTTTCTCTATGGAGATAAAGAGTTAACTCTATATAACACTTATTTTTCAATGATTTCTCTGAAGTATATCATTCCTTTGCAGGAATTTGCATTTCTGAGAGATTCTTCCTTCCTTATTTGCAAAACACTTATTGCACATTTGCATTTTTGTAAAAAGCATAGTTGAAAAAATACAATGAACAAACATTTGTTTCCAAAGCAAATTTGGATTATTGCATTTCAGCACTGACTAAAGCAAAGCAATACAGCACTTTTCAGGGAAGCTGGAATAAGTTTTCCATTAAGCTTGAAAATCAATTATGCCAGCAGCATTTTTCAAACTGCAGAAAAAATCTTAAAATGCGAAATGCATGAAAAAACTGATATTTATGAGTTTGACAAAATGATCATGCTTTGACTGGAAGTAGAAATATTTAAAGCTGTCCTCCATTGCGTCAATGGAAAATCGTACGTATATTCCCTTATGCATGTGTATTTTATATCATACTATAGCAAAATATTGATAAAAATAGGTGAATGTCATTTGCAAAGATTCTAATGAGTTCTGTTATGATTTTATACAACTGTCCCACCGACAAAGGTGACAATGCCAGTGTTATGAGGTCATGATGGCATTTAGCATCTCATGAATGTATGCTATGGCTGTATGATATATTTTGATTGTTTAAGCACTATATTTTATTCATGATATTCTGAGTGCCTTTTATTAAATATATATTCCATTTAATGCCTCCATCTTAATGTGTTTTGACGCGAGCATGCATTAGATAACTATGTGGCAGTCCATACAAAACTAAATAAAAATGTCCTATACATAAGAATTTATTAGGCCAATAATTCACCACACAGGTCAGAGACAGGGCAACCATGATTTGTTGGCACAACCTGTGGAGGTTTTCATGGACATAGACTAAGCAGTGCAATATCCCACAATGAGAGCACATGAATCTTTCAGCTCATTTTGTTGTTGGGCACACAGTTATAAATTATAAGTTATAAATTTGATTTTAGGAGTATAATATGGTCCAGTGGTCAATATTTAAAGATATGGGCTGCAAAGCGCACATCCCTGGTGGGTGTGGATAGAGTTCTGGTGGTGTGAACGTGTGACTTTGATGCACCGTATTACCAAGTAAAATTTCAATTTAGCTTTTCTTAAATGTTCATCATGTCGGTGTTACCCAGTATTTTGTGTCTGCATGCATACCTTTATGTTTCCACTGATCGTGTTTCTTGTGAGATTCACATCATGTGTCATTCCTGTATTGTAAAATGAAAAGAGAAAAGTTGAAAAGAGTAAAGTACATTTTCATTGTAGCATTTAAAGATTACTTTTGTTTTGGGAATGCTACACATATCTAGCTAATTTCTTCTATTTCCCCTTTTGGCTGTTTTAAATATGTATCTACAATCATTTAAAAACACCAGGACTTGTGTTCACCAAATACTTTATCCACGCGTCAGCAGTCCAGTTAATAGAACTGTACATATTTGCAAACTCAACCTTACCATTTTGCTTTTATTTCATTTAACCAGCTGTTTTTCTATTCTATTACACTTGTTTTGTAACAGTTATTTCCATTGATTTTGGATATATAAAAAGATGATTAATTTCAGTAATTTGACTGCCGGTCATAAGTAGCAACCTTGTCTGGAGGTGAGAGTACAGCTGAGACAATAAAATATTGAGTAGTGAGACAGCAAAGAAACCCAATACTGAACTATGTATATAGTATGTAAGAGAACGCTGTTAGTTTTGCGGTTATGCAAGACGAACGCTTGGTATTGCATGACTGTCATTTGAGTGGTGTCATTTCTGGAGTATGATATCCCAATATTTGTCAAAAATGCATATATTTTTTGATGTATTTTACAAGGCAAGCAATGTTTGAAAATTATGCAAGTTAACAGAAAACTACTAATAACGTTGCCGGTTGTAGTTTTTGCGATTATTCAAACTAGAAAATCAAATGTTAAAAACAAACTTGTTTTTATTCCTTGTTAACCTGTTCTGAAATGACATGAAAAGCGCAATAGCCTACATATAAAATCTGATTTGGCGAAAACGACAACGCTCCGCAGTTACACCGGTCACTCTACAGTCTCATCCAGGTGGCGAAAGAGGTGTGCTTAATTTTAATCTGCTTTTATCTCTCGAACCTGACACCGTGCTGATAACCCTGGTTAGGACCAATTAGGAGATTGGGGAAAGAAAAATCATCCAGAGGAGCCAGCACTCACCTTAATACCCCGGAGATACCCCCTTTCTCATATATACTTAACTGGCCAGGTGCACGTTGAGGTCAAACAGGGTACAGATAGAGGGAGACGTGGTTATCAACATTTAATGACCAGCCATTTTGTTCTAGTCTTGCACTGTTTAGACTGCGCAGATCTCTATAGCTCTGTGGCTGGAACACATTACTAGGGAGTTAAGGCTCCTTAAGACTGATTACATCTACAACGGGCAGAAAGTGAAAGAAACTGACCCCTATAACCCGACCGTGGTTCGCTTTGTACTTTCACGCAATCCTGATTAGTGAGGTAACTTTAGTGTGCAGAGCAGACGATGGTTGAGGTGATTGGAAATCTTATCAATGAAAGGTGACACTTCGTAATTTGGGAAAACTGAATTACGGAATGTCATTTAGATGTATGCGCTTGACAGACGGTTTTATACAAAATGACTTACAGCGCATTCAACTCAAGGCATAATTTTGTTTCAGTATGTGTGTTCCTGGCATTTAAACCAATAACCGTCATGGTCTTCTCTACCAACTGAGCTGGAATGAGTTTTCAAATCCAAATTTGTTTGTTCTCAAAACAACCGCACATTTAGTTTTAGGGACTCTTTATGACAATTTTTTTTAGGCTTCGTTTCCATGCTGTGCCCTTACCTACACAATACTGTAAACAGATGACAAATGTCTTCCTATAGCTCAACAGATGCACGTCGCTGGCAACACCAAGGTTATTGGTTCAGTCTCTAGGGATCGAATAAAGGCTTATCTTGAATGCTCTGTCACATTGGAAAACCTGTTTAGCAAATGCATAAATATAAATGCAGTCAATCTTGTGCACATGCATTGTTTTGTGACATTGAAAGATGTGGTGTTTGGGCTAGTCTATGTCAAATATATAAGATGTTATTTTATCGTATTATTTAATTAGTCAAAGTCACACTGGCCTTTGTTGCTTGTGACTTTCTTGGCAGCTGCGAGACTGTATTTATTATTCTGAAAGCTATGATTCATGTTCATGTTTGGGTAACCTTACATGTCCAGCTCAGTCATGTTTATTCCAAAAGTGGAGAATGGAGAAATTTCATTTTTGAAGGGACATTATAACATCTTTTCAGAAAATAAGTGCACCTGGGTGATTCTCAAGAAACCGCGGAAACATCATGGCAGTAAAGATTTGAAATATAAAACTACAGTTTGATAACACAAAAAAATGATCATAATGAAGATAATTGTGTTCTCTACCTTGGACAAAAAATAATTTGGACAAAAATTGCTTAAATTCTCATAACCGTAATGCGTCCTGATTTGTCTATGCATTATATGTTGTAATTTAAATAGAGTAACCAATTGGATGTTCTACTAGAAGTTATCAAATTACATAATTTACACAATAATCTATTCAAATATAATGAATTAATGTCACATTATGTATGGTTGATAAAAACCTGCTTAGGCATCATGGCTTCACTTGTTTTTAGCAAAACATGCTATGAGATTGACAGTTTTTAATGGGTACGGTAATGAGAATTTTAAGGCCTTTTTTGTAAATATTTTTTAAAATTGTGTTAAACTGTCAGTAAAAGTTTAGAAATTAATGCCTTTAAAGTTTAAACATATCATACCTTGTTTTACGACAATTTTACTGGGCCTACAGAAACAATACGGTACTTATGTATTGTGTAAATATAGTAAAAGTTGTTACTATGGTTTTACTACAAATAAAACCACAAAACTATGAATAACCATGGTTAATTTTCGTCAAAGATCATTTATAAACGAACTTTGTTTTCGTGAGGGAAGCTTTCACAAACTCCTGTGATTTCACGTCTAAACACCTCAAGGTTAGAGTAACGAAGAGACTAACTTACTAATATCAAATATAACGCCTTTATCCTCTATAATGTGATTAAATAAAACCGAACTACAAACAAGCGCTTTTAAAAAAAGTCTGACAAACCTGTGATGCGGCGTAATCCGATCCACAGCGCGATGTACGCATGCGCAATCCATTACAAACGTCATTTCTTAAGAGTCACTATTTGTCATTTTGTTTATTGTATTTTTAATATGTATCAATTTACAATGTTTTTTTATTAAGAACAACTGTGGTAATTGTTTTTATGGAGACTTTTGTCTTGTTTCCCGTATTTAAAATCAGTATAGCCTAATAACAGCATGGTTTTATTATTATTATTATTAATATTATTATTTAATTTAGTATTATTTATACATTTGTAGCATTATTAAAATTATTATTTTTATGTTAGTACATTTTTAAAGGTATATTCCCCCTAATAAAATGTGCTATCCAAATCAAAGCATGTAAACTCTTCCTCATGCAAATGTTGTCAAAGTTATGTGACATCAACTAGAGACACACACGTTGGTTGTCCCTTACCCTCATCACAATTAAACTGTGAAAACATCTAATGAACGTTTCCTCATCCCATGAGGGATTTCCCCTGTTGCTTCAGGCCTGTCTGTCTAATTCTCCATTACACAGCTTTGCTACGCCCTGTTCATTCATTATTTAGCTGATGTTTTGGTCTCACTCAATAATTTAAAATGGTCACAGGATGGTCTAATAACTGAAGTACAGTCCATAGTGAAAAATGCAATATTGTGAAGACATGTGCACGGCTGAAATGACATGTCGAGCATTTACAGCCATGTTCGGCAGCGTGACACGCTAAAACAATTGTTCTTTAAACATTTGGTTATAAAAACTAAAAGCAGTTATACATGTTTAGTAAGCACTTTTTATTCTTAGATGCAATATGCAAAAATATAAATCATCCACTGAGAACATGTGTGTGTTTGTAAAGGTTAGCACCTAGCCAGATGTGCATTGTTCACAGTGAAGGAGATAGTTTATCTTCTCTTCCTCTATATGTCACGGTGTCCTTAAACTCTAGATTTACATACATTTGTTACATTTACGTCAATCAATATAGCAGTCTTTTAAATCATAAACATGACAGTCTATTGTACATCAAACTGATACCTGTGAATCTGGTCTGATCTAACCTTGGCTACTCGGATGAGCAAAAGAGATCATCGGTATCTTATTCAGCTCTTGTGTTGTGCTATGTGTTCATCTGCACGTTTTAGCCTGTAATAGAGGTGACAACGTTCCTTTAGTCATTAAGACAATAGTGATGTTGTCATATTTAAAGGTCAAACTTTCCTCCAGATCTTAAAATAGGCAAACTTCCCTACACAGTTTTGTGTTGAGTAATTAATTTCCCATAAACTACATTTTAGGGCTAGCTGTGTCGTAAATACATAGCTGAGTGAGAGAAAACGTCACACACCCTGTATTCCTATACTGTGTTGCAAAAACAGGTTACACAATTATGGAGTAATGCAGGATACATTCAGCCTGCCTTTACAGGAAAGTGTCATGCTCTGCATTTACAGTAAAGCATGCTCTGCCCCAACAATATATCATTAGGTGACATCTAGTGGCCATAATATTGCACTGTTTTGCGTAGACAGGCCACAGACAAATGCCCAAAGCAACAGTTTCCAAATTTTCAAACATTCCATAAGAAAGTGACAATCTTCCATTTCAGTGTCACAAACACAATATTAGTCAATGCACTTTGTCACAAGGTACTTTGGAAGTGAAAAAGTCTCCAGAAAAAAAAGTGCAATAAATGCAAATCTATAGTGACCTCACTCTTTTAATGTCTTCATAATATTAGTTTGTTCTAGTAAGAGAATGAGATCCTCTTTTTTGGTGGATGGCAGATTCCGTTTGATGTTGAATCAACAAAAAGAGGACAATGCCAGCAAACTGGTTTGACCCTATATGGATTTTCTTTCTCTCTTTAATGTGACATGACATTGTGCATTGTAGCAAATCCACAAATGAATGTCCAAATAAAGTCTTAGCTAGTGAGGTGGGTAAACTTGATGGACAGCTTTAAAGCTATGCTAAAAACGTCACAATTAAACTTAGATTCTTGAAAGAAATGTAATTCTCAGACCACTTTAATTAGACCTATATGTTCTGTTTACACCTGCAGTTTTTCATAACTCATTGTTTTTTCTTGGTTTCATTTTCATGATGTGTAAGATTTCCAATGTCTTATCGTGGACTTGGGGAATTTTTCCACCTTCATAAACAATTTCTATTATTTGCTGTACGAGTCATCAAAGCAAAGGGAATCTACAGTAAATGGCTGCGTGTTACTGATCTCTGAGTGACGCAATCTCTGTGTCATTCTAAACTGCAAGCCCATGACTTCAAACCATATGATCTAAAAGTTAATCTTAGTGAAAGCATTGAAAATACAAAGAGAAAAGCGCGAAGTCAGACTATGTGGATAATAGCCTAGATATGTATTTATAACATCTATAATATATTTAGGATTTAATAAAAATAGGCTATTTAATATAGCAAAATAACGTGTATCAGTTGCTGCGAAGAAAGATATAGGTTATGAGTTCGTTTTAAATTTTGCTTTTTATTTCCTTATTCGTGTCGTAAACCAGGGTTGTCGAAACTGTAAACATCATCTGACGAGTTTCCACGAAGGTGTGCTCGACTTCACACGGAGCTGCGCAGAGCGATCGACGTATGACTTTAAAGTATCGCGAGAGCGATTCATAAGCTGAGCCTTTATTTCAGTCTCGCGATACTCTAGTGTTATAATCAATCCATCTGCGCAGGGCTGCATGAAGTCGAGCACACCTCTTGTCTACCTGGATGACGTAACACTTCTCGTTGATATAGAAGTGACAAACATTGCCCACATATCTAGGAAACCTTAAACGCGCAAACAGACGAGACGAACATTAAAGAGTGTGAGGAACAGTAAGACAACATCCATTGTTATTTACTTATCGTATATTGCACTTTGTGTGTGTTTTTGTGGCTCGATACATATACGCGTAAGTCGTTTTAATGTTAAAAGTTTTGCATTTACATTAATCTATTTTGTTTATGCTTTATTGATTGGTCATTAAACTGTAAAGTAGGCTATTTAGCAATCCTTATAAAAGTAACGCTGGTTTTAGAACAGTATTATTATATAGTTATATAGTTATTTTCATATAACATAGTTTTCATAACATAATCTAACCATGATATTTGTAGTAAAATTATATCATGTAAATTTAGTCTGGCAAAATAATGTTTACTACACTTTTACTAGGCTATAATAAAACCATAATAATTTTTTTCTAAAGGTGGTTATGAATACAAATGCATATGTGTCAACCTGTAATACGAATGTTGATCTTATTTTTTACAGTAAAACAGCATGACATCCATTTTAAGCGAACAGAACACACAGCCCAGCCCCCAGCTGCTGTCCGTTGGAGAAAAGGACAGTAAACGGCTTTTAGAAGTGTATGTCAAGCGAAGTCTGAGTCTGAACGATGGATTGCAGTGTCACAGGAGACTGGAGCAAAGGTCACATAAATGGGTCACCATAGCCGAGAGAAAGAAAAGAGATCGCAAACATTCCAGTGACACATCCCTTAACCTGAGTTTAGACCACTCCATCGCAGATGAGGATGTTGGACGGGAGGCCTTCGCTGCATCTGAACCAGACAAGAAGGTTGAAACAATGTCTGAGAAGAAATCCAAAAAGTGGAAGATTAAAGGCAGCGTGCGCCGCAACGAGGGCTCTAATGCGTCGCAGAAGTCCAACAGCAAACCAAAGAAATGGTTTCAGTTAGATAAGGGCAAGGAAGACGATGGGGAAACGCATGATGTTTTACCTGTCTCTACAAATACTGCTGGTGATGCTCATACGAAGAGGTCAGATAAATTAGAGCCGTATTCAGAGGAGAGGAAACCCAAAGATGGCAAGAAGTCGAAGAAGCCCACGGTGTGGAAGAGTTTCTTAAACTGGTTTTCGAAAGGAAACCAGGAAAAAGAACAAGATCTTCCAACAGCCGAAGACATACTTCCTGTTTCTGGACCTTCAACACCGCAGATATCATGTTTGACTCTACCTGAGACCCTGTCGAAAAATGACACTCGCCGCTCCAAAAATCTGAAAAAGAAACAGTCCAGGAGATCAGCGAAATGGAGGAAAAGTGCAGATATGTCCACCGGAAAGTGTATGTGTTTCTACACAAATGTGTTATGTAGAAATATATTATTGGTGTTAGTTTAAGGTTTAGACATTTGACAAAGATCTAATGAAGTTTTACTTTACACAGTTATTGAGGTGGAGCCAACCAACTGTTACTATGAGAAAGTATCAGAGGAGCTGGAGAAAATTGTGCATGAAGTAAAAGACGGTCCAGTCGATGGGAGTGCTGCTTTTCAACCAGCGTGCCAGAACGGTTTAAAAAGTGGGTGATTTTTTTAATTTACTACACTTTAAATAAAGAGTCAATAACAAGAGCCAACTTTTGGAGTATCATTCAGACTTTTTGAAGTCTTAGATTAGTATCAGTTTATTTCCAGACGAAGTCTTTTTGCAGTGAATGTAAAGTTTGCATCAGTATTGTAGAATAACAAAGAGCACAAAAGGTATTTTCCAGAACATTTCCTCATGCTTCTGTTATATTTCTGCCAACTTTAGTTTCAGAAGACTATAGAGATGTTATCAAGAGGATCACAGAACTGATAAAACAGGAAGGCGACTCAATAGACGACAAGGTGGGTTACTTTCATTTTATTAAATGTCAAAGAATGTTTTGGTGAATTGAAAGCATGCAAGTGCAGCACATTTTTGAGTGTTATGTAAATAAGATCCTCTCCTTTCATTTTATTTGACTTTTACTTCAGTAGACACATCTGATTCGATTCGTCAATCTATTTAAATGTAGTTGGTAACTACTTAAAAATATGGACAAATATTTCTATATTTCCATAGTTACTGTATTTTGCATTTCAGCATGTATTGACCAATTAGCATCCATAATGCAACAATCTGGTTTATAATTTAGACAGAGACACTTAAGAATAAACAACTAATGTTCACTCACCCCTGTTTCCCTCAGCTGAAAGACAACGTCGTCGTGAGCACATTTCTGGAGAGCATCTCCTATAGATCTTTCCAGCAAATGGCTGACCAGTATGTACAGTCAGAAGTTCCAGATAAGAAAACCCAGCGGCCCGTCGCTGCACCAGAACTGGTGAAGTTCGCCTTCACTCTGGACTTCACAGCCAGGGTGGCAAACATCCATCGCCAAGCTACGGGCCAAATTATGGGCTTCGGGAATCAGTATATCCAAGACCGCTTCACCCACATGAGTGAGAGTCATCCACATCTCAATGAAACGAAAACAGATGGACATAAAACGGAAACCTTTGACTTCTCAAGCATATAAAGAGAATTTGTGGCAAAGAACTTTTTTAGCATCACAGACACTTTTAAACCTTTTACCACCAAATTGGAAACATAATGATGGATCTTAAAATATTATAGACAGATTAAAAAATGTAAAGTTATGTTTTGTACAATAACGGTAAACTGTGAATGCATATTTTATATTTATAACAAATTGGTGTAAATCAGCACTTCTGTAGCTCAGTTAGTAGAGCATTGTGTTGGCAAGCCAATTCTCAGGGAACTAATAATGATCTGAATAATGTAACATTGAAAGTATACCGTAGATACTTGAATTGTCAGCCAAATAAATAAAAATGGTGTGTAGTGTGAAGGCTTTTTGAGAGAGAGAATATCTCTGAAAAAGCTGCTAGAAATGACTAGCAATCATAATGCATCTTAGAAATGAAAGGTATTTATAGTCAAACAACAAATCTTAGTATGTAATGCAATTTTGTGCAGAAGTAAGAAATATATTTAGATATGTAAGTTTAACTGTGTATGCGGGCGTATACAGAATAAATAAAAAATCTTTTTTATAAAGTGTGGTCTACGATTATTTTTATTTTGATGTAAGCTTTTGTTTTATACAAGGTGATGATCATTGTTAAGCATTAAAGCTTTTTAGTTATTCCGTGTAAACGTTTATTTGAAATGTACAAATAAACAAAAAATCTGATATTGTGTCAGCGATGGGATATAATTATCACTAACCCCTGACTGATTTTTATATCTTAGCATTTTAATAAAATGATTCCTTTCAGTATAAAATAAAACCTAACAAGACCAACTTAATAAAACCTTTATTAGATCTAATAAAATACAAATTTATCACATAACTATTCTTCAGATAACAGCAGGAAAATGTACTTTGATTTACTGTATGAATACAAAAAAAAAACATTACATAATAACATTCAATTGTTGAAAAGTCAATAGTGAAAAAACTAGTAAAACTTTTATTCTACATAAATTACATAAGTATGTAAGTAAATTACATGAAGATGGTGGCTTGGCATCTTTAATGTTATTTGGGCTTCTTTCACCCAAACCAGAAAGCTGGAAGCAGAAGATGGATCGCTGTCTTGACAAAAAATGTGCCATCTGACCCTCATGCTCTGTCTTGTTCTTTAGGGTCGAAGAGTCAAGATACCGTAAAACGAGAGAGAGAAGAAGAAACCAGGATGAATGAAGGGCAGATAAAGGATTAAAAGCGAGAAGTTGCAGACAGGTCCAGGGTGTGGGAAATAGAGCAAACGATCAAAGATGGAAATCTGAAAAATCCAGGAATGACAACAAGGGGTTATGAATGGCCTTAAAGGTATTGTTTACCCAAAAATTTAAATTTGCTCACCCTCATGTCATTTCTAACCTGCTTGACTTTCTTTCTTCTGCAAAAGACAAGAAAATATTTCGAAGAACGTTGGCAACCAAACTTTGGCTCCCACTGACTTCCATTGTATGGACACAAAACACATTTTTTGAAGACATTTCTCAAAATATTTTCTTTTGTGTTCCACAGAAGAAAGTGTCATATACGGTTTTTAATATCATTAGAGTAAATAAATGATGGCAGAATTTGTATTTTGGGTGAACTATTTCTTTAAGATCTTAAATGGGGTCTATTTGGATTTTATGACATAATCATGTAAGAAAAACTTTGACTTGTTTTACAGGTTTGGCAAAAGTCGTCTCTTTCTGCCCACACGATAGAAAGTCTGCTTTACCCAGCAAAAAAATCTGTTTGGTAGACAACAGCGTTTGTGCAATGACAACAATGGTTCTGAGATTTCTTTCACATATCAACCTTGCATGAGCCTAACCTAAAAACTGTACACACACTGATAAACAAAGCCAAAGATCAAACCTATAGATGAATGAGATGATCAGTGCAGCAAGATGTATGATATGAGCCAGCATGGCAAGATGTTGGGAAAAGTCCAGATGCCAAATTGTTCTGCTAAATTAAACAGCAAAGCTATGGAAAAAGAAAGAGAGAATGAGAAAAATAAAGGATTGTTCACAGCAAACATAATTTTATTAATAAATCATCGATGCAATGACTCATTGTGCAGGTTTCTAATATAGTGGCTGTCAAAAAGTATTTGGAAACTTAAAGGAAGAGTTCTCTGTCATCATTTATTGTCATCTCCCATGCCATTTAAATCCTGTATATAATAAGATATTTTGAGAAATGCCTCAGTGGTTTGTGTTTGTATGTGAAGTCGATCAGGATTCAATGATGTTTGCTTACCAACATTCTTTAAAATATCTTTGTGTTCTGCAGAAGAAAAAGTCATTCAGGCTTGATATTACATGATGATAAATGGGTGATCTTTCCTTTTAAACCAAACTTAAAATGCAATGTGAAAAGTGACATTTCCTCAAGAAATGCTTTTAGACTTATTCTCAAAATGAATTTCACTTTAATTGGCCCCATTTTTGGCAACTGCTTTAAATCCGGTTCCATGAACAATTGCCAGTGATGAACAACTTGTACCAGAGAAAAATGTACTGTGTCATCATCTTGAACAGCAGGTGTGCATTTGGGGTGGTAATGGAGTGTTGCCCACTGCAAGAGTAAACACTACCAATTGAATTTAAATGAAACCTTAAGCCTACTCACCTCTTTGTATTGGTAAACTGATACATAACAGCATCACTAATGATTTAAGGTTCCACAGAACGTCCTTGAGCTCATAGTAGTACTCCTCCGGCAACTCGGAATCATTTTTTAACTCAGAACCGTCATCACTCCATCTTTGCTTCTTTTTTCTCTCATTTTCACTGACGTCTTGTGCTCCCCTCATCTCGACTGTCATAGCAGCTGCTGAATTGTATTTATAAATATCACCAAATTCTAATATCTTTAACTTTTAATTGTAACAATTTATTATTTAAACTAGAGCTGTCACAATATCACTAAGCGATTATCATTTGCACAGTTCTAACACATTAAGAATTAGTTATGAATATAACTACTAATATTAATATTAATTCAAAATTAAGATAATCTTAAACCATGAGAAATTAAGACTCTCGTTTTGCAAATAAAATGCCAGTTAAGTTTTCTTCAGTGGATTAAGCAGCACACCAACATTCTTACATTTCAGATCTTTTTAAATGTTATCATTCGTTCCAGAAGAGCTTCATAAAACACTGAGCTATGAGTCAAGCCTCAGTTTATTTCAGAGATCGAGTATCCAGCCAGAATAACAAGGCATTGCCACTGTATGCTATTTTGTCACCTGGATCTAATTTTACACATCACAACTTCAGACGTGTGATTGATGGCTGCAATAACACTATTGACTTTTCACCAATGCCAGCACCAGGAGGCACACATTGTGATTTCCAAACCTCTAAGCAATATGTCTTATTTTGAAAAGGTCTCTTTCCTCTAACAGGATTATATTTTACTGAGATGGCATATAATCAACAAGAGCTGATACAGACATTTTTCTCAGTTTTATGTCGAAGGAAAAACCTTTTTGGAACCCATTAAATTTGCTACGCAAGATGTATTCAAGCCATTTTACTGACGAAAAAGAGGCACAGACATTTAACACAAAAGTTTTTCTTTTTTACTGTATTTTTTAGAAATAAAAAAGATAAGATTAATCAAAGAGGCCAAAGCCCATGTCTTCATCAGACTCTTCAGATTCTTCTTTCTTCTCTTCCTTTTTCTCTTCCGCTGAAAGGCAAAGCACACATGCAAATGTCAAATTACACACGCAATCACAAAGATCCATGGTGAGTTTCAGCCCTACACTAAATGTACAAACTACAATGCATTAAAAAGTGAAGAATGCAATCTGACAAAACCGATTAAAAACAATTACTTGTTAAATAGGTAACACTGAGAAGGTTACACCAAGGTTGGCATACGAACAACGTAAACACGCAATATAATGTAGACTTTAAACAGTGAAACAGATGAAATGTGATAACATACATTTTATCAGCAATTTCCTTGAGACAGGCATTATGAGTCATCAATGACAGCATACAGTACACACATTGTGTAATTGCTTTTATGACTAAAAAACACTTGATGTCCTATAAAATTTTAACATTTTTGTGTGCCATGTAAAAAAAGTTACAGAATGTTGGTAAATGGGTGATGAATTTTCATTCAACTATTTCTTTAAAACTTTGTGCCTGAATAAACTACTCACCTGCAGGTGCTTCGGCAGCAGGAGCGGCCCCACCACCACCACCAGTAGCTGCGGCGGCGGAGACCGCCACTGCACCACCTGCTGGTACGGAGGCTAACTTAGCGAGGCCTGTAGGATAAAAAATAACATCACAGACAATTCTAAAATCACATCTCGCATGTTTTTAACAGTATGTGCAACAAAACCCCACGACAAAACAAACAATTCAATCTTACCGGCATTCATGACTTCATTGATGTCCTTGCCATTGAGCTCACTGATGACCTATTGAGCGAGTAATAACAAAAAAACACGAGAGATATTGACTCATTTGAGAATTAAATGCTACACGTGAGCACATGTCCTGCTGACTAGAAACAAGGGCACCAAAGAGCAGCTCAGGTAAAAATAGCAGTACTATCTCAATGTGTCCCTTTAGTAATAAACCCGAGAGATTTTAGAATTCAAGGTTCTTTAAGTGTCACATACATGCCATGTAATGCAGGGCCGTACAACACAGAGGTTTTTGCAAATGCAACTGTAAGGGGTTCATTTCTCAATTACATTTATTAATTTACCAGAGCAGAATAAGGGTGATGAATTATAAATCTCCAGTTTTAGGTGAACTTATCAGGATCACAAGAAAAACGGAACCAACCTTGTTAAGACGCTCATCGTCGGCCTCGATTCCGACACTCCCCAGGATGTTTTTGATGTCTTTAGTGGATGGGTTGTTATTGCCACCCAACACAGCCAACAGGTAAGCGGCCACGTAACGCATTCTACAGGAGAAATTACACCTGGTTAAATGGCTGTCTTTATTCAATCTTATTTTATTTCTAGTTATTTACATGTGAGCAGCAAAAGACATTACATACACAGATTACACCTGGTTCATGGACTGTTTTTTATTTTATTTCTATGGAAAAATATGAAATTTTAAATGGTTCCTGGTGGGTCAGGTGTAAATTTGAAAGCCCAGTCCTAACCTAGAAAGTGATTGGAAATATAGCGAAATATAGGAGGGGGGGGTTGCTTAAAATGCTTGGACTAGTCCTACAAATTAGTCTTCTATTTCTTTTCTCCAAGATCATAACTTAGTTACATAAAAAGGTAGATTAAGCTAATTGAAATATTTAATACTTTTAGCCCAAACCAATGGGAAGTCAGTGAGACTAGTTGTTAAGACACAGTCTTAACTCAGCAACTAAGTTTATGCAACTGGCCCTAGAGCAAGGGTGCATCATGTGCACTTATTTACGCACATTATATTTTTAAATCATGTCGTTACATTACATGTTCTATCACGGAGTTTGTTTAAAACATTGATTCGTTTAAAGTTGTTAAAATACTAAATATACTGTCACATATTCAAGACGACTATTTATTTGCGAATAAAATAACATAAAAAAGCGCCTCATGTTCTGTATGATTTATAAGGGTGGGAAACTGTTGTCTTCAGAACAAATGTCAACTAGCCAGGACATCATAACATTATTTATTAAAAATGTGCAAGGTGTACTTTCTATTGCCGCACATGTTAAGTTCCCTGCTGGCCTTCAACACAAAATGGAGCGTAGCTATAGCATTAACTAGCGCCAGTGTATTAATCGTTCTTACTGAACGAAAAATACAATTATATTTCTGCAAACTGTGCTACATTAAAGACTGCAATGACTGACATTCATAAATAAAGAGTGTGAAGTGACATTTCAATAGAAAAACGTACTTTAAGTCTGCGAAAGACACGAAACGTCGGACACGCTGCAAATTCCGGAAACGAGAGAACGAACTGAGGGAAATAGCGAAAGGACGTATCAGTACGCGGCGATCTGATTGGCTGTACGGAGCGTCATGTCAAAATAACAGATGACGATTGAATGCTTTGTTGTCTGCGTGTGTTGAAGGGCGCCTCTGCTGATGCAGCCATGAACACAAAGTGTGCTTGAACTTGATGGAGATATAAAGTATCGAAATAATATTTTTCAATATTTACAGACAACAACGAGGCTTTATTTACATGCTTTTACGTCATTCATCTGCGTGTGACGTAAAAACTGTCATCTCTACTTTGCATGCACAACAAAAACGATTCATGCTTACAATTCATAACATGTTACAATTGTTATAAATTCCTTCGAACACAAGGGAGTGAATGTTTGTTCATATGAACATCTTTTAAAAGAAATTAACAAATACAACCCCAGAAAGAATCACAATAAAAGAACACAAATGTTTTAATAACAGAAATAAAAACTCAGAACACAGATATATCAGATACATATATTCAGATAAAACATTTCACAGCTGTGAACAAAAATGAACACATTTTACTACAGCTTGTATATCATGTTCCACTATCCTGATCCAGAATCAGTCAAATCTGTAGAATTCTGAACAGGGATTCAGATGTTGCTGTGCGATTTCACTTTCAAAAACATTCCTACAGTTCTATTAGGTGTTCATCTTGATCTTGTGTAAAAAGGTAGGAAACAGATTCCAGGAAGAACTCCCAGATTTTCCTCCAGCTGGTCACATACCACATCTTATAAATAAATTCCCCAAACATAACTAGTAGGAAGAGTGCAAGCAAACTCATGAAGATTCGATCAATATGGTGCAAAACCTTCTCTTTAAAAGTGCGTTGGTCCCATGGCAGGGCTGCCCGAGCCTCGCTGTAACGGCTAAAATGGAGGAGGGCTTCCTCATCGCTGTTTATCTCCTCTGTCTCCATCCCCCTCTCCTCCAGAGGTCCATCACCTTCTGCCATTGTGGTTTATGTTCTTTCAGGTCCTTAAAAATGGTCAGCTTGTGGAAATGCTTCTTCTTAATAACTTCTTCAGTTGTTTGTCCCTGGGCACATCCCAAGAATAAAGCTTAAAGAATCGACAAAAGCCTAATCGTTTTTCAGTCTATTTCTTGTGTCTTCAGTATTTGATGTGTAATAAAAACAAGGCATTCATATTCAAATAAAGTGAATCTAGTTCGGTATTGTATGTGGCATTGCTGGTCTCTCGAAGACTGAGAATACACTAGGCTCATTCAGAACTCACACCTCACTAAGTAGATCACAAAGACTTAGTGACACTCAGCACTTTTCAAAATCCTGTATTTAAGTAACAGATGGCAAGCACACAGAAAGAGTTACAGAACGGGAGAAGAGAATATGGTCTCATAGTACCTTCACCTTCTCATGCATGAATTATAACCTCAGTCAGGATTAGTTTTCTTTGTGTTATTGCTTTTAAGAGTTAAAACAAGATTTTAACTGGTTTAAAAAATATATTAATCTATGCATGAATAGGTTAAGTCCTCTCACAAGATGATTTCTGTAAATAGCAATATCAGTGAATACCGTACATTTGTGACTCTAAATAGATCTCAATCATCTGCATTTTAAGACTGATATACAGATTTTTGAGAGCATTTGTCATCTTGTCGAGTTTTTCCAGTTATTGATTTTATAAAGGTTCACTGATCAAATTGGAACAAACTACCCATTTCTGACCTAGTTAAGTGTAGAAATATTGAGTAACTGTGCAACACTTTAAAACACCTTCCGAAATAGGTCACCCTAGACCTTCTCCCCCGTTAAACACCATTTAGTTGGATTAACTCTTTATTAAGAGTAATATTCATGAAGCAAGACATCACCTAAAAGCACTGACCCTCACAGATGACAGGTTGATTTATTTTTCCTGTCAGGCAACATTATAAAAATCTTGAGGGATCATTAACTTTTTGGTGTTTCTGCATAACACAGCTGGAAATCTAAGACTAGTCCATTAAGCTTTTATACAAACGTTATATATCAATTTCACAATTCAAAAAACAGCTGAAGACCCACCTCTTCCATGAGCACTTAACTGTCTCATAATATAAAAAAATTCTACCTCTATTTTGCCTTTTCTAATGTTCTCTATATACTTGCTTATACTATCTTGACGTTGTATTTGAAACCTTGTATTACTAGCACCTCTCGTGAATATTGCTTACTTAGACGAATCGCTTGCTGTTTTCCTCAATTGTAAGTCGCTTTGGATAAAAGCGTCTGCCAAATGAATAAATGTAAATGTAAATGTTATATATACATAAATTTACTCAAAGCAAATAGTAAAAAAGAAACACCACATTGATGTGAATCAGATGTTTTTATTCATACATTATGTAATTCGTGATCCATGTGGTCGCCTCACATGGGCTTTGGAGGTGCTCTAGGGGCAGGACCCTGCAAAAAAAAGGTTTAAATATAAAACACTCATTCAAAGTAACTACAAAATGCACTGTAAACATGCATCCATACAAAAGTCAAGAATAATGTAAGCAATTGATGTGTGGTCATTTAGACTTACACTAGGCCTGAAGCGAGGAGGTGGTGTTCGGTCCTTACGAGCATCCTGGGATCGGTTTCTCACCACTTTGCTGTGGATGGCACAGCTAACACAGTAATGTAGCTTCACGTAGAGCTTGGGCAACACGTATGCTACACAAAAGAGAAAAAACGTTTTAGAAACAATTCAAGTACAATTGACATCTATTAAGACACAAATTAGCATCAGAAAACACAAGTTGCTTGTCACTTACAGTCAAACACGCTGGCTTCGGAGATGTCTCTCACAGCAGCAGCCTCCACGATGTTCCTGATGACAAACTTCTTGATGGCCTTGTCCTTAGGAACGCAGCGGGCACAGTTAGTGCAGCGGATGGGCTGGACATGTCCACGACCCTTCTTTGCACGTCCATTGTTCCTTCTCTTCTTAGTCTGCAATTAAAAAATTCAGATAAAATGTAAAGCGTTAGACATGACTACGAAGATATTTTAAACAATCAAATGCACTATAAAAATAAACACCAAAGAGGAATAGGTACAATGTTCAGTCACATTCACCCGAAGTAAAAAAACAAAACAAATTTTATATATAAAACCAGTGGCAGAGTACTAAACAATACTAAAAACGTTATAAGCATTATTTACGTTTTACTTTAATTTTAAAGTGAGAAAATTGCGATTTTGTTTAGACAATTCCACTTTATGAATGTGAAATATTCCCACTGAAATTAACAATTTTATAAGATATGCCTTTATATTCCACGTAACAAATGTAACTGCACATAACTTAACTGTAATTCTCATGACTATAGCATCAGACTGCTTAAAACACTATAACAAGACACAAGAGTTATACTCACATATCTGTAACGACATACGCTAGACGAACAGACAACCATAAAAATATGCTATTAAAGGGAATTATTTTGCGTAATGTAAAAAAAAAGTTAAGGACTGGCCATGCCGTGTGCTGCTACAGCGACAGCCACATGCTTGGTTATTAGCCTCCTAACGTTACACAAACTTTGCACCTGAAGTGTGCATAGTCCCGAGATAACAGCCCATATTTGATTCATTCGTACACCTTACTAACTATATAACGCAGCCATAGAGTTTACGTGACTATATAAAGCTAATCTAATAAATAAAACGCATTCTCCGATCGTTCGCAAAAGCTCGACACTCACCATCTTGAATGAGAGGCAGGAAAGAGGAGCGGAACAGGCGAGGCGGAAGTAAATAAAAACGTCCTCCGATAGACGCATAATAAAAGTCCGCACATTTTTTTGTAGGACTGACAAGACTCTGACTTGTTGGTGCTTAAAGTGAGCAACATGCTCTTGTCTTGTCTTTATCCTATTTGTGTGCACATTCTGCACAAGGCTCAAGAGAGGGTCTACTCAGGCCAAAACCCTGAAATGCCATTAAATAAAATCACATTTGACAAAAGATTTTCAATTTATATTATTTTATTTAACATTCTAAAAATAACAAATACATAAAATGTATTTAAAAGAGATGCACAGAAAATTACAAAGTTTGTAACCTGAAAGGTTAGGATATAAAATCTTTGAACATGATACATTGAGAAAAGACAAGGGGAAATACAAACTCTTTCATCTTAATTTTGTAAAATTACAAGAAAAACTAGTGGATCAGCACATACGCAGACGAATGAAGTGGTTTTGTTGCAGCAACATCGGTGGCTCACATAAGAAATGGAAAATCTGGGGAAAAATTCATTGGCTTGCATCTAAAATAAAAAACAAAATATAAACTACCAACATGGTCCATTAAAGGAAAAAACACACAGATGCAGGCAGACACACATGAGAACACAAGAAAAAAATCGAAATATCAACAGGACAGAATGAAAACTGGCCATGACTCCAAATAATAACCTCTCATTTTAGTGCCAGCAAGCACAAGCTTTAATCCCAGCCTGTTTCCAGACCAGATTTAAGATTCTCTCAACTATTCTATATGCACAAAATAAAAGCACCACTCGAGTTTGGTCAAGATAGTTGCTTGATAGACTTCTCAGCTGCATCTTTTAATTAAGGTGCTCTTAGCAAAGTTTGCCCTTATGTGCTGATGTGGGATCAGTTCCCTCTATTCAAATATAAAGCATAAAAACTGGCATACCGACTACCAATCAGCAGCTAGAGGCAAGTTTAACAATGTCAAGAGCAGCACAACCACGCTTTATTAAAACGGTCTATCGTACTAACTTCACATGTAGCTTATTCGGTTTAAAACAAATATTGAACAATCTATGGGAATTGTCAATGTGAGTCGATTTATGGTGTGCTTTAACTAACTAGTGCAAATCTGACTAAACAGTGCGCTTGCTTCAGTGTTTTTCTGCTTGCAGGCCCTATTAGCTCACAACTAATTCAACATTTAATGCCTTACATTTAGACAATTTTTTGTCCAGGGTTTAAATTCAATCTAGTAAAGCATTTATTCTCAATGCCCCTTTAAAATACTGGCCCCTTTAAATATGAATGTCGAGGTATAAAATTGCTGTCCACCAATCACCAACCGGTTCACACACACACGAGACACGCAGATAAAACATGTAGGTTAAGATGTAAGGATATCAAATTCTTCTGATGTCCAACATGAAAACTACAAAAAGTCTTAGCACAAAAACAAGGGGGTTTCTTTTCTGAGCCACAAAAATTCAAGAATGTATGCTGTTTTTTTATCCAAACGACGAATCCCGCAACAATTCGAGTGAATCCTGAGGGTCAGGTGAACAGGAGGCTGGTAAATGCAGCAAATGTTCCTGCAGCATCACTTGGGCTCAGCTCGATACCGTTTGGCGGCATTAAAAAAAAATCTGTCAGGTCTCCCTGAGTTGGTAGCACTCCATCGTGTAAGTCTGCTTATGTTTTTTTTAGTCTTTTTTTATAAGAAATCCACAAAAAAAGAAATGAAGAAAATCTCACAAATGTACAATTAGCTTTGGAGGGGCAGCTGGTAGCATCTGAACAGTCTGTTAGAAAACAAAGGAACCGCAGTTAAGATGCTTGCAGAAGTTCGTCTCGTTTCTCCAAATACTTTTTGCTGCCGAGATGGTGCAAATTTAAATCTTGCACGGTTCAGAGAGAAGCCAGAGGTGAGATGGTTATTGTGTTTGCAGATGTGTGTGTGTGTGTGTGTGTGTGTGTGTTTAGGTGCTGTATGGGCCCTATTTATAAAACAAATGCAATGTTGTTGCATTATTGTTTATATCTGATTGCCAGCATTGCTGACATTTCAATCTGACAATCTGAGACACAGATTATGAGTACGACTTTCGTTTTAAGGGTTTAATGTGTGAATTTAGCCACATAGTTTCATAAAAGAGGCCCATTTGGTGTAAAAATGAGAATGCATAATATACGCATGTACTCTTGAATGGAAAGTGTGTCTAAGATATGTATGTGAGTGTGTGGTCAGTGGTTCCTATTTTCAAACACTTGTCAGTGTAAGTTGTGTTTAGTGTTGTTCTTGCTGGTGCTCGTTCAGTTGTGCGGACAGCACAAGGTGCTAGATGAGCGCTGCCGTGTCCAAGATGTTCCTGCTGGGATCCAGTGTGGCGAAAAACCTCACGTCCCGGTCTTTGTCCATCCTCAGTTCAGACAGAGCCTCCTCAAGCTCATCGGAGTATGCACTGCCTGGGTCCTTGAAGTATGCTAAGATCAGAGTAGACAAAGAGATGGTGATCAGAACTGATACTGAACAAAATAAATAGCCATTTGGAAAAAAATCACAATCTCCTAAAAATGCATGTACACTAGTATCTGTGTGCATCTCTTACGTTTTTCCAACACGCTCTGTCTTAAAGCCTTGGCGACCAGCACGCGTACATTGGGTACAGGATCTGACGAGAGGCTGAGCAGACTGGGCAGAAGATGCTGTGCAAACTGGTCCATGGGCATACAGTCCTCCTCCACCACTGCCTGCACCGAAACAGAGGATGGTTTCACAAACGTTTGCATTTAGTTTCATTGCATTTCCCTTCGAAAGGTATTTAAGAGTTTTGTTATCAATTATAGAGATCCACTGTGTATTGCAGTTATGTAGCGAAAACGAAACTTTACCTGACAAATGAATGCGAACGCCTGCCGTCCAACCCATTTGGGACAGTGGCAGAATCTCATGATGAGCTCATTAATGAAATTAAGACCAAGGTCGTGAGCTCCACAGGAATACAGCTTTTGCAAGATCTCCACCACCTATACACACACACATATAAAAAAAACTTCCTGTAGGTTTCAGAACTCAAAACTTCCTTGTTAGTCCAAAAACAACTTTTGTTGAAACTAAGCTGCCAAAATGGAATCATTTGTATGCTTCATTTCACAAAGGCCTTTCAGATAAACTAAAAATAACTAATGATGCCGACTATTTTAGAAAACAAGCTAAAAACAATAGAGTCAGTGTACGCTGGAGGATAAATGACTCACCAGCTTATACGAGATCCACCGCACTTCAGATACTTTGTCAGAGCAGAGGTTAAGCGCTATTTGTCTGAGGTAGTCATAGATGTCATTGTGGCTGTACAACTCAATGATCAGGATGAGCTGTCTGGATGTACAGACAGAGACACGTGTGAATACCAGAGAAGTCAGAGCAGAAGAATGCTTTAAAAAAGAAGCTGAATGTTTAGCGCTTACTCTGCTAGCTCATAGCGGAATCTCCAGTTTCGGCTGTTGTCCGTGACCATGAACTCCTGCAGCTGATACAGATATTCTCGACGCTTCTCGGCATGAAGCAGCTGTGAACAGACACAGAAAGATAGAAGTATTAATCTAAGCAACATTGAAAAACTAAATGCAAATTGGTGAAAGTCTAAGATCAACATGTACTTTCTTTCTTTACCTTCAGGAAGTCATACAGATGTTTGAGGACTCCTATCCGCACCTCATCCAGATCTTTGAGGAAGCCGTTGAATATGGGCACCAGGTCGGCTGCGGTTAGCTGATCTCCCAGAATCACAGCCAACTCGTGGATGGAGAACGCTAGCGTCCGACGCACCTTCCACTGTCAACATATTCAATCTTACCTCACTTGGCACATGCAAATTCTTATGAATGACCAAAACTACTCATACATTAAAAAATCATATGGTACACGTTACACATACATAAAGCTGTACAGCTTAAATGTAATATTTGCAAATAACTTACATTGTTTATATAATTAATTTAATTTGATCCAATCAACATGAACTCTGATGATAATGTTGTTAATAAATAAATAGTTCAAGTTAAAATTCTCTCAATTTGTGTCAGGTATGAAACCACGGTGTGAGAAAACGTATTAAAGAGCAGGTATTTTGATATCATTAAAAATACATTTCATGCTGTGTGCAATGTTGCTGTGTGTGTGCAAGCAGTCTTCCAAGTTGTAAAGCCGAAAGTGCACGAATAAAGTTATTGGCTTGGAAAAAAAGGAGTTGACCAACATTTTTTTTAACTAGATTTAAAAAATCTCATTGGTCTTTACACATAAAAATGTAATAAGAAAACTAGATTTGAAGTTACAGACAAATTTAGCTAAACCAGCTCAAAACATGAATAAAATGAGGGCACAATCTAAAGTGCTTTCATCTTTTCATTTATTGGAAACCTCACCTGCACGTCTGTTGCGAGAGTCTCGTATGTGTCTTTCAGGCAGTGCCAGTTCTGTCTGCCCAATGTGAGGGCAACACCTGGCAAACTGAAAGCACAGTGTTTGGCGATCTCAGTGTCCACAGTCTGAGCTCGAGCCGGGTCTGTCATGGACAGGTACTGATCCAACAACTGCTGTGGAATGACATTCTGAGATGTAGGACAGAAAAAACAAAGGTTAGAAGCCATATCTACCTGGATGTTTAAATAAAACTCAACCTGCAAAACAGTGATGATTCTATCAACTACAATACGTAAACACAACGAGTATATAATGTTAAACTACAATTTAAGTATTTATAATAGACTGTATCAGTTGATACATTACCTGAACTTTTGAGTTCTCCTCTTCAGTTTTTGTGATGTCAGAGTCTTTCTCTTCTTCCACATGTTCTATTAGATCTGACTCCTGTGTGCAAGTAACAGCAACCAATGTTAAGAATTTATAACAAGTGATATTTTCAGACATAAAATGTATTGATATTGAGGAGTCATTCTCTTACCTCACTGCTGGGTTCAGAATCATCTACAGGTGAAGTAGAGGGCGAGTCTGAGATCTGTGCGTCTGTCAACGAGAGCTCGCTCATGGCGCTGAGGTCCTCTGACGTCGGAGAACCTGCAGAACCGTTACTGTCTGACAAAGAATCTTCTGCATCTTCTGTCTGGCTCTCTAACTGAGCTGCTTTCAGCGCAGCAGATAACACCTTCACTTGAGCTATAATGAAAAACAAATATTAAAATACAAAAGCTCAAGCACACAGTATGCCGTTACCTTTAAGCCTCATGCTGTTACCTTGTACGTCAGGATCATCTAGGTGAGGCTGAAGACAGTCCAAAACCTTCTGGATCTGGGAGCTGGTGGCGGGGCCTTGAGCATCTAAACTTGGGGGCTTCTCGGTGTCCTCACCTTCTGCTGCTTCTTTCTCTCCAACTTCCTCCATCAACACATCTCCGTCTTCCTCGTTTCTCTCGTCTCCCTGCAGTAGCTGGAGGTCTTGGGTGATGTCAGGCAGTGGGGATCTCCAGTAGTTAAAAGAGTTGTACATCGTACTGTCATCCATATGCTTGTTGGTGTGTCTAGACAGGCCCTGTTTGGAACTCTCTTCTTGACGATTGGATGAGTGACTGGTTGGATTCTGATGGCCCTGTGGAGATTGTGATGGTGGAACCGAGGTGGGTTTCTGCTGGGCTAAATTGGGCTGAATGAGATGTTCTGAGGAACTTCCACTTGAAGAATTGCAGGAGTTCTTTGAGCTGCTGGTGGTCACGGGGTAAGAGACGTCAGAATTTATTTAGACTTGACAAACGTCTTCAATATGAGGAAGCATGTTGAGTACAGTTTAGATACAGTGGTGAAATTGCACATGTTTACCTCTCTGAGGAGATCTTGGATATCTCACAAAGGGTTCCATCCTCACAAAAGTGCAGTCCTGTGATCGAAGGATTGGCGAACGTGGAGATGAAACGACCTAGAGATTGGAAGGCAGCCTGTCGTACCTGTGGAGTAAAAAGATTTGTCAATTGCTGTATATTAGTGAAATTACAAGGCTGTCTATTTATTAACCCTCATTTCATTCAAAGCCTGCATATGACACAGAAGATATTTTGAGAAATGTCTCAGTGGTTTTGTGTCCATACAATGGAACATTCTTTCAAAAATATCTTCTTTTGTGTTCTTCAGAATAAAGAAAGTAAAAAAGGCTTGGAATTAGTAAATGATGTAAGAATTTAAATTTTTGGGTGAACTGTCCCTTTAATTCTATAAAGTTGCCCAATGCAGCTATGGCTACCCCATAACCCCTTTGAGCATTTGCTTGTTTGATTATGTTAATTGCTCTCTTACCCATCGTGACTGATCGCTGATGAGATTGATGAACAACGGAGACAATTTAGTGCGCCGCACCTCTGGAGATGTGCAGTTTGAAACAACCATAAAGCACTCAGCACAGGCTTTCCGTATACCCCACAGACTGTCCGAGCACAGGTCGAAAAATTTAGGCATCTGAATTAGGAAAAAAATCATAAATTTCAACAAATCTCTTACACACGGATACGGTTTCACCAAGAATTTTGAGACTAAATAAATGTAAAGGACGTGGACTCAATGCTATATCTGTCACTGTTCGAATGTACAAACATAAATAGTAGCTCTTATAATAAAAACCAGAAGCAGCATGGTGTTTCTCACCAGTAGTTTCTCTGTGGCTTCCTGGCCAACAATAGAACAGAACTCGCCGAAGTTTGCTGCACAAACCTGGTGCACAGAAACAGATGTAAAGGAGGATTAAACTTTTTACAATGAGGTTCAGTCTCCTGTTGTGTTGAACACAGGGGCATGTTTAAACTTGTGCACGACCGATTCTTGCGTACTTACACAAGCTGAGAAAGTAGATTAACATTCTTAACAACTTTTTTTTAAACAATGCAGTTATAAGCTTTTTACTATTGCAGGTATTTTATTGACACAGAGACCAGTCAATACATGCTGCTTGGGTTGATATGTACATTTTACTGCATTTGGCAGATGCTTTTATCCAAAGCGGCTTACATTGCATTATACATTAGTTTATGAGTATGTGCAATCCCAGGCATAAAACCAATGACCCTGGCATTGCTAGCGCCATGCTTTATCCACTGAGCTACAGAAAATATGTATCTAATGCCACACAATTCATGTTTTTAAGTGTGGTTTAAGACTCATAATAGTTTTGGGACCACTGTGTATTGTCATAATAATACAGCCTTATCTGTCTATAAAATCAACTTCTATATATAACATTCTCTTGAACAGTATTTATAGAGAACATGATCATCATGTAATATTTCAGTACTCTCTATCAACACTCTCTAAAAATGTACAGTGGCGGAAAAAATTTGTAGACCATTTCAATTTCTCTCAATTTACTACTTATGGGGGTATGTGAAATGATTTTTTTTCAATATAAACAATATTTCTCCCAGATTTTAAATAATTATTGAATAATAATATTGTTGTTGTTTTTTTTCCAGAAAATGTTAACTGGAGAAACAAATCAAAATCAGAAAAGATGCTCTGTATTTCTTCAGACCTCAAATACTGCAAAAAAAACACGTTCATATTCACTTTTAAGCAATATAACAGTAATCTTTGTACATATATTTAGGAAAAGTTTTTATGTAATAACCTTGATTTTTATCACAATTGTCTTTCACATTGCTGTTAGATGACTTTGTCACTCCTGAGGTTTGATTTTGAAATTCAACAGACTGGAATGGCCACAATACATCTAGAAATGCTCATTAAATTAAAATTTGGAATAGTCTCTTATTTTTTCCACGGCTGTATTTGCTTTGTTCAACCTAACAAGAGTCACACAACAAGTTACCTTGCGGACTTGAAATAATCTGGCATCGCAGCACAGCTCACAGAATCGCACCAACAGAAGGTGTTCCACCGTGTCTTTAGTCAACATAGTCACCAACTTACACATGATCTGAAACAAAACGTTACCCGTTATTAACCCTAACAAATGCAGGCAATGTGAAGATAAACATTCCTTTACATTACAGCAAGAAATATAAGAAGCACTACAGCTGCAATCTTCTCAGAGATAAGCTCTGAAAACACAGGGTCTACATGTTTTAAGTAAGAGCAGGGTTAGTTTCAGAAGCGTTTCCACTTACACACAAAATCACTTACCGCTACAGCTTCGATCTTGTAGTCGTCATCGCTGCTGGGTTCTGTGAGCTCCAGTAGCACAGGGCAGACCCTTCCCTCCATATCGGCCTTACTCATCAGACCCTGTTCAAGCAGGACCAGCAGGGCAGCCTGGCTCGTCTTTCGCACCTTACGGAAAAGCAGATTAGCTGTTTTAAAAGCTAGTCAAATACTGTCATTATGGTTACACATGGAGAAACAAACTGTTTTTTAACAACAAACCCATGCAACAATAAAAGTTGACATCTATTTATTCACATCACTCAAAATTGTAATCCTTTTCCCATAAAGCATAAAGAGTCCAGGCTTTTTAAGCTATACTATCTTATGAGTGCATTATGTGTACAGGTAAATAGTCGTGGGCAGTCGTGGCCCAGTGGTTAGAGAGTTGGACTCATGATCAGAAGGTTGCTGGTTCGATTCTCAGGTCTGGCGGGTAACGGCTGAGGTGCCCTTGAGCAAGACACCTAACCCCCACTTGCTTACTATACAAAAATGTACAAATGTATAGTACAATGTAATGTAAGTCGCTTTGGATAAAAGCGTCTGCCAAATGCATAAATGTAAATGTAAATGTCAATAGCAATGAGTGAAATGAGGGCGAGTACACAATTTCTGGGTACAGTTTCACTTACCTGGTTATTAGGATCTGTGAGATAACGGACCACAATAGGTACTAGATACCGTGAGAAGGCTTCTGGGAAATTGGGGCGGTTTTCATGGAGGAACATGGCAATGTTTGGTACCTGTTCCATCAATTCAGCTCTCACTGTTGGTTCTGTAACATCCCCATACATACATACATTGTAAAACATACATAACACAGACACATACTGAACACAGGTAAAAGTCTCACTCACCTCCATCCTCAGACATTCTGGCAACCGTTTCCATGACGCTGATGAAGTCATTTTCATTCTCGCTAAACTCCCTGAGCACATCTAGCAACCCACGTGCCACAATTTGCCTGGAAAAAATCAAGACAAATTTGATCAGCTCACTTGCTCCTTGAAAATATAACCACACAAAAAATTACAGGTCGCTTTGGGAGTCCAAAAACCAAGTGTAATTCCACAATGACAAGTTTGTAGAAACAACCTGAATCAGAGCCAAAAAAACCAACCAAGTGTACTTCTACAATGACAAGTTTGGCTGCATTCAGGCCTTTCTGATCCAGCAGTGAGAAACCAAGTCATATCAGGTTTGCTTTAAGCTCTTACATTTTTAAATTATGTTCCACCTTCGTGCCATAAAAAGTTATTTACAAATTTTTTGTATCAAATCTCACTACTTCAGGATATTGATGCAAGACATGCATATAAAGTCTTACAGTACTCAAAAAAAAAAAACATTAGAATTGCATGATAAGAGGAAAAAAAAGTTGTCACACATGTTTACTGACTTGTGTACAAATCATTACTTTCATATCTCACCTATTGAAGACGTTTTCACTGAACGCATATTTTTCTAGTCGTCCCAAAGGGGTGAGGTTATCCTGGCCTGCATCCAGGAACGCTGTTATCCGAATCCCATCGCACTCTGAACCGTAGTCATCGAATCCAACTGCAAGACAAATTTATAGACATTTAATGACAAAGTATAATTTAATGTCCAGTCTTTTAGTACAGCCCCATGATGGTATTAAATGTGAGTCCTGTCTAATTCAACCCAGGAATCCCTCTAAAAGACGGAGTGATATAGAGTAACGCAATTTGATCTTCAGTTTACAGACTAATCCGTTTAAATGAAAGCATTTCTGCTTTGACATTCTCCAATCCAAACACTTTTAAAGTGGAGTATAGATCCAGGTGTAATGTTGTTGCACCGGGACCGGGTCTAAGTTACAAAAAGAACAGGGATTTAATTACATGTGGTTTGGTTCATTCATCAAAGTCTATACTTCAGGTATAGGATATCACGTAACAGACAGCTTATTGAAACAGAAGCTGAAAATTGTGTGATCTGCTCTGGATACTTACAGTCGTCCAAATCATCATGGCCATCTTCAAAATATAAAGACAGGCCTGTGGAAACAAAACAAAAATTAGACTTGCTCATTATGAAAATTACCATGGTTTTAATACAGTCACAATAGTTTAACTATGGTATTTGTAGTAAGATCTTACAGTAGTAACCATAAATTCACTACATTCTAAAAAATAAAGCAATGCCATAGAAGAACCTTTTTAAGTTCCACAAAGAACCATTCAAATTTTTTCGATACAAAAAACCTTTTGTGAGACGGAAAGGTTCTTTAGATGTTTAAGGTTCTTTATGAAACCAGAACAAAAAAGGGTTCTTCTATGGAATTGTGAAGCACCTTTATTTTTTTATAACAGTAACCATAGTTTATAATGCCAGCTAACAAGAAACACACTCAAAACTTTAGCTATAGTTCTCTAGCAATTCTCTCAGTTAATCAAATTATATGTTCTTGTAGTATGTTTAAAAGACATTTTATAACATTATGTCTTGCTATATGTTCTAAAAACGTTAATCTGACATTGTCAGCAGAACGTACCATGGTCTCACTAAAGTAAGTAAGTAAAGTAAGTTTCACTATGATATTTGTAGATTAAACTATGGTAATACAAAAAGTAATCAAACCACCAAAAACATGGTTACTGTACTTTTACTATAATAAAACCATGGTTAAGGATTTATGTGTGGCATGTGTCAAATGCTGCTGTCATGAAGTTGGACTAAATCTCAAAACAAAAAATGTGCTGCCTACCAAGACAGGCTTTTGGTGAGTGTAAAATACTCAGTAATATGACAACTATATACTATAATAGTCGACATATTTCCAGGTAAGCTGGTTTTGACACATCGTTTCACATGTGTGGTAGTGTAGCTTTCCATCTCACTAGCACTTACAGTCTACGCATAGTTAAAATAAGGGAATTAATGGAAATCCATACAATAAAACGAGACATCACTGTAAAACTGTGTTAATACCAAAACCTTTATGCGTTAAACACTTTAACTCACATTATAATGTATTTTAAACGGTGTTCAGCCAACTAAACGTGGTATCCGGAATCGACCCTTTAGTCTGGCTGGCAGGCTAACAAACTGACTGTCAAGGTCCTGTCAACTTAACCATGTCATCTTTACTATTCTGGTTCGATTTAGAAATTAAAGTATAGTACAGAGTAAGAATTCTGACACATTTAGTCCAGAAATAGCTCTTTATAACAGCACTTTCATCATTTACCACACTATGCATGTACTATTCTGTTAGCTTCCCTAACTCGAAACTAGTGTTAATCTCTTTAACATTTCACCACACTAGTGACCTTTCTTCTACAATATCACTCGAATGCTAAAACAGCATCACAAATCGTTAAAGACTGCCCAATAAGAGGGCCGAACGACTTTAAAGCGCCTCGTAAAGCTTTAAATAACAGTATTATATGCACGTTACCTGCCATCTTGATTTACACCGAGGCTGTCACTCCACTTCCTCAAAAGATTTCCTGCTCTCGTTTAAATCCCCGCATCCATACGAAAACCAAATATTTAACAAAGCGAATAAACTCGTCTAAAATAAGCGCTTTACCGCGGAAATGAATCGCGGAGATTCGAATCGCTCAAGCGAACGATGGGCGACCGAAAAATAAGACAATGTCGGTCACGTGATTCGTCAGCCGGAGTTCAAGATGGCGGCCGGCGAGCAGCTCGCATCGCAACTAATCGATCACTAATTTAACATCTAAATCCTTTTAATCACAGTAAAAATCTATAGGGCGATGTGACTATATCACACTAGCGTATTATATCGCGCACCACGACAAACAGCGAATACGTCACTATCTTGTGGACACATAGACTGTGTTGCTGTTGTTTTTTTAGCTTACGTCAAACAGAAATAGTTGCTGACCGTGTTTATGAAACTGCCTGGAATGTTTGCGAAGTTTTTACTAGTTTGGAGGCCAACATGTCGTTAAGAGAGTTAAAAGTATGCCTTCTTGGGGTAAGACAAGTGCTCACTTTTTATGACTTGACTTCGCAGCGGTGGATTGCGTGTTGTGCACATTTTGTTCTTGTTTTGATTGCTGTTGATACTCAAGCATCGGTGTGTGTTTGCAAGTCATGACTTGCAAGTGGCTGGTTTTACCTGTTGTGCAAGCTTTGGTCATCTCTGAAGTATGATAGTGATTTTTGCAGGGCTGATGATGACGTCATTAAGCCCATTCTAGAGTGGATGTTAAATATCGGTTTACGATGTTGAGTTACAGTTACACACTAGCTTGTATTTCATTATTTAAGGGAATATTTACGTATCGAACTAATTTTAAAGCTGTTAACATTGTTTAACCACATTTTCTTGAGAGTTGACCATCTGATATTATGTCATCTAGACACGTTGCATGTAATGAATTCCTGACTAAGCAATTACTGTAATTCAACTACTTTTTACAGTAATTGAATAGATGCTTTATATTTAAGGAATGTAATAACAGCTACTTATCATGTACTTTCATTACATACTGTATATAGGTCACTTTGTTGATAATCATAAGAAAATATGTTTTGAAAGTTGTAATTATTACAACTGGTTTGTTAATTTAAGTTTATCTCGATGGATTTAAAACATTAAAAAATGAATTTGTTGTCCATGTGGTTAAAGTGATACAGTGTTTAAGATGTAATAATAATTAGTAATACAATAACTTTAGGAAGTGTAATCATAGAATAATTGAAATACAGAATTATTAAATGTTATTTTAGAAGTAATGTATCCAACGTAGATGACAGTAAAATTGTCATTGTTTAAATGTCATTGTTATTTGTCTGTTGCCTTTTAATATAGTTCATTGGGTTTGATTTACAGAATAGGTACATTTGTGTTGTTATATCAGCTCATATGAAACAATTTTCTTATGTACCAATATTTTACCGCACAATAAAAACAAATGTATTTTTGTCATTTGTAAATTTCAATTAATTTAAGAGCCATCTGTTTTGTCAACACATTTTCTTTTGTGTTATAGGATACAGGGGTTGGAAAGTCCAGTATCGTGTGGAGGTTTGTGGAGGATAGTTTTGACCCCAACATTAATCCCACAATTGGGTAAGACTGTATTGCAATTCAGGTTGTGTTTAAAGGTTTTTCCATTTTTAAAGTGTAAAGCTTTAAGTGTGGCAAACACAACAAGTTCTGGCCTGTTCTGAAATGGATGCCGTTTCAAGCAAAATATATATATTTATACTTGTGTCGAAATCTGATTCTAAAAAATGACAACCTAATGCGTTATTTGTTTTAGTGGTAATGATTTATTATTGTTAAATATTAAGACACTAGAAATATGCCTACACCCATATTTATTAAGTAATCTTGGACAGCAATATTGATTTTAAATATATTATTGAAGATTTTCTTAGTATGTTAATCTGGTGAGGAGTCTCAATTTTATATACATTGTCGTATACCATGAGAAATAGCCATGCCGCTACAACCCACTATTGCTTCTTTGACATTGCATGTGCTTAAAAGGATATTAACTGGTCATGTGGTCTTGTTTTCAGAGCATCATTTATGACCAAGACTGTGCAGTACCAAAATGAGCTTCACAAATTCCTCATCTGGGACACAGCCGGACAAGAAAGGGTAAACACGTTAAAAATTACAAACACACTTTGGGTGACGTATTCAAGTTGATAGCCCTTAAAATCTTTTCAGTTTCTATTTTTGTAATGGTTTTATGCACCAACAGAGGGCAGTGTTGCTTGCATATATTTATGTATGGTGCATCAAAAATGAAATAATTTATATTTTAATTGATTTTTTTTATATATATGCATTTTACTATGTAAAATGTGTGTGTGTGTGTGTGTAGAGTAAATGAATATTGCAGTTATACTTAATTCTTGTTACTGCTGTATCAAGAAACCTCTTTCACTCATGTGAGCATGTCAGTGTGAGATGTTTATCGCCACTTACTATTTGACAGCAGTCTTGGGGCTGTTTGGAATCTGATCCCTTCTAATGTTTGTCTATGATGTTATGTGATGCTAAATGTAGAATGCCAAGCAGCCCACACAAGCTGCAAGGAAAATCAGAGTGTTAAGGAATTTCTTTTTTTGCATTTATAGCAGGGTCCAAAAGACTGATTCCACATTGAAAACCTGGAACTTTTTTTATTTAAACCTGGAAAAATGCATTCGTATTTAAAAAAACCACAAAGCAAAGAAACGTTATGTGGTACAAAGAAGAAGATTAAATGTTGTCAAATTTGTGACATTGGCTATCTGAATAGTAAAAAATCATACACCTAACTCTTTTTGAAAGCATGCTGGTATAGTGTGAATCAAGTTACACATATTAAAGACATAAGGCTTTGCTGTTTGTAAATGTTTTTGCATGGAATTTTCATCAGCATTTTCAGGAAAAGCTAAAACTGTAACCATATAAAGGCTGATTTGAGCGTACAGGGACTGCAGCCTCAGACTTATCTGGCCTGCCTCTCCTCATCTGTTAGTGTTTAGTGCTTTGATGTTTTCCCAGCGGTGAGGATGGTGCAAGTTCATCACCATGGCATTGGTAGAAGGGGTCATGTCGTCTTTGCCCCAGAGGCTGATGGGATGAAACGTTAGGCCTTGTCAGAGATAAAAGTTAGAGAAGAGAAACTGAAGCCAGAATCTTTCTTGCTGTCTTCTATTGTAGAGACTGACAGTTTTGTCCACAGATTCTTGTACCCTGGCAGGAGCTGTAAGCTGGCTTTTATTTTGCTGTCAGGGTCCTGATTGAATAATTATCCAGTACATTGCTTTTAGAACAACACTGGAAAGATTGTGAATGTCTGTGTGCCATGTCCTTTTTTGTTGTCCAGTGTGTGTGTGTGTGTGTGTATGTGTTAAAAAACAGTGATAGATCAACAGTTTATCTGGAATTATTTCTTTAGCATCCATTTTGTTATTAAACAATTTTTTATATTTTGCATCATCAATAAATAGATTTTTGTGGGGACTTGAAATTATTCAGCATATCTAAATATAATTTATAGTCAATTTAAAAATGTATCATCATGAACATACCCATATAATCACATTCTGGAATGCCGGACATCCCACACCTTTAAAGAAAAGGCAACTAAGCTAAAACATTTCCGACATCTTTTGTAGTGTGAGCTTAAGGGCCAAAACAGCTATAAATGTGAGAGTGTGTCCGTCAAAGTGATTTATTTATTTTATTGGCTTAAAGGAGGGCTTTTCTGGCTCTGTTTTTTGGCTCTGGTCTGTATCCAATAGTAAATCCAATACAAATTCAGATTTAAAAAAAATAAAATAATATGCTTTGCATGGTTGTTGAATTATTTGTAGAGATGAATTGTTTTTCGCAGATGTTATCTTTGTTGAGCCCACATATTACTGCTGCACGGTTTCATACTTTGGCCTAAAATGAATAAAAAAATGATTTATAAAATGATTTATAAAAATTAGTGGTTTTAGAGCTTAAGTGTTAATACTTTACTTTTTAATATCGTAAATATTCTGTTCATATTTAAGGCTGCAATGAACCTGTAAGATCCCAACCATTTGCCAAAACTGTTTCATGCAAATTACATTTTAAAATAATGTACGTTTAAGGGTTAGACTGACACATGTTGGCATAATTTTATTTCAGACTTAAATTTGACAAAGTATGTTGGAGAAACATGCCAAGGTTTCTTTTTCTATTTCTCTTTTTTCTCTCTCAATCACTCTCTACTGCACTTTTACCCTCATTTTTTCCCAATGGAATGGCATACCCGATCCAGCTTGTTTTTATTAATCGTGTCTTATTTTTTCTATTTCTGATGACCGGCTGTTGAAAAACCCAAATCTGCTATTTCATAATGGTTAAAACACTAACTTGGTCTGACACATCGTGCTCATCTTTCCCCTGATGGCTCCCACATGTGTTGATGTGCCTTTCCTGCAGCTCCTAACTCAAGCCCCTTTGGCACGACTATCTGAAACACAAGTTCTCCTTCAGGCTTTAACGGTGGCTCACGTCTGGGTGGGTTCAGTGTGGTTTTCTTCAACACCCACCTAGAATTCTGTTTGAAATCTGCAAGGAACATGTTGGAATAACACCCGTTTATTTGTATTTGAGTTGTCCGTTGAATTTGGTGTGAAACTCAAAGGGGACCTCTGCCAAAACGTACAAATTCTTTCAAAGTTGTGATAATAAGCATATGTAGGTTGAGATCAGGATGTTATCGGTGATGATGGGGTCTTGCTCTTTTTGAAAATACGAGGTGTAGTTTTTCTTTCCTTTCATGTTGTGCACGCTCTCTCCTGCTTTTAGTTTCGTGCCCTGGCTCCCATGTACTACAGAGGCTCTGCTGCGGCTATCATAGTGTATGACATCACTAAAGAGGTACTGAAACGCTTCTTCATTATTACTACACAAATCTTTCTGCTCTTCAAGTTGTTAAAGGGATAGTTCACCCCGAAATGAATTCTGTCATCATCTACTCGCTCTTATGTCAAGTGTTTTTTTTATGTGGGTGGAACACAAAAGGAAATATGGGCTGAAGGCAAGATTTGCAATGAGTCATGACTTAAATTTTGGTTTGCACAAAGCTATTACATGGAGACTTATGGTGACTGCTTTTATATTATGTTCTGGTCACCATTTATCAAACATCAAAGTAGGGAAAATGAGCAGACTGAAATTCAAGTTCACGTTTGAAACCGCAGGGTGCGATACATCACACCAAATGCTATAGGGTTTTGAAACCAATGATGGCATGTAAGTTTTAAGTATGTGGAACCATGATATGCAAGATTTACATCTTTTGTTTTCCACACAAAGCAATGTGACAATTTTATATAAAACCTTTTTACTCCGACCGATTGAGTCTTGAGAAATCTCCTTTTCTCTTTCTTTCAGGAATCATTCCAGACTCTAAAGAACTGGGTGAAGGAACTTCGCCAGCACGGACCACCCAACATAGTGGTGGCCATTGCTGGCAACAAATGCGATCTCTCCGATGCCAGGTGAATTCCACCGTCCCCGCCACGAAAGGCTCCACATCCCGTCATCTCCGTTCAGAATGAAGGGATGCACCCGCGGTGACTGTCAACTCAATTCCACATCGGGAAAAGACCCGCATACTTGCTGTCAGCCTATCCCGAAAACAAGCCGCGTACACGCCGTTATCGTGCGCGCGACTCGGCCTGCAATTTATCTTTCCAGTTTAAATTGCTTCTTTCTTCCCACAGGCCCAATGATATGTCTTGGTTCACCATTGCTTTCTTTGGCAGCGCTAGTCAGCTGTCAGTGCGGTCGTATTTTACATCTCGAAACCATAAAGACCGAGACGTTGAATCGGAGGGATAGCGATCGCACCGCAAGCATTCAGGCAATAAATATCAGGGAAAATTCTTGCGATTGTTCAATCTGGCACAGGACTGCACTTTCTGGCAAAACAAATGCTGTTCATTGATCCGCCACTATCACGTTCCCTAGATGTATATTTATCAAAATATGTCAATGGGATATTTTTATCATCCACTAGACAAAAATTGTCTGTCCAATCAGGGCCGTAGTTAAAAGTATTTTTAAAAGTGTCCAATGTTTGTAATATATCAACCGTGCAAGAATTGACCAAAATCTACTCTGAACCTTAGCAACTGCATTGCAATGCCCGTATAACCTCTCAAAACACTTTTGCGTCGTGGCATTGACCTCTATGCAAGCAAACACCATTCACAATTTTTCCAAAAGCATGAAAATCTAGTTTCACAACAAAGAAAACCTCACTGGGTGGGCTGTTAATCCAAAGCAGAGATGTGTCAATGGAAAATTGATATGTTGTCTATGTGACCGGCCTGATACGTGTAGCGCAGGTGCAACGCGATCAGCATCTGTGATCAGGTGACAGGTGCAACAGCTTGCACACAACAGTTTACCACCAACATGCTGCCGTGTGTTAGTCATACACCGCCGTTACAAAAGATACACAAGTTGAATAGTTTTCTGTATTCTACATAGCCACTATACACACAACAAACATCTGATGTTTGTAAGCAATTGCTTTTACTATTTCCCCGCATTATTCCTGTCTATATTTTGTTTTTCAGAGAGGTGTCGGAAAAAGACGCCAAGGACTACGCCGACTCTATTCACGCCATATTTGTTGAAACCAGTGCCAAAAATGCTGTTAACATCAATGAGGTCTTTATCCAGATAAGTGAGTCCATTCTTAACTAGTTTATCAGCCCTTTGTGTGTATTGCAAGTGCTGCAAATGCTGTTTATTGCGACACCATCTATTTTTAAAGCTCTAATGAAATGCACGATCTATAATTGATTCTGATGGTGGTGAGAATAGTGCTTAGGTGGATATTTGTTCTCATTGCTTGGACCCAGGGCAGTGGATGGGTTACAGGATGTGGATCTTTTACCATAAGGTTTGGCAGTTACCCCATCAAGAAACAGGCATTCCTGCGGGTGCTCGAAACCATACTTGTGACTTTCGTACAAGCGCTGCAATCAGACTTTGCCTTTTGCAGACATGTTTCTAATTGCCGCCATATGTTTTTAGTGAGGCTGTAAAAAATGATACGCTGATTTCTGATAAATTGCAAATAATCTCACGTACATTAATATTTGCTTAGTCCCAAGATGAACATTACATGAAACTTGTGATTCAATAAATTGCTGCAATTTCGATTTCCTTCCAGGTCAAAGGATCCCGGTTTTAAATGCCGACGGTTCTTCTGCGGTCAAGGGCTTCAAACTACGTCGCCAACCGACGGAGTCGCCCAGAGAGCGTACGTGCTGCTGACGTGGTCGTAAACAATCTGACCAAACCCTGTGGAACCTTCACGACCTCTCACTTACTCTCCAATAACAACCATGATTGAGGAAGATACGCTACGTCCCTTTGAAGCCAAAAAAGAAGTTGGATATGGAATTGGAATCAAACTCCAGATCCCGACGCAGTGATCGGTTCCTTGAGAAGAGAAAATGCCCTCTTGCAGTCAATGAACCTCATCTTATTCCTTTGCCCTGTTCAGATGTCCTTAGGGATCAGTTTCGGTTCTAGATCACCGCCCAGAATCAGACGGCAACAAAAACACCTGCTGAACAGATCAGATAGTATGCTGTCTTGCTCTCTCGCTCTCTCTCTCTCTTTTTCTTTCTTCTCTGTTGAACTCTGTGTGTTCTGCACTGTATCTGCATATTTACATTTTTAGCATTCTGTCTAAATGCAAGCTTTGTCTCCTTATTTTTGCATTTATATATACATATATAAATGGGTAGATCATGGATCAGATTTTCCCTCAAAATCAAAGAAAAAACTATTTTGACTAAAGAAAGCACACCTCTAGCAAAATGTTTAATATTATGCAAAACTTGCATGCTTTGGTCACATTTTAACCATTATTTTGCCAAATTTGAGTTTTCTACTACACTCAAAATGTGTGTATTTACAATCTGTAGAAAGTGACTCGCAGTGTGTGCTTTAGTTACAATAGCACTTTATTTGTATTTTGTATCGTCTTTAAAAAAGAATAAACCAAGATTAGTGGTAGTACTAAAGTACACAAATGATAAATCTGGGAGCTTGTTTGGCAAAGCCTAAATATGCATTAGCAGGAAAGTTCGAAGCCTTTTTTAGTTTATTAATACGTATATTTGAAGATAAATATAAGAATGTGTGCCAAATCTTTTTTTAAATCTCGTAGTAACATGATACAGTAACGTTTATGACAGGAGTGTGATGTCACCTAAACAAGTTTGCATATTTATAAGTTTGCAAGTCAAGATAACAATAGTAACAAATTCTTTGTCTGTGTCATAACTTAAATAGACTTTTGTTTACGATTACATGTTTTACAATGTCTGTCCGTTGTTATTGCTTGTAGTGCATATTGACGTCATTAGAGAAGTTCAGGTTTCACACTTTTAAGATAAAGTTGCCCAACCTTTTAGAACGCAGACAAGCAGTTTCAAAGTGTTAGATATGATAACATTTCCAACTGCTCACATGTTTTCATCAGAACTTTCATAGTAGTGGAAAAAGCCAAATGCCTGTGTTTCGTGAATAAATTCTGCCCGAGTGCTGCGTTGTAGGCTTTGGTCCTGGACTTTGTTAATGCATGCTTTATGTCCAAATCTTTCTAAAATTGGTTTTTAACCAATTGTGTTAGTTGGCAATGGCTTTCTTTAGATCCCTTTTTATGGCGTTTTTGTGAGATCTTTATGATTTTGTGAGATCTTGCCAAGTGGCCTAATTGTTTCATAAACATTTTTTTCATCTTTTCATTTTTCTGCTAAATATATTTTGGCCTACACATCCAACATCCTTTTACTATCTGGACCAGGATTAAAAAAGTGTTTTTGGAAACCAGACACATTTCAGAAAAAAAATACTTTCTGACTGCTTAAATCTTGCCTTAAAAAATTCTAAACGGAATAGTTATGCCTTACCATTTTGTGTGTTAAAAAGTTGAGGAAAAGAAATTTAAAGAATTTATCAATTGCCCACCTATCAAGCACTTTATATTCACAATCTACATTTACATTTATTCATTTGGCAGATGCTTTTATCCAAGTAGAAGAGCAAAATAAAACATTTTGTCAACACACTAAACAGTACTGATAGTTTACAAGACCATGTTACTAGGACATAAATTGTCTTGTGGAAACATTAAAATCTGTTTTAACACACTTTATTGTACATGCATACCCACAATACTAAAGTTAAAATGTACAGTGTATAAATGTACAATAAACAATACTATACACACTATTCACACACAAGCACAAATAGCACCACCTGTTAGTTGTTTTTAAAGTTATGTGGCTTCTGACATGTTTTTAAATGGTACTTAAAGAAATACGTCATAAATAGTAAAACATATGCTGTGACACCTCAGAATGAATATTATGGACATTGTCACAATCTTGAATTTAATTTACCCTATGACACTATATATGCAGTGTTGCCAATGTTTCATGATGTTGTACAATAATAATACTTATTTTCCCACAAAACAATATGCTGTCGATTTCAATTTATAGACTTATTACAATAATTTAGATAACCCATGAATTTAAACTTTTCAGTATTTTCTTTGTTTCTTTAATGAAAGAGGGGAACTGGCAGTACTTTGCACTTTTGAAAATTGCTGCGTGTCAATCTGTGTGTCCTTTTGCCCTTGTCCAAACAACTCGCAATGTTTGGAAAAATGATATTGCTAAGCAGTCTCTATTGATGTTTATACAGAAAACAGCATAATTAACATGCAAACTGACTGTAATGTACCGCTTGATAAAACTTCACCTTTTTTTGTTTTTTTGTCATCTAAAACATTTTGGAGCAGGAAACTTGGCTCAACTATTGTGAGGTTTTTATTATACTTTTTGAAGGGCCGTTACAATGTGTGCAAATGCATTAGACTAGCCATAGATGTTGTCCAGTACAGGTTTTGTCTAGTGCAAAGTTTGTGATCGACTAAATGGCTCGATGTTCTTGAATTCTTAGCCACCTGAAAAGGAATCACACTCTTTTTGTCGTATCGCACAGCGGCACAAGCTCTGTACTAATGCCTTTGAATGAAATTACATGCTTCACATAAAGAAGACAGTAATAACATGCAGTCTGGTCACCAGTGGAGCGTGGTTGTGTGGTTTTTAGATGGAAGAACAATGCCAACGGTCTTGGGCTGGCCCTGAGAAAGTTGTGAAATGTTTAACTTGTAGATACCACAAATTTGATTAATTTTGTAAATAGCATGTAGTCTTTCTGACCTTGTTATACTTCACCGTAACTTACCATTGTATTTCAATATATACAGGAGTAATTTAACCCCATTTAAGTTTTTTTATACCCATTAGCTTTTCACTTCTATTATTTTGTCATGCAGCGAAGGCTTGAAAATTACATTTTATTTGTTCGTTTGTGAATGTACAAAAGGGAAATGTTGAGCTCTTTATTAATAATAAAATAATACAAAATCCATATGCTTCTGTCATTATTGAAATTGAACAAGATGGGATTGATCAATCTTCAATAGGTTATCTGATATGACAAATTTATATTGTTTTAGCTTTTTAAATGTATTAAGGGTGTAATTCAGAGGGCCTGAGAATCTGTTTGCAGCAGTAATGGTTTCTGCTCTACTGGCCATTGGGCTATATATATAAATATGACACTTGTGGTATGTGAGTATCTTTGGCAGGTTCTCCCTGCTTCTCTTTTAACTGCTGAGGAAAGTAAAACCGTCATCCAAGAGCTTGTGTTCAACTTCCAGACTGACTGTAAATTAACTCTTCAAAAGTGTGGTTAATGCATATATTGTTGTATGCCACTTAGGTTTTTAGTATCTGTTAGAAGTGACATCATGCAAACATCCACAAAAAGTTCACCCAAAAAGAAAAACATTTATATTGGAAGTAAATGAGACCTAATTTATAACTTACAGACATTATTTTCAGGAACATTAAGAGCATTTTCCCCTCATATTCTAAGACATTTTAGTGTAGACATTATGTTTAATGGTGTTTTTACTCATTATAATATAATATCGTTTTCTATTAAATTATGGCTATTTTATTTAAAACAATGTAACCACCAAACAAAGTAATACAATACTTAACAATTTTTGGGATGATATATTACTAGGGCATGTTTTGTGACCAATTCTATTAGATCTTATAAAGATTGTTTACAATCAGCTTCAATGAGCATTTCACCATATTCATCATTTGTAGTAATAGCTGAGTAATTTCTGTGCAGTATTACCTTTCATTAGCTAATTAATAAAATATAAGGAGCAGAATAATACCAGCACCTGTCAAGTCACATGCTTAGGTTACTTGCATTACCTGCAACCTTGCAAAGCTGCCTTATAGTGGTGATCATCAATAAATAGAACTGCTAGTTTTTCTAAAATAGATAAGCATTCCTGTAGCTCAAAATGGGTTAGCAGTGCTAAGGTTTTTGTGTTTGAATCCCAGGAAACACACATACTGAACAATCCTATCTTTAAATACACTCATAAATAAACAGAAATATTTATATCATGGTGCATAAATATGGGAGACGAATGCACATATTTGCATTCAAAAAAGATGGAGACACAAAAGAGATTTTGTTGAAAAAACTGCACACAATATAAAATACAAACTGTTTACAGTTTTAGTTGACGCTACAAAGTGCCTACTGCAGGGACAGTGACGTCACTCTCTCTCTTTCAAGGTTTGTTCAACTTTATGCGGCGCTGCGCAAACTGATTGGAATAGAACATCGTAATACCGCGAGAGCGATTCGAAAGGCGTGCTTTCGAATAGCTCTCGCGATACCTTGATGTCACATGTCGATCGGTCTGCGCAGCGCCGCAAGAAGGCTAACACACCTCTCTCGCTCCTTCTCTGACACGGTCGCTTCCTGCTGCATCACAACAGTCGCTAGAGGATCGGGTAACGCCGCGGCTATTTCCACCGCCTCGCGGAGTTTTTATTTCAATAAATGTAACAGAATTCCTCCGCGACAGCTTCAGCCGTCGAGCGCGTCGCCGTCAGCCCGAGCGGACGTCATTTAACGTGTGAAGCGCGGTGGGAAATGGCGAGAACGGAGCAGGTCCTGCTTTTAGAGCCGCAGCACGAGCTGAGATTTCGAGGTGAGTGACTGACACGGCCCTAGACTAGCAGCTATAACGTCGAGGAGACGAAGAAACCGGTTTTAGTCGCCGTGAGGGGAGTGAGAGGCGGTGACACGGCGTTAATGATAAGGCCTCGGTCCTCAGAATAATAACTTAAACGTAAAGGGGCGCGTTGATAACCCTAATTTGAATGACATCAAATGCCCTTCGCGCGGAAGAACGTTGCAGATAGATCAGCCGGTCGCCATAGAGACCTGCGCGAGGTTTAGCCCAGAAATGACTGACTAGCACGTTAGCTCGAGCTAGCCTGGTTTAGGCCTTGACCTGGTGGGCTGGTTGACTGTGCTAATTCGGTTAGTGTGTAACATTTCCACCGGCCTTCTCAGTTAGGAAGTCGTGGACACTTTTGAGGAAGCTATGTGTAACAATTGTAATACTATTCCACTCATGCGGCCCTGGCAGGGTTAGTTGAAGGCTTAGTTCGCCCATAAACAATCCTTCAGTCATGGGCATGTCGTTTAAAACCCATTTCTATACTGTGAAAGTAATTGGGTGCTGAGGCTGTCAGGGTTTGGATAGTGACAGGGTTACAGTTTTTAATTTGACATGACTAGTTACGTGGCCACGGACATGAAACCTCTTGTTCCTAGAAAGAGAAGTCAATACTGATCATCCACTTGGCAGTTATCAGTTATAAAAATATTATAGTAACATGGTTGACAATTTACAGTTTAATGTGACATGACTTGCTCCATACCCACATTCATGAGACCTCAATTTATTAGTTGTTTACCATAAAAATCATAGTGACATGGTTGACATTTTTACAGTTTAATTTGCAATGACTAGCTCTATACCCACAGTCATGAGATATCGATGTATCATTTGTTAACTATAAAAAAATCATAGTGACATGGATGACAGTTTACAGTTTATTTTGACATGACTGGTCCTGTGACCACAATCTTGAAATTTCTTTCTCTTAGATAATTTAATACTGATATTTCTACAAACATCTACTTGTCAATCAGTTGTTTACTATACCAAATTGGGCTAACAGGGTTGACAGTTTAACAAACATATAATAAGGTAATACAATATTTTGTAAGGTTTTACAACTTGAAATAGTGGGAGAGATTTATATCATTTTTTTTACTATATGTTATGTATTTGTATCAATTATGTTCTTCTTTTTTTTTTACATGCGTATGTTCGCCAATACAAAGGTTGTTGGGAGCACAGGCCAAAAATGCGCCTTCAGGAATGTCTGTAATTTTCAGTAAGAAAAGGAAACTAAAAGTTAGCATTAGCTATTAAAGCGGCACTAATGAACTTTTGATTTTGAGTAGTAATATGTTAGCCTACATGTGATTATTTACATGTGAAGGACTAATTTACCCATAGGGTTGAACGGAATTACCAAAAATCGTTTCACGGAATGAGTAATTTTATTTCACGGTAATGATATATTTCACAGGAACAGTCTCCTATTATAATTGTATATATTATACAAAATCTTTCTTAGATTTGTTCAATTTGTTTATTTATTACAATTCATTCAAATGCTCACCATAGTTAAATTATAGGCAAGTTATGAAAATGCACTAAAGATGAGACAATAAGATTACATGTATATGACTGATGTTATAAACTGGTGTTCATGGAGGTTGCACTGTAGGTCTTCATCGCTCTTCACTTTATTTGATACGTACTTTTAGTGTGTTGCGACCTCTGTCTTTAGATTTGTTTATTCTCGCGCATGTCTTTGCAGCACGATTCTCTGATGACTGGACACGCGTCTCCCAAAACGGGACTTACTGTGAGTTCACACCAAATGCGAAATATCGCGTCCCTCGCCCTGTATTACTTGCGGGACTAGTTTGTTATTTTTGCACGATTAACGCAACAACGTTGTTTGACAGGGAGTGTCTTCAAGCATCGCACTGGAGCGGATCATGAGACTACAGACTGAACGGTCAAAAGAATATTTGATTTGTTATGGGTGTAATGGGTAAAAAAAATTTCTTCATTATGCCCAACTTGCAGTGTGCCGACTTAACCACGCCTACTTATTTACATTTTGAAGAATACACGAAATAGAAAAATCTCTTACGGTTGACATCTTTTTCTGTGGTAACAGCATATACCGTTATACCGCCCAGCCCTAACTACCCATAATCCTGAATAGATGTTGTAAAACATACCTACAATGTTCTTAACATTGTTTTTACATAGTTCTTGAAATTAAAGGATGTATACTTCCTCTTAAATGTGATTATTATCATTATTAGTTTTAAAATAAATCAGTTTTGCTGCAAAGGGCACATTAGATATACTGTTGGCTCTAAAGGTTATGTTATGTGCCAAATAACATTGCAAGTCTTTTGATCTCCCTACTGTATTTTTTGTAATCAAAATATTTAACACTAAAAAGTAAGCACTCTATACGTTCTCAACTTTGCACCATGATCTGTTTTGAACAAAGTCAAACAAGCTGTCTGGCAGCTTATTTCTACTTGTCTTGCCGATCTCGACTTATCAATAATAACCCAAAGTTACTTAATAGGCATTGATATTCCAATATATCATTAAAGGATCTACGTTGACCTTTACATTTACATTTATGCATTTGGCAGACGCTGATTCAGTCAATTCAGCTGTGGTTCATCTATAGTTTTGTAAGTTAACTTCTCTAAAATTGGCCTAATTCAGAAAGTAGTTTAGATAAAGAAAAATTGTTGCCTGACGTTCAGCTTTTTGCTTTGACAGACTTTAAGACATACAATGGTATATCACTAAATTGCAATATAACCAATACAGCCAGACTTACAGAATTATTGCTTTTCTATATTCTGTTCAGACAAAGAATAATATGTTACACAAGAATAATCAAATATAGAAAACAGTAATCTAATACCCAAAAGCGGTTTAAATCAAAGCAGTCACTAGTGCTGCACAATACTAATGAAGCTATTTTTTGCTACCAAGAGTTAGCCCATATTCAGTTAGCCCACATTCACAAGCTCAGTCGCTAGATTGAATTGTGGGTTGGTTTAGGCCTCATTATTGTGTTGGTGAATTACAGGATCACATCCAGGTGGATGTAGTCTGCTTTACATTCAAATATTATAACAAAGTGGAAGAAATCTGAGTTCACTGAATAATTGTTGGTTGTTGTCCAAAGTCTGGCGTGAGCTTTTGTTTTATGAATGAAGTATCTCAACACTGGCTTTGTTTAGGATTTAAAAATTTTACTTAGTTCTTAAAGAGAGAGAGAGAGATTAAATTTCAAGATGCTCTGGCACTATTACATCATTTCCTTTAAGCAAGTAAACGTAAAGGGTTTGACCTGTATTGCTGGATCTGCCAGTCACGCCATGCCTCCAGTCTCAAAAATGTTTTAAAATAACTTTAACTTCAGTTAACATTAACCCATCTGCCACTGCGTGCCACTTCAAATTTAAAACTTCTAAAGCTGAGACTCATCCGAGACATTCAGGAAGTCGGGCTAGCCAATAATAGGTGGCTATTTTTCAACAATTATATGTGATCTTGGAAAGTATAAAAGGCATTTTGATCCCTCTGTGATTCTGAGGTGATCTGAACACTTGTAATGAGGTAAAGCTGTTAAAATATGCTGATGTCTCGTCGATTTAGCACGGCAGCACTTTCTTTGGCCCCTTCCAATACCTTGATCTACGTGGCAAAATTACATAAGTGCTCATTGGTTCAGACCTTGGACAACTGAATTATTATAATGATCATGAAACAGTCCTGTAATAAATATGTTTTAGAGCTATAAAACAGGGTGTAAATGAGAGACAGATGTTGAAATGCAGAGCTGGAAAGAGGAGTCACATCTGCACATGCGTGGATGCCAAGTATCTCTCCGTACAGATGAGCGGCGCATTTCTGCAGACAGATGCGTTTGGTATTTCCGAGCTGTACGAAAGGCACGGATCGACACTTTTCCAGCGTAGTGCCTTATTTGACAGGATTATGTATTCAATAGAATGTACGGTCATTTTTTAAAGGTACTCACGGGAACGTGTCTACGTCTGCAGAATATTCTCGAAATTTCCTGAACATCATTCTGTCTCTGCACATCAAATTTCAAGATCTAAAACATATGTATACATTAAGCATGACCGTATAGGGCTGTTTTTATCCCTCTTGGTTCTGTAAGGCAGTTTGTATTGATCGGCGATGTTATCGTTCATTTACCTAATAAAGTAATACAGGTAGAAGAAGGATGTCTTTGTGCATTACACATGCTTTGCAATAAATTCTGACCCTAATTAGATCAGTTGCTCCACACACACTTATAGAAATGAAGCAGGAAGGCTTTTTAACTGGTATGGTCAATTATTGGACCCCTTTAGCTCTCTGTCAAGGGTTTAAAGGGCTGCATCTACTTCTGCAACATAAATGACATAAAAGCTGAAACAACATAAGGCTCTCAATGAGTTTCATGCGTCACAGCTTCTCAATAATTGAACCGGTTTAATAGAATCACCCTGATGGGATATTGCATACTTGATGTGTGTTGCTGTTATGACAAAGGGTGAGAGATGTTCGGGACAGAATAAAAACTTGTATGGTTGATGTTTCACATTAATATGGAATTCATCAATTAAGGTTATTCCAAAAAATAAAATCGTTTGCCTTTGTAGTAGACAGTAGAGAACGTTATTTTTAGTTGGTTGTTAGTAATGTTTAATTTAAAAGTAAGCATTATTTTGTAGTTGGTACTGCACATAAAAGGCACCATGCACTTTTGATGTTCTTCAGAGATGAATCTGGTCTATCTGTTGGAGCACAGATGATCGCTTCAGCACGAATCCAAATTATTTTCTATTCAAAACTTAGTTTCACACCACGTTTCCCATTTTCTTTGATACAATCAGTTTACCCACAGCTCTAGTGTTATGCTCGGACATCAGGATTTTTTAACATGTTGAAGACCCACCTCTTCCATGAGCACTTAACTGTCTCATAATAAAAAATTTAAAAAATAATTCTACCTCTATTTTTCCTTTCCTAATGTTTTTAAGTATTTTTGTATTTGTTTAATGTATTTGAAACCTTGTATTACTAGCACTTCTCGTGAATATTGCTTACTTTGACGAATCGCTTGCTGTTTTCCTCAATTGTAAGTCGCTTTGGATAAAAGCGTCTGCCAAATGAATAAATGTAAATGTAAACATGTTGCTAAATATGTGTAGTATTAGAAATAGATTTTTTTCTTAATGTTACAACATGGCAGTTTTCATTTTGTTTATGAAGGTTTCAAATACAGTAAAATGTGGCTGCTCAGTTTTAGTAGTAGATGCTTTATCTAAAAAAAGATATGTTATATAGTAATAACAACATAAACAAACGTTACTGCACATGTATGTTTTTTGGCCCAAACGTAACTTCCGGTACACATCCGCAAAGAATAGTCCCTGCAGATTGTTTCTGATAACAAGCAGAAGAAAATGACATTAGCTAGCAAGTATTATTTTGGGTTACCAGCTAAAACTTAAATTTACACAACCCATTCAACAAATTGTTTATTTAATACAAATATTATACAATAAAATATCAATATTCAACAAGCAAAGCATTAATATCCATGTACTAACAAAACAACATTTCTCATTCCAGTAAAACAATCTTCATCCATATTGTCTGGATTGCAGTTTGGCTCGGTCGTTCTGATGTCTCTATATTGTTTTCAGATCCACACCCTCTGTTCATCACCACAAACATTTTAATTGTCTGACGCTGTGACACAAACCGATTAGCATCAGCCTGTGGCAGAACAAACTGTGATTGTTTCGTCTTTCTGAAAACCGCTATTATTGTTGCCGAAGCGTTAAATGAATGTCATGCTTGAGAACAACGCTGTGTGTTTTGGCCTTGAAATATCACTCATTTTTAATGTGCTGTTGATTTGATTCGTGTTAAATCGTTTAGTCTAGGTGGTGTGAAATTGGTTTAAAGATTGTACAAGAGTGTGGTTGCTGTTATTGCTTTTGATCATCGTGGGATGTTTTTCCATGTTAGGATAGTTTCTTCTGATGTTTTATAGATTGTAGTTGTACACTCCTTTTTTCTTATGTTTCGGAAATCTGAATATAAATGTATTCAATGTCAATGGCTCTCTCTTTCTCTGTTTCATAGGTCCGTTTACAGATGTGGTGACCACCTCCCTCAAGCTTGCTAATCCCACAGAGAGAAATGTGTGCTTTAAAGTAAAGACGACTGCACCGCGCCGGTACTGTGTGCGGCCAAACAGCGGTGTGATTGATGCCGGAACTTCGATCAACGTCTCGGGTAACACACCCTTATTTATCTATTTGATGTTTTTGACAGTAAATGTAGCTTTTTAAAGTTTTGGTCCAGATTTATCAATACCGGCCTCTCAATCGATCCTTTACCATGCGTTTACTCTCGAGTAACAGTGTGGAATGGAAGAGAGTTTTTATTTACACGGGGCACCTTTAAATACCCAACTGCTCTTTGTGTATGATGGAATCTTTTACGCAACCTCGGGATATTTTTGTAACAACAGTTGTTGGTCTCTGGGAGGTTCCCTAATAACTCGGCTATTTTAAAATCTCAAAGCTTTTTGGAGTCCCACTGATGTTCGTTAATTACCGTCATTATTTGGTATTTATTCCAATATTTTGATATTTTTCTCCATGGTGAATTGCCTGGTGCTTGTCAATATGTACAGCAGCTGTCATTCACTAAAGTTATATACTCGATCAGGATTTAAAATGAATGACAGGCTGTTTTTAGAATAATGGTTCCTGGCAAGTTAAATGCTGTACATTCACCACAGATTTTTAGTTAATAAGGTTTTGACGTTCATCCAGATCTATTAGGCAATTCCCATGTCTCCATTCATTCACACACGTCACTGCGGGTCAGGGTTGTGAAGTTGGCTGTATGCCGTTCAAAAGCAACAACTTCAAACACAGCCAACAGGTTCTAGGTTAAATAGCTCTGTCGACATCATCTCAAAAGCAGTAATTTCAGTAATGCACTGGTGATGGAAGTCAATGGCACAGTTACGCCAGAGAGTATAAAAGCAGAAATATGAAGCTTGTATCTGTGCTACAGCACTAACATGAATTATTCAGTAGAAATGTTTATTATTAGTCGCGCTTGCTAATGCTCATATTTTGGTTAAGAAGTTTAAGTCGCCGACCCTGAGTATTACTGAATACTCAGTTTTCTACACTGTTCTGTTTAGGTGTGTCATTGTGTGGGTGTGTTAAGTTTGCCCCATTTAAACAGTGCTTCATGGATAGTTGTGTCATATTTACACTGCGTCCATTGTTAACACCTTACTATAAACATGGTTGTGTTTGTTTGTACAACTGAGGATGAGTTAAATTTCTTCTGCCGTTATCAACAGAATTCCAGAGTATTTGCTTAACTGCCGATGACATCAGATGTTGGGGATGCACAAGTAAACTCCAAGATTAATATGGTTTATTATAATTAAATGCCATATCCTGTCATGATAATATTGTATTATAAGTTTTCGAACTCGAACATGGAACATTTGCTTTGGATCTTAGCAGGTCAAGCACGTGTTTCCATACCGTGAGTCTGGATTTCTTCACGTCTCTCTTTCTCTATTTAGGCTTGAAGTTTTTTTTCCAAGGGGACTCCAAGGTCACATTTCATAATTAATGGAGTTGTTAGCAGGTATCTCAAGAGATCCGGTTAATTATGCAAAGGAATGATTTCTGTTTTTTCTGCAGTCGGGTGCTTCATTGTGGTTCTTTTTAAGATGTACTGCTGTCGTGACCACACAAGCTTGTTGTTATTAAAATGGTGCTGTTTAAATATGTGTACATAAAGTATACAAGAGCAGCCTGTACAGACGGCTCATAAAATCAGTGTAAAAGAAAGCGGTAGTGCCAAACCTGGTTTGTCTTCGTTTGTGGAGATCCAGTTAGACCATACTAATCCCCTACATAAAGAACCTTATTGCTTTTTACATTGTACAAAGTTTCTCTGTCTAACATATACTGATGGTTAAGTATTGCTGTGGACTGCATGTCAGTAATAGGCTTATGTTTAGTGGTGTGAAAATATATAATGTAATGCAACAAGTGCAATAATATAATGTGTTGAATTTAGGAATGTCAAAGTCAAACGAATAATCGCGATTAATTGCATTCAGAATAAAAGTTTTGTGAGCCTATTAATTTTGTTTGTATTAACACATACATGTATATACATTTAGAAAATATTTAATGTATTTATATTTACCAATTATTGAGATTATATATAAACATTTATTAATCTTTATATTATATATTTTCTTAAATATATGCATGTATGTCTGTATTTATGAATACAGAATTAATATGTATAGTACACAGACATAGATTATGTAAACACAAACCTTTATTCTGTATGCGATTAATCGTGATTAATCATTTGACATCCATAGTTGAATTATCTCCAATTGGTGGTTTTTCAGCAAATCTTGTGACTAATCGACATATCACACAACTAATTTGATCAAACTTTTTAATTGATTGACTTTGATTTTCTTTTTACTCAGGTCAAGGATATCAGCAATTTTGTTAAGTCTTATTTGAAAACTTATCCTAGTACTGATAGTAAAATACTTTTCTCCAGGACATTCCCAATCTTCTCCCCCGTCTGTTTTTAGTTTGAAGTACCGAAGCTGCTTGATTGTTGTAATGGCGATCAAAATCAAAGCAAAGTTTGAACTCACAGAGAGTCGCTGTGCACCTTCTACATGCTCGGCTCTAGCGGTCACATCTGAGAAAACCTCCTCAGCCTTTGAAATTCATTTGTTTTTAATCAAACTTAGCAGCGGTTTTCCGAAATCACGCACACGTTCATCCCGATGTAAAAATCTGAGTTTAGCATCTTTCAAAGGGCAACGGGGGGTGAGTTTGCCCATCAGTACTGATTTTCAATGTGTCTGCTCTCTTGCGCTCAGCATAAGAAAGTCATCATTGTAAATCACGGTAACAGCTCGAAATTAGCTTTTGCTCATTGGAATGACATCAAATAACATGGCCTTTTTTGGATAGAGATGATGGGGTTGTAGACCCGTACTTCCGCACACAACCAACACCTGGTTTGAGTTAACAGCTGAATGTGTTATTATCATGAAAAATGCTGTTTGGAAACTGTGAGAAAAATTACCCTTCTGGGGTCTTTGTCATTTTATCAGCAACAACGTTTGTAGTGGGATTACACGAAATAAATGGATAAATCTCTGTTTAATGTAGTGTAATGTCATCTTATAAAATATTGATGTGATTTCATCACATTAGAACTTTAGAGAGCACCTACATGCTGGCAGCTTACATACTTCCTCATGTGTGTGTGTTTAAATTATAAATCATATTTTGGCGCTGTATCGATGTGGTTTGTGTGTTTGTTACAAATATGACTTGCAACATTTTTTCCTGTTCTGTAGTCATTTTCCTGCATATAAAAATTGTGAAATGTCAACTAGATTTGCATTTACAATTTGTTTGCATTTACAGTGATGTTGCAGCCATTCGATTATGATCCGAATGAGAAAAGCAAACACAAGTTCATGGTACAATCTCTGCTGGCTCCGCCCGATATGACCGACACTGAAGGAGTGGTGAGTACCATAAATTTAGTTTAGTACTGTAATTTAGTACCGTACCATATTGTCAGATGTTTATAGACCACTTTGGAAGATGTAAACACTGATCCAGCAGCACTTTGTTTTTTGTCTTACATATATAACTAATTCTTAAAGACGTTTATAAATGTTCTCTTGGTTGTATTCTGTTTTAATGTTTGTAGTGAAAAAAACTCAAACAGGAAGTTCTTCTGGACCAGCATTGTTTATGTTTTCCGAAGTGGTCTATATTATATTATACAGGGGTGACCTGACTCCTGTTAACTTCTCTCTTTGCATATATACTTTTATATGATCTCTCTTAACTGTAATGTCTAATGACGCTATAAAAAACAAAACAAAAATAGTGCAGGTTTTTGGTAATTTGTTTTATGTAGTTTGTACAGAATAGAAGAGGGAAAAATGCACCGAAAATATTACGGAATGAAACCTGTTACCTTTTATTTGTTTGAAAGTGTTGCAGCGCCTATTTAACGTTGTGAGAGATGGAGTAAGTAATAATATTATGACAACCCCCAGCGTCGAGCAAGAGGGTATGAAACAAATGGTGTAGGTTTGAAGTAATATAAACAAATGTCAGATAACCCCAGCGGCATTTGACACGCCAAGAGCAAGATTCAAATCTCAGGCTCATGACTCGGTGCTACAGATCTCCTCTGCGTGTTTGAAATGTAACAATAAATAGGTTATGAAAATGTCAGGATGTGTAAAGAAAATACAGAGCAGAGATTTGGCCACTCGTTGAGTATTCCGAGCCATTTTTACTTCCATCTTTTAAAACAACTTCCTGAAATAGGACATCATAAGTGATTAATTAATATGATACACAGTTTTCATAAGTTTGGCCGTATGCTAAAATAATCAAATAGCACACAAATGCTAGGAGTTCATTTTCACTTGAATGGGGATATTTTTTTATGAATAGGCCTATACTGAGTTCTGTACTACATTTACTTATCATCACCATTTGTGTCAATACCGGCATCCATTTTGGATGAAAGTTTGTTGCAGTGCATTCTGGGATTGTATTGTCTGTATCCTGCATTAGAATTTGCACAGTGATATTTTCTAAACCTGTTTACTTTGCCGTGATTTTGCTCGTGTGGTAAAATTGTTGTGTTCCTCTCATGCAGTGGAAGGAAGCCAAGCCTGAGGATCTGATGGACTCCAAGCTCAGATGTGTCTTTGAGTTGCCCACTGAAAATGAAAAAACGGTAAGTGGATGCATTTCTTCTGTTCTTCACGTCAAGCAGCTGTCAGTCTGCCTATTATCTTATGTTTGACGTTGTCTTTTTCTTCATTCATTTTAATTCGCTTGCGTTTGTGTCACGGCAGCATGACATGGACAGCAATAAGATCTCCAGTCTTTCAAAGTCGGAATCATCCACGTTGTCAATGAAGTCCATGGCTTCCAGTTTGGATGACGGAGAGGTGAAAAAGATCATGGAGGAGTGCAAAAGGCTGCAGACTGAGGTTCAGCGGCTACGAGAGGAGAACAAACAGATCAGGGTGAGGGTGTGTGTTTGTTTTTTGTAGTTTACCAATGAATATGTGCACACTCGCATATATTTTCAGTCACTTCTAGTACTTAGTACTTGCGTAAACGGGGTCACCCCGTATGGGTCGACCTCCACATGCTACGTTTGTGCACCTAACTATATTAAACAAACCAGAAGCTTGTTTTAATTAATAATGGCCACAGGGCACAAACCATAGGGAAACAGAAGGGACAATAGCCCGCCCTTCCACATTAGAGCAGATGAAGCTACAGCTGGCCCGCATTACGGCTCAAGTAGAAAATCAAACTGTGTTTATTATCATAGATGGATGTTCGTTTATTAAAAAGGGCACAGGGTCAAAAGTTCAACTCTCCAGTTCATTTGTGTGATCTCACTTCTCTTGATCCTTCTCTCCCTCTCGCCACCTCCCACCCCAGCAGGAAGACGACGGCCTGCGGATGAGGAAGAGCACAGTAATGTCCGCTCCGCACTCCTCACCGGCAGTGCGAGTTAAAGAGGAGGGTCTGAGCAGCAGAATGATCGCTCTTATCGTGCTCTTTTTTGTCGTGGGCGTCATCGTAGGCAAGTTGGCCTTGTAAAACCCAAGAGGCGAGCGCTACAAGCATGAAACAAAATCAACACAGACAAGCAACCGACGCAGAATTCGTTTAATCCGAATGACATATCATTTGGGTAGTTTTGGATTAGAGAGGTTTGTAAAATTAAAGAGATGGAGGAATTTCATCATGTAATGTGCAATGAAAAAAAATGTTTAAAAAATCTGACACGGCTCCTGGCTCGAAATTGTGAAATCATTCTGCCCTTTTTCCTCAGCCATTTCTGATGCAAGTTCAAACGGATAACAAATGTCACAGATTTTAACCACTAAACGTGTCGTATGGGGTTTTCTAACACCAGATGTGCGATTGAGTGAATGTTGTTTTATCACTTTTCCTATGGAGGTCATAAACTGCGAATTTAATCTGTATACATAAGTCTTTGGAAAGTGTCACATGTGTGTTTAATTTATGCATCCCTAAACATCCTGCATTAAAACAGCAGTTCACTGAGTATATAGCTTATATGTTTGATGATTTTTCATCTCCTGGGCAACGAAATGATGAAATAAGCCTCTAGTATCTTCCGCATAGCCGCACTATTGCTTCAAAAACATGCGTTTTATAGATGTTTCACGCAGTCCAACATGTATGTCTGAATACCAAAAGGTATTATGATCCAACATATATTTCCTCAGATCAGTCGGATTTGCTTCATGGGATTTTTATTTGGAATATTCGCTTACGCCGAGCCACGAATCCTTATATAAATATTTAAATGTGCCGCATTCAAGGCAAATCTACCACCGAGTCTGACCACAAACTGGCTTTCAGGTGACTTTTGTGATTCGTGTTGTTGGTTATTTTTAGTTTTAAAACATTTTGACCTTGTGGAAATGGACTGTTAGAAATCTTTATTTCAGACCGCTTTACTAGAAAAGTTTTGGTAAAACCATTGTTTCCATTCACTTAATCCGCATAAAAACTATTTCAGCCAATATCACGTTGTAACTGCTGTTTAAGTTGATCTTGCACAATGCATATGGCTCCTTGTGTTCAGAATCAAATAGATTATTCACCTTTGTCTTTTTTCTTTTGGGAGGGGGGATATATGCTTGAATGCATGGCTCTATCGAGAGCGAAATGAAACGTCGTTTTATTAAGTTCCTCCATAGGTCTCCTAAGCCCACCTGTGTTTCCATCTCGCTGCCTGAATGAACTTCTTGTGAAATCATTTTATAATCGTGCAGCTGCTAACGGTCATTTATACATGCCATCTGGTCGAAGGTCTCTCTCTCTGTGAACCTTTAGCTGACGATACCGCGAAGAGAGTTGAGATTCATCCGGCCCGTAAACACTGACCCCTTCTCACCGTACTCTTCGAAAATCGAATCGCAGCGAGCGTAGTTAGCAAACCCAATCGCTCGTGGCCTTGAGGTCTTCTGAGTATTGCGTCTCCTGTATTCTAGCCATGCCGAGCTACACTCATTTCCAGAAAAATGCATGGCTTCGATATGCCTTTGTCTGTGGTCTGAAACGCATACACACTGGTTTATCTCGCAGCATACGGTTTAAGAACACTCCTTGAATATTCTGCACTGTTTCCCTCGGCCCTCTGTGTTCTCAGATGTTTAATTAGTCGTTTAGAATTAAGTTATGAATAAAGCTTTTATTGCACAGAACTGTTTATATTAAAAATGCACTACATTATAAAGATTGTCATCTTCCCATGCAACGGTCTGATTTTTTTGTGTGAAATAGCTGCGATGACATTTGAAAAGAGACTCTTCCTACAAGGGGCCATTTTGTGACCTGATATGTATTTGTGTCATAGTTTGGTGTTGTGGGGGCGTGTGTCTTTTTCTTTAACGTTTTTCTCACCCACCCCCCCTAAAAGCTTTTTTCTGTTGACCATCTTATAGCAGATTTCTAAGAACGGAGGAGCTTAAGATGTTCACAAACACTTTGCTTTGTAAGTAACTTTAGGAGATGTTCAGGGTTTAGTGGTTTCGGACTGCTGTTCATGTATATTTCACAGAGGAGTATTGTTATTGAGAGGGAGGGCTTTGGGGGCCTATCAGCCAATCAGCTGGCTCATAAAAATACTTATTATAGCGCCCCAAACCTTGACGTGATGTAAACATGAAGGTGACCGTTTTGTATGTATATAAATAAATAAATAAATGAGTCTAAGATGAACATTAAAGTTGATATTCCTAGTCAAGTAGTCTATAATGGTATATAAAGAAACCCCAACTTTGTTGGACTATGTAGCATCTAAATAAATTAAATCAATAAAGCCCCAGACCAAACGTGTTGTCATGTCTGTTCTTCTGTCCTGTCAGTTATTTGTGGGTTGTGTATTTGATGCTCATCATTTTGGGTGGTAAGAACAAAATGCACGGTTTACGTTGTACACAGTTATCTTTTATTGCACACTTTTTGGTCTCTCTATATATGTTATATTAGGAGTTTTTATCTTAAATGTTCTAATGGTACTTGATCATAATTCTTGGGCCTATTACTTAGTCATGATAGTGCTTTTCTACAAACAAAAAAAACTGAAAAACGTGTCATACCATACGTAAATGACAGATTCCAAGGCAATTTATTAAATGCATTAATGAGTGGACAATAAATTAAATGTTTTCAGAGAAATTATTTACTTTGTTTAGAAAGTTAGTAGTAAGAAGTAGATGGTTATCAAGTTTTGTTAAAAAAAGAAAATTGCCTTTTTTCCAAATAGGCCTATGTCTCAAAATCTGTGGTGTTTTTGCAATTCACAAAACCGAACAATACATTTTATTTGATTCGTGTTCTGCTAATAGCATTAAAATGTGATGCAAAAAACTACAGACAAACTAAACAATAATGTCAATCTTAAAGATTCTTCTAGTTTTCCAGGAAACAAGGGACATTGTGTTATCCATTATAAGACCTATTGAGACTCTATAGACATGATGTAAAATGTAATTTTGGTAATATTTCCTCTTTTCAGTATTTCAGCCAGAATCTCTCGTGGACAGGCGATGTTGAGTTTTATTAGACAGCTGCAGCCCATATACTGAACCGCACAGCTTTGTAAAAGATGTTTCCAATGGAGGTCTGTAGAAGTCCAGGGTAAGAGAGCAACTATGAGGTAATTCTTTTAACAACGATACGTTCTTTGCCAGATGACCGAGAGTATTGATGAATTCTGCATATTGAAGCTGTTACTGTTTTTACAGTGACACCTTGTATTGTACTTGTACTGACTTGGTGTCAAGATGTAGTGTCGTTTTGTAACATGATTTTTATGATCACTTGGATTTTACCATCGAAAAATGATGCTTATAATACAAATCCTTACCATGTGTTATGAAACCTTTTCAAAGGAGATATAATAAAATTGTCTCCAGAGATAATGCCAGTCTAGGCCACTGAGAGGGATTTTTGCCTTTATGAGTATGGAATGTTATCTTTGTGCTTTTATAATTTTTATATTCAAGGGCTGGATTTCATCAGCCTGTTCAGAAAGAAGGTTCACATTGTTTCCTTCATAGGGAATTATTATGACAAACCCACAAAGAAATCTGAGGTTTGGAGTCTTAGATTTGCTGAAGGAAAACTTTCTATTTTGGCAATGTGTTTTTTTATTGTCTGTGCCAGCCATGAACATGTTCTGAAATATGGGCACTTTTGCCAAGTTGTCTTCTAAATATGATACCACCAACACACCAAATCTTAGCTATAGAGGAACAATATGCAATATGCGGTCCGACACATTCTCACTAAAGTCATACTTGATGGTTTTAGATCTTATTTTTATATTTTAAAGCTGCGATCCACAAAGTTTGACTCTCTGTCGCCACCTCTGTTTGAATTATAAAATTCCAGTTTAATTTACATAGGTTGCATACAAATATTTCTGTCACCAAATAATGGTATGAAAAGCATTTTTTACTTTATGCTCCTAACTTTACAATTATATGGTCAGTTGCATTCTATTCAATTTCCTGCTGTTCACAAACCTGAGGGACTCCGTTTTGGGTGGCAACTCACCAGCGGAGAACCACCGTGTCACAAGAGCCAACGATCAAAGCCGGCTTAGCCGTTAGCAATAATAATTGGAGCAGCGGAGCGTTGCTTAAAGACATCGTAACCAGGACACTCTGTTATGCTTCACAACTTTTCACTGAACAGTGTAAAACAGGCCTTGTGTTAATTCTTTTTATAGCTTCTTTTGACAAGCATGAAGCGTGATTCCAAAGGCTTTGCAGTCTAATCTCCAGACAGTTGGCTTTTATTAGTTTAACTGTAACCACAAACAGGCTTCCAAAAAATTGTCGTTGATTTTTAATCCGCTTCGCTGAGTTATCTTAGATTCATCTGTTGTTATTGGCGAGCTTGTAACAGACTCGAGTAGATGCTAATCTCAGTTTGTGACTGCTATTTAGTGTTGGTTTGACAAAAAATGTCACTTGTTCACCCCGTTTTTATTATTTCCAAATTCCAAACTCAACCTCATGGCACTTGCAGCCACTGTCACCAGCATGATTTAATATGAACAGCGTGTTGCCTCTTGGATGTAACTCATTGACTTTTTCCCCTTTTCTGTTGCTGCCCTCGGCCAACAATCTTTTCATTTTTAACAGACAAACCACAAACTCCATCATTTTATTATTCCTAAAGAGTTGTTTAACAGGAATTATGCCTGCAGATGATTATTAAGACAGTTGTGATCTGTGCTGATTTTAAAGAAATCGAAGAGCAGGTTTTTGTTGGATTTTGAGTGATGAAATGCAAATGCAACGCGGTAACCCACAGGATGTGACATTACTTTAAAGGCCTGTAGAGAATTGCCCATCATTCACAAAATTCTATACAAGACTCGCCTCTTGAATGTCATTTTATTGAATATTTTGGGTAATTTGATAATGATTGATAATGATTATGCTTTATTACTTATCAGTGGTTACTTATTATCAACATAGCAACTCTTGAGCTCGGTTTGACTATATTTAAGTTCATTATAATCCACATTTACGGATTTGGCAGACATCTAATTATCATCTAATTTATCTAAAGTGACCTATTGCCTCTATACCACATATGAAAATTTGGCAAACCTTTTTTGCACAACTTTAATCGTCACACATATATTGTATATTTTACTGTAAATGTAATGATTATTTATCTTTTAATGTTATAAATAAGTTCATTGTTTTTTTTATTATCCTTTGCTGTTGTTTCTTATCTTATTCATGAATTTTGCTCCAAAGCCAGGTGATAACCCTGTAACATAGTTTCTGTCAAAATGTCACAGTCACTCCCATAAACCATAATGAAATTAAATTAGGATCTCTATGTACTGTGTAATGCTTGCAGATTTTCTTTTTTATGACCGTTTTGGCTAATACCAAGCTACCACAGTCATAATGTAGAGGCAGTAACTGTGACATTTTGGCAGAAGCTGTGGTTATAATGTTCATTTTTTGTAGGGGTTATGTCAGAACCATAACAATCAATATCATGCATGCACTTTTATGTTTGACAGGTTCAGTCGTCCTGGAAAAGTATTTTGCCACAAATATATCTGCCGAATTTCTCGACAAATTGTTTCAGTCTGTAAAAACAGAAAATCACACGCTCTACTGAGATAAAACTGAATACGTGAAAAACGTCCTGTTCTTCCAAATGAACCTGCAGAGTTCTGAGAATCTATGCTTCAGATATTGGCGAAGGATGCGTTTAGTGGGGAGGCCATGTGATAGCTGAATGTGTGGTTACAGCCTTACTGTAAATACACGTAATGCCATGGAAAAATATTCTTGTTCGAATCTGCTCAATGAGAAAATGTCCATGGAGTTTCTTATCAAAATTATTTTAATTGCAGCAATAAATATGTTGAAGGCACCCTCACCATTTTATAAGATTACATCTACATAACGTTATGAGCGACATTGCCTTGCTTTAAAGACAACAGTCCAATGTTGAAAGAATACAGGGTAATTTATGAGCGTCACCATCATGCTAAATGTAGTCCGTAGTCCATATAAGCACTTTTATGCAACCAGGACAAGGTCTGAAAGAGTGGCATTCGACCACCAACACATTTCCCGGTCAGTCACCCGAATGTCCAATTTTTGTCCTCATCTTTGTTAGCTTTGGAATGTTGATAAATGTTTTTGACCAAACGTCCAGGCTTTGGATAGGCCTCAGCAAAGCGTTCTGTAATTCTTATCAAAATTCCAAACAACACTCCAAATGGCACACATTACATTTGAATGTATATTATATGCGATTAGAAAAAGCTATGTACATTTTCGTTTTATGAAAATCGTTCTATAGATAAAAAGTGTCAGAGCATTCTCAGCAAGCATCCCCCTCCGATCGACAGGATTGTGCCACACCCATGATAAAACAGTCAGCTTTATCCATCATGTTTTACCAACGATGAATTGATCCGTTTTAGATGAACATTCCCCAGCTCGGTATGTTAACAACAGCCAGAAGAATCATTGAAGAATACAGTGCATTTGCAGAGCTTGTCTTTGGTCCCGTTGAACGTTCGCTCTTGGAACTGTAGCGTAGTTCAACCCCGGTTGTGCTACACCGCACCATTGGTGTCTGAAAGGATGTCGGCCTTTTCGCAGGACGGTCTGGGCTGGATCCATCTGTAGGGCGTTCCCCAACAAACAACAGGGGCTGCCCTTTATGATCGACCTCCGTTTTAAACAACTCGTACTCTTTGTGGGGAAGTCGAATCGCCAGCACCTCACAACCATCCGTCCACGTTACATCTTGCTCAACGCCTATTTCCCACCCACCCACCTTCCCACAACTTCCATTTTGTGACGAATTCAATTCTCGCAACAACGCCCGCTCGAACACGACCACTTTTGCCCGTGTCACTTTGAAAACTAGCTCAGTGGTGCCACGTACTTTCACAGACTGCCCTGTTTTGACATAATGCCCTGAAGCAGACAGCGTAAATGTGGGCTGCCGGCACATTGGGTCAGAGTAATGTTGGTATGTTCCCTCCCAAGTGCGATGCTCCTCGTTGAAGAAAAAAAGACGGGTGAAAAAGAGGATGGATGGACGGGACTCGCAGCGTTGGCTCACCCAGCGACCGTTCAGGTCCAGAGGGATAGATGTAGGTGAGGGGAGAATGGGTGGATGCTGTTCGGAGCCTCGGTATACATGTGCACACACTGGACATGGGTGGATATGATGCTGAGAATGAAATAAAGGATTTTATTAGTTTTAAAGTATACACTCTAAAATACGGTAGGGTTTTAGACATATGGACAAACCCAACCGTTGGTTTAAATTAACCTATTTGACCCCAACCCAACAGTTGAGTTTGACCCAACCAAGCTGGTTTAAACTTACCATAGCATTCTGCAAAGGCTCCTGATATCCAGTCGGTCTATGATGAACCCTTTCATTCCAGTCCGTGTGTACATCCCCTAAAAACAGCTCCTTCGCTGGTCTGCTGTGAGAATGATGATGGGTCTCGACCCTCAGCAACTCCAGCTCCATCATGGAGAACCCAAGGGCACCCAAGCAGTCCTTCTCTTCTTTGGCATTGAAGAGTTCATAAACCCGATGACGCACCAGGTGTTCACCAGCTTTCAGACCCAGACATGAGGACGGCAGACGGGTAGAGAGATGATGGATGGCCTTTTGACTGTGAATGACCAATCCTACTTTATGGAGCTGGTGCTCAGCCTCAGTCGCACCGTGGGTGATCCAGGAGGCCTGGCGGAGTCTCAGTTTTCCACGGATTACAAGGGAGTAGGCAGGTGTGTGGCAGTCGCTATCAGAGTAGTAGTGCTGGAGAGCTCGGAAGAGACGTGTTGGGCTTTGGTTAAACGTGTAGGATCGAGTGAGGAATTCTGGACCTGGTCGCACCTCACACCTGATAGACCGATTTTTTTTAAGTTACATTTATAATATATATATATATATATATATATATATATAAAATTTCTTACATTCATAATACTTCATTTTATCTAAATTAAGGTGCATTTTATAACACAATCTTAAAAGATTACTGAATGTAAATTTGACAGAAAGTGTTTTTGGTCTTCTACCTGCTTGACACCCAGTGGCCATCCAGCTTCGGCGGTACGTTGGCTGTGATTCTTGCCTCGTTCTGCAGGTGGCGTAGCTGAGCCTGGCACTGGGGTTCCCAAAACAGCTTTGTGCTGAGGTTACCATTGGGTGCGAGGGCGGCGGTGGGCACCTCCCACATCTTACTGCCCTTCACACACAAAACTGAAAAGAAACAGAGGGAAATGATCAGATGTCTAACTTGACAGTGTAAGAAAGATATAATTTAGGTTTAAATTATATCTGCTTGTGTATCCTTTACCAGCATTTCATCAAGTTGTCCTGAAGCATATGGAAACTATTTTATATCAAACTGTGGTTTAGAATTTGACAGGGAACCAGTCTTTTTAGGGGCTTAACTATTTGTTTTTGTTTGACATTATTGCAGTTGTGAACCACATGGTATAGCTACATTGCTTGTGATGTGGCTTGGGTCTTTAATGTGCGCCAAAGGGATTTTTTATTTGTTTAATTATTCACCAGGTGGAAATAGTTTGATTTATTTAAGTCTAATAAGTTTTAAGGTGCTAACAACAGAAATGCAATAGAAAAAACATGAACATTTCAGTCACAGTTTCTTTAAAATATCTTCTTTTGTGTTGGGTGAACTATATATCCTTTTAACAACACCAATAAACTAAATAACAAAAAGGAATTTGGTACTGAGGAATGATAAAAAATTAAAGGAAGCAAGTATATGTATATGTAAAATTGACAAAGTTTTCCAAAATGCTATGAATAAATGTTTAAAAAAAAAAATCTTTGTTTAAGGGTTCTTGTGGTAATAGATGTTAATCCAGTCCTAATCAAGCAATTATGTGGATTTTTGTTGCTTTTAAAGTTGCCAAAGACCTTCATTGAAATCCTTCCAGAACATCCAAGTTTGCAATAATGGTCCTGATCTCTTCTCATGACTCTGCAGCCACATTTCCATATAAATTAAATCTTTAAAACACACTTCAAAAAGCTTCATTTTCTCTGTGCACCATCAGCAAGAAAAAACCCTAAAAGAAGAACATTTCACATGTTTCTTTATGGTCCATAAACAGGATTCTGTTGAAGTGGAAGTGGTTGACGGATTTTGCATTTCTGTAATTTTCCATGTAATGAAACGTGATGAGGTCGATTAGAGCCATATATAGATCTAAATCCTGCCCGACCACGTTTTGTGGTAAAAGGGGTGGGGGGGGGATTACAGGTTTGGCACATCACTTCAATCAAGCGACGTCTTCAAGGGGGTGGGAAGGGATGTGTGCAGCCGGCCAATGAAAACAACATTTTTTGACACTTTTTTTTTAAACGGATTGAAACGCAAACACTTTCCCAGCGTGCGAGAAGTGAGGTTAGCAAACACGGTACTGGGCAGCTTTGTTTGAGTTTTAAATCTCCTTCCCGTAGACCTGACCACAGACCTGTCCTTGAGTAAGATCTTTTAGATATATGGTGTAGTGAACCTGATAAGCACAGAGAGAGAGAGACGGCAAGAGAGCGGAGGTTTTAGAAAGAGGCTCACTGTTAAATTATTTTCTGAAATGTATTTTCTGAGTTTTGGTTTCCAGAAATGCTTGCATGAGGCTATTTTATATATAGTTTTTCAATACTGAAATATCTGTAATATCTATGTTTTTTTAACTGTGTTGTGTTGTATTGTGTTGTGTTGTGTTGTGTTGTGTTGTGTTGTGTTGGGAAAATGTGTTGAATGCATGCAGAGGAGTTTCTTACAAATAAATGTGTTCATCTATCAAAGAAAGAGTGAAAGAAGAGCGAGGGTGGGATAGAGAAAAACTGTCCTACAGGATTATTTAGGGCCTTTTTTCTGGAAGATGTCAAGCTAGAAATTATTGAAATGTAGGGGAGGTAACCTCATGTCTAAATCACATTTTACCCCAAATTCAAATAAAAAGTCATACAAAATAAATAATTATACTGTGTTAACATTCATTTTTATAATAGACTAAGACATTTTACTCATTTTCTCTTTATTTGCACCAATGGCAATGCTTTGATGCAGAACTATAAGAAACATTACAGAGAATTGTATCCTGAGTCACGTCACCATCTCGTAACAGTATAAACAGCTCAATTCTTAACACTTTTATTAGTCTAAATCCGTTGAAAAAATAAGGGTTTTATTTATTTCCATTTGTTAGCTGCGCTCCTTAAACCCATCTGATTGCATTTATTGAGCATGTCAGAGGTTGTTTGCTGTCTAAATGAGGGAATTATTTCCTCATGCTGTTTGGAAAGAATCCACACTTCTCTGCACTAAGGGATATTTTCCGATTAAGCTAAGATTTAAAAACAACATATCTGTTGCTTGCACTCACAACAACATGATCATGTTAAATGCAGTTTTTTGTGTTCTTTTAGTAGTTGGTTTGGACCTCTAATCAAGCTTATTTTCTTTTATTTCTTTTTTTATTTCTGTTTTATAGGCTATTACTTGCATTATTGCTTGCAGTTGCACAATTTACTCTATTTACTTTTTTAATAAATGCTCCTGGTGTTTTGTGGATGATTCATACATATGATATGATATGCACATATTATATAATGGTCCAATTACAAATCTATAGACAATTATTTTTTACAGTTAGTAGTAGGCTATTATAATGTTAATCTTATGGAAAAGTTAATAATTTTAACATTTTGTTTTTCGATTATTTCTTTTAAATTTGTAAAACTACTTTTGCAATAATACAACTTTGTGAATGTTAATTCACAAAAAGGGTGAAAATGTGTTAATTAATCTAAATTTGTATTGGCTGACGTCACCAAAGCGATCGCCCCTCCCACCACCTGTAAGTTAATGCTTTTTACAATCCAGTCACAGGGCAGATAAAATTGTCGACCGCCATTTTCCTCATTTCATTTGGAAATAAGTCACATAACGTGAGTAAATATGTGTTGCAAACACTGCTTATGTAAACTTTAATAGTAGATTGTCCATCTTTGGTGTATTAACGTTATATGAACTACGGGAGTGATTCTATCGCCGGTTTTAGCTATTTTCCTAAAATGCTGACGAAACACAAGTGTACAAAGTGCGAAAGGATTTAATAAAGTGAGTATTCTTTGGTTTACTTGTAAGTAAACTCGCTAAACTACTGTTTTCCGCCATTATGAAGGGAGAATCGTATCAACGAATCGGTTCATTCGAACGGCTCGTTTTATCAGACATCTCGGATATTTCCCACATCGAACCCGGACGTAAACATTAATGCTATTAACGATTTATTAACGTTAAAATCGTAAAAGGTTTTATTAACATTAAAAGAGTGCCGTTTCATAAATGGGAAACATCCCAAATCCGAGGTGTCAATTTACAAGTCACTTCTTTTTTTATAGCCCCTCAACTCATTTATTAGAAAGAAAATATGACAGTTGATCAGGACTTTTCTAACATGCTCGTTTCTCAAGCAAATTATCTCGTATCTCGTCCATTTCCGGAGTGTTCGTACTGTCTCGGGTACATGTGCTGTACATGATATTAGCCAGCAGATGGGGCTGCGGTCGAAAATGTGTGTGGTCTCGAGAGGAGAGCCAAAGTAAATCTACCTGTCTTAATAATCCCTGCATATAACACACACTAGACACATTGATTTATTGAAGAAGAGAGGCTGGGAAATGGGCCTCTGACGCGGTTAATTTGTTTGTTTTTATTTGTCATTTCACATTTAGCTGCTTCTGTCTCTCCCCCCACTAATGCGTCAGTCCTGAGTTACCAAACATAAAAAATACAGTTTCTTCTCTCAGTTTCCTTTCATGCAGCCAGCACATGAACACGTTTTCATGTTTTCTTTATTAACAATGTATGCAAACATGCCCTAAATTAATGTCAGGACCATTACCATTTTGGGTATGTTTGCATACGTTTTTGAAGTATGACAAAAATTCATCTTCACGACAAAATGTTACCTATTGGAATACCATTTAAATACAATAGTGAACTTAATAGCTTATTACTATCAAACACAAACCCTCAGTGACCCTTTTTTCTTGAACCTAAAATGTTTTGGCATTTTTAAATATTGTAAAATGAAGACGAAAGATGTAAGATTCCTCGCAATTTCTAGATCTCGAGAAAGAACGTGAATCTGCTTTTGCTGAAGAATAAAAAAAGCAAAGGTTTTGCAAAAGCTTCATGCCAGCTCGGCTGTCATGAAAGCATAAAAGGAACATACAAGCACTAACACATACTAAAATTCATGGCCATTCTTCATTTTAACATTTCACTAGAGATTATTACTGTACCAAGTATTGTGCCTGCTTCTTGCATCAAAACGCTAAGATTCCTGAATGAAATGCTCTGTCTCGGTATTTAACTGCTTTTGTGCGGCCCACTCCTCTCTCCCACCCACCCCAGCTTTGATAGTGTTCCCTAATGAAAACAAAATCCCATTTACACCTCATTTACTTTAGAGAGAGCTCGGATTCCATGCACTCTCTCTCTCTGTCACTTTATTTTTGTCTGATGAAGTACAGTTAAGGTATAAGTTTCAGACAATAAAATGTGTGCATGTGTGTGCTATAGGGGCACATAAAGTTGATGTATGCATACATTTATGTAAAGTTTGGAAGAATATGTGCTCATGTATTCATATCATTTTGGACTGGTGGAATAAGATTTGCTTATTGAGCAGTTGTAAGGAAAAGTGTTTTCTGCCCCCAAGTTGCCTGTTTCTCTGTCATTTAGCAGTATTGTCTTTTCGTGAACGTTAAATCTGCTTAATCCAGCAGTCGTGTTTATTTAGATAAAGGATTAGGAGAACGTTTTTATTCCAAGCTAACAGTTACCCCAAGGGTGTCTCTGGGTTTGGTTAACTCAACACCGCTGTGATGTTGTCTGAATAATGACAAGACTACTTTTGGTATAGAGTTAACTTAATCTGAACAACTTTTATTTGACCTAACATGCTAAGATAACCTTAAACAACTATATTTAATAGTTAGTGTTCAATAATACATGTTAGACTAATAATCTTTAGTTTATATTGAAAAGCAGGGTGTTTTTTGTTTAACTCATGTTTGGGTAGAATATGGTCTTTTTTAGGTTAATTTAAAGCAACGATTTGTCTATATTTTATTGGGTTAAACCAGCCTGCATTTGTTAGACAACACTTCATAACTTTTTTCTTGAAGTGTATGCATACATTGTTACAGCCCAGCGCAACTACACGTAATTCTGAAGGCGCAGGTCTGATCTTTCACTTATAGTTGACTGATGGCTGTTAATCCATTTTTAAGTTTGCGCCTCTTATCCACGAACGCCAGACAGTCATTGTCTCATCTCCTCTGCTTATTATTCATGTTTTTATTGCACACCAACCAGACGGACCTCAGAGCAGACACATAAAAAAGAAAATGATGGAACGGAGAAGAGGACCAGACGTAGTCGAGCGGTTGCTTGGCGCTGTAAACAATGGCAGAGGAAGAGTTATGGAGGCGATTCCATGTTAATACTGGAATGCCTTCATGCTTTGAAAGCATACTTTCTTGTAAAATTAGCATTTAAATAAAAAATATTTTCCCTTTGAAATCAAAATAGACAGTGTTGCGGCCAACCACAATACAGCATCCCATTAGCATCTGTTTAGATTATTAAAGCGTATGGTGCACATTTTCAAAAAATGTAGGTGTAGTTTAGCCATATAATGAAAGAAAAAATAAATGCGCACGCTAACCCGCGGGGTCATGGGTAATTGCGCCAGACTCTGTGGGCGGCCTGATAGTGAGAACAGAAGCCCATTGCTTTCTTCATCACCCTAACCATCCCTGACTGAAAGGAAGGATAAAAGCGAGGCGGTAGAAGAAAAACAGCCAGTAAATGGCATAGGAACAGAGGGGGTCATTAATGCTATTGGGCTGTTACTCTGATCATTATTTTAATGGCGGCATTAGTTCCAGCGCTGCGATTTGCTTTCAGGGGAAACAATGGGCTTCTCTACACCCCTGCTAACTTTAAAAGGGTCCGGAACAAAAACGAGGGTTCGGGGCCTGTGGAGTAGACTGACAGGTGAAAAGATCAGTACGCAGGGAAAGGTGAGAATAAAATAACAGTCAAGCCGAACTGTCTGTCTCTATGGTAAAGCATTTATATGAGGATGTCTTGAAAACTCCAGGGAGCTCTTTAGACCCACCTGAAGGAAATGTTAAAAATGGTCTTTTGAAAAGAATGTTCAAATTTTAATTTTAACACACGTTTTAATGCATTTTAATTAACAACATTAATTTATTTCTGCAGTTAAATTGCTGTTTAATGTGTTGCTTTCCAGAAAATCAGACCTTTAATAATGCAAAAGGTCACGTTTTTGCTGTTTGCATGTTTGCTTTATTGGCAATTCAAGGACATGTTTTGAAATGGACTTCGTGGGGTGTGAAGTAAGTTAATGTTGATCATAATTATTAAATAAACCCACATTATTCTGGCAGCCGTCTATCAAACTTATGATTTAAAATACATCAGTGCCAAGAATAAAGATGCAGTAAAACATTTTTGGATCAAATGCAGAAAAATGCTCAGACTTGTTGGTCGCTGTAATGAATGTGTTTTGCTTGGCTGCTTGTCTTTCATTCACACAGTAACAGTCATTTCTATAGTGAAGAATTTAAGATGATCAAAAGGCAGATTTGTAAATAAAGACATTTTGCATGTCAACGGTAAGTGTTGTTCCTGTTTAATAGAATGATCTCTGAACATTTAAAAGGGTTTTTTTTTCAAGATAAGCGCATTAGTTTTGGAGTTTTTCAAGGCACCAGTACATAGATGTTCACTTAGAGAAAATGAAAAGATAATAAAATTAAAAAAATGTAAGTACAATATAAAAGGGCAACAGTGATCGAAGATATTTTAATCCAAAAATGTCATAACTTGAGTCTCTTAAAGTCATTACGAGGCCTGAAGTTTGTAAAACCTCTAAAGAACAGTTAGACAAAGAAAGAATGTGTTAACTAACCTTGAACAAGAAGCACCATCCAAAATCTCCTCAGCAGGTGAATAAGTGTCTCTCCAGCCATGATCAGACACATACACTCTTCAAATCACTTCAATATAAATATAGAGTTAAAAACAGAAAAACGTCCCGTGCCGGTCAGTCGGTCACGTTGTAAACGACACGTTATGCAGAAAAATGTAATCCAGTTTCAAAGAGTTTCATCTCAAGTGTAATCTTTCAGCGTGAAGTTTTCCATTCATGATAAGACTCCATGACTTCAGTTTGCAGAATTTAGCCTTTTTTAGTAGACCTGAACGTCTGTCACTTGTGGATTGTGTGCTGTTTCTGGAGGTGTTAAACCTGTGCAGGGCTTGTATGCAGTCTGTCTGTCTGTGGAACTGAACTAAGTGAAGTGAGAGTATGTTAGAGCGAGGGAGGAGTAAAACAGAGAGGAGAGAGAGAGAGAGAGAGAGAGGAGGGAACTTGTAACCTCCCAACTTTAACCCTGGCAACACTCATAGAAAGGTGCAGGAGGGCACCATCAAAGCCACAACATTAAATGAAACCTCAATGTGTTAATTTTACTCGCGCACACACACACACACACACACACATACATACGTACACAGTTTTACAGATGCAAATAAGCCGAAAGTTTCCTTCATGAAGTTTTTATTCCTCTACCCCACGCATATATTACGGGCGTTGAAAAAGCGTTGGCACTGCACCATTCGAGAATAAAGATTTATTTATTCGCCATTTGAGTTGAGCATGCTGGAATCCTAACGTGAGCCTTACAGCCGCTGTGGGTTTGGAAAAACAATAAACTAGAGGAGATAACAGAGCGAAAAATAAATAAATCGGTAACTATGTGGCATATGAATTCAAAACAATGGATCGCAGCGAATGCATTTCAGTATGAAGTGGTCTATTGTTACATTACATGTCTAGATTTGTTGTTTTTTCTCCAGTAAATCAGGTTTGGAAGAACATGGGATGAAGGTGGGTGGTTGCTAGATGTGAAATGGCATGTGAGATAAATAAAGTTTATTTATTAAAGTGTTTTTCCAACGCATCTTGAAACCGATACATTGTTTTCGACGCTGCAGCCAATGTGTCGGACAATTTATGATGTGTGTGGTTCTGTGTTTTCATAAAAGTCTTTGTTTACACACTTCCACAGAAATCCGTCGAAAACAGAAGCTGGGATGTGTCGGAGAGTTTTTATGAGACAGGTAAGGTAAATTAAACCTGCTATTCATAAAATGGTCAATAGCTGAGCTCATTTCTGGACGCTCATGTTCTGTCATGTCATTCAGTGATATTGCCATTGTGGCCAATTGAGTAATGCGTTTGTTGCAGTCAGACGTGATGAGTGAGAACAGAATTGGACGGCGGATGTAACCCTGAAGAGCGCCAGACCGTGCTGCTGAGTTTCACCGCTTGTGGTTTGGTATGATGAGAAAATCTAGGATCCAGTAACCGGTGCAGCTGGACGGGCTCGGCCGCACACATTTCCAGAGCTTTTAAGATGAAAATAATCTCAACTAAAGGTGACGGTCAGCACAGGTCATGTTTTACAAGGAGGGAATGGGTTTTGTGCCAGGGCACCATCTGTAGACTAAAGGCACACCTGCACCTGTTTCATTCTGGGAGTATTTTTCATGTATGAGCAAGCAGGCGTGACAATGATGGTGTTTCTTTATTCAAAAAGAATTATGATGTAAAATCAAATCCCACCCTACATATTTTTGTTTAGATTGAATATCCTGTTTTTAAATACATTGGTTTAATTTGAATTGTAAATGATTTTAACTGTCTTCACATCTAGGTAAGAAGAAAAGAATATTAAATTTAGTATTATTTCAGATGCAAAAGTGTATTAAAGATGGAGAGTAACGTTACTCCCAAAATGTGGTTACAGCGCCCCTCACAGGTCTTGTTCAGTTTCTGCACACGTTTATGGACATTCTCCCTCTTGTTGCTAAAGGAAACGTACACCCAAACATGAAAATTCGTATATAATTTACTTAGTTTCAAACTACTCACGAGACACAAGAACCTATAAGAATTGAAGTTTTGCTAATGTTTTGAACTTTTGAGTTATTTTTACATTTTTAAATTCTCAAGATATTAGTTTTTGCCACTTGTTTCACTTCAGAAATTGAAAAATCCCAAAACCTCAGATGTCCGAACGATAATGTAAACAAAACACTGTACTTCTTAAATGATTAAATACTGTGTTGTCAAAGTTGACAAACACTTTTCACTATTTTTATTGGTTAAATATTTGCTAAACCCAGTGATAAACACAAAGGGTAACTAATAATAATGATTTATGGCAAAAAATGCCAGTCACGAAATATGTAGATACGAGGTTTCCGATACGAAAACAGCAGCAATATGTATTTAAAATGACTGATATTTTAATAAAAAAGCAAGTCCTGTAGATCTGGGATGGCATGCGGGCAAGTAAATCATGAGAGAATTTCTCCTTTAATCTCTCTCTCTCTCTCTCTTTCTGGTTGTTTTCGGTCTTTTATCTGTATAAAGGCGGCAGTCTCTGATCATCTAACACCCTCACGCACCCAAAACCACAAACAGCTCTCTAATCAAAACCTTTCTGTCTCACTTGTCTTTTCTGTCAAACACTCATACACACAGATTTGATGACATCAAGGTGCAAAGACTCTTTATCCTTCTCTCCCTCTTTTTCGAAAATTATGTATTTATTTGGCACAAAATGAAGAGGGTTTTCAAAGTTATTAACTCTATTTTAAGGTTTAAACTATATAAAATAATAGTTCAGTCCTCCCCAACACTGCCGTCACTGTGTTTAACTTCAGAATGTTTGCTCTTCGGTTGTTAACTCAAACTCGCACGTCAACAGTTTGCTGTCTATTTACGTTTAATAGTCACTATTTCTAGAGGGGAAACGTTGCCCTGTGGGTCTGCAGACCTCCTGTACAGATTCCTTCAGTGGAGGTCCTGGATGCATGAGATTTTGCCTTCACTCTTCTGATACTCTATCTGTACTGATGCTTATCTGCGTGTGTTTTTTTGCATAATCAGAGTGCAACAGATGCCCAAACAAGTCAGAGCAGAACAACTTGGGAGGCGTCCAGGCAATGTTGCCCCTCTTTCATCCGGAATTCCACATAGACATAGCCTGGAATATTTCAATTCCCATTCCGATGCCACATGGAAGATACATTAGCCAATTGACCTCTAACCCGCTGTGTGTTTCTCTGTGTGTGTGTGTGCAAGCGAAGCACAAAAATAAACATTTGTATGCACAAACATGCAGAGTTCCAGGCATTTAGACGCAAGCACATGCATTCGGGTCATTAGTGCAGAGTTCCAGTTGTTGTTCCAGAGGTTAGACTGACAACAGCTGCAGATCCAACAACACAAACAAAACAAATGATGTTGGGACATGAAATGTACAATTTAACTGTTTCTCGTCAACTCTTTAGATTTTAAATCAGATACCGATGTACAGGAGAGGAAAAAATGATGTTATTTTTATTTACGGTTTTATTTTTATTTAAATAATTATTTTATTAATAATAATATTATTATACAATAAAATATTACAATAAATTAATATCAATGAAAATTAAATAAAACATTTATATTGTTAGCCACTAGCCAGGCCGATCAACAAACACAGACCGGAAGTTAACAAGTGCGTCCGATGAAACCGTCTATATACTTTGTATAGTTGACACGATGCTAGGGGGATGTGGATGGTTGCTAGAAGATGGTAGATTGGTTGCTAAAATGTTTTTAACATGTTGCTAAAGCATTGCTTTGTCTCTGTGACAATGGTCAAAAAAAAAAAGTTACTTTAATGTAGTTTCTTTTGTAACAAAAGATGTACAATTTGTTAAAAGAATGCAAATCCTTGTGTTACAATGAATAATTTGATAGCAATGTGTTTCATAAAAGTCACAATACTGGTGTGGCTTTTTTCAAAATTGTTACAATGATCACAAATGAGATTATCTTAAGGAATTAGAAATGATAGGCATGTTTTTGGCAAGAGCAAAGGGTTTCTTTAGGGTTTAGCAGCGTAAACAATTGAAATCTTTTTGAAAGGTCTCATCACAACACATTTTTGTTCGTTTGGAGTTACTTCACTTTGGCTCAAAACCGTTTCTCATGTGAGAACACAAAGACCAGATCTTTGACTTTATCATTAATCTCTGTAGATATGTGAGCAAACGCCTGGAAAATAACCCCTTTGGCATGTTTGATAGCTCTCGTCCTTTCTTTGCCGTCCTTCAACATTCGCTGGCCACTTTTGGAGATAAGGCTTGATGCCGGGAGGTTGAGAAGATTAGACGCTTCTGAAGTTGGCATCTCTCTCGTCTGGTTGCAGATCGTGACATGAGTGTGGCTCGATATCCAAAGCATCTCACTTTCAACACTTTACCATGCACTGATCTGTGACCGGCTCACCCAACCTTAACTTAGGTTGTTGTGTTAAAAAATACCTCAAAACAGACCTCGTATCTGCAAAAAGAAGGTATCTCCAACACTGATTTGAGATATTCTAGGTTTGAGATAAAAAGATTAACATGCCAGCGGTTGACTAATTAACTTTTCCCCCAGACACGTGTTATCTAAACTGGTGCCGAGCTTCCAAGAACAAGCTTAGTTTTGTCATGTTCACATTATGAAAACATTACATGACAAACAATACAAGATTTGAGACTCGGCTTAGATCTCGATCGCCATTTTTAAAAGATTAATACTAGCTGCAAATATCTTATCCTAATGTAAAATAAGCTACAAGAGTAATTGCTAACTAGAGCTTTGATGATCTGTTGTCTCACTAATCTGGATTATAAACGACTTAACTAAAAAGATAAACATACACAAATAGCATCCTACTCCTCTCATGTGTTGGCAGGAGCTGCAAATCAACTTGTTTGAAGATTTGTTTCTATTTGATTTGTTATTGTTGGAATCAGAAAGGCTTAGTTTGGATTAGACTTTTAAAAGATAAAATCTCACACAATCCGTTTGAATGAAGAATGAAGGCTTATTGTTTAGCTAAATTTATTTCTTTTTTAAATACTTTAGTTTTGACCTAAAATGTCATATCCATAAAGATGGAATCGGACAAATGCAAGCGAAAATCTTTTTTTTGGAAAATTATGGATGTGACATTTTTGGATATTTGTATTTTCCATACATCAGAGAAATATGAGTTTATGAGTTTCCTATTGGATGGATGTGACAAAAATGACAATAATACCCAAGATTCATGTGATTGTTATGGATGTGATACATAAAATGGAAATTCATGCTAAAAATAAAATAAAAACTTTAATAGAGACCTCAAATTGGTGTTTAAACCACCAAATATTAACACCTATGCTTTCAGTATGGTAAAAAACCTTTTTATAGGAAAGTTGATTTTAAAATAAATTACTTTTCTACAATACAAGTATGCAAAATATGCAGAAAATAGTATGTGAGAAATGTCTGGATGGTCAGCTGCCTTTGTTGATATTTTTCAACTTGGATGGACACTTCTATCCCATGAGGCCACAGGCTGAGGAGCCTCAAAATTCAAACACAAAAATACCAGAGTACTGAGGCGATCGAATCTTCTCAAGTGTAAGTACCAAGAAATGTAAATATATGAAAACTTTATTTTTGTGAGTGTATGCAGCAAAATTGCTAACAAAAATGGCTATAAACACGTCTCCAAATGTCACTCGCTGCTGCCGCTCTTTGGGAATTGCACACTCAAGTTTGGTATCTATGTAAAGTTTAGAATTTCAGCTTCAGGTTCATCTATTCTCCACAACGTCATTACAGCGGTAAGACGATAGAGAGAGAGAGAGAGAGAGAGAGAGAGGAGAGAGAGAGAGAGAGAGAGAAAACAAACCTGTTTCTTCTTAGCAGCGGCCTGCTACAGCGCCTCTGATGCACAACTTTAAAGACTATTTTTGCACCCTCAGATTCCAGAGTTTAAATAGTTATATCTCTCTATAAGGCCAAATTTTGTCCTTTCCTAACAAACCATATATTAACAGAATTAATAATTTATTCAGCTTTCATATGATGTTAAAATCTCAACCCTCCAGACTTTTTTTGTTGTCCAGGGTCACATATAGAACATATACTGATTTAACTGCCAAGCACTTAGAACTAAGTACACTATGTCGTAGGCAAAGTATGCAATTTCGAATGTAGACCACGAAAGACTTCCCTTCTGTTGCAAGGGATTGTGGGTAAAAACCCCTTTGTGCTATTTGGATAACACTCATTCTTTTCTCACACACTATTTAGAATGTATAGTAAGCAAACTAGGATGCAGGGATTGTGTGTCACTTTGAAGTGTATGTGCTGTCAGTTAAGGGAAGTGTGTTGTTGTCATAGCTGGATTCCCTGTCGAGCAGCAGTTCTTTATGACCTGTAACATGAGCTCTGAAGATTCTGATGCCATAGATATCACTGTACATGTGTATCAGCCGTGGGGGTACAACAACAGTTTTGCACGACCGGTGTGAGGTCTGTGACAAGATAATCGAACTGTAAATAGACTGTATGCATGCGCACAATCTCACATACTGACAGCTGCTTCAAAGCTAGGAGACATTTCAGAAGAAGTGTGTCTTGTACAGTTTTTATTATATTAAAGGGATAGTACACCCAAATTTGAAAATTCTTCCATCATTTACTCACTCTCATATCATTTCAAACCTGTATGCATTTCTTTCTTCTACTGAACACAAAAGCAGATATTACGCTGGTAACCAAACAACATTGAGCCCCACTGACTTCCATTGTATGGACACAAAACCGCTAAGACATTTTTTAAAATATCTTCAGTCATAACAGTCATTCACAGGTTTTGAACAACATGAGGGTGAGTTACAGAATTATTTTTGGGCGCACTATCGCTTTAAGAGTACACACCTAACCCCAGCTCGCATGCTCTTTGGAAACATCTATAGGGATAATTGGAGCACTATAAATTACTTTTGGATAGAAAAGACTGCAGGTGGGAGGTAGATGAAGAGGTTAGGTGGTCACGGTAGACGGTATGTTTTGCAGCAACAGGTATAAAGCCACTCTCATCTCATACCTGCCAACAGGTGCTTGGAAAAATATGAAGGGGGTGACTGTGGCCACACCCCTCCGCCCATACTTTTAAAACATCCTGTTTTCAAAGAGCATGTTATTATGTGCCATTAAGCATGAAGCCATTATAAAAGAAACGTCGACACCCTGAACATTTATTGTACTTTTTAAGATATGCATGAACATCTTCAAATACACATTTTAGAAGCACCAAATAAGACTGAATGACAAAATAACAATAATAATCAGACTACCGATTTTTTTTATAGCTTGCATGTTTACTTTCATCATCATTGTGACAATTTTATAATAATTTCATATTGTGTTACATTTATTTTTAGCACTGTAGTAAGAATACATTTTTTTATAGTTGACCCTTGATAATTTTAATAATAAAAAAGTAACCAAAAAAAGAGTTTTATAGTTAAGGTGATTTGGGTTGCACTCCCTTTGTGGAGCATACTATTCCTTTGTTGGATGAGGCTAAATAGATTACCTCCATCTGAATATGATTGAACTATTTCTCATTTTTGGTTTTTGGAGGAACCTGCAGATACACCCATACAGATCATTAAGGACATGTTGTGGCTTCTGGTATTTTTTCTTCATAATCATCATCGACGCATGTTCATATGTTTCCTTCCTCATTTAACAGTCCCCAACATCAGAACAATATTTATTTAACAGTCACACAGTTTCATCTGTGTCGTTTTTATCTCGCTCCTCTGTAAAATTACCATTTTCGGAGCTGTATTGGAATAACAACTGGGTGTAGTAGCATGTGACTCATTTTTTATTTACAATCGTGTCTTTACCACGGGGATGTTCTGCAATGATACGGGACGGAGAGTTTGTGGGAATTGAATTACGTTTAAGATTTAGGGATCCTTTCAAAGAAAGGCTTCCCTTGTTGGATTGGTTTACCTCTTCTGTGTGGAGTTTCCCTCCTGGAAATGGTTGAAGGAAGAATCATAAAACAGCATTGCATGAAGAAGTGAAACGAGAGTTGCTCGTGTTGGGTCATGCATGTAGCCACAAAATACCTTAAGATGGAGGAAGGAGGAGCGATAGAGTCAATAGTGAGTGTGGGACCTGAACAGTGTGATTGACAGGAACCTCATCTGTTTACCTTTATGTGTCTTTCATCTATCAATCTATCTATCTTTCTCTCTCTGTCTGCCTATTTATCTCTGTCTGTCTCTGTATCTCCGTATATCTTTCTGTCTGTCTCTCTTTCTGGATCTGTCTGACTGTCTTTCCTTGTATCTCTCTCTTGATCCTTCTCTTTGTATATCTATCTGTCTGTCTATTCAGTGTCCCCTCCACGGCTGTTTATTTTGCGACCCATCCCTGGTCATACTTTTAATTTTTGTTAATAATCATGCTGTCAGTCTCCGTTCATCCTCAAAAGAGCAGTACAGCTCTTCTAATAACTCTGGGAACAGGACACGGATCAGACGGGCTCTGCGCAGGTCAGGAGAAGTATGAGATATGGGGGAGGGTAGCCTTCTGCAGACGACACACAGGTGTCTGATCCACATGCTCATAACCCTCTAGTCTCTCATATCCCAGCATTCTCTGAGGTTTGTCTACATGCCTGACTGTTTAGAAAAGGGTCTCGAGTCTGTGAGCAACATAAAGAACTCCAGAACTCGTGATCCCGAAGCCAAGCTCAGTTCAAGAGCACAGAATGCTACGGTTGAAATCAGCCATAAAATTCTGAAGTTTCCGGGTTCGGTGGAGCGGTGAGAGAGTCTCCAGCTAATGGTGTCTTCCTCTTAGAGTTAAATAGAGTAGAACAGCAACATTCTGTGGACTGGTTGTTAAATCCGCAATTATAATAAAATCATATTTTTATGCTCAATACTACTTATGCCAAAGACGTTCAGTAAGAGAAGTGATGTTTCTGTAATTACTTGAGTTTATTTATATCTGAATGTGTGCGTGAGAGCACGTGTGTCTGACATTTCCCTTCCCGAAACACTCAGAAATGGGTTTTAATTACTATACCACAGAAATCCATCTCTCCAGCAGATGTTTGCACACACACGCACGCTTCTCTTCAGAGCCCTTAATCAAAGAGAAGTGCTGCTGATGAAAAACATCAAACATCTCAATCAAAGTGTCATAGAAAAAGAAAGAAGACAAAAAAAGTTTCTAAAGATCGGGGAAAAATGAATAATAGGAAGAAGTAGAATGTTTTTCCTCTCCTAATATTTTTTAATGCACATGCATATTTTGACTTAAATGTCTTATTCTGTTCCCTGCTATCGATCGTCTCTTCATCCATCCATGATCAAGATCAGCAGCCCTGAAGAAGTGTGTCACACACTCATACACATACGTAAGTACATTTATCTGTACTTTATCCCAGTGTTTTTACTTTGGAAAAGTTTTCTCATAAGTATCATACTCTTTGCCTCACTACATTGCATAACCACTGAGACATTTCTCAAAATATCCTCTTTTGTGTTTCACAGAAGTCATATAGTTTTTGATGAAATAAGAGTAAAATAAAATAATGACAGAATTTATGAAATGTAGTAGAATGAAGTTTGCTGTTATGCTTTATAATGGTAGATTATTATTTAATGACTAAATTACATCCTAACAGAAAACTATTTGTTTGAAAGATATTAAATATTAACATAGCATTTTTACAAGCAAGCACAATTTAAAGGTCCTCGAGGTAAAATATTGTCATTTATATGTCCCCAAATTTATTCCGCAATATTTTTCCTTAGGGATTGATTAGGCACATTAAAAAACACACAGAGTTTACCCCAATCATATTTACCACTTTCTTTAAGAAGTTTTAAGTTTATAGTTTTCTTTGCTTCAGTTCACAATAACATGTTGTGCCAGAAGCTTAAGATATGAAACTGACATCCATGCAGCATTTATGTGTTGTACTGTCATGGTACTTTAAGTGGAAAATTGTGATGCGTTTATCAAATTTTACATCACTTAGCTATCCAAAACGATTTTTTAAGTTTTAACGAATCCTATTTGTTTTGGTTTACATTCCCGCTAAATATATCGCTCTGTTAAGCTCCTGTGGCTGGGATCACTATGGTGAAGTTTTATATATCAATCTAGTGATGAGACACAATTTCAGGCGGAGCATAAAAACAAGCACTGTAAATTGCGATAATCCCAAACGTTTCACACATACCGCCGCAGATGCACAGCACACCTCGCGAAACATCTGTTGAGTTTGGCAAGAAACCTGAATGTCTTATTCTGAGCCCCTCTCTTGTTAGAGAGGAATTCAGACATGCATGCATGCGCACAAGAGCGCACATTATGTACCCCTTCAATGCAACATTCATGTACGGCGGTAAGAGAAGATGAAGGTTTATCAGTTAGATGATCACACAGTTGCACTTGCTGCTTGACTTGTGTTTCTTAAGAGCGCCATGTGTGTGCTTAATGAAGTATGTGCCTGTGTGTAGTTTTCATTCTTTGATCTTCAGCATTGATTGATGATATGATAAAAGTTTATTTTATTTCTTTATGAAACACGTCGACATCAAGGATCTTACCCTGAAAATGACCTGCCCTATCTTTCGCCATATACTCTCTCTCCCTCTCGGATACCAACATGGAGAGATTACATGCCCTTATCCACAGAGACCGTGAAAAACATCTGTGCAAGGTAAGACAAAATACGATCCAGACCACATTTAACACAGATTCACTGTGATGACATTTGTGCTGACTACAATATACAATATTTTGTCTGGGTTTTCCTATTCATTTCCATTTCAATTGGTATTCATTTTGCAAATTTCAAGGCCTGTGCAGTTTATTGAAATGCATTTCAAAATGTGATTTTAAGAACATTTTCTTAACGTTCTTATGATAAACTAGAGGAAAATTGCTTACAGGTTTCTTACTCAGGACATTTGATGGAGTTCTCAGTTTTGTTTTATTTGAGTATCAAGTTCAGATGTTTTCCCTAAAATTGCCTGGAGAAATTAAAATAAATGAATAAAAATAGACACAAATGCGATTAAGTAGTAAGGAGGTGTAACATATTGTAGATTGTAAAATTGTTTGAAAATTTGAAATGTTTGACTTCATATTGAGATGTTTAATAATATTGATGCAGACTTGACAAATCTGAGCTCAGTTTGACACATTGTTGAGATCTCTTCTGAAACTCTAATGGAGACATTTGTGAGATTTCTGCTTCTTTTTTTTCAGGAAAAACACCAGCTTTTCCATCCATTTAATCTCATTGATGTCTACGAGACGATATTAAAGAGACTTGTGATTTTGCTTTCTCATGTGCTGGTTGCTGAAGTATCAGGTAAGAATCACTGCCGACACACACACAACCTCACATTCTTTGTACACTGAACCTCTGGCCTTCAGATTCCATCCAGTCTGTAACACCTAGATAATCATGCCACTCTTTCCTCTCTCTATGGCATGTGATCCAATAATAGACAGGCCAGGTAGCTCAGCAATGAGGAATTTCACATTGATATTTGATCTCGCTGACCCTCGTAGTGGAGTGAGAGCTTGTGCATGACAGAGACAGAGGCTCCCGCTGAAATATCTAGGGTAGCTCATTAAAGAGTAATTGATGTTTTATCAAACCTAATCGCCTATGACAAGCATCGAAAACCAACCATTCTGAGAATGTTTTTGCCGGGGTGTTTGAAGAATAGAGAAAGCGTCGCTGGAAAACTGAGTTGCTCAACCACCTTATTAAGACCATTGGACTAAACCAAATATTATAATAGGGTGTAACAAACATCCATACACGTGTATTTATAAATTCTAATTAATATATAAACTCATTCTAAAACATAAATGAGACATTATCATGTTTTACAAATAAGTAGACAAATAGATAGATTTTATCTTCAATTTTACACAGACAAATAATTTTATAATAATTGTTTTCATATAAGATACAAAATGTTCCATCCATCCATCATTGAAGTAATCCAAATGACTCCAGTAGGGTAATAAAAGTCCTCTGAAGTCAAGTGATACGAGAAAACCATTAATATTTTAATATTTTGAGCTTATTTAGAGATCAATATGTGATGTATTGATATAGATCAGCATCGTAAATTCAAATATGGCATTATATCATAACGTTTCAATCTGATTGGTTCTTGGATGTCGTGGCGAAACGCACACATGACATCTGGTCGCTGGACACAATTTGGATCAAATATAAGAAGATAATGGCATTTTAACATAAAATTATGTGTTCGTGTTTAACTGAAATGAGGAATATTCATTTCATATATGAGTGAACTGTTCCTTCTTTTATAATTTATTCACTCTCTTGTCATTTCAAACCTGTATGACTTACTTTCTCCTGCAGAACACAAAAGAAGATATTTTGAAGAATGTTGGTAACCGAACAATGGCGGTATCTATTCATTTCTATTGTACGGACACAAAACCAATGCAAGTCTATGGATACCGCCTTTGTTCAGTTACCAACATTCTTCAAAATATCTTTTTTTTTGTCAGACTGATCATTTAAAGATGATTCATGAATGGTGGCAGGTTTGTCGAGTTGCGCTGCTTACGGAAACGTGATTCGTCTTGAAGCCCATAACATCAATCACCTTTAACCTTTGCATGTCAGTCTGTCTAAATAGCCAAAGCCAAAACATCTGCAATGACATACACAAACACATGTCTCATCACATGCACACCAGTGCACCAAATATCCATTGAAATCCACTGTAAATAACTTCACTATAGACTGTTTCTCGCTTGCAATCTAAGCATATAAGCCCATCCACCCCCCGCGTCCGACGGTTAGATCCAGCTGGTGGAGCTGAGTGGCGGAGTAATGGTGATTTATGAGCGATGTGGAAGGAATGTTTGAGGAACACATGTCTATGGTCCTCCGCGGTCCGCTCGCAGGCGCTGGATGACAGGTGGCCACGGCGGGTGGCTGAGCGTAGCCTCACGTTAGCGGCAGAATGACTTGGAACAGTTTTTGGCCGTATAAACAAACCTCAGATGCGCTGATGTGTCAATAAACAGAAGCAAATGTTATGGTTATTTATGTACTGAGAGGAAAAAGCATATAATAGGTCATATTTTTGCCTGGGTTACTGAAATATTGAAACAGATGAACTACAGCAAAATCAGGGAACGTTCTTAAAACATTTGTCAAAAGTTCTTTCAAAGTTATTATTCTTGCGGTAACGTTAAACGAACATTTTATCAACATTATATGTCGGTGCTAAACGTTTGTATAAAAAGTTATTTTTACATCATTAGTGGAACATTTGAAAACATTCCGAAATAAGTTTAATAACTTAACGCAAAACGTTCCTAAAACATTTTTGTCTGCGCTGAATTATTTCTGTATAAAGATTACTAAATTATATCATCAATTTTGTAATTTATTGTTCTTCTGAAATAGTGTTTTCTTGTGTAAATCTGGGAGGACGTTTTTAAGACAAACCCGCATTATTTATTGTGACGCACATGGATCATATCTCTTTCGGTGTCTGCGGCTTTTGCTAATAGCTTAACTCTCCTTTAGTGACATGTTCAGCGACAGGGAAAGCGAGTGCATATGGGGCCGCACTAGGCGCTGTCACTCTTTTTGGGCCCTCAGGTCAACCCCAATCAAAGGGATTCCTCTTCACTCAAGGGTAAATAAATGTCATCACTTCGTGGAACGTAGTATGAAACTGTAAACAGTCTGTTAGACTTTCTGCACTTGAAGCCTGAGCACACATCATTCTCGATACGCACACATCCGTCCTCTCCCTCCATGCTGTGGGGAATTGTGAACTGCGAGAGGCTCGCTGTAAAACATTAAAAAGCCCAACCACAGCCCTAAATTCCAGGAGATGTTTGCTAACCCCATGCCTGTGTCTAGGAGAACCGTGGGGGCTCAGGGGGCCGTGATAAATGGGCCAGAGCAACATGATGAATGTGGCTGCCGGGATCTGTGTGTGTGTGTGTTTGAGAGAGAGAGAGAGAGAGAGAGAGAGAGAGAGAGAGAGAGAGAGAGAGAGACAGCCACTGAGATTTGGTCAAAAGAGGAGGTGAAGATAAAGCAGAGCGGAGAATTTACTTAGTTGTGTGATGGAATAGGGGAGAAAAAGAGAGACACAAGCCTTGAAGTTAAAAAGTTTAGAAATGCAATGGTTCTGCTGTAAAAATGGAAGCTAGAAAATTTGTAAGAAAATAAATTTGGGCAAGCATATTCATTATAAGAATAAACAAAACCAAAATAAATAAATAACTACAAGTCTTTATATTGTAGACAGGGAAATATTTGGACACATGGGTTGCCAGATCTGCATAACACAATCAACCCCGCTGCACACTCATTAACACCCTCGAATACTAAAACTTAAAATACTAAAGTCTCACTCCTACAACTAAAATTCCTATTTTACAATTTTAAAGTAGGCCAGATTTGTGGGAAAACTGTGGACCTGGCAACTCTGCACATAAGTTTTATCTAACTGGTCCCAAGGTCATTTCAAATGGATGCATAAAGTCAGTCCCTCCAAGTTCACACAGGTGTCCTGGCAAAGTAAAGATTTTCCAGGAGAGAGACTTTACAGTTTAAATGGAAAAGTTATTTGTAGGCTAAATGATTTTTAGTGAGTACAATAGCATTTAAATGGCAAAGCTAATAGACAAGGACTAAAAGTCACAAACTCTTTCTCCTTTTGATTCCATAGATTCTTAAAAGCTAAAGTTCATCTTTTGAACTTAGAGGTCCATTTCAAGGTGACTTGCTTTTGCAAATCTCTTCTTGTCCTCTCGACCCACTGAAAGCTATCATATATGCAGAACGTCTGATTTAAACTCCAGATTAAGGAAATACAGTGTCTTAGTTTACAAAAGGGGATTTGGGTTACACAGCTGCTCTTTTTGTGAAATCCCTGCTAGTTACTCTTGGTCACAACCTCTTTTTTTTGTTACTGTCCAGATGCGGTCAAGAAGACAGAATTTTCTCTGCTTTATGGCTCCAATTCTGCCTACACTTCTGCGTTTCCCTCTATCGAACCTTTATATACACATTCTGTAGTTATCTGCTCGTGTATTTATTATGTAAGCCCCCCATTTATGTCTGTCTTTTCTTATTCTGCTATTCTGACTGTTTTATGACTTTATATGTTATTTAATATTTAAGGATCTGCTTTTTATTCCAGAATGTTCTGTAATCTTGGATCTATTATTCTGTTATGGTTGAACTCCCAACTGTTCATCTACACATCACTTGAGGCTTCAAGTAATGTTCCTGTGGGATTGGCTGTTGTTCTTTGGCAGTAATTCATGGTTCTTTATGTAGCGTTGGCAGGGGGCAGTTTAAAAGTTGTGTTATAAATTGCCGATATGCTGCAGTAAATTCAGTGGCAATAAATATCTTTGTACGGTGACCTAAACATGCACACATGTAAGTTACAGAGGGTCAGCAGGGGTGGGGTCTTAAGTGCAGCCTATTTTAAGTTTAATAGTAAAGACATCAAACACAAGCGGAAGTATGGAAATTATGTAGTGACCTAAAATGTTTAATAAATCAAAACGACGGTTTATTTTAGATTCTCTGCATGCTGCTTTTGATCAGTCTTTAAGGAGTTGCTATGTTATGTAAAAAATAATATATGGGCACAATTAATGTTATTAACATAATTCAAACGATGTAATGTAAGTACAAGGTTTAAATGTAATTGCAACAAAAAAGTCAAGGTATGTGTATGACGTTTTAAAATGACGTGATAAAATGTCGACCCGGGTCATGACCCAACCCTCATGATCCTGTCTGCCTCCACTGTCCTATAGCCTATATATACAAATAAAAGGCCAAACAGCCCAAAATATTCTAAGATTAGTATTCATACGAATGACTTTGACTTCTTCATCTTTCTCTGACATGTAAATGAGAAAACACAGTGGATCAAAACTATGCCTACTTATTACTTGGTATCTGTACCATGCTGTACCATTTTATTTCAATATGTAACACCGCCTCTGTGTGGTAAACACTGAAATAGACACGAAGCAAAATCTATCAATTAAAATTTTTTTTTTTTAAATGTAGCCCATTATAAAATAATAATAATAATGACATTGACGAGACGTATAGTATTTTTATTTACATTTTTATAACCTTAACATATGTTATAGTATAACATACTGTTTAAACCTTCGTGACAAATTTGACATTCAGAATTAACAAACAATAAACGCAATTAACACATTTAATTTAATACCTTATAACGGAAGACAGCTAAAGATATATGTCATATTCAACGTTAATTTTAAAACAATAATTTATTAGTATTATTTTTTACCCAAAACACATAAGCGGAAGATATGGTGTGACGTCACGCCTACGTATCCCGGAAGTCACAGACATGATCCGTTTACGCACCGTATCGAGCGGAAATCGCAGGTTATCGGTGTTGTAACGTCCTAATATTACACAGGATACAAACGCCGACACTACATACGGAGTCCGTACGCTCGAAATTGTTGGTGCCGAACGTTGGTGGGCGAGCCCGCCTGCTGTTTAGCAGGCTAGCCCTCCGTATCCAGCTGCCTAGGCGACGACTAGGCTAAGTAACTAATCTCGAGACAGCCATCGAGGCAGCTCGTCGTTATTTCTTTTCGCTATCCTCTTGTATCGCGTAGCCATGGCAACTCGGCGACTGACCGATGCCTTCTTATTAATGCGGAACAATGCGATCCAAAACCGGCAGATTTTGGCTGAGCAAGTGAGTACATACGACCCCCGTCGTGCTCTGAATACACGTAGCAATGCTGCGGTGAGTCTAACGTTAATTGTCTGAATTGATTGTTTTCGCGTGTGTGTGGTTTTGAGCTAGCTAGAGACCCCTAGCTAGGGATGTTTGTTGATGGAAACTGGCGATGTCAGTTGATTCAACAAGCCTCGATTGTTTTCTGTTGCTCAATGAACAGCTAGCAAGTGCACGAGATCCGGCTAGCTATTCATACGTTTGTTTACATTCATCTGCGTGTTGGTTTACTTCAACATAGTTGAATGAAATTACTAAAATAGTCATTGCAAACATGTCTTGTGGTGGTTGTGGAGATCATTTACTGTAGTTGTCTACCTTTAGAATGAGATGATGGGGTATATTCATTTTGAAGTGCATATTTTATTTATGTTGAGAGTTTTTTTGTGCGTTTCACATCAATAAAAGAATATGTGAGGTTTACATGCTGTATAGACGTTGTACAATGAGTCCCCAGTGGAAAGCATTTTGTTTTGTCTTGATGTTTTCCACAGATAATCTATTCTTTACATATTTCTTTCTCTTTGATGTTGGTGGGCGGTCTTGGTATCCAGGATGGCTTTAAATAGTTTGATAAACCGTAGGGTCTTGACTGGCAGATTTTCTACTGCGATTATGTCTTTCAATGCAATGTTTAAAGCTATGTGTTGTAATAAAGTGACCACCACAGACGTCATTTCAATCATATGTCATGCATGCTTGTTTTGTTTGTTGTAGTGGCTGTAATCTTTTTTTCGGTTTCGCATGTTGATTTTTGGTTTGCTTGCACTTCTTGGTTCTGACTAAGCACGGTCTTGCAAAACCTCTACTTCGATCTTCAGGTGTCTTTGACTTTGTTTTCAGAAGGGATTTATCTTCGAAATTAAACTTTCATTATACTTTATAGATTTAGACACATCTGAAAGAGCTAAACTAATATCTTGCTTCGTGAATGTTTGACTTTGTAGACTCATGTAAGAAGTAACACAAATCATTAAGTAGGATTGATTGTTTTGGGGCTGGAATGGACAAATTTAACATGCCTATACAACGTATTACAAAGTGATGTTGCACGACATGTCAGAAACTATATTGGTATGCAGAAACATACAAATTATATGTAATATAATAGTTTATATTGGCACATCCCTAACATATATATTGAATGTTATGCTGTTGAATATCTGATGTCCAGCCCAAGACCTCCTGTTTGTCATTTTGATGCTGATCACTGCTTTTTGTCTTGGGCTTATCTGCGCTCACTCCCCGGTCCTTCTTTTCTGTCTCTCCCCTCATTGGATGGGACTTCGCTGGGCTTTTCCAATCACATTAGGAGTTGGATGAGGTACTGTTTAAATGTTTTAACTCAAGGTCATGCACAGAATGTCCAATGATTCTGGACACTTGTCAATCACAAAGTTGCACACAACCCCTGTCATTGTTTGTTTGTTTGTTTATTAAATATTTTAACTATTTTATTAAATAGTGTTGTAAACCACCAAAAATGGTCTTGATGCCAGCCTTTATTTTGCTGTATATATGTTCTGTTTGTAGATTATTTTACACGGAGGTATACAGTGGTCCAAAAGAGAGAAAAAGGATCATACGATTATTGTGACCAGATGTGAAAGTGCAGTTGTAATATCTGCAAAGTCATAAAACCCAGTGGATAAATTGTATGTTGTTGTATGTTCCATAGCTGGCTGATGACCGTATGGCCCTGGTGTCTGGCATTAGCTTGGACCCAGAAGCTGCTATTGGTGTCACAAAAAGACTTTCTCCCAAATGGGTGGAGGGAGTGGATGAGGTAAATTTGTCATTTTAAACAAAACCATGTCCCTCAAAATGTGTTTAGGGTAGGCAAATTCACATACAATTAAAGATTTCCAGATTTTTCGACAGTAAGTTGAGAACCAACATTTGAAGTTTGTTCGTTGGCATGTTCAGATAGTTTGAAACTTTGGATTGAGTTGAGTCTGAATCGTTTCCATCTGGTTGTGAAACCGAGCGAACAGTGAATCTCTTGTTCCTCCAGATTCAGTACGAAATCACACGTGTCCGTCACAAGATGAAGGAACTGGCCAGTTTGCATGACAAACACATGAACCGGCCCACGCTGGACGACAGCAGCGAGGAGGAACATGCTATAGAGATCACCACACAGGAAATTACACAGGTATCGTAACCCACAGGCCCAGAAACATCTGCCCAAGCTAAGCAGGTTATAAACTCTGACAGTAAATCGCTGAACATGTTATAAAGATGTCTGTGTGTGTAGATGTTTCACAGGTGCCAGCGAGCTGTTACAGGACTGCAGACTCAGAGCCATCACTGTACAGAGCAAGAAAGAAAATTGTTGACCAATGTGGTCTCCTCATTGGCTCAAAGCCTTCAAGACCTTTCAATCAACTTCAGACACACACAGTCGAGCTACCTAAAGCGTAAGGGATGCACACACACACAGGCCACTTTCATGAGCATTTTTAAAATGCTATATGTAAATGTGTACATTTTGAGGTCAGGGTTGTTGTTTCTTTGTAAGCCACATGCAATTATAAAGTATGCATAAAAAATTATAAAAACTCTATTCAGAATTCTTTTGTTGAATTTTGGTGCTTGTTATTACAGGTATGAAAAACCGCGAGGAAAGATCCAAGCACTTTTTTGACTCTGGTCCCCTTGTGGAGGAAGATGAAGATATTGCACTATATGACAAAGTGAGAATGTTAAACAATGTATAGTATTAGAAATCCTGTTTTCTCATTGTCATCGGTCAATTACTATTCTACTTATATTTTCATAAATTAAATAAAAAAATATTAGACTGATTATTTAATTAGACAGATATTGAAAGCAGGTAAGACTATGTTTCTGTTCTAGGTCTATTATTCTTTTATATAAAAATATGGTATAAAAATAACGATTCATATGAATGATGTTATTTATAGTGTACGTTTATATTGTGTAAATATACAGGATACTCTTGTCATTTGACAAATGTGTTTTCTTTCTCAGGGGTTTACAGATGATCAGTTGGTGCTGGTTGAGCAGAACACTGTGATGGTAGAAGAGCGCGAGAGGGAGATTCGACAGATTGTTCAATCCATCTCAGACCTTAATGAGATATTTAGAGATCTTGCTGGAATGGTTGTTGAACAGGTTAGTGGACATCACGGAAAACAGTGTCTCATAGTTAAAGTATTTTTGCAGTCCTATAATAAATGGCGTACTTCAGGTTGTATTATATTGTTGTGCATACTGATCTTGATATTAGGTCAGAATTATTGATTAACGATTTGTTTCATGAATATCCAAAATACATAAAAATGTCCATATGTGTTATTAATAGTAATGCACTTGAATTCAGGGAACAGTCCTCGACAGAATTGACTTTAATGTGGAGCAGTCTTGTGTTAAAACAGAGGAGGGGCTTAAGCAGTTACAAAAGGTGAACCTCTCCATCTTTTCAATTGATATTTGCAGTCATTTGTTTTATAAATGTTTTGCAGAATTATGTTTGAAATAGAAAGTGCATTCAACTTCTGTCTCTCTGTTGTCAGGCTGAACACTACCAGAAGAAAAACCGCAAGATGCTGGTCATTTTAATTCTCTTCGTCATAGTTGTTGTTCTAATACTTGTTCTGTTCGGGACAAAGTTTAGTTGAATCATTCCATGGCCTCTAGGAGGGATCTACCTGTATTTATGAAAGTAAACAGATGTATTTCTGTGTGTGTGTGCGTGCGTGCGTGTTGACTGGACCATTGTTTGAGAGTGAAATATTTGTCCAACAGAGCTGCTTATGTCATTCAATACTACACAACATAATGAAACTGATAGGTCGTGCCCTCTGGAGGACAAGCTATGGGTTGCCTGAAATAAGGTTTGTCTTCTAAAAGGTTAGTGCAGGAGTTTGATGGTAGTGAGAGGCCGTGTCCATCATCAGGTTCGTTTTAGTTGTCTTCAGAGGGTCAATTTTCCCAGCACAAGCACAGCATTTGGATAAGAGTGGGAATGCAAGATGCAAAAATGCCCTTGTTATTGAGTTTTTGAATCTCACAAAGCTTGTCAAGAACAAATTTAACTTACATTTCTATCCAAATTCAAAAGAAACAACCATTCAGATTTTCTTGACAGTTACGTCTGTTCCCAGTGCTATAATGCCCCTCCAAAATGCAGTTTTTACACTGTGCTAGTATTGGTTTTACTGCTTTTAATTTATGCTGATTTAAATAAAATCATAATTGTATTACAGTATTTTTACAGTGCTTTACCTGGTCCTGTATTAACAGTAACAGAAATCGCAATTGAAAATAATAATTACACTAAAAATTGTAAGAGTTTGTAATCTTTTTTGAGATGACTCATTTTTGCATGGCATCATTTTCAGTCCTATAGTGAGACCCAGATTTAAGGTTGTGAGCTGCCTTTGAACTAAAACTGGTTGCTGATTTTATGTGCATTTGGTGCAAGTCTATGATGAAGTTGTTCTGCACCTGAACCTTCCACTTTGTGTGTTTGAGTTTGTGCTCACTCACTCGTTTCGTGAGAGCCTTGACACTCCGATCAACCATAGAGAAAGTACCAATTGTGAAAGCATTTATCATGGCTTTGAAAATTGTATTTTTTTTATGTGATGAACTGTTTAGCATTGGGGTTATGAGAGAATTTAATGTTACATTGTCTTTTTTTTTGTTCTGAAATATAACTGACCATTATCTCGTCGGCTGATGTCAGCAGAGGCTGAATACACCATTATGTGTTTGTCAACATGTGAATGACGGTGTTGTCATGTCAGTATCGTTTCAGTCATAGAAAGAAGTGATTTATCGGTGATTTGCTTCACTTTGTTCCTCGCCTTAACGGACATTTGTGTTTTTGTGCTTGTTCATGTTTCGTTGACTGCTTAGCAAATGAACTTTGACCTTCAGTCTCTGTCTCTGATCCACACTTAGATTGCAGTTCAGTCCCTAACAGTACAACTGTTTCATGTGCAAGATAAAATTATTTATTTTTGATGCAAATATCTGGACAGAGTTATGTGGTTGTCCTTTGGTAGAAATGTCTTTTTTTCCTTTTTGTATATAATGTAATGATTTTTGTGTTATTTTCAAAATCATTTTCTGTTGTTTTTTGTGAGGGGCAATTATTGCAACACTACTGTATAAAGGAAACACAAGTGTGTTATTTTATAAATTCAAAGGCAATTTATGAAGATGTTGTTTTAGAAGGGGAGGCATATTTCAAAGTTATGGAAAAATAGCAACATTTAAGGCTTAAATCCATTTCATGTGATTTCCGCCGTATTTTCTTGTCGGGCTCTGCAATGCCCAGTGTGAATAATAAATCATTTTCTGCCTCCATAGTACTACTGTATGCTGTCTGGACCTTGACCTTCTGTAAAGGCTGAAGAGGATTTATTGAAATAAAAACATAAAAATCATGTGTGATATTTCTTTTACTGTAGCATGCAGATATGGTTATCTTGGAGTGCCATATAAACACTAATAAAAGTGTAGGATTAATGTTAAGTACCATGATATTACCTGATACCACCAGTGCACATATTATGGACTTTGCATTCAAGGTTATTTAAACAGTTAATTAAATTCGATTTTAAATGGAAATAAAGGGAAGTTTTGTTTTGTTTTATCACAGAAAAATATTAAAATACCTAAAACCTAATTTTACATGATACATTAAAGTAAAAGAGGTGAACCTAAACAAAATAAAATCTGATAAAAATGACCATTTATGTTGTTGTTCAATATATTTGTGTCAATTACAGATAATTGCAAGTAACTAAAGAGTTCATTTGCAAAAACATATTTTATTCGTTTCAGTAAATCATGTTTTTCTATTGTGCATTCGAACGAATAAGCGAAGAAAATGCGGGAATGCTATACAAATGCAGTTTAACATTATAAAATAAAAGTAAAGGAAGTTTAAAAAATATATATTGTCATCAACGAAGGCCATGATATCACTTATACATTATAAACGTCGATTCTAAGAAATCCTAAAATATCTTGCCAAAGGTTTTTAAAAAGTGGATAACACTAAACTGTTGTTATTATCATATTCATCACAAAAATGTGCAGCTGGAGAAAATGTCATTTAAACATGAACATGATTTATGCCAGCAGAAGCTCGTGCGGTTCTCGCGGTACGTTGATGTCATGCGCCGATCGGTCTGCGCGGCTTCGGACACATTCGGGCGGAAGATGGCGAACGTGCAGCTCGAGTTCAGGGCATCTGCCGGGGACTCGGAGCCGCAGAACCGCCAGGTTCTTATCGTGGGCCAACTCGGCAACCTGCAACAGCTCAACTGGGCCCAGGTGAAAGGAAAGCTACAGCCGGTGGTTAGCAAAGAGGTAAATAAAGTTACGGAGAGCGTAAACATTGACGTTAGCTCACCGGCTAATGCAGACCGGAGTTTCATCACAGATTTCAGTTGCGTATTACACCCGTAGAAATATAAAATACTTGACTTGAGGAAGTTAATGTAATTTTAGACATGGTGTGTTTTAATGTGTTATTACATTTCACCACAGAAATACACCTTGCAAAAAATACTGTCGTGATACTGTGATGAATGTATGGCATCAGATAATAATACTATGATGTTTTAATGTATATCATGGTATTTATGAGGTTTTTCAAGGTCTAGAATACCATCATTGTACAGTGGATTGTATATAGTGTGGAAGTGAGAATCATACAGTGTTGGGTAATGGAATAGCAAGTAACGCAATTGACTGTAATTCAGTTACTTTTGCCCTGAAAATAGTAAAGACCAGTTACTTTTAGATCATTTATTTACAGATTTTAAGTAGTTGTATGTATATATTAATAAATAGTGCTGAACAAACATACTGTGGCATATTCGTTTTAAATTCTCAAAAGTATTTTTCTATGTGATATGAGGAAGTAGAACCTGACAGTCTGGATGGTTTGGTAGCTAACTTACTGTAAACTTTTATTCCTCTTCACATTGTGTTTAAGATTTTAGGAAATGCCACTACCCTTGTCAAAAAGCATCCAAGAATACTACTGTGGTATTTTACACATTTAGTGGCACATGCAACGTTGTTTCACTGTATTAAATATTACAGTAAGACTATGTTTGTGCACCATATCGGAGAATGTTAACAGCTATATTGATATGCTTTGTGTTTTCAGACATGGCAAGCGGCTTTAGGTTCTCTCAACCCGAATCCTACAGATAGTTGCCCGCTGTATTTGAGTTACGCAGCTGTTGCGGCTCTACCTTCACGAGTCAGCCGTCACAACAGCCCGGCGGCTGCCCACTTCCTCACCCGCCTGGTCCGAACATGCCTTCCCGCTGGCAACAACCGCTGCATTGTGGTTAGTCTCATTTCACATCAGTGTCACTCTTTTCCATTCATGACGTCTAATAGAAAAGGAATGCCTTATAAATTACAATACATTGATACATTTGGCAAATGCTTTTATCCAAAACATTATGTGTGTTCCCTGGTATGCATGTGCTTCTAAAGTCATTTTATGAGCTACAGATATTAGGTAGCATATCTTTGGCAGATTATAGAATCTTAACTCGGACAAATGATTTGTTTGACAAAGGTTGAATCACCTCTTTTCTGTTTTAACACACGTGATGTGACACGTTGGTGCCATATTTAATGACGTCACCACATTTAGCCGTGAGATGAGAGAGAGCGATTGGTCATGTCACTTTCATTTCACTTTTCTGTGGCTCATGATTTTTATGTGACACATACAATCTGTGTTTCTCCTCGCTTATAAATAGATGGAAAAATACTTGTGAAAGCCTGTTTTCATTTTAAAACAGTTCAGTATTTTTAATATGCTTGATGTGCTGATAAAGCTTTCTAAAGCAGTATTGTGGTTCTCTTTGTGCAGATGGTGTGTGAGCGCTCCGATGTGTTTGCATCCGCGTGTGCCGTCGCTCGAGCCTTTCCGCTCTTCACCCGTCGCTCTGCCTCATCTCGCCGGAAGGAGAAAAAACACGTCACAGTCGAGTTTGTCACGGTGGGCCAAGACAACGGTCCTCTGGAGGTCTCCACGCTCGAGGTAATGCAAAAAATAAAGAATTTACTGTGATGCATTTAATGCAGTTCTGTTTTTCCACCCTGCTTTTATTTCACAAACACCTTAATGCTCTATGTTGTGTTTTGTTTTCAGTGTCTCACTAATGCAGCGGACGGGGTTCGTCTGGCCGCTCGAATCGTGGACGCGCCCTGCAGCGAGATGAATACCGATGACTTCCTGGAGGCAAGTTTTTCTTCTCTTCTTAATTTCAAGAAAATCTTGACAAAAATCGTTCGATTTTGGTCTTAATGCGAACCCAAGTCGCATTTCTTGAGCGATCCGCCTGTTCAGCGATGTACTTTGAAAATGGCCATTTCTGCTTTGTTTCTCACAAGTTCTCCGGTCATCTTTAGGAAATCAAAATGGTCGGGAACGAATTGGGCATCACTCCAACTATTATCCGAGGAGAGGAACTGAAACAAAAAGGGTTCGGAGGTAATTTGTCACATTGTGCAATTTTTCTGACCTATGCCAAAAGAGATGAGCTTGCATTCTCAGATCTTATTTAAAGAACAGCTGACTTTGTCTTCTTCATCTACAAGCATTTTTCTGGCACGAATAGAACATCATCTTGGCAGTCTTTCAAAAATGTACTCCAATAAATGAGCTTTGTTTTTGTTCAAGATGCCTAATGCAGCCCCTTTTGTAAATCACTTCATGTTTAGGTATCTATGGAGTTGGGAAAGCTGCCATTCACCCCCCTGCCTTGGCTGTGCTTAGCCACACCCCTACAGGTGCCACACAAACTATTGCTTGGGTGGGCAAGGGCATTGTCTATGACACCGGTGGTCTCAGCATCAAGGGCAAAGTGAGTATCTCACTATAGAGGACAAATGTGCAGAATGTGTTGTGGTTAGAAACAAACAGTCATTTGAATGTATTAAGTTTAAGCGACTTTTGTTTTCACCTCACAGGCCACAATGCCAGGAATGAAGCGAGACTGTGGAGGAGCCGCTGCTGTTCTAGGAGCGTTTAAAGCTACTGTTAAACAGGTACTATAAAGAGATGTAAAGTATTTCCATGTCCACAGGGGTTACAGTAGAGCCATGAACAGACATCACAGGTTTCCGTGTACACCTAGTGTTAACATGACTTTCTCATGTGTGATTGTGGTCAAACTTTTTGCTGCGTATCGCAGGGCTTTAAGGACAACCTTCATGCTGTCTTCTGCCTGGCAGAGAACTCCGTGGGGCCCTTAGCCACACGGCCAGATGATATACACACTTTGTACTCTGGAAAGTAAGTTTGATGCATTACGTTTAAAAATGCTTGCTGTGATTTTGTCCTTTGGGACCTTTGTGCTGCTAAGTTTTAGGAACACCTGTGTTATAAATCCAGTTTACCAGAATGACGTTTCTTCTCAGGACGGTGGAGATAAACAACACAGATGCAGAAGGGAGGCTGGTGCTCTCGGACGGTGTTGTGTATGCAAGCAAAGATCTCTCCGCAGATATCATACTGGACATGGCCACACTGACCGGAGCACAGGTTTGTATGCGCGAAAATATGTCTCTGGCTTCCAAATGCATTTGAGACCTCATAAAAGGTGCAAAAAAGTCCAGATACTCTGTGTGTGGGGCTTGTTAACTTTAGACGTGCTGTTAAAAGCTTGAATGCACTTGCTAGTATTTGAAGCCAGAAAATATATAAACTCCATATTAAATTACACCGCAGACATTTCATCTTTTAGGAGACAGTAATAGTATAAATTGAGATCATATGTTAAGCCAGATTTTTATTCATATACTGGCCTTGGCCAGATGTTTGTTTATTTACAAAAAAGTCCCATAACGATTGGACGAATTAATATTGCAATGGTTATAATTGGTTTTTCAGTTGCATGTAATGGTTATTCACTCTCATGCGATTGAACTTAAAGCCCTATTTATAAAAGTGCCCAGTCACATGAGTGTTTGTCATTCCCAGCTCGGGTTGACCCCAAATGTTTTTTTTGAACATTACAAGAGCGGTATGTCCTCAAGCAGAACAAGAATTAGGAGTGGCTTATTTCTGCTGTTGTCTCCTGTAGGGTATTTCCACCGGGAAGCACCACGCGGCCGTAATGACCAACAGTGAGCAGTGGGAGGGAGCGTGTGTGAGGGCTGGACGCAGCAGTGGAGACCTGGCACATCCTCTGGTCTACTGCCCTGAACTTCACTTCAGTGAATTCACCTCCGCTGTGGCCGACATGAAGAACTCTGTGGCGGTGAGGAGCAGGAAGGATTGTTGTGGTGGATTATTTAAAACCCCAAATTCCCCTTTTGTATTGACATAGGCAATATTTTCTGTTTCCACAGGACCGTGAAAACGCTCAGAGCTCCTGCGCTGGCCTTTTCATTGGCTCTCATCTTGGTTTTGATTGGCCGGGCATTTGGGTACATGTGGATATCGCTTCCCCTGTCCATGCTGTGAGTACACCAGGCAATAAATAAACACAAGTATGCGTATTTCTGGTAATAATCATCAATATGGATTTTTGACAGGGGGAGAGAGCTACTGGGTTCGGCGTGGCTCTTCTCATGGCTCTGTTCGGCCAGGCGTCTGAGGATTCCTTACTTAACTCTGTGTCTCCATTGGGTGTCGCTATGGCCAAACCAGCCTTAGAAGAGCAGCCGGAGAGAAACTGCAAGAGAAGGAGACTTGTCTAGAATAGATTCACACTGATACTTGAGTGAAACTAGTTTAATATCAGTCATGACTTTACACACGTTCTGTACACCAAAATTGCATCCATGATACACACAGACATACACATAAATGGTTCCATGAAATCTAAAGAATCTGAAAAAATGTACATAATCTAAATGTTATACAATCCCCATCTTTTGATGCCAATTTTGTAAGTGTGGTTAAAGAAATGTGAATGATCAAATCTGAACTTTTCAAAATAAATAGTTCAAATGTTTGTGCATGTTTTATTTCCCATATAACTTTGCCTTAATATTCTTTTATAAGGTGTTCTTGGTCTTCAGCAATATTTTGTAATCCCAATCAATTGGTAGGTTTTCGTTTTTGGGGTTGAGAACTAAAGAGCCCGAGATCTGGCACAGAAAGTGATGTCTGAGAATCCATCCCAGTACTCCAAGTATGAGATGTTGACTCTTCCATCTTCACAATGATGTTATTGCAGATGGTCATTTGCATGGGCGGTAGAGACATTAAAGCCTGGATGATGTCATTTTGAGATGCGTCTGACATCACAGCTACCGCTGATCTTATAACCTCATCCTCAGCTCTCACCTTTATAATGTTCCCTGTCTCTGGTTTGACATACAAGCGTCCACTGATCTTCATTATGCTGGCTGTGGTTTTGTAATGTGTTTTACATGACGCACAATACACACTTGGGCTTGACAGTATTAAGTCCATAAGTTCATGTTTACCAGGACAAATAAAGAGAATCTTTAGGCTTACACCAATAATTTCACACTTTATAGATTCTATAGGTACTTCAACATCAACCGCTGTACCTTGAGACGGGATGTTGAGAATCTTGGTGTGTTTTGTGGTTGATAAGGTTGTTTTGCCGTGGAACAGCTTGACAGAGACATTTGTGATCTTACACCATTCTCCAACAGGGATTTTTTCTTCACACCACATAGTTAGACTGATGTAGCCTGTAGTATCCGCTACAGTATATACAGTGTTTGGAAGGTAGCGTCTTCTATCCCTCACAACATAGTTCTTGAATTCTTCTAGGACGATTTTTACATTAATGTTGACCTGTGCAATATGTAGAAAACAAAAAGTACAATATATCATGCATACTAGTATTGTGACAGATAACAAACACTCAGTCAGTAAATGGACTTTGCCAAGTTCGAGACACGAAGGCGTGAGTTGACATTTCCACTTCCGACCTTAATGCATAAAAGCAATCACGTCACGCTAAATTAAAAAGCGCCAGAACTGTATTTAGTGTTTTAATTTAGTAATAAAACGTACAGATTTTTGTTTCATATAATTTGGTGTTGTGAAAAGTTTTACATTGACGTATTTGACATTCAACCCAAATGTGTAATCGCGTGTATTGAAAATCTGAGCTTCAAACATATGAGAAAATCTGTCGACTAGTAATAATTCTTATTTACTCACCCTTTCAGGTTTTAGATCCAGTTTTAGGAGTTCAGACAATTTTATGTCTTGCGCTGTAGCTGGCAGGGTATTTTTAAATGCATGTCCTAGGTTTTGAACACAAGACATCTTTGAGTTATGTGTGTAATACACATTTGTGGTTCCATTGGTCTTAGAAGGTGATATTACCACATTCTGTAGCATGACTTGACTCCTGTACAAAACATTTGCATTTACAATATACATCTGAATATACAGAGACAAGTATAGATCAGATATATATATTTATGGGATTTTTATTTATAATGAACAGTTGTTACATTTAGAGGTCCGTGTCTAGATAAAACACCTCAAGGATGACAGTTTTAAAATAAAAATTAAAAAATTCGTAGACTTACCGAGTCTTCTCAGCATTCTGGAAATGCATGTGCTCATCTGGTCTAAAGACCACAACGTTGGAACATTCACCTTTATCTTGAAGGGTAGCTTTAAAGTATGGCTTCTCTGTGTCTTTTAATGGGCTCACATTAGAAATATGGCCCTGGACCGTCTTTAGTTTTTTGGCTGGGCTTTGCTCTGCCATGTCTGCCTAACACACAGATGTTTAAGATTGGAAATGAACACAGGAAATTAAGACTGGACTTTGCCCTTCATATCTGTTCAATGATTTGTAAATATTGATTGAAGGTGGGGTAGCCTATGCTTTCTTTTTTAAGTTGATATTTCTGAATGTAAAGAAACCCATAACAATTCATTTCATTTCGATTTCATAAAAACATTTTTATTTCATTTGCTTCAATTTGTATCTGTCCTATTTTATACTGATAAAATAAACTGAACATTAGGATATTGCTCAGGTAAAGCATGTAACATTAGTGTATTTTGAGCCTTATTCCAATAAGAGTTATTGATGTTTAATATGTACTATGGTCAGTGTTACGTGTAACTATAGTTACTAAGTAATTAGTTACTTTAATTTGATTATGTTTTTAAGGTTAAAGTAATGGATTACTCTTATTTTTTTTCTTAACAGTTACTTCTGATGTAATTAAACTAAATACTGTGTGTACAATAGTGGAATTGACATCAAAATTCAAAGTCTAACTTTAAAATGCATGCTTTAATGTATCATTCTCACATTTGTAATACTTTATGTAGTTTTATATTATTTATTTGAATGAATTAGAGCGTCTATTCTTGAATCAGTTAACTAATCAAGGTTGATATAGGATATATAAAGTAATTAGTAATAAGTAATTAAATACTTTTTGGAGAGAGTAATGTGTACACTATTAAATATGTAATTAGTAACTAGTAATTCATTACTTTTTCAGAGTAGCTTGCCCTGAGTATGGTTAACTATATCTACATCATATCTAGGCATTTTACAGTTCAATAAAGTAAATACTGTACTGAAGTGTTTTTTCATGTGGAAATAAATTAAAACCAATACGTTTCCTTAAACATGTAAATGACAAAAATATGTGTGACGAGAACGCTAGTTTCGATTTTGTCTCCCCGCCTCCAGCTGAACTTTACCTAGCGCTGCGCATACCGATCGACTATGACATTGGGCTATCGCGAGATTACCTGGAATGCACGGCTTTTGAATCTCTCTCGCGATACTTTGGTGCCATAGCTCCAGCGTGAAGTCGAACACACGTATTAAAGCGCCGTGTAGTCGCGTGCGTTGATCATATGACCGCCTGATGTTCAACATGGCTCGTCTGCCGCTCTTGTGTCTGTTTACGTTGACAGGAGTTTTCGCCGGGCGGTATTTTAACGAGAATGAGCCCTGCTACAGAAAACTGCCGATGAGAAATCTGCAAGGAATTAAGTATGTTTGGCAAACTTTTTTCATTTATTGTATTACTTTTATACGACTGAGTGAGACTACTTGGGTAACGCATGTAATCCGACACTAGTGTCTCAAAATGTAGTGCGCTGAATACTAGACAGCAGTTTTGGTTATCGTACTTTTTTTTTTTAAGAAAACAATTAGCATAAATAAATAAAACGTTTACTGTCTCACAGTGTGTTCATATTATAGAGTGTGTACTGTTTTGACAGATCCTTGTTTTGGGATTGGGGTTGGTAGTGTTTTATTCTCATTTTTTCTTATCACAGGCCCGTTATTCTTCCGTATCCTCTTGACGTCACTGAAGTAAATCACTTGCATAGACTTATTTTTATGTTTTGGCTCCATTGTCGCCCAGTGTACTGCAGGCGTCTCACGTCATGGCAATTCATCGCGTGAAATTATTAAGAGAAAAACACACCAAAGTAGTGAAAAGGTAGCCACAACATCATGAGACAGTTTGCTGACACCTGCTTCTGTAAAAATATACATGTCATGCTCTCGAGATGCAGTTCTTCTTTTTATTATTAACTGATGGCCTATGCATGTGTGTTTTGACGGATTTTTATATAGGGCCCCTTTCTGCTTGCTGTGAATGCCTTCTCAATGTTTTGGGGGTCAGTGAGGATGATGTCACGGTATTCATAGATCACTTGATCAAAGAAACATTTGCGAACAATCAAGTGTTATTCTTTCATGTTCTTCAGAACAGGACCACGTCCTTATGAAAATATGAATTTAAAGGATATGCCGAAAGCTTGGGATTGGAGGGACATCAAAGGCATCAACTTTGTCAGCACAACACGCAACCAACATATACCCCAATACTGCGGGTCTTGCTGGGCACACGGTAGCACAAGTGCCCTTGCAGGTGAGAAAAGAAGCGCTCATAAAGTTTGCGCTTTTAGTCATATTGTTCATGCAAAACTTGAAGTGTAATATGTGTTTTTCTGGGATGATAGTACAGGAGATCATAAGATGGTTTAATTATTAAAATGCAGCGTGCTGGTTCTGTAACTGTCTATTACAGTGTTCATGCTGATTCATTGGTTTTGTTTTATCAGCTGACTGTCATCTGACTCACACGTTACATTATGACTGTATTTTCCTAGTTTTCTCAGGACAATTTTTTGTCAGTAGTAGACTTCCTTCTAATTGACTTTGAAAATGATCAGCCACGAATCTATAAATAAACTGTGTTCATGTGGTAATAAATGCTAAAGGTTCTGTTTAATTTGTAAGCCTTGTGTTGGTATATGTGTTTACCTTTGCTGAACTGAAAGTTTCCCCAAAATGGAAATCCCTCAAAAACATCTGACTTAAAAACTTAGGTATCACTACTTTAAGAAATGGCAGATATCAACATTTGCTTCCTTGAAGCAGTTATTGTTATTAGACAGATACAAATACCATGACAGCTTTCAAAACTAATGGGGATTTTTTAAAATTATATTCTCTTCCTTATTTTAGATCGTATTAACATCAAGCGAAAGGGAGCATGGCCATCCGCCTATCTCTCTGTCCAGAACGTCATCGACTGCGGAGATGCAGGTTCCTGCCATGGCGGAGATCATTCCGGCGTGTGGGAATATGCTCACACTAAAGGCATCCCGGATGAGACCTGCAATAACTATCAGGCCAAAGATCAGGGTAAGCAAACGTGAGCGCTTGTCTGGTGCACAATACAAAGCAAACTTGCGTTTGGTTACGAATAGCGCTTTGCAACATTTGACAATGAAAGATGGCACGTTTACACAAAAAAAGTTGTTTTTTTTAGACTGTGATCCATTCAATCAGTGTGGAACCTGCACAACATTCGGCAAGTGTAATATCGTAAAAAATTTCACTCTCTGGAGAGTGGAAGACTACGGCCAGGTCAGTGGGCTGGATAAGATGAAGGCTGAAATCTATTCTGGAGGACCTATCAGGTATACACACTTGCTCCACCACAACTGAATTTTATTAACTTGGTGGAAATGAGATCTTCATTTTTCATATATATTGCAGTTGTGGGATCATGGCAACGCACAAGCTGGATGCCTACACTGGTGGTTTGTATTCAGAGTATGTGCAAGACCCCTCCATAAACCACATCATATCGGTGGCCGGTTGGGGTGTCGACGAGAATGGAGTGGAGTACTGGGTTGTCCGTAATTCTTGGGGAGAACCATGGGTAAGCAAGACCTAAAAAGTGGTGCTGTGGTCCTGCGTGGCCAGATTTGTACGTTTAACACATTCTTGGACATTTTGTGCACAGGGAGAGAAAGGATGGCTCAGAATCGTCACCAGCGCATACAAGGGAGGCAGTGGGAGCCAATACAACCTTGCAATCGAAGAGGACTGCATGTATGGAGACCCAATCTTACCAAAGAACTACCTGTAGGTTACTGGGAGAAGCGCACACAATTTTAGAACAAAAATCTAATTTGCCAGATTTCAGAAATGACATATCAAGAGTAATAATGATGTTATGGACACTGCCTAATCTCTCTTGTCGCACTGGGTTTTAATGGAAATCTCAGGAATGTTTTATCTGATGTACCACAGGTTTATGCTTTACATTTTTCTTTTGTGTAACTGGTGCCATTTTTTTTAATGATTGTTCACTCCGCTTGATGAACGAAAAGGGAAAAGCACTCACTATCATTTTTATACTAGAACAAAGTTTTAATGGACTGATGCTTTAATAAAGATTTCGAGATTTGCCAAGCACAATGTATGCCAATCTGAAGTCACGGCCAGATGTATTTAGTCTGCCTTACAGTTTTAAAACACTTATAATAAAAGTCTTATGGTTTACTCTTTGTGCTTGTTCCATTACCGTTTCAATTGCCTAGACTATTTTTCGGAACATTGGGATTAATTTCATTTTTTATCATTAAACACTTCTAACAGTAATTTGGTTACCCCTTGATAAATGTTTTCTAGCCTAACTTAAGTTTATAGCCTACCAAGAAACAACGTACAGATCACCTAACAATGCAAAGTATTGTACCATGTGAAGCAGTTGCTATGCATAAGCTTGTCTGGTTCTAAAATAAAAACACTATAGGCTTAGTTCAATCACGTTTAATAAAAAGAAATATACAAAAAATCATTTCATGTAGCTCAACACTGAAATAATAAGAACGAAATCTATGTACACTGAAATTTGTAGTACTCATTGCTGGCTAATAGCATTTTCAACCACCAATGCAGTTGATCACACGGTCTCAGTTCATCATGATGAAGTTGGACTTGCAGTGAGCTGCAACAGAAATTATTATGCATTATGCATTTTTTTTTTCTTTTACTGGAAACCTCAAAATGCTGCAGACAGCTTACCGATAAACTCAGCCACAGGGTCGTGTTCTCCCTCAGTGCGGATCGTTCCTGCTATGCTGTCGTTCTCTAGAATGGGCAAAAACAGCTGGACAAAGTCGGAAGTGTATGGAGGTGTGATTACATCCAGAACCTGTCCAACAACAAACATGGACTCTTTAGAAAATCAACCTCAGACTGCAGATGGTCAAATAAGCACCAGATAATAATGCGACGCATTACGATCATGTCAAAGATGTAAATCTTACTTCCGTAACAAAGTATCTGATGAGTGAAATATCTGTGTTGAGTTTCTCGAGACATTTGCGGATGTAGCTGACCACTGGAAGAACGTAACCTCGACTCAGCAGATGAACCATACGGTCCAATAAAGTCTTTTTCAGCTCCAGCTAAAAGAAAAAAGACGAATAAGTCAGACCATGAATGCGCTGGGGTGGAAATAAAAAAATATTCCCAGTAGGTTTACGACATTTTGTGAGTCCTTTTTTAACTTTGGTTAAACCAGCTGCATGATTAAGAGATTTGTGAAGAGATTACATTCTCAAAGATGTTTTGCGCAGTATTTTTGATGTTACACACCTGCTCCATGACATCGAGCTGTGAGTGTTCCGTCTCAAACAGTTTGATCAGCAGATGTAACACCTGTGGATGAAGAAGCTGGTGGCACGTGCTAATCTGAGAAATAAATGCAGACATGTTCATTCCTGAAATCTGTTAATGATTTGGATACTGAGCTTATGAATCAGGACTTCAGGACAGTCTGGCTTTGTGTGTTTGAAGTCAAATATAACAGTATGATTACCTCATCCAGCAGGGCTAAATGTACAGGAGTGTGATCCGTCTGCAGCTGAAAGTAACGCGGCTCGGACACTGTCCAGTCAACCCATTTTAACACTCCCATTGCCACAACTGGAAACCTGACAGACACATATCAAATGCACCATAAACACCAAGAAAACGGTAACAAAAGACGTTATTACAGATAAATATGTGATAATTTTTGCTTTTCTTTATGGTAATTGCTTGTCAGATACCTTATGCACTGGTATAATGTGCTGAGTTCCGCTACTAGCTCAGTAGCTCCCTTGTTTTCATTGCAGCAGAGATTATGAACCGTCTCGATGGCCTTGGAGGTCGACTTCAACTCGTCCTTATTTATATTAACACGTTTATTCTAGAAATAAGGGATGTGATATGTAATCCATCCTGTCTAAAAGTTAACATACATTTCTATGGGTGTATCAATACACTGTATAAGCATCCTAAATGGTCAGACAAAAATATAATCCTAAATATAAATGTGCACTTGAATGCGTACCTTTTTCCATGTTTCCACAACGCTAGCTGCATAAGCTAAAATATGGATGTATTTGTGTTTATGGTCCTGGTTGATTTTAGCACCAGGCTTAAACAGTGACAGCATGAACAAATCCAAGAAAGCAGGAACTCTGATCTAAAAACAGAAGAGACCAGTTTAATCAGTCTTAATACGTTTGTATACTTTGTATGATAAGCATTTGAGAACATGCTTGACTAGTCAGTTCTTTAAATAGGTTTGAAGTGTTAAAACAAGGTTGAACTGAGGCACTGACCAGCTCCACAGGCGGTGGATCCATGCTACTGAACATCTTAAACAAAACTGTGATGTCTGCTGGGTTCAGAGCCCCCTTAGACAGCATGGCACCAAGAGCCTGGCAGGCACGTGGGTAAGCAGCAGCTGTGCCAAGCGCTAATGTGATCTGACTGGCATCATGTCCCCTAAACAAAGGGGTCCAAAACAATAACATTACTATATATTATACACAGTAAACAATATACAAAAGTACAAAATTACTGTGTTGGTTACCGTACCTCTCGTGGGCGTATCTCTGTACTTCCTGTCCGATGCGGCGCATGGCAGAGCCGCCCTGCTCTTCCTGAGAGAGGATAGACATCATGGACTGGGCGAACAAGTATGTGTGCTCACCGTGACACACCATCTTCTGCTCAAAAACATGATAAATGCGGTAAAAGGTGAATTGTGCAATTGATTGTTACATTAGTGGAACCAACAGAATAAAAAAAATCTATACTTCCACATTTTTTGTTATTTCCCGAACTACAATTTGCATACTTCACCTTTGCAAAAGTAAAAAAATAAATGTTTAAGCAAATGCTATCAAAGAAAAACAGAACCCGTCAATTCCATCTTTCTATCATGATTAGTGATGCTTACAGCAAATTCAGGTAGATTCTTCTCCAAGTTCTGCTCTCCGCCATCCAGCAGTGTGGCGAGAGACGTGCGAAGGACTCTGGAGAAAACCTCCAACTGTTGACAGGCTGTAGACACGCTTGTGATCTCCCCTTGATATCCTGCATCTGAAATCAACTAGATACCACAAACAAACAAAAAAACATGTACTGCCAGTCACTTCAGTTTTGTGAAAAAATGTCTTCAGCCCTCACTAGTGTGTTTCTTTACCTTGACAGTGAAGTTAAGCATCAAGCAGTCTGGATGTGCTTCAGCCAGTTTGTAGAACAGATCTCTCCATGTTGTGTGTGCTATCATCTGTTCCAGCCATGCTGGTGTCTAACAGACAATCATATTACACACATAAATCAAATAATACAAATACATATTAAAACGCCATTTATTACAATAACAAGAAGAAATAAATTAATTTATAACTATTATCACTATCTCACCTCTCCTTCAACAGTAAAGATTGAATCTGCTTTCTGAGGGTCAAAGTGTTTGATCAACAGACTCTTTAAATGGTTCTCCACACGCTCCTGCACCTGTGCGGGCTCGACTCCTACATCACACACACACATATATATTTATGTGTTAGCAAATATATTCAGTGATCTAGGAAATGTGCTAATACATTTGTGCATCACAAACCATTTTTTGTTCTTAATACTGATGCAGGCATCCCAATAAAGCACTCCTTACCCATCTGAATGAGCCATTCTGCAAGCAGATTCACGGTCTGTGCGACAGCAGAGTAGTTCTCCGACAGAAGCTGGATGACATGCTCAGGTGAACCACCAGCCTGGAAATATCTGTTGAGACAGAGACCAACACACCGGGGATCATTGATAGGTAACTTAAACACATAAATCAAGCGCTCATGTTAACCATATTCCTTCTTAACATCATACTAACGTTTTCAAGGTGTTAAACACGGTGGGCTCCATGATATAGTCTCTACTCGAGAATTTCTTAAGACATTCCTCTTGCATTTTCTCATCAGCTTCAGCATCTCCATCCTCCTGCAGCAACAGAAGAAGAAATCCTTAATATTATAATACTAAATATTATAACATATTGTTTTAAAAAGCCAATTCCATATCATGCAACATTTTATGCATAGTTGCTGAATTAAAAACACAGTAGCACAGTAAAAAAAACGTAATAATCTATGTTAGTCTATGCAACATCTGATTCAAAACATCTTTTCATCTGTGATGTATATTTAAGAAACTACCATGTTTCCATCCTGTCCATCCCATTCGGCAGCGTTGCTGTAATATTCTTCATTCATGGCAAGAAATGCGAATAAGTATTATTAAATGTCTTGATTCAGACAAACAAGTGTTTACAAAATACGTACGTAAAAACTGACGTTACGTCGCATGTGTATTGCGTCATTAGAACGTGTGGAAGCGCGCCTCCTGCTGTTCGAGCTGACCAATCAAATGAAAGGAGGCGGGCTTTACGGTTCACAGACTCGAGGCGGGAGGAGACGTCGGTTAAAGAGCGCAAGGTGAGGTGAATTCAGGTAGCTTAATATTTTTTAATATACATTTCGACCGACTATAATGTCCAGATAAACTTTATATCCACTAAACCTTTGTCATAATTCGCCATTGAAAATATTTAAATTGAGATATTCATGTTGCATCATTCGTAATCGTCAATGAGAAAACAATGCAATTCACTTGACAAATAAATTGATTTATGAAACTCAAATAAAGTAGTCAAGTAAAATGTAATATGCAAATAGTTAATTCCAAACCCAAATGCCATTTTGTGAAACATAATGAATGCTCTATATGTATTACTCCATATAAAGAATACAAAACGGAATTTACATAATAACACTTTCCTTTATCACATTTAGATTAGGCTATTAAATAAAAAACAAGAGGTCATTAAAATGGGTCCCCTTATTTCATTGAGGTTTTTATAACATTGTATGTAAATATCAACTAATCTTTTGTTTGCTTTCTTTACTGACACAAAATGACTTCATCAAGATCTTATCAATTCTTACAGGACACGATAACACAGACTGAGAGAGAAGAAGAAAGAGATGGAGATGAGAAAGGAAGAGCAGGTACTTCATTCTGTGTCCAGGAAAGTGCTGTGTCCCAATAACAATTTCCTTTTTAAAGCCATTTGTTTTTCCAGATAGTATCTGGACACATGATTCAGTTCTGGGGCACTTTTGACTACTATTGTCATTTTTCCTACTATGGTAGTCAATGGTGGTCAAGAACTGTTTGGTTACAAGCATTCTTCTAAATATCTTTCTCTGTGTTCAACAAAACAAAGACATTATACAGATTTGGAACAACTTCAGAGTGAGTAAATGAAGACATTTCATTTTAGTGTGAACTGTCCCTTTAAGCCACTTGGTGATTAAAATGAATATAGTTAAGTTATTATACTACTATACAATTGTGCATAAGTATAGCTGTGAAAAAAAATCAGTTTCACAGGTTTGGCTATGTTATTGATGTTATAAACAGTGTGGTGAATAATCTGGAGTAAAATTATCTATTGGGAAAAAAAGTTATTCCTTGGCATATTTAGACTGTTTCAAACTCACTAATATCTACAAGCAAAAAGATAATATGTTACCATTAACTTTGTACTAGTAGCTCATGTAATAGCATATGTAAAATAAAAAAAACTAAAATAAAAAAATTACTGGAAGATAAATAGCACCCAAAACCATAAAATGACTTTCAAAAGTGTGGCAACTGTTTATAAATACCCATCTACTGGCACCTTTATTTTTTGACAGGATTTTAGTCTTTGTCAGTCTGTCATTTAATGAAAAGAAAACTTTTTACAGGAATGTTTAGAATAATATAGAAGATCTTGATTAATAGAGAATCTAATCTTCTCTAGGTCTAAGGACATGATATTATATATGATCATTTGCCATTGATACCTACTATTTAAAATGGTTATTAAAAGCGAATAGTAGTTTCTTTGCAGAGTTCCTCTTACTTTCGTAGCAGATGTATATTTGTCCAGCAGATGGCGCTGAATGTAAGTACATTGATGAATACATCCGATCCAGCAGGTGTCGCTGAAGCTACACGTGCAGCTGAGCGTGAAACAGTAGACGAAAGCATTCTCACAGAAAAACACATTTGCCTTAAAAATGAACACTTCTGCTAAATAATTTTAAAAGACGTAACGTAAACAAACATGTCTCTTAATGTAGGTCTGCTTTGAATACTTAAAAAACGCTGCTTAAATTTTAGTCACGAAACAAAATATTGCATAATTATGAATAACAACCGGACTAATGATAATGTGTCGCATACATACACTAATGAAACCAATATTTTCTTTAAAATAATAGTAGTGACAGTGCTCTGCTGAACTAATGCATTAATAACAGTAAACACTTATTTTGCATGTAAACATGAGCTATGCAGAACAATTATATAAACCTGATATTGTTGCATGGCCGTATGTTTAAGACTCATTATAATATTAGTAGTGTGAAACTAAAATATTACTCAGTTTCTTGTGTTTCATTATGATTGCTGAGGGCAATCCACCACACAACTATTATCTTAATTATTGACAAATTGCTTGTATACAATTTTAAAACAACGCAATTATGTGTTGATAATTCCCTCTTTTCACACTAGCTGTAATCTGCTTTGGTTGTATTGAGCATAAAATCACATTTTTAAAACCTCATGTAATAATTGTCATTTGAAATCTGATAACAGTTATCCAATTAATATGTGGCCTCTCTCAAAGACATTACAAACCAGCTACCACCTGTAATGGTTCAAACTTAAAACTGATTTCAAAAATATTTTGTATATATGAAGTCTTCTAGCACTCTATAAACCCTTTTTAAAGTGCACCCTTTAAAGGGTATCTGCTGCATACTGAGGACAGAGGAATGTTTGCGTCAAAAGTATTAAAAATGGCGAAATACGCTTACTGATTAGTTATTGCAGTCTATGCTTAACATATGTTCATCATTGCTGAGGAAAAACGTACATTTGTTGTAAGCAAAGATCAAACATGTTCCTATGTTATGATCAGCCACATCTTTGTCTGAAGTTATAATACTACAAATTCATTTCTGAAATACAAAGCTGTTGAAACTGTGCAAAGGATAAAAGTTCTTCAGTTTTTAGAAACATGTTGTAAATGGTATAAGACTTTTAAGAATCACCATCAGCGTAAGAGCAACTACATTTTCCTTTATAGTTTGATTTGGGCCAAACACAAGAGTTTTAAGCCTTGTGAAAAGTGTGTGCGTGCATGTGTGTGTGTCAGTCAAACAGTGTTACACTCTTCGTTTACTGCTGTAATTTGAATCTTTGTACAAAATGTACAGTAAGTGTGAGAGACATGGAAAAAGCAACATATACACTGAAAACACTTTGTATAGAGACAGAATCAGGCAAAGGGGCGTTTGGTACTCAAATCTCACTCACTTATTGCTGCAGCGAGTTTTGAACTAGAAAGAAAATAAAATAAAAAAAGAGGCAAAAGTAAACATACTAAAATGTCATAGCTTAACATCTCCCCCCCGCCCCGCCCCATCCCACGCCCATAACCAAAAAAATAATATATATACCTGTACCACATTTTGCACGAAACACAGTCAAACATTAGAGTTTTTGATTCAAATTATGGCGTTTTGGAAACAAAGTATAAAATGACAAATAAATAAAAAGAAAATAAATACTTTGTTTGTGTAACAAAGTGGACCATTAAAGCACCAGAAGCTGGCCCCAGCTTTCATGTGATTTTGTAGCAGGACAGGAAGTTGTGGTACAGAGAAGGGTTATAATTGGTCAATGTCTGGTGATGGGTGGCCTCTTTCGTTAGTATGTCAGTTTGCAGAGCAGCTTTTTTTGTCTTGTTTTTTCCATTTTTTAATAAAGAAATAAACATGAATACCATGGAAGGGGTAATATTAAACCAAATCTGACTGTGCAGCTATCAAAACAATTTGTACACTTAAAACATTGACAGATTTCCCCGTCCTTTTCACGCTTTTTAGCAAAGGAATTTGGTTTTTACGAAGAGACAAGCAATGTTTTTGCATTTGGATTATTTTCTCCTTCAACAGAGTTAAAGCTAAAACAAAAAAAACGCCCCAGGCCCTGCCTCTAAAAATGCTGACTAATTGTTCCTGACCCAAAAGGCAAAGAAAACCTGTAAAAGCAAACAAATATATATAAATAATATATTTACACATATAAATATATATTTATATATACTGTATATAATGTTTCTTGCTTTGTACTACACAGCATCAGACATTTTGCCTTGTTTTCTAAAACATAAACCAGAGGCAGGTTAAACGAATAAAAATAAAAAATGGAAGGGGAAAAAACAAAAATATGACAGACAGTAGCCCCCCCCTCCAAACTCCGCAGATGAGCAGTGCCGGTAAAGGTTGCGCTTAGTGGCCGATCCGACACCAGTGTCACGGTTTTTCTCTTAAAGTTGGATTGGATCAGGACAAGTGGGCAACTTTTACCCAAAGTTTGATGAGCGATCAGGCAATCGGGAGAGGTCAGAGTTCGAGGGAATCGACGGAGGCAGGGCAGAGCCAAACAGCGCAATGAAACATATCTTACTTACATCTTAGCTCATTTTACACGTACAGTCGTGATCAAGGCACAAGGAGCTTCTACAAGTTACGTTTTTTCTTCAATAAAGTTGTACAAAATAATACATTTTACAGTCTGTACAAGAATAATGATCCAGCAGAAAAATCAAAAGCCAGGCTAAAGGGCAGGAGAGGTTGGGGAGGGGGGAAGAGAGCATCTAGACCATCCGTTGGACATCCACGTGTCTCGCGTAATAACTGTCTTACCCTCAGTCTAATGAAATCCCCACGTGTCAGTGTACGAGATTTTTGCAGCAGGGAGGAGACAAGAGAGAGAGAGAGAGAGAGGGAGGGAGAAACAGAAGTATCAGACACGGAAAACAGGAGCAGAGAGCAACGGGAAACGGTGTCTTGGAAAACAGAAGGTTTAAAACGGTGCATATTTTGCACACTGTGCACACCAACACACAACTGGGGAAACTAACAAACAGAAAAAGTTTGTATTACAGGTATATAATTTTATATATATACGTATGTGTATATATATATATATATATATATATTTATATATACACACACACACATATATATCTATATATATATATATATATAGAGAGAGAGAGAGAGAGAGAGAGAGTTTGGATTTTTATGCACTGCATTTAGTTCACTGTTCTGCATGAATCTAGCATTGCATGCGCTCGCATCTCCTGCGATGCATCTCGAGAAGCGAGTCATGTGATGGGTCTTGTGTTCAAAGTCATTCTCCACTCCACACGCAAAGCAACCCGGGGCAGTACCCCGTCCAAACCCTCCTTTTCATGTTGTTTTTTTGGTGGAAAAAGAAACAAATTTTGCTCTACATTCTTTTTTATCAGTCCATCAAAATTCTTTTGCTCTCCTCCAAGGGCGGGTGTGTCCACCTATGGGGGTGGGTTGGGGGTTTTGGAATAGGAGAGGGGGGGACACGCCAGTCTCACAGGCACTAAACGTTCAACAGGACCAAAAACGATGGAGGATAACAGCGTGTGTGTATGCTTTGTGCGTGCGCATCAATATAAGTAATGTGTGTTAGGCATATGATCAGAAAGAAGACAGCTCGACGTGTAACATACATAGGATTGCGGGTCAAGAGTTTAGCTGGACGCATTACGTGTCTGTATGTGTACGAAATGGCTTACTCGTCCTGAGCAGACCTTTTAAAGTGTGAGTTGAGTTCCAGCAGTCCTGGACAGTTTTTTTTTTTTTTTTTTTAGACTTTTCTCCCTCCCCTCCCTCTCACGTGTTTTATTTTCCACTCTCTCTTTATTCGTTATTCGTAACATCGGTAGTCCTTGGCTGTGTTAACAAGTTTTTTTGCCAGATATCACAGCCATTTGCTTTCATCAGTAACACAGTGCGTGCCCTTGCCCCGCCCACAGTCACTCAGGATGGAGAAAGGCCATGTGTTTGTGTGTGTGTGTATGTATGTATATATATATATACTGTGCATGTGTGTGTGTATGTGGTGTAAGAGGTGGGGACTCATCAGTCTGAAGGTTCGTGGTTTGATATTTGGGCATGATGTAGGGCAGGGGGCCTAAAGAAAGTTCAGGTGGCGAGTTTGCGTCCCGTTGTCACTGCTGCGATCACAAGAGTTCGTACTGCCGTAGGTGCATGCGCTGGATGATGTCTCTGCAGTCGTTAAACACTCGGCGGATGTTTTCCGTATCCACGGCGCAGGTGAAGTGAGGGTAGCAGTAGTGCCGACCGTCTCCACTCGCTGTACTGATCCTCTGCAAGCATTAAAAACACAAACCTTTAATTTCGTGATTTCTACGGAGATAAACTCAAGACAAAATTTTGCAAAAATAATAATAATACACAATACAGTTTCATGGCTGGTAGAAAATACTTTTCATTCAGCCCTTGCCAGGTTTGACAAAAGTCAATTCTGGGCTCTGTGTAAATTTTTTTCATTAATGCATTTAGTACCACAGAATGATCTGACTCACCAAGAACTCGTCTCGGATGAAATATTTTGCTCTCGTAACTCGCGGATCTTCTCCAGGCTCTGGGGTTGCTGTTAGACAGGTGCAATTTTGGATTAGGACACAATAACTATTTATGAGACAGTCTGTTCCTATCTGTACGCTTTTTTCTTTTACTTACCGTCATCTGGTGTGGTGTAGCGTGCAAACTCTGGGAAGTAATCCTCGATTTTTGATTTTCCCGCCAGAACCTTCTCAGCCAGCAAGTCTTGCTTGTTTAGGAACAGAATGACAGATATGGTTCGAAGCCACCTGAAAAATAAGGTAAGACAAAAATAATTATTTATGCTTGCCCACATAAACATTGACACCCTCAATGCTAGGGTATAGGTTAAAGTGTAAAACATATTCTAACTTTGCAGGACAAGCCGAGTGTAAGGGTACATTACTTTATTTGTGGTTTAAAAAGTTGCAAATGTAAGGCAACAGCAATTCCTGTACATTTGTACCCACAACAATGGCTAAAAATGCTTTATTATACATGCCAGGCCAGTAGTTGGCGATGTCACTTTGTAAAGATACACAACATGCCTGCACATACGCATTCTTCCACAGAGCTGTGAATACATAGTGTGAGCTAATCTGAGGTCACCTGTTATTCCAGATGTTCTTGAAGAGGTTTAGTGCCTCCTGGAGTCTGTTGGTCTGATTGTCCTCTCTGAGCACCATGTTATAACTGCTGCTGGCTACCACGAAAATGATGGCCGTCACATCTGTAACCACAGAGAAAAGGTTTTAACATACTTTTCATGCCAACATACTGCCATTGTGTTTTTGGTGCAATCAAAACTGACCATATTAACACAAACTCATAAATGCTTTTTGTTTAAATTCAGAAACTCAGTTTAACTTTGTCATTTACCATCAGTAAGTATTATGAATATATCAGGATAAAATCGGCCACCTTGCACTCTAGATACGCAATTTCGATCACTAACAATATCAAGAAACACAATTACCATTGAAACACTGAATCCATTTTCTGCGTTCGTCCCTTTGTCCACCAACATCAAACATACTGAAAGAGAACAGAAACCCATAATTCAAAAGGCCCAAAACATGACAAATCATAATAAAGCATAATTTATTAGTAGATAATAGTTTGTCTAAACTAGAAATAGTTTTATGAATTTAAATATTGTGACCGACTGGTCAAACTCACTGAAAATTGACTTTGTCCACCTGGAATCTGGTCTCAAAGATTCCTGAAGTCAAAACTCTGCATCGGAGCAAGTCCTGAAAGGCAAGACAAAATGAAAGAAGACAATGAGTCTTAAGACAATGACAATCAATCACATGCATGAAAACAAGAATGGACTGAGATCAGCGTGTTTGTTTCCAGTGTGTGCATATTTATAGTCCACATACCTGATCAGAAGGAGTGTAGTCGCTCTGTTTTACAGTGTCAATCCTGTCCAGGAAACTACAAGGAAAAAAAAAAAACATTAAAATTAAAGGATTTATTTAAAATTAATAGTTTTGGGTGGTATACACAGTGCCCAGGCAGATAATTACATAACATTACCATGACTAAATATGGCTCATCTAAGCAGAATTGAGTCATAACAAATTTTTTTTAAATATCAGTTTTGGATTTCAATTTGTTAATCTTAGCTTTTACCACAAAGTCCCAAAGAAAAAATGTTAAATGACAAGGACCTTTTATTTGTAAAATATTATGATTAACAAGATTTAGCAAAATTACTAAACATATAACCCAGTTTGTTATAGAGCTTTCACCAAATTATACAATGTTGTTACATATAAACAATTACTGCAATATGAAATGACTAATATTTTGGTCATACTATCCACAGTACAATGCTAGGTTAATTAGTGTAATGGATCTAATTGTTTTATTATTATTAAAACATACAATACTTCCTTCTATTAGTCAGCACACATAACCACTGTATGCATTTTATTTTTACTTCGTCACAGTACACTGAAAAATCCTGTTCTGGAATCATCATATGACAGAGCTCAAATAGTACCACTGTCTAAATCATATTTCTGTGTAATTTGTGTTTAAACATTACATTATATTGCAATACATGAAACATTAGTATTACAAATGTGTCCACTTTAATTTCCAAAACAGCAGTTCTTCATTTACACACCTTTCGACATAACTTCCACAAATATTTTAAATCACCGCACAGCCTACAATAGCAGAAAAAAGACAGCTGACACTGGAGCCGCAAAGTGAGCCAGCAGGTGGCGCATGTTTGTGCTGGAGATCAAAGCAGGCCGGGTTCTGAGTCATAGTGATCAGAGCGCCCAGTCAGACGCTGCTGCTCTAGTCAATGGATCGGCTCTAGTGAGAGGCAACATAGAGGGGAAGAGAGGGCAAAACAGAAGGAGGGAGGGCGATCAAGAATTGCTGTCTTAGTCAGGCTGCTATCTGAAGAAACGGACACGAACGCGCAGGAGGAACAAGATGGTGGGATGGCTGGAACTCGGCTCCTGAATCTTTGTGCATGCAGAGATCTCGTTTGAAAAAAGCACATGCAGAAAGCGCAGTTCATAAGCATGTTTATATGGAATTTGAGCAGAAAGATCAGCAGATTTCCACAGAATCTGAGTGCCTGTCATTTAAAAAAACATCTGAAAACCTTTTCGTGTATATGTAGGGTGGGGAATATCACACTAAAATACTCTTTGCAGAAGACGGTCAATGGCAAAATTTCTTGTTTGCCATGTAAATGTAAAATGATAGAGAACAAGACGGCGTCGCAAAAAGTATGTTGTGTTACACTCAACAACAAAGCGCAACCGGTATAGTCTGACTGGCGAACAAATGACTCATAAACCAGATGTTTATAAAGAATTGTTCAAAAATACAGGAAATTATCGACTTGAATCAGTCTAATGACTCACAAGCTGACTCAATTAATCATAGTGATTTATAGCCAAAACTTAAAACTATTTACAATGTGTTTTTGTTATGTGATCAAATAGTAACTACAGATTTTTGTCTCTTTATTAACATAATGCCAAAAAAATAAAATTGTTAAAATCTTAACAAAAGAAATTACTAATTTATTATTTTTTGTTAAAGGCTGTACCATGTACCACGTTTTACCATAATTAAATACATTTAACAAATTTGACTTTAAAATCAAAGTAAAAGTCCTAATCTCATTTTTCATTTAGAACCATTTCTATAAAAAAAATAAAGCAAATATATTTTAGATTCTGTTAATGGTTCTACAACATCTTCATTCTAACAATCGAACAGTGTAGTAAAATACTACAATACTATGTAGCATTATGGAAATACCACAGCGACAGGTCTTTCTAATAAATCACAAAAGAAATAAAACCCATTAATGTAATTACAAAACCAGAACTGTTAGGTGAAATCAAAACAATAATCATTAAATTCCCTATGATTCCTATCTCTTTCTGTGAAGAAATCTAAAAGAAAGCGAGAGGAATCTGTAGGCCGGACGCGCCCGTACACCTCCTTCCAAGTCAGACAGGAATGTGACATAGAGGGTTGAAATGTGACGGCAAGGCTGTAGGTCCCACACATAGCCGTATGGGCCTGAAACTGCACCAGTGTGGGTGTATGTGCACGCACAAACGCGTGCATGCGACACATACAGCAGGCCGTACAAATGAATGTGCTGAACTACGGCGTATGACATGGAAGAGGCGGTAGAAACGGAGAAATAAAAGAGCTGGCAAACAATGGAAGAGACAGACAGGGGACAAAAAAAATAACTAAAGGAGCAATGCAGACAGACAGATAGGCAAACGGACACACAGATAGACAGACAGGGGCTTTGCACAAGCAGTTGTGTTGTGACCACAGACGTTGTCTAACACCATATCTCAATTATTGCCTTTCTTTCTAATAATAGAAGGATTCCAACAATAGCCCGATCCGCTGGTCAGATATGATACAACTCATGCCCCTCTGGGTACAGAACGCATATAGCCTCCGCTGTCGTAATGCCAAGCAGAAGATCTGTCTATAGCTGCAACGGATTTGGAATGCAGGCCTAAATATATTCCAAACTCAACTCGAGTGGAATTCCAGAATTCAAACGCCCGCACGGCAGGAAGTCCGAGAACGTGAAATTCTAGTTGCGTCGACCTCTGTCAGCAGTAGCAAAGCTTTAAACCCTGCAACGTGGATTGTATTTTTGATCAGAAAACACTTAAAAACACATTTAAATGTATGGTGACTTTAATACAATGCTATATCTGTGCTGTTCTTTGCATGCAATATGATTAGATGGCAACTTAAATAAAAGAAAAAATTACACGTTACGTTACGTTACGTTACGTTACACACACACACACACACACACACACACACACACACATTATTATTATTAAATACAATAATGAATCAAATATGCTGGTTTGCTAAATGTAAAATCAAATTACATTAAAAATGCTTAAAAATAGTGCTACTGACATATTATCTAGAACAACATTTTTATGAAATCACGCAAAAATCTAACATTTAAAAACTCCCTAAGTAGATCCAAAAAATTTGTTTAAGGTCAAAAACATAAGGAAAATAATAAAGTGCATATATAGTCTGTGGTGTCTTAAAACAGTCTTTACTTGGAACTCTCTCTTTGTAAATGTATATCTGAAAAGTTATAATCTTTTAGTGTAAAAACAACTGACAGTGATCTACAGATCTACAGTTGGGCATATCTCTTCAAATCTTTATAAATTACTCGCTTTCAAAAGGGTTTTGGGCTGAACAAAAACTCGGTGGAATTTCAACTCTGACTGTGTGTTTGAGCCAAACAGCTGTTCTGCAAATTAAAAACAAAATTAATCTCATCAAACACTTTAAATATTGTTGATAATACAATATTTTAAAGTATTGCAAATTTCAAAGGTCAGAGCTCTTAAATCAAACATGTTCCTCCACTTTAGAAACAAAAAATATTTTTTTTAATTTGCAAACATTTTTTATTTACAAAGACAATAGTTTAAATATAGCAACAATGATTGTTGTTTTTCTATTAAACGTGGAAGTTAAATCATTTTGAAAGTGAAAGATGTCCCTGCAGCTAAACAACTATTAAAATTTGAAAAATAAAAATAGGAAACAGCCAATAAACCCAACAAACTATTTATTAACGTTTCTCAAAACAATTGATTTGATTTTGATCAATCAATATTTAACAATAAAGATAACACCTTTTGATTGCAAACATGCAAAAAAGATCTGTTAACAAAAGCAGAACGAGCCGTTTGCCGATGGTGTATTAGCAGGGTAAAGCTGATAATATCCTCATCGCTTACTAATCTGTTTAATGTTACGGCTCATCTAGTTAACAGTCGAGTATGAAGAGTGTGGATTAGGCAGCTTCTGCAGCCAATACGACAAACACTGTTTAGTCTCAGAGCGGACCGTGTGTGTGCGTGGCACGGTACGGTACAGGGATCTATCATCAAGTCTTTTCAAAAACACTGTAGCGTTCAACAACAAACGTTTATTGTTGAAAAAATGCAGTTGCATCGATTGCAGCCGTTTATATTTGTTCCCTTCTTAAAGACAAAAATATGTGGTGGATCACAAACGTTCGACATCATCTGACGATTTTCTAAAAACGCAGCAGTAAGAGAAATCTGGTTTACGAACAAAGCTAGTTCCTTTAACTTCTGCAAATTTTCCAATTTAACGACAGCAGTGAATTTAATAGATAGCATCTATTGTAACGCACGCACTTCTGTATGTTGGCAATGGCGGTAAGGGAACGAAAAGAGCGAGAGAGGGAACGGTGGAAGAGAAAGAAAATAGAGAAGGCTGTGTCTGACATTACAGCGACGCTCCAAAAATAGCTCCCTGGCGCCCTGGCCTCCAGCTCGGTTGTCATAGCGACAGAACCACAGGCGCTATAAATAGACTATCAGCTCCAAATCTTGTGTGACTGGAGAGAGGCCAGAAAGAGGGAGAGACAGACAGAAAGAGAAAGAAAAAAGCGAGTGAGAGAAGGTGGAGAAGGGCCAGTCAAAAAGAAAGAGGGGAAAAAAGATTGAGAGAAAAAACAGGTCTGGTTTCACAAAACAGGGAGGGGGAGAAAAGAGAGAGAGAAAGAGCAGGCTCAGGAAAGAAACATGGCGGATGATTTAGGAATTTTCTTTTCTCTCCGCGCGTTGCATGAAACGTGAACAAGCAAGAACGCAACATTTCCCTGGTCTACAAAAATACTGAAACGTTTTAGATAATATACAGAAAAATGTGTAATGCCTAAGATTTGGTGATATGTAGTAAGCTTTTAGTTAATGTAGTCTAATTTTACATGTGGATTACACACAATGTTTCTTTGGTATACGAAAATGCATAAAACTTGAAGAATTTAAAACTTTGTTTTTTTTTTAAATGCTATAATCCTATGGAGTAAACCGCGTTTTCAAAAAGTCCTGAGCGTTTTTTTTTTTTAAGCGCCAGCGTCTTTTTCTGCAGCTTGGTAAAAGGAAAAAAAGCTACATCAAGCACCTTTCTCACAGCTAACCAATGACAAGCGAGACCTAGTGTTTCCATAACAACATGCGAGGAAGGTGATTGGTTGATTAGGATTAAGCTCGAAAAAATTAATGGCGGCCAAAATGCCGGTTGGAGCATAGTTTGTATAAATGTAAGTTTAATTTTCACTTTCAATAACTTTTGATTGAATTTCTAGCGAGAAATTTATATTGTAGTTTTTAAATATGTTATTAGTTATTGCAAAGACGCTCTCTGTTTATACTTCCATTACGCTGCATATGAAGCCTTTTTCTCTGAGCTGCCTTCGTGCACAAATGCTGCCTTTAAACGTTGCTGGCTGCTATTTGTAACCACAACACTTTATTTTTTTATTAAAAAAGCGCCATTGTCAACTTTTTGTTTATTGTCAAGTCATATGTGAACACAGCACCTTACAAATTTATGAAAGATGCAGGAACATAACGTTTCTCTAGTTCACCGATATATGTGACCCTGGATCACAAAACCTTAAGTAGCAAGAGAACTTGTCTTAATAATCAAAAACATTCATTGTATGGGTCAAAATTATTGATTTTCCTTTTCCTTTTTTGCCGAAAAATTAACATTATTGTATTAAGTAAAGATCATGTTCCATGAAGATATTTTGTAAAAATCCTACCGTAAATATCTCAAATCTTTGTTTTTGAAAATGGCCGGAAACACACCTGCAAACTTTGCTCACCGCTGTCTGACTTTGGGAATTACCCACTCAAGTTTGGTATCTTTGTGATTTCAGCTTTTTGGTTCGTCTATTCTCCACAACGTCATTACAGCGGTAAGCCGCTTAAGCCTGGTTTTGTTATCCAGGGTCACATATAGAAATCCCACTGATAACTATTATATACAATATATATTAAGTGCTACCTACATATTGCCAAGAACGGCGATACATAAAAATATAATGCAACTTGATTTTGTTGTAATGCCAAAAACATAAGAAATAAAATATAGCTTTTTTTTTTTTTTTTACAATTTATCTATACACTGGATGTATGAAACAAAAGACAAAAGTATCAAACAATGTTATTTTTTAGTTTACAAAAACAGAAAAATAACAAATTTAATCCTTTGAAAACGATGTAATCCTTCAGCCATTTTCTATCACTGCAGTTACTAGTAACAGGAAGAGCTGGTCAGGAGAGAAGAAAAAGTTACGGGATGAACAAAAGCAAACAGTGATACGGCAGCGTTCTTTTCTCACTTTGCGTAGACGTTTCCGTTCACCCCGGCGTCAATGATAACGTTATTGAGCCCACAGAACTGCTGCGGCTCAGAAACAAAGATGAATGAAAACACAAACACGCTCAATATGGACACCTGGCCATGTGACAGGAAGAGCCTTGAAAACACTGAGGATGAATAATGAGCTCATAACGGTACTATAGCAAGCATCAGCCTCTCGTCTCTAGTTAAACGTGTGTGTGCAGGCTAAAAAACTCGCTGTCGTTCCTCTCAGGAGGTTGCAAGTGGCCTTCTGAACACTAGCGAGTGGCCGCTCTTTATCACTTTCAGCTCATTTTTCCCATTTAGAGGAGAGATGCATTATTTGCGGATTCCCCCTCTCTCTCTCTCTCTCTCTCTCTTTCTCTCTCTCTCTCTCTCTCTCGCTCTCTCGCTCTCAAACGGTCTCCTTCTGCTGCGAGCAAGTGAACCAGTGAGTTAAAAATAGCCCCCTCTCTCTCTTTCACCGCTCTACGTTTACATAAGCGTGCAGCGAGGAGGGGCAGGGGGGGCCACTTCCGGTCGAAGCGGCTCAGCCCAGCGTCTGATCCACAACCACCAGTGGCTGTGAGAGAGGACAGGGCACAGTCAAACATGCACACACGCACCGCAATGCAGGAACCATTTGAATGTATAGCTAACCCTCAATGATTTTCATCTATCGTCCGATACTTAACATCTTTCTTTCTTTCTTTCACATTCCTGTATTATTTCTCCTTATCGCACTTCCTCTCAAATGCATAAATCAGAGATACATGCTATACATACTAAGAAAGCTAGACAGTTTTAGCCCAACTCAAGTCAATGCACACGACCAATTTGACCAATGATTTTACTGCCACGCAGCATCAGTCTGGACAAAATGACTCACAATCAAATACCAAGTATTGCACTATGAAACAGCATTTTTATAAAGTGAACAATAACCAGTATTCAATGTTTGGAGCAAAGAGTATGCAGAAAACATGAAAGTGCATGTCAAATGCACTTTCATACCAATCAAATGTTGATCACATTTTACAAAATTTGTGCAAATGTGTCTACATTTTCCTAACAAAACTTTAAAACTAAACTTTACTTAAAGCTGCAATCTGTAACCATCTGTAAAAAACAATCTTAACCATCTTAAAACGTTATTAAGCAAATACACAAACAGTTTTTTAAACCATTTCCTTAACTTAATTATTAAATTCAATTCAATAGTATTTACTTAATAATAATGTTTTATCATGTCGAGTTGAATTTCGTGGGTTGTCAGTTGTCTTTCAACCCACATAAGATAAGTACATAAAGTACATTTTTTGTTTCAAACAAAGATGGTGATAAGAGAGGCAAAAGATACAGATTGCAGCTTTAAAAATAAATATTTTTTTAGAAACATCAGACCAGATAGTGTACAAAATCATTACAGCATAAGTCACAGTTGTTGTTTTTTTCATGATTTTATAATCACTACATAGCACCTGCACTTTCATTTGATTATTTTCCTCTTCATAATAATAAAGAATAGGTGCGTTTTAATTCTGGACTGGTAATGTACATGCGCATATGACTGAAGAAGATATATTTAACAGTATGTGTGTGTTTAACAGAATACTCACTACTGTGCACAGTCGATCAGCTGGTACTCATTGGATCTTTCAAAACAAGCTCTCACTCCATCGTCTTGCCACAGGGTCTTTGTGTGTTCATAAAACTCCTGTTGGGAAGAAAAGCAAAAAAAGACGGCAAACCATTAACTCGTCATCAGAATCCAAACTGAGGTACATAAGTCTTTACATGCATGCTCTACAGGCCTGTGATGTTTTCTAAGAGCTTGCTAGCCTGTATAAAATCATAATCATGATCTTGACAATTACTACATGTTTGGATTTGTAGCATTTGAAAATAACCAAGAGATCTGTCTATGATTTCCAATGTCTTCAGTATATGACAACACACCAAGTAAATCTGGACGGCACAAGAAAACAAATGTGGGTAGGAGGGCTGGGTGATGGGTTAGAATATTCACAATTTACATTACATGACAAAATATAGTTCTGCTCTTCTTTCTCTGTTCAGTAAAATTTTTTGCTCTTCTGTCTCAGTTCAGTAAACTTGATTCAAAACTCAATCTTAAAATGGTCATTTATGAATGTAGAGAGAAAAACACCAATATTAAGATATCAAATTGGTCAAATGGATGAAAAATATTGTTTCAGCACTATCGCAATTGCCTAGTGGGTATCACAAGTTTTAGAAAGAAAAAAGGTATTTATCTTAAGTATAACACATAGCTGAATAAATACACTATACTTTAGCACATGTATGAAATGTTGAAAACAAAGTGATGCAAGATAGACATTGAAGCATAAATAACAAACTTAAAAACAGCCAATATGACATAGATAGAATCATCTTCCCTTGTAAAGCTATTAACATATAGTGGCATGAGGAGAACTGACTGGTTCACAGAGTGCATGAGAGAATATTGGAGCAGGACTTTTGCTCGCTTGAGCGTTGTGATGTGTTTGGATATGGTAGCATACACTGGCTTGGCTCATCTATCAGAAAGTAGCACCACTACACAAGCCTATTTTATAAATATTTAATTATTTTGTATCGTAATAATCAATGGTATGTTGTATGTGTCTTACATATGGCACTATATAAGCAAAAATAACATGACTTACAAATTCTGTTTTAAAAAAAGTGATTAAATTGTCAGAATATATATGCACAAACGTTACATACGTATTTTGCCAAGTGTGAAGAAATAAAAGTTGGCCTTAATTAGTTTATATTTTTGGCTTCAGATTCTTAAATATCATGCAAAATCAGATGTTGAAGGCAGAAATACAGCCAGTGACTGCCTACCTTTGTACCTATTCACTTTCTTCACTGGTATTTCAAAATACTTCAGTAAAGAACCAATCCAACCAGCTCTGAGATTAATTGCAACAGTGCACACAGAATTATGGGAAGTGTAGTTGAAAGTTAAAATCACACTTGTGGCTTCTATAGAAGCTCATGGCAGGTATTTCAGTTTTCTACTTTTGCACTTCAACATCAGATAAAACTCACATTAAACTACATTAATTCTGATAATGTACTATACAGAACCTGTGCCAGCAGTATTTTGGCACTGTGACGTAAACACCGTAAGCACAATAGTGTTTCGTAAATAAGACGAACATAACAGTATGATGCTATTTAAAACAACTAAATATGCCAATATTTGGTGTAAGGTAACGCTCAGGCTTGTCGTGTATGCACTTTTTTTATCTTGCTGACATCTGTCCTTCTACCAGTTTCCTCCAAGATTCACAGCTAACAAAACTTGCATTTAATGACATACTCTGTAAAAACCTAAGACTCATTCACAAAGTCTTTATATCCTAAAGTGACATGGCTACGTTATAAATGTCAATAATTACGTTTGCCTTTTTTATTTTTGTCTCTTTTCAGCCACACAATCAACCAGTTAGACTGGTTCCTATCAGGCCCTGAGGGACGTACGGATAAAGAGAGGGTTGGGCAGTGTCTTCTTTGTAGTAATGCTAAACTCCATCCACTCAGTTTAAGTTTAACTGAGGTGACAACAAACACACAATCCCTACAACTTCCAGTCTTTTTGAGACCCATGCAAAACTTACATAAAATCTCAAATGTTCATCCAGTTTGTAGTAAACACAACAAATTCCAAATCACTGTATTCATGATTTAATAATACTGAGTAATGTTTATCTGCCGATACAACTATTAATTTATTCAACTACTGAATAAAACACTACGACTTCTCTGTTTTGAGGCCCATCAGGTTTGAGTCACCTGTAATTAAATCTTAGCCGGGGCCCACTGGCACAGGTCAGCTCTCCACTCCCTTTAGACACAGAGCACCTGTCTGGGTGATGAGGGAGCAGGGAGGTCCTGGGTGACAAAGTGTGTGGCTCAGGTGAGGCCTCTCTTAAGGGAGAGTTTAGAGGTTATTACAGGTAATCAGTCGTAATGAACGCCACACCATTATACCTCAGTGTCACACAACCGCACACCCACATCTCCCTCAGGTGGGGCGCTCTTTCAACTCACCTGTGTATTGTCCCTAAGCAAAGAATAGTTGCTAATTAAAATTACGTGAAAAAGCTAACGCATGGGGAAACGTATGGTTTAGTCTCAAGTGAACATTCTTTGTGCTTTTTTAGTATCCCACAACACCTGTAGCATCTTCAGATCAAACGTTGGATGTTTGAATGCATTCAAGAGAACTCAGAAGGGACGTTTCTGATATAATTTACCCACTCTCATATCTTTCCAAACTAATATGACTTCCCATCATCTCTACAAGCAGAATCTCCAAAATGTTCTTTTAAATACAGTGAAAGTGGATGGGGACTGGAAAAAGGCATGTTTACTGTTCACTTTCATTGTGTGGATAAGAGCAGCCAAGTAAAGAAAATGAGGATCTGGGATCCCTTAAATGTTTATTTTTGAGTCTACATACACTTTTTCAAACATTATTTGTGAGCTTAATATACATGTCCAACTGAAATGGTAGATGAAACACTAATGGAAACAAAAACAAGGGTGATGGAGTGACTGAATAGCTCTCTACTCACCGATGTAAACTCAAAGTCCTTCTGATTGGCTAAATTGAGGATGTAATCGATTCGAAACTGATTTGCTGGACAGGCTAACTTAACCGGAGGTACCAACATGGACATTGCCGTCACAATAGTCTGCAGAACAAAGACAGTCACAATTTTAGTATTAATAATAAAAATATTAATAATATACACTGGGCATGTTTCCATCACTACAACACTTACCTCTATAGCTTCTTTTATATTATTCTTGATGTCTTGAATTTTCTGTTTTTTCTCTCTGTAAAAAACAATGCTTTCATAGTTTAGCATTCATTTCATTTTTGTAATATTGAGGATAATAAATGAGCAACACTAGCAATAAAATGAGTTATACAACCAAATTATCACATTAAAACAAGTGCATGAATCACAGTTTTATAATAAACTAAACAAACAAACTTATTGTAACCTAAGGCTAAACCTGTGGTCAATATTTTTGTAATAAATATATTCTTAATACAATTCATCTAATGTGGTCCAGCTTCCACTAATGTAACATTAACTCGTGGTAAACTAGAAGATATTTACAAAGCTAGTTTCATTTACATTTAGGTAATGAAACAACATTTAACTCATGTTATTATATAACAAAAAGAATAGTACTATATTAATGAACTTCCTCTAGAAGGTTATACCAAGCTCGCCATTTCCATTTTATACATAAAGTCCTTTAGTTAAGTTAATTTAGTAGATTAATACAAAGAGCAAATTACAACAGTGAAATAAATGACATGCACAAAACTGTAGGAAAGGTCCTACTATATAAAGAAAATGACCACAATGACTGGGATAAATACTGAGAATAAGGCTAAAATACATTACAGCTAAAAGTTGAAATGGTTTTTACTCCAAATCATACTTCACTGCATGCTATGCTTACAGATAACGTATAAGGAAGATAATGCAGTTCGGTTTGCATTTGGCAACATTAACAAAACACATAGATGCGAAATTCATACTTACTCAGCATTGAAGCCATTGACATGTAAAATGCGCATCTGTTTGACTATGGTGCTTTTCCCCGATTCTCCAGCCCCTAAGAGATGAGCGGGAGAAAGATATAAATCACAAGGGATGTGTGGGGGGGGTCAGATATCACCTGATTCAACAGGAATAATTAATTAGATTTCACAGTAGAATTTCTTTTAAATGGTAAACTAAACATGCAGCCCCAGCAGAAAATCTGTGCACAAAAAAAAAATAAAAAAGGTCTGACCCCGTATATGAAGTCATTATCTATTTTAACTTTACTATTTTTCATGAAAACTCATAACTGGAAGCTTGTCATCAATTTGAGATTTTACAATAATAATCCTATTCTACAACCAAAACAAAAAGCAACTGTAGCTTCTATGAATTACACTTTCACAAGAAAAAAATAAACTTTACATGTTCATTCTGATATATGGCAGTTTCTGATATGGTCCAATGTCACCATTGATGCACTTATAAGTGAACACCAACTTATTTCTTAGTTATCCATCAAATAAGCAAACTAGAGCAAAACAGCATCAAAATGCCCCTAAAGTCTTACAGATCAAGATTTCTCAAACATACACAAAACTCAATTTATGATCAATAGTGCACAACCATCTGAGTTTTCGAGTTATAAAGATGGAAAGGGTCAACTTAGTCAGAAGCCTTAAAACTATGAAATGCATCAACTTTAGGCCCTAGGTTAAGATGTATGAGGAAAACCTCTTTATCTTGACACATATTCTGTTATCAGGGTCCAATTGTGTCAAATAAGCCGGTTTGCATACAGGAATTCCACTTTTGTGCTCCAGTTACACTAATACACATGCCTAAATCATATTAAATCACATTATGATGATACTTGAACCATCTCGAAATATACCATTTGCTTCCATAAAAACCAAACAGTATGATGTCAAATGTTGCATTACGTTGAAAACAAGATACTTTGATGTACAATACTTGTACATGTAATATGTTGTGTATTTTTTTTTACTATTCTAACCAAATAGGCTGTCAAAGAGAACTGGGTTGTTTGGAGTTAGTAAAAAACAGTTTCTAAAATACTAAATCAAACTAGAGTTGAAACAAGTTCATGATAAGAAAGGCCTATGTGCTGAAATACCTACTTTTGGGCTTGTGGCAATAGAAATGTGGATATTCTAAGTATATGAGAAAAATAGCCTTAGATTCTGTTTTAAATGTAAAAACTCAAATATTCAGAGGACTGAGCTTAAATGATGTCTTACATTTTATAGTTTTTTATGGTACCATTTTGGGATACCCAACTTGCTAAACCAATAGAAATATGCTATTGTAAGAACAAATTTGGTAAATCAAGAGATAAAAATTGAAAACGGCCTCATAGATACAGCACACTGTTGACGAAGAAGTCTTATAATCCAAACCACGATGCTCATATTCCCCAAAACATTAAGATTTCTGTATGATGTCACGTACAGAGACATGTTACATGAGCACACGGTTTGTTTGACTACCAACTAAATCTAAGCCAAAGAAGCAACCCAACAACACAAAGCTATGTAAAGAAACGTGTCTGGTACTTGATTGTAGGATATTCATAAGATAGCATGATTCAAATGAATGGACGTGGTCACTTGTTGAGCCATGACGTATGAAATCAGGTAATCCCAAATATTTCCATAACGCCAAACCTCTTTATCATAAATCAACGGTAAGATTTTGGCGGTGTATTATGCAAACTAGACGTCCATATGCCAAGCCCTAGATGTCAAACCCCACAGCACATGAATCCCTATATTATATCCACACCATGTCCAACATGCTTCACATTTACACCAGATCTACTACAAGTTATGCTTTAGACACCACCACAACGTCCAGCAGGGAAGTATTTGCAGCCGTTTACAGCCCAACCTACCTAACAGTAGTAGTCGATGGGTCGCCCTGTAGATCTGTTTGTCTTTCTGAAGCTGTTTCTCTATCTTTTTGTTTGCTTCCCTCTGGGCCTTCTCCTCATTTCTCTGGTCCTCAGTCTTACTGTTGCCCAAACAACCCATTTTCCCAAAAACCCAAGAAAAGTTTTGGGGTGGGGTGGTGGGGGGGAGGCGAGTATACCGTATGAATAAATTATCCAAATTCCTCGATTTGGCCTCCGATCAAAACACTTTGATGGAAAATCGGGACATTTATATTCGTATACACATCACTCTTCTGGATTTAGAGATGGTGAGGGTCGATCTCGTAAGTGGGAGCGATGGGAAATATGAAAGCTATTAGGAACGGGAGGGCTCGAGGTGGTGGTGAAAACACTAGGCCGGCCTACAGACGGCCGAGTCCCGTCGAGCGTTTGCTGCTATAAAATAGGAGATTTCGCCAAACGCTATCCGCGTGTGAAGGTGCATCCAACGAAGCCTTCGACGTTACATGAACGATTTCGTTACGGGCTTCCCACGACGGCTTTTCCGAGGAGCAGGAATCCAAAAGCGCTTTAGCAAATTTCCCGTCGCGAATCCATGGTCGCTTTCCCGAAATAACGATTCTGCCCACCGCTCCTTTTAAAATCAACAACAGCTCCACGAAACGCGATTAATTTCGGCTTGTCGATGCAGATTTCGTTCGCAGATGCAACGAGACGGGCAGAACGATATAGAAAGGGTGGCTGCAAATTAAAAAAATAAATATTTCCACCAAAATGACGGCATGTGGATCATTCCGCCCTGCGCCGTGGCCGACGTGAACCTTTTACCTCCGTTATGAAACGACGTTGTCTCAGAAAAATACACCGTTGATAATTGAAAAAGAAAAAAATCCCCAAAGATAGACGTTATTTTCCCTCCTGTTCTGGTTACGGTTACTGATGATCGCTTTTTTCGGCTCGTCCAAATCAAAAGAGGCCCTTTGCCGTCTTCTCCGTTACCGTAATTTGAATTTCTTCTCACATCCGTAGCTTCGCGTTGACGCGAGCGGAGATCCTTACGGCTCGTTCGACCGCAGATGCAAATGCCACCGTTTTGGGAAAATCCGTCGATGTTTTACCGGCTATCGCAGTCCGAGTCCGCTGTCAGGCTACGCTTTGTATCCTTCTTGAATTCGGGTGGTAGATCGGCTATACATGTGCATTGGGATAAGTCAAGATAAATCCGATACCACGATGACAGCGATTTCCCTACGGACGGAGCGCGTTGCCTCCCCGATAGTCGTGGATGAATCCCTTTCGGGGGAGTATTTTTTAGCGATTATTTCCTTTTCTCTGTGAATTCTACATTGAGATAGATAGCGTTGAAGAGATGGGTGGGGCAAACAGCTCTCATTGAACCCTGAGTAATCACATGACAGCCAGAAAACGTCAGCAAGCGGCGATTCTGCGGAGAAAAGGCGCCCTCTTTGAAGACATGATTCATACGTGATAAAGTTCGCGATTCGACCCGATTAATCTTTGACTATCTGCATTATCGCCGGCTACGTGTAGGCTGTGCTATGTGCTTCGCGTTGAACGCATGTGCGGTCGAACACAGGCTTCAACCAGATACGTAGTCTAGACTTTGTCTAGTGTAGCCTACTAGAAAAGCTTGCCTGGTGGTTCTTGATGGGTAACACGTTTCACATGCAAAAAACGACCTGAATCGATTCGATGTGAATTCGACTAAAATGTTACATTGTAGCAGCAGTTGGTTCAATTCAATGTTCAATGGCAAGGTCATCTTTTTAAGGTTTTGTCCGAGGACCTGTTTCGGTATGCAAAAGTGGGCTTCCTCTTATCAATTTAATGTCAAAGCAAACGGCCTTATTAGCAGAAGTGAAGTCTTCAGTATTCAATTGATTTATGTCCATGAGACACCTAACTGATATGTGGCATGATTTATGCCAACATGGCAAGTGCAGGTAAAACATAACCAAACCAGTTATAGGATGATTCACCAGCTAAAAGGATAAAACGGTCTCACTGTTCTATTTAATGCTTATAAGTGTTTATATTATAGGATTCTCCATCAATGTTTAGAAATTCTATTTTGTAAACTGGTGGGTCCTTTTGAAAGTATTTTGTGATGCTCTAATTGTTATGGTTGTAAACATTAAGACATAATTACGAATTTTGCTTTTAAGGTGCATTTTTTTTGTATTCTGCAAACATATGAACGAATTTTAAAAAGTAAAGGCAGAATTTCTGACATTCGTTATATCGTCCTTTAAAATAATTGTTATTGAGTTAGACTCACAACTTACAACCAAAACATATACAAATTGACAAATATAATAACATTGACATTGTCTTGTTAATTTAAATCGTAAATTTAACATATATTTATCTGTATCGTTTAAACAAAAGGTTTAAAATAGTGACATGATGATACAGAGAGTAAACCAAATAATCTAAATACAGAACTTCTAGGATGAGAGATCATGGCACTTGGACCGAGTTACTGTGATGTCAACAAATAAAAGATAAACTTGTGAATGACAGTGACTGAAATGGAAAATGATGTCACGTGGCGCTATTTTTTGACTCGCTGTGGTCTATTTTATGATCCTTTAATCTTTGTTTGATGTTACGGGACACAGACTAAACAGTTCTATTTGGAACGAGTCTGATTCTTGATTCAGTTTGTTTTAAAAGTGAATTGCAGAATCTCAAACCTGAAAAAATGACTGCAAAACTCACTACACGATTCATCTTCCTGATCTTGTTTAATGGACATGCCCAAACGCAGCACTTTACAATTTGGTTTAACACTGATACAATAAATGCAATTGAAATTGCAATGTAAACTACGTTTTGTGACTAATAATTACTTCTCACAGTTTAAAATTTAGCATAAATCACAAGTTGGGATGACACTGGGGGGGTTTTGTTTGCTGCATTAGGATAAACTACCAGAAGGTGGCAGCATTTCTCCAATTTTAGATAAGATTTTTGGTACCAAATTAAACACTAGGCCATGTGCATTCAGAACTTTGTACACAAGCCAATTTAGCAAGGTTTTGTAATGCTTCAATGACATTACAAGGGAGATTCCACCAAGTCTAAATGAGGATAATCTGAATGCACGGTAATATATACACAGTCTTGCACTCAGATGTCTTGAGACTTTGGGAGTAAACATGTTAAAGGTCAAACAACCAGTGAAAAGTTAATTAAATTATTTTTCATTGGAGTTCCTGTGTGCATTGGCCATGCTGGCTGTTCTTCCTTCACTAATAGTAAGTAGTTATGGTAGTTTTGGGTGCTTTTGAGTGAAAATTGTGAAAAACATGAGCACTTTTTTCATGTCATATTCGCATCATCAAGATCTGTAAAAAATGCAGTATTTAGTTTAAATTTGCGTTTCCTGCGTATACGAAATAAATAATCAAAATAATTAAAAGACAGTTCCATTGACAGAAACAAAATTGTCATATAATCTAACTGAACTGATATGGTAAGATAACAGCTGAAGACCCACCTCTTCCATAAGCACTTAACTGTCTCATAAAAAAATAAAATAAAAAAATAAAAAAACATTTTTCATTTTACCCCTATTTTTCCTTTTCTAATGTTCTCTATATACTTGCTTATACTATCTTGACGTTGTATTTGAAACCTTGTATTACTAGCACCTCTCGTGAATATTGCTTACTTAGACGAATCGCTTGCTGTTTTCCTCAATTGTAAGTCGCTTTGGATAAAAGCGTCTGCCAAATGAATAAATGTAAATGTAATGTAAATGTAAGAGTCACATCCAACAAAAAGGCTGTTGGCAGTAGTAACAGTCAATGTGACTTAATGAAGTTTGCAAATTAAACCTTTTTATCAAATTTTGACCCGTCATAATTTAGTTTGGTGTAGCCAACAGGCAAATCTTAAACAATTCTTTTAAAATCTGTATGTGGTATATGTAAAATTTCTTGTCATGGTGTGCATTAAGACAAAGGCAAAAGTAGACCCCTTATGGTCTCATCCATCTGATTTCATGCACATCTCTTATGAGATGAAGTGATTGCGTTTAAGTGAGCAATAACACCATGCAATTACTTAAACTAATCCGTAAGACAGGACGCTTGTGGGCTCGCAGCTGCGAGCAATGAGATCCAGCTTCAAGAACAAAGAAAACAGCCACATCAAAAGACCAAATTGAGCTACAAATATTCTCATTGTGGCTGATTCTGTTAAATTGACAAATGATAATCATGCCCAAAAAGCAAACAGAAAAATGATATTCTATGAACAAAACTCATAACCACACTCCTTTCTCAAACAAACACACATGCACACACTGATGCACGCAGACACCAAGCATAAGGGGAACGTTTCTTAAACTACAAAGGTTGCAATAACTAGCTTTGTATGTGTGTGTGTGTGTCATCTGTTTTTGAACCAAGCACCCGCATGACTAAAGTATTTTGGTCACAGAGCTTAAACAGTTTCTTTGATTGTGTCGAAGGGCTGCCCTAATAAAAAGAAAAACAGTTCTTAAAAAGGTAGAAGCATATGAGGCCTTATGTAAAACCATTTTATCAAACTATGATTGCTTTCAAAACTGCTAGAAACGCCAAAGAGACAATCCAAGAGTTCAACACATTCAGACAAACACTTTTAAATATTCTAAACTGATGGCCTTAATTATATCCTATATAATAATATTTAATTCAATGATGCAATTGCATTCCTGGAGACCCATGGTCCTGCAGAGTTAAAGGAATAGTTTAGCCAGAAATAAAAATATCTGTCACTTTATGTCCATATATTTATGTCTCCTGAAGGTTAGCGAGAAAATGTTTAAATCTCACTGGTTCTGGCATGTCTCATGACTAGCTTTCATAAAACACTTCCTTTCCCATTGTGTTATCAACTAATGTTTATATTTTAACTTAATGCTTTTTTGGCTTGTTTATGGTTTCAATTCTGCTAAATAAGATCAAAATCGTTTTTTTCACACATCTATTTTTCACAAGATTATCATAAACTCTTTGGAGTTGTTTGGATAACTTTTTATGAAAGATGCTTTATGAAGCTTCTACAAATTGGAAGCTATAGGTGAGTCATAAAAAGTGCTTGATATTTTAATAAAAATCTGTGTTTCTGTTAAGCTGAAGAAAATACATCTGGAGGGTGAAATATTCCTCTCTGTTCCAACCCTGCTGTTGCACACTTTCCTGTCATTTTGAAGCAGCAACGAATATCTTAAGTAGCTTGCAAGCTTGTTTAAGTGCATTTCATTAGAGGTGGAGATAAACTCTGTATGACTTTGCTTTTCAGGAATGTATTTACTTTATTCTGCACTAAAAATTAGCACACCAGCACGAATGCTGATATTACTTTTATTTTATTTATATAAAACAGTTCCCTAATTTACAATTTAGACTAAATATGGACAGCTATTATATATCTACAGTAAATACGTACAGTATATAAAGAAAATAACAGACAAAAGGGAAAAGGAAATGTTTTCACTTCCATTCTTCCAGTAGTCCTTGCGATCCATAAAACAAGTAATGCCAGTTCTCTTGACAGATTAGATCACGACTAGATGGTTTCGTTATGACACACAGTCGGACACTAGGTTTAAGTCTGATTTTGACTTCCTTGCTATGGGCAATTTAAAAATGGATGAACTCATCTACCCTTACAAAATGTATATTTGTAACTATTTCTGCAACGATACTGCTATCATATTGAGAACACAACAGAAATCATTAGACCTTATTTATGAAAATGTATATTTTCTGTGTATAACAGAGTTATTTTGACACCTGCTGTGACTTTAACTCTTGACATTGAAAACCTCAGGATAAAATCATAAAATAGCATTGTTACACAATTACTGTTACAAGAAAAAATAAGAGGGAGAAAAATAAAAAAATAAAACGTTCATTAAAATAAGTGAAAATCCTCTCAAATCCTATACTATAGGGAACCTTTCCATTTCAAATCTTTCCATGGTAAATATTAAAATATACTCATACAATATATTTACTAGTTCATCAATGCACTAGGGTATATAACAGCATACTGTAGTAGTTACTACAATACACTACAATTTAGTAAATAGGCTACTTGTAATATACTACAGTATTTACTGTACTAATTCTAATACTATTGTTAATACTAGTAGCCTATACTGTATACTAATTTTTACAATACAAGTATACTACAGTCATGTGGGATGGTTTTACACTGATGAATATACACACAGCAGTATTAAAAAAAGGTCAAATTAACATTCACAGTGTATCTATAATCCACACTTTGAGACAGACAAATTGGATACAATTTGAGCGTGGATTATATATACACTGTGAGTGTTAATCTGACCTTTTTTAACACTGGCGATTTTGCTGCGCAATAATATCTGATTTACTATAATTCTGCCTATGGGTATTGTTAAGGTGGAAGCTATGGTTACTATGGTAACATTTTCACACTGAACTGGCTAGAATAAACTTTATATGGGATGCATCTGCCTCTAGTCGCTCTTACTGTACCGTGACAAGACACCCACCTAACAAGAGAAGCCTGTGCGTTTGTTTATATTCTCTCTTTTCAGCTTTCAGGCTGTCGTCAATGTTGCGGCTTCGCTTTTTCTCCGATTTGATCCGCGCCCTCTCCACCCGCCGCTGCCGATCCGAATGACCCGACTCGGGATCGATCCCGGAATTCGCACCGGTCCGTCCTCCGGTGTACGTGATGGCAGACTGTGATAACCTCAGTCTAAAGCTGTGACACATCCCCATGGCCGATGTTGAGATATAAGAAGCTTCAGTAATTTAACATCCGAATGGAAAAGTCTCATAGGATGACAACTCCATAACGATGAGCTATCCGGGTCAGGTGGAGTAAGACTCGCTATCTCTTACCGTCTTATCGCTCAGCCTTTCCAAAGGTGTCAGTTTGCCTCATCGGATTTTCCCCGCAGGTTATGATCTTCCTTATAATACACGACACGCGTGGACGAGCGTGATCTTTGACCTGACGCGCACGGCGCACCTTTTCCAATGTTTGTTAGCTCCGTTGTTTTTGTCAAATGTGCGTGACCCGCTTGAAAGTGTCTCATTGTCCGCCGGGGCGCTGCTCGGTGCTAATCTGAGATCAGCTCGCTGTCTTAACTTTTACACAACGCGTTAAATTTTCACGAGCCACAGGGGAATGTCATCCAGTGACGTCACGTGGAAAATTGTCATCACAATTTACAGTTTTGTAAACTTTATATGTAACTGCTCATGCGGGTTTAACACAACACTGGTACTGTAAGTTTGAATTACGTGTTCATTTTATTGCCATTATTATTGTTACAATTGTAGCCTATGTTATATATTTTTTATATTATTATGTTTTGTTTATTCAATTTTATTTCATTATATTTCATATAGACATATAATTTATTAAATTGAATTATTAATATTATTAATATGTATGTATTAAGTGTAACTTATGTTATTGTATTCGGTTTTGTATTGTATAACATCATTTTGTTTTCATCGTTGTTGCATATGTAATTTGTTTTGTTTGTTTGCTCTTTTCAAAAGTGAATAAAAACATACAATACTTTCCAATATTTGTTTTATTGACATTGTACTATGAAATATTGTAACATAGTAATAGAGAATCGGTGAGTGAATTTTTCGGTGAAATATAATTACATTTTTAAGTCACATGGATGACGTACATGAACACATGTTGGAAATATAAGTTATAACAATATCCTGTAGGTGGCGTTATTGTATATCAACAATTAATTCCACTACAAAGTAAGAGCAACTCTTTATTTGTTATTTTGAAGTTTTTAATGAGCATGATGCAATTGACAAAAAATGTACTATTATGTGTTACGCAAAGAACACAGAACACTCTTGCCCTTTATTTATCTTTGCTTTATCTCATGCGTCATTCTCTGGCTTTTTATTATTTTTAATAAAATGACCTGAAATTATGAAAGGGCTCATTGTTATTAAGATCTGACACAGATAGTTCAAACACCCCAGCACTTTGCTAAATATATTACCGCTGTCCTGTTTCTTGGAAGGCTGAATAACAAGCACCACTTGCCTTCTGTTCTCAATCTGTTCTAACATGCCTCGTGCATTTACATTATGTAAGATTGTGACACCCGTTACTAACTGTTAACAATCATCTTGAAACTGAGTGAAACATAGATGATTGATTGGATTACATGTTACACATTTGTGTATGTCTGTAAAATATTTTGAAATTCCAAATATTTCCATGTCAAATTCAACATAAAAACAAACTCTGTTCACTTATTCCTTATGGTGCTGGGAAAACACAAAACAATGAATGTGTGGTCTGTCTTTCTGACAGACCGTGTCACTGCAATTTGACAGATATGACCCACTGGCTTATCATATACCAGACAGACCAGTGATGATTGTAGCCCACGATGTTTGAATCCTGCAATGCAAAAAGTTGAAGAATTAAACATGAACTACCACAAATTCATTTAGATTTTTTATAAATTTGACAATTTTCCTAAACTTCAAAACAGAGATACATTCCACTGAAATGTAATACTCTGTACTAACTTTATAATCCAATGTAATACTGAGTGGTGTGGGAGCGTAACTCCCTCCTAATGATGTCATCATGGGTTTTACACCCACAGCAGGCACTTCAGAGTTACGGTCAAGGTTATTCCATCTTTCTCCGTGCCAGCTTTGTCATAATGCGTGAGATTGTTCATCTGCAGATCGGACAGTGTGGGAATCAGATCGGCTCAAAGGTGTGATATAAGAATGCTCCTTTTTATGTTTATTGGATATATATCAAGGATTTAATAATTAGTAACCGTATAACCATCTTAAACTGATCTATTGGTAGGCAGCTGAATTGTATACGTCTAAAAGTTTGATATGCATTTATCATTACACTGTAGGTTTATTTTCTTTTAGTTCTTAGTCAATTTATTTTTTTACAGTAATGTTGTAAAGTTAAATACTTTTTGTCTACAGTTTACTGTACAACATAATTTTGTTAACATTTTTATGCTTTTATTTAAAAAGCTGTTTTAGCTATATTTAAAGTATTAAATATTATTTAAAATGAATAGATATTTGAAATTATAATACGTGCGGCCATAGGGTGTTCCCCCCAATGTGGTCTAACGTAAGATAAGAGGCACAGTCGAGGGTGGCAGGGTGGGCCTTTTTTATCATGGAAATGAGCTCAGCAGTCTGTATATGTCAGAGTGATGAATGCGGTAAAATTGTGGCAAAAATAAAATGGCGTCCGGAAGAACAAGCACGAGTCACTTAAACTGACTTAAACAGATAAGTCAGCTCTGTTGAGTTTATGCTCCAGAAGTGTGTTAAAAAATTTACTTTGTATGTCTATTTTTTTGTCATTTGAAATCTAATGTTTGATTTAATATGATAATTTCTCGTGTCTTTGCAGTTTTGGGAGGTGATCAGTGATGAACATGGTATTAACAGAGTGGGAGCATATGAAGGTGACATGGATGTTCAGCTGGAGAGGGTCAATGTTTACTTCAATGAAGCACATGGTATGTAAATGTGATTTACATCATTACAGCCATGCTTTGTATATTTTGCTATGCTAAATTATTAGTATAGGTTTTATTTGGATTTTATATTTTGAAAATGATTGTAGTTCAATGTCTGAGATGTTTCTTTGCCTTTCAGGTGGAAAATATGTTCCAAGAGCTTTGCTCGTGGACCTGGAGCCAGGCACTATGGACAGTGTGAGGGGAAGTCACATAGGACAGCTCTTCAGACCGGACAATTTTATACACGGTGAGCACTCAAATTGGATAGAAACTGCTTAACTCATCAAACATGCCATAATGGCATATCAACAGTAATGAAGTCTCAAAATGTCTTTTTTTAATAGGACATAATAGGACTGAGGTTGTAAACCTCATCCCAGTGCAGTCATATTCCATTCAATGTAATTTTCCAAATTAGTTCCTGGACCACCATGATAATCTTTGATGTTGGTTCAATAACATGTTCTACCTGAAGCTCACAGATCATAAGATCATTTTTCATGCTGTTATCCTCTCTGTTAATGTAAAGGGAATTCTGGAGCTGGCAATAACTGGGCCAAAGGGCACTATACAGAGGGTGCGGAGCTGGTGGAGCAGGTTGTCGATCGTGTCCGCCATGAAGCCGAGAGCTGCGACTGCATGCAGGGTTTTCAGTTTGTGCACTCCCTGGGCGGCGGCACCGGTTCCGGAATGGGTACCCTCATCATCAATAAGATCCGAGAGGAATATCCCGACCGCATCATGAATAGCTTTAGCGTTATGCCCTCACCAAAAGTGTCTGATACGGTAGTGGAACCCTACAACGCAACACTATCTATTCACCAACTAATCGAGAATACAGATGAGACGTTTTGCATTGATAATGAAGCATTGTATGACATCTGCTTTCGTACTCTCAAACTCACGACGCCGACCTATGGAGATCTCAACCACCTTGTATCCCTAACAATGAGTGGGGTCACCACTTCCCTCCGCTTCCCGGGTCAACTGAACGCTGACCTTCGGAAGCTGGCCGTCAACATGGTGCCCTTCCCGCGTCTCCATTTCTTCATGCCGGGTTTTGCACCTCTCACGGCACGTGGTTGCCAACAGTACCGCGCCCTCACGGTGCCCGAGCTCACCCAGCAGATGTTTGACGCCCGGAACATGATGACCGCGTGCGACCCACGCCGAGGACGCTACCTGACCGTGGCGGGCATGTTTCGTGGCCGCATGTCCACCAAAGAGGTTGATGAGCAGATGCTTGCCATGCAGCAGAAAAACAGCAACTACTTTGTAGATTGGATCCCCCACAACGTCAAAGTGGCTGTTTGCGACATTCCGCCACGTGGCCTCAAAATGGCATCTACCTTTATCGGAAACAACACCGCCATCCAGGAGATTTTCAAGCGCATAGGAGAGCAGTTTACTTTGATGTTTCGACGCAAGGCCTTCCTGCACTGGTACACAGGAGAGGGCATGGATGAGCTGGAGTTCACGGAGGCTGAGAGCAACATGAATGATCTGGTTTCAGAGTACCAGCAATACCAGGATGCCACGGCTGATCAGGAGTGGGATCCAGAAGATGAAGTTACAGACGAGGAAGGTCTGTTGTCAGCAGTACAGAGCACCAGAGTGGAGATAGAGACTGAGGTGGTTACTGAAACATCTGTCAGGGAATGAGACACGGGTGTTTGCATGGATTCAATTGTGTGAGGAACTGGAGCATTTCATCTGGCAAAATGTGAAATATTTCTTGCCTCCAGGAGAACAAATGTTAAATTACATATACAAATTTATTATAAATTATATTTAAGATTTATATAAAATTATATAAAATTTACATTGTGTAGAAGAAATTTAATATTCCAATATATAATATTGTAAAAGTTTAATACATCGTCAGTATTTTTCATATCTTAAAAGCTTACCTATTGTAGTAAAATATATACATAATTGAAATATAAACATATACTATTTATATTTTATACTATTTACATTGTTCTGTGATGTTCCAAATCTAGATGATGTTTTGATGGAATAGTATACCATCATCTGTGCATAGCTTAAAAAGACTGTTTATAGACTTCTGTCATTGCTTGTTGTCAAAACCTAACCAAGGCTAAGATTAATCTAGTTTTATGCATAAATAAACTTACATTATAAAATCTTTCAATATGCCATTATTATGAAACATAATTTAGACAATGATCATTTAAACCAGTGACTGGAAAATGCCATTTTAGCACCACGTATTTATTATTTCTATATTTTTCAGTATGTATAGTGCAGAAAACTTTCATTTTTTTATGCTTAGATACAGGAAATACATGTAATTTTCCAATCTTCCAAATCTCTTTTCTGTCCTTATGTTGAGAAAATCTTGCTTGTTTGAATAAAATACAAAGGGCCATTCAGATTTGTAAACAGTAAAACTAATCTGGAGCATGTGACTTGAAAAAATACAGACATCTACATCTTACAATATTAAAATGTTTCTTAATATGTACTGTGTTGGCTACTCTATAACCTAGTAACAATTGTTTCTGCCTTTTCTAAAATTGTTCAAGCTAGATGTAATACATGTGTTTAATTTTTGTTTTCACTCTTAAATGTCACTAATGGTGTAACACTGTATTTAAGACAATAAAATTGAACAACAAGAATCTTTGACATTTTTAACTGTTGTCCAAATGATAACCATTGCAAAACCTGCAAATGACAAATAACAGTTACTGGAAAATGCTGATACAGGCATCCATTTCTGAGAACACATTGTACTTTACCACAACTTACACTATAGAAAACGATAAACATTTTTCAATTCTGATCCAAACCAGTCTTGTAATAAACATAACTACATGTAAAAAAGCAAATGAAGCGTGCACCCAGCCACTCTAAAGTAAACAAGCGGAGGCTGTTTTAGTTTGAGGCTCTTCATAATTTATTATCAAAAGAACATAACTATTTTTATTCGATCAGGTCACCAGAATTGCAGATATTATTTGCAGTGCAGATACAAGTGATACATTTGACAGAATCTGTTGGATGACGGAATGGGGGGGGGGGGGGGGGGGGGGGGTCACGTAGTTCAACGTCAGCTCCTGCCAAAAAAAAAAAGCATAACAATTAGTTACAAAGCAAGTATAAGATGCAATAAATGCTTAGTGACAATTTCTACATTTATCCGAACACTACTTCAGACATAAACCCAAAGATATTAAAGGCATAAGAAACTCACATCATGCAGTCTTCAGTTTAGTGACCTTCACGGTGCTTTCTGCGTTTTTAATCGCTTCCACTTTGAACTGTGGCTTCAGAGCTGCTCGAACGACCCTGGCGCAGATGGCCGAGTACCTGATGTAGCTACAATGAAAAGACAGACATTATTTACCTCAATATAAACACATGTATCATTCGCATATACACGTAAAATTAGAAGGAATATTACGTAAAGCGTCACTACAGCACGCATGTAACGTTAATTATCTGTACAGATCCAGGTCAAACCAACCCATACATGATATACATTAACTAAAAATAAACCCCGCGGGTAGTTAAACGGACAATTTTGCAAACTTCTAATATAAATGATTATTCTAGTACCTCAGCCCTGCTTGTCTCCAGTAAGCAACCATTTTTTGAACACAAACGTGAGCCTCCGGTTAGCAAAATGCCACAGTGCCGCTGATCAAGGACGAGGACGAGGCCTGTGTGTAACCGGATACTCGTCATAGAGAGATTTAGCGGTGTGATTGGCTGACAGACACGTCAATCACTACACTGCAACCAATCCCTGCATAACGTTTAACATTAAATCTACGAAATTATTTAATAAATTAATGTAAAAATATGTGTATTATTAAGTTACGTTTGCGTGCAGTACCTATTATTGTGTATGCGATATCATAGTTTACAATGTATTTAAATCCCAAAACACAATCCAATATTTGTTAAAATTAAGTAAATATTTCTAAAAAGAAAATGGTAAAGTTAGAATATGCAAAAATTAAACATAAAATGAAATAACAAAAACTCCATTTAAATATATACATGATTTTGAATAAAATATGCCTTACAAATAAATCAACTATTTATTTTTGACGGTTACGGATGTAAAACCGAACATCCAATACGTCATGACGTGACTCATGTTCTTGTGACGTGATTACATCATGCGGCCTGGCCAGAAGGAGGAAGCAGAGAAAACAACAACAAGCTTGCTGGGTCGGTGACAGACAGAAACCGCGCTGAGGGTTATTTCTTTTAAAAACCGGTGCGGACTAGTTGTCAAAAACCCGTCACGTCAATCCTTGCTGTCGTCCGGGGGGGCAAGATGTCTTTGTTTGGGAAGTTGTTCGGGAGCGGTGGAAAAGGGGGGAAATCTGCGAGCCCCCAAGAGGCTATCCAGCGACTCCGAGAGACTGAGGAAATGTTGACGAAGAAACAAGAATTTTTGGAGAAAAAGATCGAGCAAGAGCTCATGACGGCAAAGAAAAACGGCACAAAGAACAAAAGAGGTGAGACCGTAGGGTCCTGGTTACCTGAAAGGAAAAAGGGAAGTTACTAGTTTGCTTGGTCATATTAGGTTAGGGTGAGTGTGATGTGATGTGCCTGTGCTTGTCACTGCTTTGCATTTGTTTAGCCTGTCAAACACTAACAAGGGAACGTATTAAAAAATCTCTGAGGAACATCATGTTATTCATAAAACTCATAACAAAAGCATTGACTAAAATTATAGATCAGTTATTAATGCATGTCTGTAGTGCCATTGAGAGCTGTCATTCAAAAGGAGTGTAGGGAATTCCCTATGTGGATATTAGGTCAATAGTTTGTCCTTTATTTGACTAGTTAAGATGCTTGAGTCAGAGTTAAGAGTATTAGCTGTCCTTCTGCTCACCTTTGACCTACCCAGGTATCCATAGTGATGAGAGATGAATAGACATGAACATCTTAGATTAAGTTTGTTTTGTTTCTAGATCGCTCTCTGAAATATTAAATATTGTCTGCCTAAGAGACGTAATTTGAGAAATGTATTAAAAAGACTCGAGCAGAAAGACATTCAGAAAGAAAATAATATTTCCTGTAACTTGAAGACCTTGGAGAGAGACAACGCCTTATCTATACCTTGTCTAGACCATACGGTTATGTTGTGTACGGTTACAATACCGCACACCGCCCTGCCCAGATACAGAAATCTTAAATATTATTCTTTATACAACATGCAGCAAAACATGCCACGAAACAATATAAAAAAAGAAAATAATGGGCACGTGTCATTGAAAAAGTCAAATATTGATCAAAAATCTCCTGACAGTTTTTTTACTATGGTCTTTGTTGGTATTGGTATCTATTTTACCATTTACATCTATATTGCTTTTGTAATAAAAAAAAGCATGTTCAAAGTTTTGTAAGCTAATCCAACACTGTGTGATAATACTATATACAGAAATAAAAAAGTCCAACATTTGTTGTGATGTATAATTTCATACATACCTAAAAGGTAATATATAAGACAAATTCTAAATGGTCAAACAACAATAGTGTGTATATTTAAGTTTCTAAACTTATGGTTTCATGATTACCCAAAATCATACAACTTGCTTTACAAGTTTTTAAAATCATACTTCTGTTTCTTCTATTTTAAAGCTCTTTGTTGCTGAATAGTACAAATCCAGGAATACTAGCTCCCTACATTTTTGTTGGAGGGTATAAAGGACACATCAAAGCCATCTAGTTTGTGAAACCTGTAACACAACTCCCTATTTAAAATCCCCAGAATAGAGGTGTTCAATAATTTATTTGATTATCCTATGAGACGGATTTAAACACGGCATAGAGACCTTGTCTGGGATGACCAAGCAGATAGTGTTATTGCTATTGTGGGACTGAAGTTTTGTCATAGTTCAAAGTTCCAGTGACTTAATGGAATAAAGTGTTTAACGTGACTGCTCATTGTGCAAATACCTTGGGTCAGGTGATGAGTTTGGAATGCCCCTTTTAAACATGACGTCAGGGACATTTAAGGGTTTTATTGTATTGTAAAGTGATTGTATTATTCAGACTAGCTTCAATTCATTGAATAAACAGAGCTATTGTTATATTTTTACGGAATTCTGCGTTTTAGGTTAAACAAGTAATGTCATTGTTGTGGAAGTAGTTTTGTCAACATTCAAAATCATTCGAACATTTTTGCAAAATATTTGTTTATATTATTCTGTTAAATGTGAAGGATGGTAGGCATATAAGGAACTACATAGGAAATCAAGCCTGAATGTATTGCACTTGCACGTGTCACAATAATTTTTATGCAGTATAATTTATGAAGGTTTGCTTCAGTTTGCACTTTTTTTTACTTGTTTTTGAATCATGAGTGTTATCTTTTCTTTCTTGTTGAAACAGCTGCATTACAGGCCTTGAAGCGTAAGAAGCGATATGAGAAGCAGTTAGCTCAGATTGACGGCACCCTTTCTACCATTGAGTTTCAGCGGGAGGCGCTAGAGAATGCTAACACTAATACAGAGGTCATCAAGAATATGGGCTTCGCTGCTAAGGCCATGAAGGCTGCTCACGATAACATGTGAGGAGTTTATGACATTTTTCAGTAAATATGTTACAAATCTGAAAGAAATTAAAGATTTTTACATTTTGTCTCTTTCCTGTGTGTCTTCTTCAGGGACATTGACAAAGTGGATGATCTCATGCAGGACATCACAGAACAGCAAGAGCTGGCTCAAGAAATTTCAGACGCAATCTCAAAACCTGTCGTGTTTGGGGATGAATTTGATGAGGTACGACGAAAAATCCGCTGCATGCCTATTGATGGGTTTGTGCATCTTGTTTTGTGTGCGCTTATTTGTGTTTGAATGTTTCAGGACGAACTGCTGGCTGAACTGGAGGAGCTGGAGCAGGAAGAGCTGGACAAGAACCTTTTGGAGATTGGAGGCACAGAGAATGTACCGCTGCCCAATGTGCCATCCACATCCTTACCTTCTAGACCAGGTAATAAACACACACACAAGGGTTTTGTTGCCAAACGATGTGATATGATGGTTTTAAATCACAAAAATTTTACCACTAACACGATTTTCTGATGCATTTGTGATTGTAGCAAAGAAGAAGGAAGAAGAGGATGAGGATGACATGAAAGATCTGGAAGCATGGGCTGCAAATTAATGCCGGTCCAGCTCTAGTAAAACCCATACACACTACACACTCGAATACATTTTACTAAAGGACCCAGAAGGACTCCACAGTATGTTAAAGTATGACGTCTTTGTGTCTATAATAGCTTAATATATAAACACTCAAGAGGAAAAAAACTCAAAAACTACCGCTCCAAATCAAAACATCTCTGCCAGGCTTAAAGTCAACATTCCTCTAAGCAAAACCAACATTTGCTAATTTATTGGTTTCATCTGGACTATTCTCGCATAAACATGGCTTTTTGTAATGTGTTTTTGTGTACGGCCCTCCATTACCTGTGAAAGTTGTCTTATATTTTTTTACATTTGCATTGAAAAGAGCCCTCAGCTTGCATCTTGGTCTGAGAAAGCGATACACATGGAAACCCTTTGCACGCAGGGGATGTAAAATTTCCGTAACAAATCTGTTGTTTTTGGAACATGTGATTTTGTTCTTTTGTTTTCGAGCCTCGAGTTTATTAACCTGTATTCGTTTGCACTTATTTCATTTAAGTTTTCCTCTGTTGATCTTGTAACCCTTGTTTGATTTTGCATCAAGCATTTCAGAATACAGCTGGTGTGTGGAGTTCAGGTTCTTCCCATGTACAATATAATCTTAGTCCAGAAGGGACATCCTATATCAGCAATTAAGCTTCATGAGTACAAGGCTTGGTCTCTGTTTTGGGCATAAAGGTGTTGTGATGTTTGTGATATCACAATCCACCTCCTAAACACATCAGTTTGAGTGGTGCTGCTGAGACTGTAAAGCTTCTACTGTACATAGAATCTCTCGTTAATGGCATGGTTTACACAGTAACCTGAAAGCATTGGATGCCTATGACTCATAGGTTCCTTCACTCCAGAAATGTGGAAACGTGGACTGTATTTGAGATATTTTAGAAAAACTGGTTTGTGACTACAAGAATGAGCATTTATATCCAAGGTTTCTTAACACTAGAAATGGTTTTTGGAAATGGGTAAACTACAAAAAGGTTGTAGATTTGATATGTTTGTGTATTTTTTGCGGGCTAGTGAGGTGTGAATGCATTCAGACAGATTTGTAAAAGTATAGGCAGCACAGATTCATGTAATATCTTGCTTTGGTAACACTTTATGAGGATTCATTTGTTAGCATTAGTTAACTACATTAGTTAACATAAATGAACAACTGTATTTCCATTAACAAAGATTAATAAATGCTGTAAAAATATAGTTATTGTTAGTTTGTGTTAGCGATCGCATTAAGTAATGTTAGTGAATGAGACTTGATTGTAAAGTGTTACCCATGCTTTATTTTACAGAGAGGACTATTATAATGTTATGGTACAATGTTTTTTATTAATTTCATCTCTTCTGTTTATCAAAGTGTGTTGAGTATTGAATATTCAGAGGGGAAAGAATTTCTTAACATCTAACTTTTTATTTATCAGAATATTTCATTTACATTGTTTATTGTTTGTTTGTTAAAAGGGCTGTCACTTTTTGGCACTGTCCTTTATGTTCTTCATCTCTGCCTTTCCAATGTATCCCTTCAACCTTACGTCTACATAAACATTTTGCCAATTGAACAAATCTCTGGATTTATTTTGCATTAGACACTTATTTATTTATACAGCACCAGTATTTAAGTTACAGGAATGATATTTCTAATATAGAGGCCACGAAATACTGTATGTAGTTGAATGTTTTTTTCATCTTGTAAATCATTTATTTATAATGAGTTGTATTCACATGTTGTTTTAACTACTAAAAAGTTTTTGACTTTTTATTGGTTCTGGGATATGACTTCATAAGTACAGAAAATGCAAATATGTGAACATACAACAGATCAATTTAGAACCCAAACTACCGTGACATTACAGTATTTGCATAAAGTGTTTCCTGTGTAACATGCACAAGTACATACATTACATAAACAAGTAAATGCATGTTCATTTACATTGTATAATATTTAAAGTTCATCATGCAATAGTCAAACAACCTTTTATGCTAAGAGTAAATTATATTTCTGCTGTTAATTTATAAATGCACAGTAAAGATTGAAGGCTTGAGGAAAGTTTATACTTTCAAATATATATATCTGCAGAAAAAGTCATGTATCCATCCTGTCATTTCATGTATAAAATATCAAGTTTGCAATAGCAACATGCATATGTAACCCAGTAAGCAGCTTCTTTAGACAAATCCCATACCACCAGGAACAGATCCGTCTTCATGCAGTCAAATATTTGTAAAACACTAACGTTGTAACTAAAGCAAGTTGGAACTTGTACTTCTACATCAATCCAAAACTTCTCAAACTAAATTATAATCACACGCCCGAACTGCTGGGAATCCTCATTGGTTTCCTTAGTGTAAACGGGACACGCCCACGAAAGCTTATTTAGAGGAAGAAGGCGGGGCATATTTCGGCCAATAGGAAGCGATACGGCAGGATGATCTCATAAATATTACAATCGCCAGTTGTACACACTTATATTCAAGTTCACGTTACAGTTATTTCCCTTCTGCACTCAGGTCCACAGCCCGACCCGTATCAGCCCCATTCAACGACAGCACATTAAAAATGTCCGAGAAGCTTCCGTTCAAAGTTGGTTAGTATGAATTTCTTTCATTCGTTAATTTAAATCAATGCTATTTAACGTGTGCAATGATACTTTGCCCGCCAATGCTAATTAGCCGCTTTCCTTTCACTGAGGTGTAAAACACGTTTGCGTCTACCTAAAGCATTTGACTGTTTACAAAAGCTCTCGGTTTATGTTTGAATGCGCATTAATTGTTCTGAATTATAATAAGTTAGCTTGTACATAAAAAATGTCACATGGCAGTGCAGGCGTTATTGTCAGCGCAGCCTTGCACGAGACTCTCTTGCAAACCTGCCTCTTTAAAATCAAGGTTCGCATTGTTAACTTGTAAATTTCACGACTGTAACAACTATATTTCACGCTCCCGTAGTATTGTGCATGAATTTATATGTAACACCTGCCCAACAAGCTAGCGTGGTTGCATTCGGAAGACGTGAGAAGGAAAGTTTGGAAGTTGTAGTTTTTGTGTACACTGTAGCGGCTCTTATGCAGTAGACCTGCTGCGTGACAGAACTACTTTACCCATAATGCAGCGCGCACAAGCGCCGCCACTTTTATTCCGCCTGCGAATATCGCAACGTTGTATCACACACGTGGTTAACTAGGAATTAATGTAATGCAGTAACATTTTATTGCGGTAGATTATTTAAAATATAGAGTTAAAATTGCAACTTTCTTGTTAGCCGCACGTCAGCATAATTCGGGTGACAGGACTTGGCAGCTGTCACAGTCATTTGAAACGTCCCTTGTTGTTCACTAAAACTCTCTTGATGTTCTCACTGCAGATAAGGCGATAGCAATTTAATAGTAAATCCAGCTGGACTTTGCTCCAAAGCCGTGAGTGCAGAGTTCAGTCAAAATGCTCTGCAGAAATTTCAATAAAAAACATTTAAGATTTGAATACTGTTTTTAAACTATTAGTGTGTCGTGTAATGTATTACAATACAAACAATTACATTACTTTTAAAATGCTGAATGTTTCAATCTGTGGCTGAGTTAAATATGAACAAATTTATTAAGAAATATTTTGATAAAGCTATTCCATGTTTGATTTAAAAAAAAAAGTAAAAATACAAATAACAAAAAAGTTTTTTCTATTATTCATGTAGTAAATGTAATATAAATTTAGACAGTGTAATCATTTAAATACAACGTTGACAATAATTACTAATTAATTACTTTCTGGAGTATCTTACCCAGCATTGGTAACTATTAAAGTTCATGTGAGTAGTACAGCATAATGTTAAATGGGTGCACGCTAGTAAAGTCTCTTGGTGTATGAGAGGTCTTGTATGGTGCCTGGTTTCATGACATGTTGGGTATGTGGGTTTGGGTGACGGCTGTGGAATTCCACTTCTGGATGCCCAAATATAAGGCTGTTATTTACATGCTTGCAAGTTGCAGGTTTTATTTATTTTTAGGAATGTTTGTCTCTTAAACTCCTCTCTCTCTCTCCAAAACATAACTCAAATTTATATTAGAAATGCATTACTTTTTTCTCCAGCTGATATCAGCCTGGCCGAATGGGGACGCAAAGCCATCGAAATAGCCGAGAATGAGATGCCCGGTTTGATGAAAATGAGGGAGCTTTACGGCCAGTCCAAACCTCTAAAAGGCACACGGATCGCGGGCTGCCTTCACATGACCCTTCAGACTGCCGTGCTCATTGAAACCCTTATTGCCCTGGGAGCTGAGGTGAGGACACACCTGCTGGACAAAAATCAAGCAGCTAATAAAAGGCCATAAACATTGTCTTTTATTTATTATGATAGTCCCACTGTATATGTTAGTCATTTATTTATTAAAACAAGCATTTCTGTTTTAATATCTGATAGTACTGTGTTTGTAAGATGCAGTACAGGAGATGTTTTAGTCGCATTATTCTTCATTTCTCGCTTTAACCTACTGCTCCAGGTCCAGTGGTCCAGCTGTAACATATTCTCCACCCAGGATCACGCAGCGGCTGCCATTGCTAAAGCCGGCATTCCAGGTAACAGGAAGTAACCAGTTGCTTATTGCTTTCATACACTGCTAGTGCGGTCATAGTGAGCATCTCATGTCTAATCTTGTCTACGGCACCATGTGACTGCATGCTATTGCGTATTGGTAACAGGTGATGATGTGGTTGTCAATTTGTTCCGTAAGCACAGATCTGGTGTAATACTGTTTGCTCTTAGGCTGTAATCAATTGTAGATAAGGGTAGACCCAGAGAACAAGGTTTACCGACAGATCCCCCTTTACTCCAAAAAAGTGAGATCCAGGATCAGCAGAAACTGGTTTAATCTTTACATTTGACTCTGCGTTTTCGAAGGACTAGAATCTAAGAGCTGAGATGCAAAAGATAAACAGACTCGTTTATTTTTAGTATTGTGTAATACCACTTTAAAACCGTTGTTTTTTTTACTGCACGCATTTATTTTAGGTCCCATATAAAGATTTTGGTAGCACTTTACAATCTATTGAACTATCAATGTAGAGTTTTATAACCTTATTTTGTGCAAATTTCAGCATTTACTAATATGTTTTTAAAACCAAAAGTAGTAACTGATAACATTAGTTAATTCACAATGAACTAACATGGCATTAACCAACATTAACAAAGGTAAATAAATGCTGAAAAACTATATTGCTCAATCTTAGTTTATGTTAGCTAATACATTTACTAATGTTAACAAACACAACCTTATTCTCAATTGTTACCATATTTTCCTTTAAACTATCTACTTCCGACAGCTTATTGGGTATTGAGAAACAGTTTATCTCTATTTTAAAGCATTTCAAAATAGTATTCAAAGGTTGTATGGTAAAAGATACTGTTTAGACCAGTGTTGTGACCCCAAATCATTTTTTTCCAATGTCATTCGTTATGCACTTATAATTACTTCATGTCCATTGACAAACGTGTGTTTTAATGACGGCTCGGTTGAGTAAGCATGTTTGTGTGAGTGAGTGGTGTTTACAGGGGTGTGGTGAAGTGGGTGTTCATCACTTTTATGTAACTTTCCATTAAATGCAATGCTTTTTAAACACGGCTTTGCTTAAAACAGTGACAAGATTATACAAGATTATAAGTTACTGCATAATCATTGTGGTCATTGGTGAATTGCTTCTTATGCCCATTGTTTATCCAGCTGCTTTTGTTGTTGTTAATTTGTTATTACGTGGTAAAACTTCACAATAAGGTTGCATTTGTAAATGTTAACTCATGCTAAGATTAATGAACGCTGTAGAAGTATTGATCATTGTTGGTGGATGTTCATTTAACAGCACATGCGCAGTGAATCTTAACATTTACTAATACATTTTTAAATTGTATCCGTTCATATTAGATGTTAATAACTAACATGAACAAACAATGAAAAGTTACATTTGTATTAACTAACATTAAAAAAGACCAATAAGTGCTGTTAAAATGTTATCTTATGCAATAAACTATTGTTAACGAATGAGACACTGTACAGTGTTACCGAAAATTATTAGAACTTCAAAATGGAGCCACAGTAAATTAAATTGCATTGATATAGTTATTATTTGTCTTTAATTTAATATAATACTGATGCTTGTCTTATAAGTGTGTTTTTGATTTCAGTGTATGCATGGAAGGGAGAAACTGATGAGGAATACGTGTGGTGTATTGAACAGACCATCTACTTTAAAGACGGTCAGCCCCTCAACATGATCCTCGATGATGGTGGAGATCTGACCAATATGGTGCACCAGAAATATCCCAAACTGCTTGCAGGTAGGATGTGGTCTGATTTTTAAATGGATAGTTCATCATTATTTTTCATCCTCATTTCAAAACCATAATTTCAGCCTGTATTAGAGTATAGCCTATCAAGTCATATGGCGTTCTTGAAAAGCATTTCTTGTGCTTTTTTCTTTACAATGCTTAATGATAGTTTTACAGGCCTGATGCTTGCCATATTGTTGATCTGAATTATACTTGTACTGTTGTTTAACCTCCAGTAGATGGCAGCCAAGCTCAGCGAAGACACGAGCATTCATTATTAAATCCTTTGAATCTCAGAGAAACACTTTTCAGCATTTCTAATAGCCAATGAAAGTTTCACCAATTTTCTCCCCAAATCTAATAGAACCCACTCAAGTGTTATTTTGTTAGATGTGAGAAGCCTTCTGTCTGTATACGCTCAGGCCATGTGGAAAATTGAAAAGCATATATTATACTTTTATATCAGTTCTGTAATGTGAAAAGAGATGGTATTTTATTGACGGAGAATAAAAATCATGTGACCTCAGTTTTACTCTGGAGGTTTGCAGTCTGGCTGACTCGAGTGTTCCTATAAATGTTGTCAAATTTTAGGGGCTTCAGATTTACAAGACTACTTTGACCTCTGCCCTGTGGTGGGGTACAACATATGGACTTCTGATTCTAAGAAGCAGCTCATGAACATGTCAATGTCATACTTTTAACAAGACATTTTAACCAGGTTATTCCTTGTGTGACTATTAAAAAAGGCTTTTATTTTTAGTATTTTGTTATTAAAGGTATAGTTAGTTGTCACTAAATTGTCATCATTTATTCACCCACATGTTGTATAAAACCTGTACACAAAAGAAGATTTTTTGAAAAATGTCTCCATACAGTAGGTCAATCGGTGTCGATGATGTTTGGTTACCAACATTCTTAAAAATATCTTCTTTTGTGTTCTGTACAAGAAAAAAAACAATACGGGTTTGAAATAACATGAGGGTGAGTTTTTGTCCCTGACGTGTAAAGTACGGTCAATATTTGGCCTTTGTGCTTTTGACCAATCAGCATTCAGGAATTAAATCTGTTTAGGAAAGCATGTTTTTCTTCTGTATGTTTACAAGCACAGCTCATTGTGTCTCTTTCAGTGTTTTTATTTTTGGTGGCCTAATGCCGGGAATATGTTGCCCCATAGACTTAAAGTATGATAATGCTTTTGGCTTGTGGGATCCTTTTCTAATTGTGATTTTCCAGATGGAGATGTGTGACAGTCAATGATTTTTACATAAGTCGACAATTTAATGTCTCATTTGTTCTTGTCAAGAGCATCAGTTTGGGGTCAAACGATTGTTTTAGCATTGTGTTCCACAAAAAAGTCAAATTAGCGTGAGCAGTTAGCGCTTGTGTTAATTTTGAACTACACTGAATGTGATTCCTTTGAGATCTCTGATTCAGACTTCACATTCCTGTCAATCGAGTGTTTTCGTGCGTCGTTTTGTACCGTCCGCTAAACGCTTTCTCGAAGATAATGTTCACGTCTCTTTCTGTTGACATCTCAGGAATTAAGGGCATCTCTGAGGAGACCACGACAGGAGTTCACAACCTCTACAAGATGTTGAAGAAAGGAGAACTCAAAGTCCCAGCCATCAATGTCAACGACTCTGTTACCAAAGTAACCTAATATTTCACAACACTACAGAACATGCTGTCCTTCATCCTGTCTGTGTTCCCATAACGTGACGTTTTGTTTTGTTCGCACACATATGTGAGTGTTTTGTTCATATGGCATGTAAACCAGTATTGTTCAAATGTTTGTTCGACTGAAATTTTTTTTTTAGAGTAAGTTTGACAACTTGTACGGCTGCCGAGAGTCTTTGATTGACGGCATCAAGAGAGCCACAGATGTGATGATCGCGGGGAAGGTGGCGGTGGTCGCGGGCTACGGAGATGTGGGTAAAGGGTGCGTTCAGGCTCTTCGGGGATTTGGCGCCCGTGTCATCGTCACTGAGATTGATCCCATCAACGCCCTGCAGGCGGCTATGGAAGGTACGTTTTTGTTATTTAAGTGCTTTTTAATACAGCTGATTTCAGAGAAATTAAGTGTTTTATTATAGTAACACCGTCAACAACGGCATCTGTCTGTAGTGTCACACATCTGATGATATATACCCAATTTGAGATCAGGATTGGGAATCGAGAACCGGTTTCATTTCTTAACCCCTTAAACTTGTGATCTTGCGTATTTTCAAAAATGTCATTTTTCAAAAGCAGCTGTAAGCGAACGGCAGGCTTATTTCGGAACAGTTGATCCGTTTCATGTTTTATTGGCTTATGGTGTCATTTCACAGGCTATGAGGTGACCACCATGGATGAGGCCTGCAAGGAGGGAAACATCTTTGTGACAACCACTGGCTGTGAGGACATTCTCCTTGGCAGGTTTGCGAAACATTAGTCAAATGTTACAGATCCACCGGCAGACAGCAGCGACGCTGTCAGACCTGACGCCACAGCTTAAGACAGAACCCTTTCGGTATTGTGCTGACGGAGTATACAGAATAAATATAGTTTTTATTTAAGCATATCCAGAACTGAGGGTATTTTTTTAATGTATAACGCTGCTTTACATGCTTATTGTAAAAGATCTCTTTTTAACTTTTCTTTTGAAGAAAGCAAAATCCCCTGAGATGTACATCCTTATCTGATTTACTAGACACCTTGACAAACCTATTAAAGGAATTCTCACACTGTAAGCCAACTGTACATAAATGTGTCAGTCAGCATAGGGTGAAGTGCACAATGAATCGCTTTATTAGGGTAACGTGAGCTCAAGGCTTCTGCAAGTTACAAAAGATTCATGTGAAGTGGAAGAAACCCTGGGCTTGTGATCAAACATAACAACGGCCCGTGTTTGTGTCGTTTGAATGTTGAGGTGAGCGGGTTAGCGGAACAGCTTTGGTTGTGTGGGGGTGTGGGCCTCTATGATAAATGGTATGGATGAGTACACACAGGGGCCAGTAGAGCACAAACTGCTGTTTGGCATTATCTACAGATGTTGGAGTTGTGTCTTAGATTCCTCTGGAAGGTTTCTGAGCCGATGGGATGCGTTTCAAGCAGGCAGTCAGCAAAAGTCACTTTGGCACACATGCAATCCAAAAAAAAATGTCTCCAGAATGATTTATTAAATGTTTTATCCTGGCCTAATTAAATGTGTTCAAGAGGTGCTTGAATGTGTGTTTTAACTAGAAATGAGTGAATGAAATCTGGTTCATGTAAATACTGTATGAAAGGCATTGGGTGTTGATGGGTGTTTTTTCCCCACAGACACTTTGAGCAAATGAAGGATGACTCCATCGTCTGCAATATCGGCCACTTTGACTGTGAGATAGACGTGAAATGGCTCAATGAGAAAGCAGCCGAAAAGGTCAACATTAAACCTCAGGTATGACATCAGTGCTTTGTGTCTGCCGCTTTAGAATGAGAACGCTGTGTGCATTATGAAATGCTTGCTAGCTGGTTAATATAACAAAATGCATAATAATAACTATGCTTAATAAATAAACAAACAAAAATAACATTAAAAACTAAATATACAATATACATATTATACAGTTTAATTTTGTTCAGACAAATATTTTATAGTGCTTTATATATATATGAATTGAATCATATTATGATTTGTTTTGACTTTATATTTTTAAATGTTGGTTTCAACTCATTGATTGTTTTCCCATACAACAGATAAAATTTTTTAAGATCGATTGATGCTGATTTGAGCTGTACAAATACAAAACCAACTTGATGCTACATATGTATTGAGTTGTTTAGTAGTACAAATCATTGCAATCAAATACTTAAATTATGGGATGTAGACCCATGAGGATCAGCATTGATCCTAACTCTGCACACTTTTATATAGGTCGACCGTTACCGCCTGAAAAATGGGCGTCACATCATTGTTCTGGCTGAGGGACGTCTGGTGAACTTGGGCTGTGCTATGGGCCATCCGAGCTTTGTAATGAGCAACTCATTCACCAATCAGGTTCTAGCTCAGATTGAGCTGTGGACCAACACCAGCAAATACCCACTGGGTGTCTACTTCCTGCCGAAGAAGGTATAGTTGCAAACATTAAAGTATCGTCGCACCCTGCTGTCATTGTCCAGGTTTTATAGACCGTATCTGTGGGTTTTTATGCTGATTTTTGGAATAAAAAAAATAAAAAAGTCAAATTTAAGCATCATGTATCAACTAAATGATACGATCAACGTTTTCTTTTCATGTGTAGCTGGATGAAGAGGTCGCCGTAGCCCACTTGGACAAACTCTGCGTCAAGCTGACCAAACTGACAGAGAAGCAAGCCAAATACCTGGGTCTGCCCCGTGAGGGTCCCTTCAAAGCTGACCACTATCGCTACTGAGTAGCTTTGACCAATCACGGCTTCATCTGCGGGTGGGGAAGAGACTACACTATCGCTCCTGTACCAAATCACGACAACTGTGCCAGTTACCAGTGTGGCTACAATAGCTTTAATTGTGTGTCTCGCTCTCACCGTGAGCATCTGCGAGTTTTTCTCAACGATATCAAAACATATTGTATTGTTTGCATTCCCTGTTTTACAAAACGGTTAATAAAAAGCTAAATCCTGCCGCTAGGCATGTCATTAGGTGTCACTCTTTATATGCAGAGCTTGTTACCCTGAACAATAAATTCACGCTGGGTCGTTTTTCAGAAGCGATTTCAGTAACTCGATGAACCGAGAGGCTCTTTTGGTCATCCATTAAAAGAATGAAAAAGATGGAAAACGGTGTCATTGGTTCACTGACTTGTGTTTAATGTTAGCCTGGTTCTTTGTTCTTGTTACATCTGACCTGATGAAATAAATGTGGTATTTCATTTCAACATTAAGTGATACTTTTTAATTGTGCATTTCATTGAGGTTGATAGGAAATTATTTGATTCATTTGTGCTTTGATTTGCTTTAAAACTTATTAAAAGATCGTTTTTACTTTGGAAAAAGGCAGACGTTACGTTTCAAGGTGCAGATCTTAACAACATGTCCCAGTTCTGATGTGCTGTCTGAAAACATCTCCATTAGGATCTTAAATCATCACGTAATACGATTTCAAAAATCTTATGACATTTCCCTTAAATAATCATAGTAACACAAGCTGAAGAACTTATAATAACAACCATTCTGCAACAATTCACTGACAGAATCGTGACCAGAGAGAAACCATGACTTGGCACGTGTTCTTAACACAAAGTGTTTAAGAGAAACTATGAAAAATAGCAAAAGCTCTATCACAGCGAGGCCCAGTCTATAAAATGAGTGTGTTTGATATGTAACTGATACTGTATTGAGTAACTAATGAAGCAGAACTGGTTTTTGAATCGTTTATTTTGTAGATCAGTAACGTTTTACTGAATATTTCAAGCTGTCATGCCAACACGTGGCTCCAATCTAATTTGGTCCTTAGTTAGAAACTGTAAAATCGTGTAGTTAGTGCTTGTGTTATAGGAAAGGATATTAGTCTGTACACCATTAGATGCTCTGGACCTCTAAAATGGCTGTATGTGTCCCATGAGAGTCATAACAAGGGTCTATCTTTTGGAGTTTTGCTTCCACCCTTTTCTCTTCAATATGAACCAGCTGTGGCTTGTGAAGTCTGCGTGTGTGTGCGTTTGAATGCGTGTTTTATTACCTGTGCTGGACCGACCTGGCCCATGTTTACATGCCACTAATTATTTGAGGTGTGCAGAACTTGTGTCCTTACACTTTGATCTTGCTTTGCATAATCATTTGACTTTAATGCAAAATGTGGAACCCTGAGCTGATTCTGTTTAATGTACAGCACAGATTTGCGTGGACAAAAACAAATATTCTTGCGGGTAATTCTAAAGTCTTCTTTATGCTTATCTTACTCTTTCCATCTGAAGAAGTTGTTGACAAAATAATGTTTTATCTTATTTATTGGCTGGGAATTAGTTCAAAAAGTGACATCAGAAAAAGGTCACCCCTTGAGTGGGAGAAAACGCTATGAAAAATATTTTTGCAGCTTCAGCATTTTTTGCATTTGTTTTGGTCTGATTAACTTTAAAACATGAAAGTATAAACACTGACATGTACAAAATTCTATATATTTGCATGAGTAACATTTATATAGTAAGGTTTTGACTTTAAAATGAGGTAAAAATAAGAATAACTTTGTCTTCTAAGCATATATCATATTCATGTAGCTCTTGGGTAAGCAAGTGAATAAAATTATAATATATTAAGGCAACAGTGAATGTATTTAAGAAAATGGTTTCACTCATATTTTTATATCAAGTAAAGCAAAGTTTTTTTAATTAGTTTTACATTATTACAGTAATTTATTTATAAGTAATTATTACATAACATATTTAAAACGATGGTTATTTGTTACTATTTAAATTTGAGCTGTATTGTATTTCACTGTTGGGAGGCTCTTATTGTGACATCTTACTCTACAGTGTGACAACATGCCCCAAGGTCAAGAAGTAAATAACTTGTGTCACTGGCTACATCAAAATTCGTTCATGTTAAACGTGCGGTTTTTATTTACACTATGACTTGTGCGAAATTATCCGTTAAAGTTAAACCGTAATATTGTTGAAATATAGGCCTATATATCTAGCATCGCAAACACGTTATATTTTTATTTAATTTTTTTTTATTTATATTGTATTTTGTAATGCAGTGATAATTCTTTGTAACCACGTCTCTGTTACTGGCTAACTGGTTGCCATGGTGCCCTTGTCTCATATAGCAGCTTACGGGCGCGTGTAGCCTACATATCTTTATAAAGTGCTTACAACACAGAAAAGTGCTCATACAAACATTAACATTCACTCTTAAATGCTCTATTATGTAAATCGCTGTCACTGATATGTTTTAAAGATTTAAAGTAAAAAATAGTGTAAAGTTTGTTTTATGTTCTTTTGTAAGTCAATCATATTTCTCTTAAAACGCTTCAGAATGTTGACATGAGACATCCCGAAAATCAAACCTGATGGGAAAAAACGCAATAAAAAAGCAATAATTCTATAGGTTTATAAAAACCATTATAAAGCATTTGTTTGTCATTTAAACAAGTAGCCTACAAAATTCCTTGTCCTTTGTTTTTTCACGAGGGATTTATATATCGTTAGGCTATATTTAGCCTACTATATAGCCACACTAGTGCACGGATAATCCTTTGTCATAATCCACAGTTTTTCGGGTGTTATCCCATGAGGGCAGTTCTCAGCATTTGGGGTATCCCATACGGCAGTAGCAGACAGTTTTGAAGAGGCGGCAGTAGCAGAAGGCGCACGGCTCGCAGCACACCGCGCTCGGACCCTTGCAGCTTCCCCACAGCGGGACACAGTTCGGCGGGGGCGGAGGCTTCTTTACGCGGTTGATGTATTTGTTCTGAAATGCAGTTGTTGATAAGAAATATTTTAAACAGGTACATAGTAAATTCACCCACAAAATGCAGAACGTTCCGTGTTTTTATGTGCTTTATACGAGCCACCAGTGAGAACTGAAACTCTCTTGACAATAATACACTTTTACGCATGAATATAAATGAATAGTAAGTTATTAATATGTTGTTTCGGATGAACATAAAAAATATTTTTAAAGATTAGCTTAAGTCACACTGTGGAAACACAATGAGTTATAGACTTTAGATGTTCATCATCTTCCTATTTAAAAATAGTTTCTGTTCAATGCATATTAGTTTAAAAAATATTATAAAGGGAATATAAGCCTCATTGAAATAATGCCCTATAGTTTATTTAGCCCATACGCAATGCATTTGTGTGAGACATGTTTATTCTCATGAATGAATGATTTTTATTCATACTGTACTAACCTTTTTTGGTTTCTTTTCTGATTTGTTCTTCTTAGGTGTTTTTGACAGCCCTTTTCAAGAAGACAAAAACAGAAATACAAACAGGTAATTTAAAAAAATATATTTACATTTGATAAGTATTGGTAGAGTGAGTGAAACATTTCCACTCATGCAATGTTACTTGTCAAGAATTTTTTACTGCATATTTCAGTTTATTAAGATTAAGAATTAAAAGTTGTTTTGTGTACTTTTGAAGCTCATGTCAGAGAGAAATAGCTCTTACCCACAATAAGCACAGGTGGTGTATCTGTATGGTTTGTTAGATATTCACTGATGGTTGTTTGATTGGAGATGTGTTTGTCCTCCATAAGCATGTGTGTGTGTACTGATACACAGCAGGCTAAACAGATCACCAAACAGCACAGCAACAATGACGGATTCATAATATGATTTTACCCTGCACAAAACAATGATTCAATGCACAAATGTATGTTTATTGCACATATATTTATACCACAACCCTGTGCAAAATTGGTTGAGCTGGATCTCTAAACAAACTTCTTTCAAATTCTGACAACTGATTCAAAACCCCAAAACAATGTAAAAAAGGAAATAACAACAACAAATCCAGCCTAACAAAACTTCTACATTTGTAGCAATGTAGAAGACAAAACCAAATGTAAGTCAGAGTTTGAACGGACAATGGTCATGCGTTTATATACACGGGATGTAAATAAAACATATTTGCTTTTGGCAAGAATCAAAGCACCTGTACACTTTATTGCACTTTAACAAGTTTAATTTAAGCTCATGATTTTGCACAAAACCACTTCTCAGTGTACAATTTTATAGTAAGCCAAATAGAAAGACCCCTAAATTACAACTTTCCTGTAATAATTCAAGCAAACTATCAAAAATGTTTCCACAGCAAATACAGCTAAACAAATCTGTCATTTTCATCACAAATTTCTCCAAATTTAACAGGTGAATGTACAAGTTCCAAATCCTTCTAGTAGCATTGCATCACAACTTAAACAATTTCTCACCATTTTCAACCTCCTTTTTCTGACAATCTTGTGTTTTCTGTAAATCCTTTGTCATGGTGCATTCAAAAGCGAATCTAGCCATGGTAATCTTCAGGAGTCAGTGTTGGAGTTTTACAGACTGACCTGTCCTGCTGAGGATCGGACTCCTGCTTTCTCTTTGCGTAGGTGGCTTGAGATATTTCCCGCTCCCCTGCTGAGACTGAGACAAAAATGTCAGACAGACTTTTGTACTCAGGAAATTCAGACAGGGGCCAAATGCTAAAATTAAGCAGGGGCGGACCTACACAGGGAGAAGAGCGAGCGAGCATATAGTGTGTGTGCAGATATATCACCAGGATAAGCATATATTGTTATATACACTATAAGCTATGAACATATGGACACTTTAGTCATATTTAAATGTATGAATGACAACAAAATTATACAAAATATGTAACCAAGTGGTTTTAAAGAAAGATAGCACAAGTAAAATTTCCAACCAACGAATTTTACAAGATATTTGTAGGGTTTATATTTATATTGTTAATGTATAGAAAAACATATTTTATACATCCATTATAAAATCACACACACACACACACACACACACACACACACACACACACACACACACACACACACACACACACACACACACACACACACACACACACACACACACACACACACACACACACACACACACACACACACACACACACACAAATGATAAAAAACAATGGTTGATTTTACTCTCTAAATGTAAATATGATGTGGAATCCAAAAATGTTTTCAACTCACTGTAAAAGAAAATTGGGGGCTTAACTTAAAAAAATAAGTAACCTGGCTGCCTTAAAATTTTGAGTTCATTTAACTTAAAAAACTGATGAATTTCATACAAACTCGTTATGTTAACTAATATTTTGAAGTTGATTTAATTCACAATTTTAAGGCAGCCAGGTTACTTATTTTTTTAAGCTGAACCAACATTTATTTTTTACAATGTGGTCGGGTACAATATTTTAAGAACTATTAAAACATTTTCAGAAATAGTTTTCACAAAATTCTTAAAACATCTTCAATAACATTTTCACAACTTCACATCATCTAGAGGTCGAATAGAATAATGCCATCTTTAAACACGGAAACGATATCTTTACCAGCAGATGACGCTAAAATCACTTTTCCACTTTTGGAATTAGACTGCTTTTACAAAAAATATTACATTTTCGACATTAGACAAGTTGATTTGTCAGGCCGTGTTAGATGTACTCTTCAGTTTCGGCTGACACTGAAATACAGATGAACATTTAGTCTGATCTTAGAAATGCTCATGACCAAATCACATATTGGTAAACAGTGTTTTTTGAACATTCTACAAATAACATCCTTTTTGGAAACAAGGCCCAGATGTTACAAATAGATTCAATGTGAACTGATGGTGTACGATAAACACAGAAATGAGCTGATTTCATTTCGCCTCGGGCTGTAGACAAGCCCACCCACACATCCAGTGCTGCTTTTACCAATGTCCAAATTTAGAGGGACACGTGATAACTAAAACACAGAACACTGAATCAAAATAAACATTCTCTTCAACTTATATTTCACTTTCACTTTTCTAGCACCGACGAGACGTTTCAGTGTCACCGAAATCTATTTCGTTTACTTTGTTATCTTTAACAAAATCTGTTTGCATGATTGAGTGTATATGCTTTCGATTGCCAAAGACAATTGTGACACGTCCCTTAGGTTGTAAAACTAAACAAAAGCACATTAGTTATAATGCAATGGAAGTATATGGGGCAAGTGTTCTGGTGAGTGTAAAGCAGAAATGCGCAGCTTCTGTTCTTGTTATCATGCAGTTTTGCGAGCAAAAATGTTTTATTTGAGCTGTTATGTCTGTGTGGATGAACGGATGATACAGATGTAATCCTTGCGGGTTGATTTATCTCGATGCTAAAAGTCCTTTTCTGGCATCTTTGTGCATCTCATGCAAGTCACAGAGTTCATTGGCTTTACTTGATGATGTCAAACAGATATAACTTCCCAAAAATGTGTTGCTTAAACGTTGCTTTCGCATGTCAGGAGCTTTGATGGAGTTCTCAGTTGTGTATCAACTTGCATAAGAGGAAAAAATGTTGTTTAAGAGTATGGATGTGTAATATGAATGTAGATTGTAGAGTTAAAATAATCTGGATTTGGGTAAATTTGATGAGAAATGTTATTGACTTGGCAAATCTGAGCCCATTTTGTGACATTGTTGAGATCTCTGAAACTCAAATGGAGTAGATCATAGTTTTCATTGAAATTACTGAATGTCTAGGAGAAATGAAAACAATTCTTTCTAATGCTGTTGCACCGGCACAGTTATCACACCCGCCTCATCGGACACTTCATCGGTCTTGTATATGAAGTCATTGCGTGTTGCTGAAAGCCACAATGTGATAAGGTCGCGTACCGAAATCCAAAACCCAAGCATGCGAGTTACATTAGGTAATTACGTCCATTGTTTGCTCCTCTCTGGCAGAGCGGAGAACCGTTGTAAAATCAAAGCCAAGGAACAGCAAATTCGAAAATTGATCAATTGAGTGGTGAACATTGTTCTCAGGGGATTCAAGGAACTTTTGAATAGAGAAAGATGAAGAGACGGACTAAATGAGTTGTTATGGTTTTGACAGGGCCTGGAGAAGCTAAGCAAGCATGTGTTTCTCAGATGCTTTCCTGTTCTTAACCCCAGCACTATTTTGCAGAAGCTAAAGGGCATTAAAGCATTTTTGAGATTAAGTCTTCTTTGCACCTTCACGGCATGTTTTAGAAGCTCGGCGGTGATGTGATAAACCGGTTCTAGTCTATTTGATGGAGTTGCTACTGAAAAGAGGAATAAAGTTGTTTCACCAAGAACGTTAAATCATGCAGCGAGTTTAAACAGCATTCTGGCACCGTTTGGTTAAGTGATCTTTCAATAAAATTACTTTCACTATAAGCTGTCACATCATTTGCATATTTGAAACGTAATACATTTTTAATAACTCTGTCTTTTTACTCTAAAACAAACAAACTATTTTTAATGGGAATTTTTACTGCATTCCTGATCATAAAACTTACATTTTGTAGACAATAATATTCATTTATCCATTTTAAACAAACGTAACACATGTTAATTGTTAGAATTGTTGAGTCTAAATGATTTATGTGATCACAAATGTAATGTAACTTTTAACATGTAACTTTTTAAGTTCGCTGACATAAACAAGTTATTTAGTTATTACTTTAGCATTGCATTTTTCGTAATAATGGGTTAAAAATGTTAAAAATAAAAATGTTGAATGTTTCACAACAAATCATTACAATAGATTCTTTATAAATTTGCCAGTGGGAGGTTAGTTTAGGTGACCCGTTTTGAAACCATTTGGCTTGTCTTTTGCAATAAACTGATTCATATTTCACTATTCAGAAAACCTGCATAGCACATGTATGATTGTGAAATCCCATTTCATTATAAAAGAATTAAATGTGTATATGGTAGTTTTAGTCTAAAGTGCTTGAGCATCAAGTAATTATGCACAATTTTGTATAATCTTAATTTATGAAAAATTATTGTAAAGAAAAACAAACAGTGCCTTCATTTTTCCTCATTTGTCAAGGTCACATACCTTGGAAATCTGAAATGTTTGAAATAAGAACTTTAAAAAAAAAAAATCACCTTTAGTTTTTTCCACTAAAAAAGATTTATTCATGAGAATGAATGTGTGGGTATGAAAATATATTTTCCACAAAACAGAAAAAAGTCTATATAAGGAAAGTGGGCAGAAAATAAACCAGGATACATATGTTTCCATTTTTAAGCAGATAGCTGAAGCTATTATGTAGTTTGGTAAAACTATGAGTAAAGAAACCTTTGATTTGAGCTTCTTAGATTTGGGTTCAAAGCCATAACCCAGTCCTGTCTCAAGAAACTCACAGACCAATTTATAAATCTGAGATCAGTGGAAAACTGTCAGTCAACCGAGTAAGTGCCCACGGAGTCTTCAGAGCAGTGCTGCTTACAATCTGTCGACCTGATTTAAGTTTCTGCAGAGTTCTCAAACTTCAATGAATGCATTGACACAGTGTATATTTGCCTTAGCATTTGATGTATATATGAACTTAAATGGTCTATAATAAATATACAAAGTTTTGGCAGCTTCATTATTTTGATTAGCCTATTAATGTGTATATGTATGTTTTTGAAGATCACATTTTTTAAATTGCTGACTGTTAAAACATTTTAAAAAGGTCAATGTGTAACACAAAATTAAACATGAAAAAAATGACAGTAATAAAAGTAAGTAATAAAGAGAGAGTAAGACGTACATTGTGTTTTGGAATTTCATTGTTTAAATTTCTGACTTCTCTTACAGAACAATATTTTAAGCAGGTGTGTTCTGCAGATATTTACTGCAGATGTGTTCATATTTATTCTGTGCCATGAAAATGAAATCAGACAATTTCATTGTCGTGTTCTGTGTTGTGTGACTGTAATTTTGTGGGATGTTGTACATTTTTTAAAGAATTTCAAGCTCACTTTATGGCTTGTGGTATATTGCACAACATCAGTCACTGTGAAAATAATGTTAAGCTGTTTATAGGCAAACATGGAGAAGACCAACATGACCACTGCATTCTTTACTTTTAATGCAAAAACTAAAACTACTACATAATCCAGTGTTGCCCTTTCCTCAATTTAAAGTTAATAAAAAATCATTTGAATAACTAATTTTCTTTTTGAAGATTTGTAGTCATGTTAAAAATAAACATTTAAATAAACATTTAATACACAAACTCATTTAAAAGCACTATTTTCTATTCTACTTTTTGCATTAAAATTAGGGTATGGTTTAAACAAATAATTGTTAAAAATAATTTATGCATATTCAAAAATTGTGAAATGTTAAGGCTCTTTGCCGGGTTGTGTGGTTCTATAAAGATGTGTGGTTTGTTAAAACACAGTCTTTGTGTTTTACATTAATTTACACAGTTTGCGTCTAATCTTGTTCTTCATATTATGTCTGTGTAATTTAAAACACAAGCTGGGGTTGTTTTAACACCATACAAAGTTGTGAATTCAAAAAATAGAATGGGAATACAACCATAGGGGTTTGTAATAAAAAAAAGATTACATAAAAAGTAAATTTGAACTTTTTTATTACAGTTTTCCAACCCATCTATTATATTACAGCAAGATGTTCTGCAATGTAAAGTTCCTCTCTGAGCACAAAAAGTGCAGATAGGCTACTGCACAAAAGCAGTCTAAAATCCCACTGCAATTTTGAACAGATTAGAGGAATTAAAGTCGTTTTGAACCTACAGAAAATGACACATGTATGGTTCACCTCAAGAGCTGTTGTTGATACTGTATGTAGCAGAAATATTGAAACCACCTTAAATACACTGAGGCGAAAACCCAATTTCAAAGCCAGTTTAAGCACGGATTTAATCTATAGCAGTGCTACTGAAATTTCAACAAAAAAATGTAAACTCTCACGCTTGTGTCAGCAAGGAGGAATTTAGTTCGTGAGCTCCAATAATCCGTTCAAACATGATACTATCCGTACGGCAAAATGACCACAAACTACAACTCCTATCATTCTCTGCGCTTTGCGTGATCTACTGCGCATGCGTACGGAACTGTACCCGGCCTGTCGCGAGGAACACGCATAGGGAGAAGCGGTGTTCTGTACAAAATAATCTAATTTTAGGGCTTATTTTTACACCTAGCGTTTTCATAACCCATCGAAAACATGTCGGGAGACGAGGTAAGTGAACAATCGTTGTTTTGCAAGATTATATTTTATTATAAGTTGATTTAGAGAGTCAAAAGGGAAGGACGACTGGGCCTACTAGAACAGGCTGTGGGCAAACACATGTTCGCTTTTTCGTCATTTCTGCATCATTATTTGCTTGTCAGCTAACTAAACAGTAAACGTCTTGTGTTTCGCGTACTGTCTTGTAATTTCTCTAACAAAAACGAATAATGATGTTACCATGATATTTTAGCCATGCTATAACGGTAACGTTAATCGTACTATGGTAATGCCTTGCTTTTGCACATAAAATCATTTGCTTTTATTGTGGTGACATGGTACCGCGTAACCATGTAAATACAATGGTTCATGAATATAGAAATCATTTAATTGTGTATATACAATGGACTATGGTACCAAGTACAATCCGATACCATCCCACTACAGTACTTTTTTAGATCATCTGTCCAAGAACACTTTATTGTGTTTTAGTAATTCACAGAGGAAGCATGTACATTAAGAAATGGATGGGGCTTAAACCTGATCCAGGTGGCACTCCGTATCTGATCCAAGATTTATATGACGTTAACATATTTGACCCTGGACCACAAAACCAGGAATATTTGTGTCAAATCTTTTGAGCCAGAACCACATTGTTGCACATTTGACCAGTGTTTGATATTGACAGCCAGAGTTTCCATTTCATTATTAAATCTCATTGTTCTTCCAGATGATTTTTGACCCAACTATGACCAAGAAGAAGAAGAAAAAGAAGAAGCCTTTTATGGTTGGAGAAGAAGATGGTGCTGAGGTGGATGATGGACAGCAACCAGAGACAAAAGAAATAGAGGCTGATGGAGGAGAGGAAAAGGAGTTTGATGTTGATGAGGAAGAGGGGAGGAGAAAAGGTAAATGACACCATGTAGTTTTTTGCTTTTGTGTTCACTTATTTAGGTAACCATGATACTTGTAAAAAGGTATCATGCATAAACAGCTCCATTATGGCCTTAATACACTGTTTACTGTTATGTAACCATTATATAATTTGTTGGCCAAACTTGGGTGTTTTGGCTACTTTTCTTACAGATTAACAAAGACATTCTGACAGTTCAGTAACTGCAGTGTCTGTAAACTGCCAAATAGTTTGCAAATCTTCAAGCAAAAAAAGAAATGCAATGAATATCTAGTGAAAAATATCAAGATGGAAAATATTGAATCATTTTTATGTCTATCCATCAAAATAACAATACGTAGACAAGAAATATTTACCAACATGTTAGGACAGTTACTAGGGTATTTTAAAGCTTGTAAAAGTTTCCACAAGCAATTCTGGTGTACCTAACAGTTATTACATTTAGGAAACTTAAATGGGCACGTAAAAAGCACATTAACAACATTGACATATTCTCAACATGGGGATGTTTGTTTTACATTACGCTAAGTATGTTGTAAATATTTGACATATTGCCAAAGTCGTAGAATGTTAACTATTTTTCCATTATTGGTGTAAAATGTCTATTTAAACTATACTTTTTTTACATGATACTTTTGTGGTCCAGAACCATCAGATGACCTGGATGACCTGAACTTCCTTAACCAGAAGAAAAAGAAAAAGAAGTCCAAGAAAGAAAAGATCTTTGAAGCCGAGCTTGAAGAAGGGATGAAGGTTATTAGATTGTTTGCACGTGTACACAGCAGCATTGTCTATTGTTTTTACTGCCATAATTGCTTTTTCTTGAAAAGAAAATCTGTCAGTAGCCTAAATCATCTAAATCAATTCTACATTTCCAAAGGAGCTGAATATTGAAGTGGAGCCGTCAGAAACACTAGAGGATGATGATTTGATGCTGCCAGCTAAGAAAAAGAAGACGAGAAAAGTTAAAGATTTCCAGGAGGATACAGACATTCTAAGCAAAGATGATGGTAGGTGTATGAACATTCAGTGCTTTTCCACAATGCGGTCGAACGGTTCTGAGCCCAAAAGCTCAATCAATAAATGAAATGTATTTTTGTTTGAAAGGTGTTGAAGACGACGACAGTAAAAATACAGATGACATCACGTTCAGCACACAGACAGGCCCTGCCTGGGCTGGATCAGAAAGAGATTACACGTATGATGAGGTAAATACGAGAATAACTGTACTTTGTCAACTGCTGGCTTAACCAATGACGTGCCTGTTTGTCCAAACCGTAGATGTATGTAAATGTGAAGATAATGCAAAGCCTTTTGTCTCGTGTCTTAGCTTCTAAACAGAGTCTTCAACATCATGCGGGAAAAAAATCCAGACATGGTTGCTGGAGAAAAGAGGAAGTTCGTGATGAAGCCTCCTCAGGTCGTCAGGGTCGGCACAAAAAAGACGTCTTTTGTCAACTTCACAGACATCTGCAAGCTGTAAGTTAAATCTATAGATGGCACTTCAAAAGCTTTCGAGAATTGTATTTCATTTTTTGCGCTTTAAACGTGAAGTGTCAATTATTGTCTTTGCATTTTGGAGTACACGTTAAGATAGAGACTCCTTAGCACATTTTTGTCAATGCTAAGCAATTCAGAAGCTTTTATACATTTGAAATTTCTTCAACCCTATTTGTTTTGTCAGGTTGCATCGACAGCCAAAACATCTTTTGGCGTTTTTGCTGGCTGAGTTAGGTACATGGTAAGTTATTATTTTTTCTAATCCTTTGTACATATGAAATCTTTGTGAACTGGAGGTTTTTCTTCATGAATCAAATATTATTCTAGTGTCTGGTTTATTTGTCCAGAGAATCTGACCTTCCACCAGACTTCTCGGTTTTGTTGGTTTTCACATAATGATGTGGACTAAAATTTGAATCTGCTAAAAAAAGAAATCATTTAACATGACATACCTTTGCTATAAGCTTTCTCATTGACTGCTTTTATATCATGTGCCAAAAGACAAACTGAGAATATCAATTCTGCCTCATGCATTCATAAAAGCTCAATATTTCAGTTTTATACAACGTAGAATGATCATTTCTGTAGCTAGAAAAAGCAAACAAGCTATTTTAAAAAATGAATTCGTGATCTTTCCCTTACATGAAAGTACCTAATTACATTAAAAGGTGTTTTTACAGACATTTTTAAAGATCTGTATTAATTCTTGTTTTTATTTTCAGCGGGTCCATAGATGGAAATAATCAGCTAGTCATCAAAGGCAGATTCCAGCAGAAACAGATAGAAAATGTCTTACGAAGATATATAAGTGAGTGTTTATTTGATGAATTTAGCATTTATCTGAACATAAAATACGCATTCACATTCTTATTATAAACTGTTCACATGTGTGTTCGTCCTTTCAAACGACTTAGCTTTTTTTGTTGACATTATCAGGCACTTGTGCTTTATAACTCCACCCACTTTGCATAATCCTACATCTTAAGTTTTTTTCCTCAATACAACCGTTAACAAATGGCTTTGAACAAGTCGACTGTATTCACATACTAACTACATTATTAATTTAGTTACCAAATTTAACAAACCTGTGTTTTGTCATTCCAGAGGAGTACGTGACATGCCACACGTGTCGGTCTCCCGACACGATCTTGCAGAAGGACACACGTTTGTACTTCCTGCAGTGCGAGACGTGTCATTCTCGCTGCTCGGTCGCCAGCATCAAGACCGGTTTCCAGGCCGTAACGGGCAAGAGAGCGCAGCTGCGTGCCAAAGCCAACTAAGGCTTCTCCCTCCATTCTCAACCACCTTACACGGCCCGTCTGAACACCTGCGCTCCACAGTCAAACTCCACACATCTATTCACACACGGGTTCCGCCGGGATCTGTCTGCTTATCAGGGAGTCCGACATTTTCTAGACTACAGTAGAGTTCGGCCATTCAGATTTACTGAACGATTTTTTCGGTCTGGTTGTGGAGCACACGCAGTGCTGTGAGGCCTTTTATGAATGAACTGTTGGTGAATAATGCTGTATTGTCTTCAGAAAAATCAAACAAATAAAATGCATACCAGCTGGGCAAACTCGTGCTGTGTACGTTTCTGCAATGAAGTATGGCTTTATTGTTTTTAGACAGTTTGGGTTGGATCAAGAAGGGGCATTTTATCACTTTAAACATGATCTAATGTATGTTTTAGAAAGATTGTGGGAACTGCTGGTAATTTATCATCCAAAACCCTCACACTACACACAAATACATTTCTTAATACAAGTTCCTATGTATCTTATTGTGCATGGTTCTTCAGTGCACATTGCTAAAGTGTTTCTATAATTTCTATTTATAATGGTCTGTGGTTTTAAGTTGTAGGAAAGAAAAGAAAAGAAGAGCATGCGTGATGTGATCATCATCCATGTCTCGGTCAAAAAGCTGCTTTAAAGCCTGCAGTTTCTCAAAAGTTTTGGCTTGTTCCTGGTATTTTACAATCCCTCAATTCAGTTCCTTAGAGATATCAAGTCTTATGCAACATATTTTCCACATCAAATATCCCATTTTGTTCATAAATATGCCACATTAATGATTAGGGGAAAGGAGTTTAGAATCTTTATTTGAACTGATTACTTTACTGATAAGAATATTGCACTATTACAAAATATTGATCATTGTCTGATTCTTAAGAGGTTGTATATGAGCTCTTGTAATGTGTATACTGGCGTCGTTTTAAAAAATGTGTATTTAACCTTACTTGAAGGTACAGTTCAATACAAAATATTGGTTTGTCAAATATTTTTTTGACAAATCCTGTCGTGTCTGCTAACTTAGTTTCTTAGAGTTTCCTCCCAAATATCATCTCTACCCAACAGCATCATTTTTATTGTCATGTGACCATTCAAAGACTAAAAGAAAAAGTGTGTGGGATTCTGAAGTTGATGGATTACTTAACAAGAATGTGATGGATGTCGTGTTAAATGTGACGCGAACCCAATTTGCGTCCACGAGGGATGTAGTGGGAAGGCGGTGCAATTTTATATCTACAAACTTCTTCGTACACCAATAAATATACAGCACATTTGTCCCGTTTAAAACACGCAAACATATTCACGGCAGTCCTTTAGTGTATTAACTGGCATGTGTAGTGTACGTGGTTATTTTCAATTTTGTGGAAAACAGTTCTTTCTACCGGACACATGTGCTTTGGCTGTAGTTAAAAGCAGCAAAGCAACTGCAGCAGGCACGAGAAGGCGGTACACAGCAGTGAGCTTCTGGTTAACGTCTTACAACACTCACAAGGTGACACATGGAGATGAAAAATGGGAGAAAATGTACTTGAGTTTAATAAAACCAGCATTATTTAATGCATTGAAATCTTTTTGCTGATGTCAGAACGTATGCAGTTTAAAACACAGTTGGGACAAGTTTAGCGCCGTTGTGGCAACACCTTATTAATTTTATGTGACTGTAAATCGCAGAGACCTATAGTAGTGCTAAATATGTCTTCATGCGTAACTAGAATGAACCAAACCTCTTGTGCTTCATGTTATAGTTTTACATGAATCTTATAGCTTTCAGTTATGTTGCCTGCAGAAATGTTTTTACAAGTCAATTTTTGCCATCGGATTGGCACACAGACATGGGCCCTATTTATAGTGGCATCCTGAACTGTTTATTGTGACCCTAAATATTAGCTTTATAAAAATGTATTATATTTGCTGAACACCAGGTAGATTTGAGGTCACGTGCCAAATGTAATCCATTAACTCAGGAGTTGAAATCCTCAAAATCTGGCAACATAAGAGGGACAGTTCACCCAAAAAATGAAAATTCTGTCTTTATTTAGTCACCCTCAAGTTGTTTCAAATCTGAAAAAATGTCTTTGTTCTGATGAACACAAAAGAAGATATTTTGAAGAATGTAGAAAAGCAAACAGTTCTGGAGCACTTTTGACCACCATTGTCATTTTTCCTACAGAACAAAGAAATGTTTACAGGTTTGTAACAACTCAAGGGTGAGTAAATGAAGATGGTCCCTTTGATACTGCAATACGTAAACCGTGCTCTCTATCGCCATCTCTGTTTGAAACATAAAATTGCAGGTTACTTTGCTCTTGCACCTTTATGCAGATGGAAGTCAAATGACATCAAAATGACATTTTCCCCAAAATTCAGAAAAGAATCAGTGTTCTCCTTACTCACGTTCACAATGGTGACCATATAATAATGATTTCAATGTACTTGACTATTTTTTTTTAAGGAAAGAATGTTCCCCCCAATAGAGACTGTATCTGTTTGTTGTCATTTTCTCAACTTATCTCAACAATCCGTTTGCTCTCTTATGTTTTCAAGATCATAACTTGAATGTTGAAGATTATAACATACAAGATGTCACAGATGATATACTTTACCACTTTCAGCAGACAATGTATTTACACCGATCACTCTGCAACGATGTGTTTCACAAGTCATCAGTTTATTTACATCTGTAAATATCTCTTGCAGTCTCGAAAGTGCAAGCAGAAGAATTATGCACATGTAATTAAAAATAGCCAACCTTTCTGATTCCAATTGGCATATAAATAAAATGAAAAACATTTAGGAAAAGCACAAACAGACAGGAGGGAAACAGGATGGGCGTATTTACATATGCGGCGCCAAAAATGCAAAAAAACAAATGTTTTTTTTGGGGAGAGTGAATGCAGAATGTCTGTGAAATTGATCCTCCTTTTACTGGGTGTGTGATGTGGCATTCCAGTAAGGAACTGTGGCCTTTTTGTAATGGATTCCTGGTTTAGGGGACGTGGCCCCCCCCACCTCTCTACCACCGAACAGCTAGTTTAGCTGTCTGTCTCGCTGACAGTCGATGCTGGAGTTTTGACGGCGCCTGTTGTTTTCAGTGTCTTCCTGCTGAGTCTGTGGTATTAAAAAAGTTTCCAGTTGACAGTGTTTTCCAACTCCCTGCTGTAATAAATACAAGAAGAGGAAGACATATATTAAGACGTACCGGTGCAGAAAACAGCTACGACTGAAGACGCTGGGGTGGAATGAAGCTTGCTGGATCTCTCTCAATATTCACATGTGGCTCAATTGCCTTTACAGCTAAAAAGCCACGATGAAATATTTTCTGATGTATACATTTTTATTCTGGAATAAAATGAATGCACTATTTTGACCTTTTTGTTTTTGCAAACAATTGCGTCAAAGATTTTTCAAAATCGAATGGCAATTCATAGCTATACAAAGTCACAAGATGGCTGATTTGTATAAATTCGTACATTTGAATTGAAGGTCATTTCGTGGTGGTTGGTCCAATAACAACCCCACAAGCCAAACCTCAGATGAAAAAGCTTCAACACTCACATTTATAGAGAGAAACGTGACCAATTGCTAATTTGTGCCCAGCGTGATGTTAAGTTTGCTTTAGCCTTCTGTGGTCGACCCGTACGTGTTACCACAAGCGAGTAAGACAAATGAGTAAGAAAAACCACAGTGATTTCCTTTCATTTTGATAAACTTAATGTCCATAGGTCACAGATGGTGATATCCTATATTCAAGCGAGCATGTGGAACTTGTTCCAGACCACCAAAGATGGATCTAAAGTGCGGGGTGAGCAAACAGAATGAAAATGTTATGACACTTACTTGGAAAAGCCGTCTCAAGATTTTGAAGAGACGGCTTTGTAATTTTCTTGTGGTTGTGTTATACGAGTAAAACTCAACATGTACATTTCTTTAATATTACTACAGCGCATTAGTATAATTGCCTTTATTTAAACTCTTACTGCCATCCCGTAAAAATATCAAACTTTTAAGGTTTTCGTGAACGGATGTTTTTAAAATGAATCTGCATGTGTAACCTGAATGTAACATACACGCACCTGACACACATTTGATAAAATCAGCCTTGAAAAACAATAAAAATGCTAATACACGCTACACTTGTCATCTTGAATAGTTGTTTAAATATGCTAAATTAAACATAATGAACCGCTTTGTGTCACCAGATTTAGTGGTTTGAACTCTCTAACTTCGTTTTTACAACCTGCCCTCTACATGAAGAACATCTTTATTCATCTTGGGTAAAATCCTGCCGTACAAGTAAACATCTCATGGTTTGAATTATCACTGTGATCCATTGTGCTTGCCTTTTATTGAAGAATGGTGTCCATTTCAGATATGTGATTGTTTTCCTAAAGAGAAAAGAGATGAGAAATCATTTTCAGGAGCACATTTTCCCCGCTCCTTCTAGCTTCATATACTTCAAATATTACTTTCATTTCCAACAAGGTAAATGACAAATAACTAGGTCCATGTCCCAGTTTATTATTGTATCAATTAACAAATACTTTTCTCTCAAATCTTTTCATAATTCTCACCATGTCGTCGTCGTCCTCGAGTGTGTGGTCCTCGACTTCTTCACCATCACTGTGTTGAAGGTCCTCTGATTCTGAGCACGACTCATCCTGAGACATTTCACTCTTCTGCAACTCTACACACACACACGTCCAGACATTAATATTACTTACAATACATATGATGTGCAAATCTAAACCTAGGAGTGTCAGCAAAGGTCTGAGAACTTTAAGCACGCTTTCTTTCACTTTAACTGATGTTATTTCATGACAAAGTTCAAATCTCACACCATGTTTGTTTTTTGCATTTTCTCATCAGCGGAAAAGCACTCGCTGATGAAACCACATCCTGGGATTTCAGCGCATAAATGTCCAGTTCAGTGTTGCAAAATAAAACATGGCATGAAATGAAACGAAACAAAACGAACAGTGCTGAACAGAGTTCTGAATGTTTTGTTTAGAGATTAGATGTCATTCTCAATAATGCATCTCGAATATTCTGAAAGTTTGACAATACTTAAAAAAAAAATATATATATATTTAGTTTCAATTAATAAGAGATCAAAAAACCTGAATGCATAATAGTATTAGCATGTTAAAAATATTATAATTAATATAGTTTCATAGACGTTTCAACAAACGCATGCGTCTGGCACAAAGTCTGTGTTTGTTGATCGGTCTGGCTAGTGGCTAATAATATTAATATTTTATTGTATAATACTTCTATTAAATAAACATTTTGTTGAATTTTATTGTACATTATTTTATTAAATAAACAATTTGTTGAATGGGTCGTGTAACTTTGTCACATTTAAGTTTAGCCAAGAAATCGTTCTTCTACTGGTAACCCAAAATAAAACTGACTAGACATACTTTTCACTTACTAGCTAATGTCATATATTGTTATTTCTTTTGCTTGTTATCAGAAATAATCTGCAGGGACTCTATTATTTGTGGATGTGTACTGGAAGTTTGGGCCACAAAAGCATGCACGGAGAGTTGCTTTTGTTTATGTTGTTGCTTTAAAACCGTCTATACTGATGTTCAAACTTTGCTCTAAGTATCAAACATTGGGCTAAAATGGCAAATAAGGATATTGAAATGATATCACTTGAATATGTGTGTGTGTGTGTGTGTGTGCGTGCAGGACATCACACCTGTGGCACAGTATTTGTCCTCTGTGATCTGGTCAAGACGTCCCAGCAGCGCATCGATGTTGGATTTGATCTGAGTCAGTTCTGATTTGATGGCTTGCAGCTCGGTAGACTTCACTGCTCCCACACACGCACGGTCAACAGAAGAACACAAAGCTTAAGTTCAATAAATCAACAGTTTTATATTGTCATAAAACTAAGAACACAAATGAAAGTAATGCAGTGGTATTTGGTAATGGCACTGTGAGGGAACGCTGGCCAAAAAGCTTCTGATGTATCACGAACATTCGTAATCCTAAAGATGGCATGTTAATCTGTGAAATAGACCAAATGCCAGTTCAACAACTTCTTCTCACAAAGGAATCAAACTGAATTTCTGCAATTCTGAACCCACCCAAATCATGAACAACTTAAAAATATAAGTAAACAACATGTTTTACTCATTAATGCATCACATTATAATTCCTTATTGATGATTTAAAGGAACAGATCACCCAAAAATTAAAATGATGTCAACATGATGTTACTAACTCTCATGTTGTTTCAAACCTGTATAATTTCCATTGTTCTGCTGAACACAAAAGAAGATATTTTGAAGAATGTTCTCAACCAAAAAAAGCTACTATGGTAAGTCAGAAGTGCCTGAAAACTCTTCAGTTTTACATATTTTTCAAAACATATTTATTTTGTTTTCAACAGAAGAAAGAAATGTATACAGGTTAGATTTGAGTACATGATGACATGATTTTTGTGTTTGGGTGAACTATCCCTTTAAATCATTTGGTGTTTCACCATGTGACACCAATAAAGGATGCCGGTTAGCAACCTGAAACATCAGACATAATAAATGTACATCAAGATAACCAAAGATGAGCAAAACTTACACTTGGGTTTGACAGAGCTGTTGGGAAGGATGGCTGATCTGGTCAGGAGTTTGACAGGTAATGACTTCACTCTGCGTACAACTGGCACCGCCACACGAGGGCGCTTTACTGGAACTGCCCGGGGCACTGGTGATACTCTGCCTCGATACTCAAACAGTCTGTTTATTTTTCAAAAACAAAGAAATATAAAATGAGTGAATATACAGAATTATTTTTTTTAAATATGCAACCAAACAGTGAAATACATACATGACAATAGTTTTTTAGCCGCTTTGATGCAGAATCTCATTTGAACCAATGCAGCAGGAGAACCGTCTGTGACTCAGACCAGCATCATATTCACCCCAAAAATAACATTTTTTTCACCCTCATGTCATTCGAAACTTGTATTTGACTCTTTCTTCTGTGGAACACAAAAGAAGATATTTTGAGAAATGTGATTTTGCGTCCCAATAGAAGTCGGTGTGGTGCCATGTTTATCAACATTATTCAAAATATCTTGTTTTTTGTTTTCTTGAGATCTACAAGTAAAAGATTTTTGAGCACACAGGACAGGCTTGTGCTTTTATGGCATACATACTGTACCAACTAGAATTTGAATTTAGTTCGATGCATATTTCTTAAGAAACCTAAAGCTACTTAGGCGACTTGTCTTTGCATGGTGTCCAAAATGAGGCCAAAACTGAATTTTTTGGAAGCCGAGTAAATCCTCGAGCTTCGCTCTCCCGGCATCTGCTGTGGATGAAGAGGCCGGTGTGCCCTGAATAAACCGAGAGAAGATACTTTTGTCTTCAAAGAGAGGCCATCTGCCCAGACAGGAACCTGAAAACATCCAGCTGGCTCCCGAGCGGCCTCTCTACGCGGCTTTATTGACTGATCCCCAAACCTTAAGATCACTTGGAAACAGGTGTTGCTGAAATTATTGGATCTTTTCGCTGTAAAATACCGAGCGGAGTCAACGTCACCCTGAGACGGCCGTAAGTCAGGGAGGGAAGATCACAAGAGAGATGTCAATAAATGTGTCAGCTTATCATATGGACGAAATATCCTTTACATCTGCAAACAAGCGCTTCCAACCGAGTCTCGCAGCAGGGTTTCCATAGCCACCGTTAAAGCTTGCCCAGCCAAAGTTAGCTTAACAGGTCGTGGAGGGAGTTCTTGTGAAACACGCACATATTTTTCTCCTTTCTTTTGGCGGCTCGCCGCTGTGTGCGAGCCTCTATTTTACGAGCGCTCCTTAAAATTCTGCCAAGTTGTGAGAAAATGTATTATGACAGGAAAAGCTGTGCTGTAGAAATAAGACTGTGGCTGACTTCATTATCAGACACCGCCGGGTTACCGTACTAAAAACCGTGTTCCACAGACCCTGACTGTTGAATTATGAGCTCAGGTGAGCGAACTGCAGATATATTTCCGCTAGCTGTGGGTTCTAGCGCTCCGGCTGTGATTTTTATATTTGCACGTCTGGTTGCATTCGCTGGAGGTAACTTACATTTCACGAGTGACATTTTAAGGGGGCGTATTTGAAATCGTGCCAGATCATGCGCTCACCTGTCGTAGAAGTCTTCTCGATAATAATCGTAGTCCAAATCATAACCGCTGTGGGGGACAGATACAAAAAATATCATTTCAAACAGGATTTACATGACAAAGAACATACATTTTCAATGTAAAGAGGAGACAGGGGCAAGCTGTCATTCTTTTATACTCTATAGTGATCCAAGTCAGTCACTTTTGATTATATATATATATATATATATATATATATATATTAAAGTTTCATAAAAACATATACATATATTAAGAGACCATTCCAAATTATTTTAATTTAATCAGCATTTCTAGATGTATTGTGGCCATTTCACTTCAGTGTCTAACTAAATCAAACCTCAGGAGTCACATAAAGTCATCCTACAGCAATGTGAAAAACTGACAGCATGACAAGACACATGATAACTGGAACTTTTCCTAAATACATGTACAAATTCAGTATTTCTGTTATATTGCTTAAAGTAGTATTTGAGATCTGAAAAAATACAGAGCATCTTTTCTGTTATTTTGACTTGTTGCACATAAATGCAAATAGAAACAATATTTTGTGTAGAAAATAAATCTGTATAGTTCACAGAAATAGTTCACAGAATTAAACAAAAATGATCATTTTACACATACTGTCTGTGTCTATTAATAGTAAGTTCAGAAAAACAGAAAATGGTCTTTAAAATATTACAGCAGTGGAAAAACATTGTTTTTCTGAATTTATTATATATATAATATATTACTATTTTGTTGTTTAAAAAATTGTTATGAACTTCTTTGTTTGCAGCATTTAAGATAATATAAATAAGATAAATAATCTTATTTGTTAATCTTATTTGTTATTTTGACTGTTTCAATTTTCTGTAAATAAATGCAAATAAAACCCTACACAAAATGGAACAAAAACGATTTTACTTAAACATACTAGTAAGTAATTTTTATGTGGACTTTTATTTTATAAATTGCATGATTATGCATATATATATATATACACACCAAAATAAACTACTATATAGATTATATGCTATATGTATACCATCTATATGCTGTAAATGTATACTAAACAATATTAAAATATACTATAAAATATACTATTTATATACAAAATATAAATATATTATATGTATTTAGATAGATAAAAGTTGCAAGTACTGTTTCTTAAACCTTAAAATATAGCCCTTGTGAGTGATTCTACCGCATAGTATAATAGAGTTTGTGATAATAGATGTATTTCTGCAATCACCTGTATAATGTTGCTGCGGTTCTCTTCAGTCCCTTCGGCCTGTTGGGTTTGGGTTCACCTGCCATGTTAATATCTGTAAATGTAATTGAAAAACATGCATTACATCTCATTTCATTTTACTTACAGTCTTCACGAAACCTTGATTATGAAAGTGCACAGAGAGTAATTGAGCAGAGCAGTAATATTAAATGAGCCGGCTATTAAATAATGACAGATGGCCATGACTTTTCAACCTGACATCTGCTGCTATACTATAATTATAAACTATTGGTGCACTTGAGGCCGTTTTGTAATAAGTGTAATTCTCACATCACAACCACCAGAGGGCACTCGACCACCACACAACTACACACTCTCGCCCGGAATAACCCGAATCTGCACACATCAGCCTCCAGAGCCCCTCTCGCATCCAGGTTATAACAGCAATGACAAGAGGAGAAGCAGAAAGAGAATAATGGATAGCTGTGAACCCAGGGAAGACATGGCTCTGTCACCAAATCTCATATTTCGAACACTCAAGCGAGGTGAGGTGGCGGGCTGAGAGAGGGTGGACAGCGTCAGGGTTTGAGGGAGATCTGTCACAGCTGCGGTGATTTCCGTGAGTTACAGCGCTGATTGGGCAGTAGGGAACGAATGGTATCGCGTGATTGACAGGCCTCTGGGGCTGTCAAACGGGAGCCGAAAGCTCCACGAAGCGAGATACAGCGGCTAATCTGACCGCCGAGAAAAAAAACGTATGTCATCAAGCGGCCTGAGAAGGCTGGAGGGCAAAAGGGACAAGACAAGACATAAAACAAAGCTTGAAATAGAAAGAGACGCAGTGCTAAAGATTGAAACACAATATTGCACAGAGATACTTGAAATCATTTTCAATATATAGCAAAATGTAATATAATCATTCACCTTTACGTCACTCAAAACTTAATCGTCTGTGAAAAACAAAAGAAGATATTTTGAGAAGTGGCTCAGTGGATTTGTGCTCATAATGAAAGTAAATTGGGGGCAAATGTGTTTGGTTACTGACATTCTTCAAAATATCTTCTTTTGTGTTCTGCAGAAGAAATTCATAAAGGTTAAAATGAAAATGCGTAAAATTAGGTTCAATTGAAATCCTTTTACATACACAATGGCCAAGAACTGTACTGTCTTAAAGCAACCAGGAAAGTTTCTCATGGTCAAATCGTAAATTATCTTGTCTGTTCATCACAAGTCAAAGCCGACGTTTACATTTACATTTGGCAGATGTTTTTATCCAAAGCGACTTACATTTCGTTATACTAGGCTATACATTTGTTTCCAAGTATGTGCAATCCCTGGGATTGAACCCATGACCTTGGCGTTGCTAGCACCATGCTATAACCACTGAGCTACAGGAGAGCCAATATCTCCATGATCTGGATGCAGCTACATGCACAGATAAAAAAAGGTGGAAGAGCGGAAATAAACAACTGTGTGATCACCTCAGCAAGACAAGAACACCTGCTGCGGACGCACCTGTCCTTTTCATCCGTTATCTGAGGGGGGCGGAGCAAAAGCGCTCTGTTGCCCGGATACCAGCACTGCTGTCTAACCAATCAGTGTCTAGAGGTCACCTTGTAGATTAAACATGATGAGGCTTAAAAATATTTACCACTAACACACTTAACTGAATTAGCTGGGAGATAATATGACCCCACACTGTTTAAAAGTGACAATTCATTTGAAGGGCACAAGTGTTTAAGAGACGCACATAGAAATTGAATTTCCTGGAAACTACAGTATAGCCTGAGGTAGCTTACAGCATAAACAATTGTTTATTGATCTCCAGTGTGTTTTATTTTTGCTAAACACTGAACCAGTCATTTGATTAGACTGCCAGACACTAACACAGTTTCCATAACTGACATGTAAAGTGACAAAAAAAGCATTTTACTTCTTTTGAAAGCTGTTTTACTTCTCTTTCTCTTTTAAAAGGTTATCAGTATACACAGTATGTGACCATAAACCATACAAACTCACCAAGGGTCTGTCCGGCAAGCACGCGTCCATTTTCTCCAATGACAGCTCCGCGAGCGTGTCTATCATTAGCGTACTGAATGAAGGCGTAACCTTTGTGAACCGAGCAGCCGAGCACGCGGCCGTATTTAGAGAAGATGGTCTCGACGTCGCTCTTTTTCACCACGGCTGTGTTCAGGTTTCCGATAAACACGCGCGAGTTGATCGATTTGGGGTCGTTTTTGTTGGTGATGTTGCTCGTCTGAACTTTCAGGGACATCTTGGATCAAACGTGGACAGCAATCTGTGAAAGAAACAGAGGATAGATGCAGTTAGAGAACTTTGCAATCGTTTTCTATTTATAAGATAAAACAATGCTGTTGTACGGATAACATTGTTTTGCAGGAGTTCAAAAGACGTTTAGGTAAAAGTCATCCTGTTGATATCTCTTTTCTCGTTTCTTTATTGGAATAAGGTGCCTTGAGGGTAGACAAAAATATCATCCGTTTCGGACACGGTGGAGGGAACAAACCATAGAAGATAGTGCTTCAAATTCAGATGACTGCCTTACAATTGACAAATTACAGTAACACACTACACTACTACGAAGCTGTGCGTTATACTGATTTAACATCATTCGACAAAAAAGAAGATTTTGACACTGTATTATACAGAAAGTACATGGGATGTTATACAATATGCAAAGTGTGATCACAGGTTATGTAAGGAATGCAAATCTATAGCTGGAGCCTTTAAAGTAATTTGCCTTGAGCAAACATTAGCCTATGTAAGATTTCCAAATGAATGAATACGTGATCAAAGATCTTGTGACAACTGCACAGCATTTCTGATACGGTCCAATCCTCATGGGCAGGACCGGCTACAACAACCCCATGCAGCGAAATCAGAAAGGCCCGTAATGAGCGCATTGATAAAAGTGTTAATGATAGCCCGCAGGAATGAGAAGTCACGAATGTGTTGTTTTTAATAAATCAATTGATTCTCTTAGACAGCAATGGGATGAAATGAAAAACATTTTCTTTCCTGAAAAGCTCTACAGTAGTCAGCTCATGTCCGTTTGAGTTACATTTATGCATTTACGCATTTGGCAGAGATGCGTTTATCCAAAGCGACTTGCATTGCATTATGCTATACATTTGTTTCTGAGTATGTGCAATCCCTGGGATCGATCCCATGACCTTGGCACTGCTAGCGCCATGATCTAACCACTGAGCTACAGGAGAGCAGTTCAGATCTGATACGAAAGCATCACTATCACGCTATTCTACACTTTGAGCAAAAACGTTCATAGAGAAATACTGCAAGAGAGACATATCTAGTGAGCAGACAACATATGAGTTTGCACAGTGACAAAAAAATAAGTACACTCATACTTTTATCATTTATGATAGTATATTATGCTATTATATGCTTTTCATGTCATTTTGTAAATTTGTGTATTCATTTCTGTAATTTGACATTTATAAAATCCGTAACAAAATATACCATAATATAAAGTGTAACCTTACAGTTATATCAGAAACTCCTCATAAAATGACAAAAGTCAAAACAGATCCAACTGAGACCTCCATACTGTCTACACAGTCTTACAAAAGTCCTATAACATCTTTTCAGATACACTGAACTTTTACATGAAAGCAACACAAGGAGTAAAGATAAAAGTATCTGGAGCTCATGTGAAGAGTCTGAGGTTAAAAAGCAGTGAAGGGCCACCGCTGGTCCTTATTAGTGCTGTTCCAGTTCCTCTGAATGTGAAATAAAGAGAACGCGAAGTTTGTCAGGGTCAATCGATTGTATCCCGGGTATGACAGAAATAAAGTTAACTGTGAAGGCTGTTCTTGACAGTGTCGGCTAACCGCACGACATCTTCGAAGCACGTGAACAGAAGGTCAGTTAGTGTGAATCCTCTAATTACAAGAACCTCAGTCAAACTCGGCATTGCTGGGATTGTGGGATTCTTTGAACCATGTTCTCCCTGTCTTTCTTCTATTTATAATGACTTGGACAACAGAGGTTTTCGAACCATCACACTAACATCCAGTGTTCTGAAATAATCATCGGATTCGTTGCTATTCTCAGGTTTACCTTTAGGGTGCTTTCCTACTTTATTTCCTACTTTTCCAACTTTATTGCTCGGAGGTTGCTGCCTAATGCATTTCTTCTAAAATTGTTTATAATCGATAATGAGACAACTGTTAAAACATGTATACGAAAGGGACAGTTCACCCAAAAAGAAAAGTTCGTTCACCTTTATGTTTCTGTGAAATACAAAAAAAAGTATTTTGAGAAATGTCTCAAAGGTTTTGTGTCCATCTAATGGAAGTCAATGGGGTCTGGTTACCAACATTCTTCAAAATATCTTCTTTTTAGTTTACAGTTTCACTGTTGAAAGTCAGAGAACTGCAGTTTAAACTCAAAAGGAAAATATGAAAACAGTGTGTTGCCACTGTGACAGCAGTCTTTCTAAAGAGTTGGCGACTGAAGTGTTGGATTTATTAGTCTAAAGGTTTCGGGATCTTGGAACCTAATTAAATGATCGATTAGACTGGAAAAAATATTGGACCAAATTCCTACATCGGAGATAGAGATCCTGGCTGGCGTCCTGACAGAAGGCGCTCATGCGGCTGAAACTACCTCCGGCTAACCTAATGAGCTGTGATTTTCCAGTGCTCCCATTATTCCTCATTATGCCATTGACACAATCAACAAATTCAAGTGCTTTTTTTGTGCATGAGTTTAATCAAAATGAGACAAAACATAGCTATGCTATTTAATTCCCAGTGATAATTCCATCATCATAATTGATGAAATGAACAGAGCAGAGATTGAATTGGATGGGGGATAAACAGCTGAGGGCTCCTGCAGGAATAGAGACGCACGAACTTGGGTTAAACATGTAACTGGCACGCGAATGTTTGACTCTCCGGAGGTTTGGCATCACCGCCGCACGAGTTTCCCAGAAACAGCCACTGACTGCAGGTTATTAAGATGTCCAAAGGGGGCTGTATGTTCACGGAGACTGGCCTTTTCTGCTGACCTGAAACCTGTTTAGCATTTTGTTGTTGTAGCAGTCTAGTTCAAATGTGTTGGAGGTCTGCATTTAAATGAATGTCTCAGCACTTTAAGCATACCAATAATATTCTAAGAGAAACTTTCTCATTTAATTGTATGATTTAATACTTCTTAAAGAATTTAAGCACATTGTAAATGCATTTTTTAGCTGTTTGTGTAAATCAAAAACAAAGGATTCTGTCCGGGTCATAAACACTGTCTACTTGTAAGCGCACTTAAAATACACAAAACTACCATAACCATATAAACAAAACATTTCAAGACAGCAGAGACAATAAAAAGGAAATTACTGTATATACTCATTCATTCATCAATTAGTGAGTTTGATACTTGTTGCAATGGTGCATTTAAACTAACTGATTTCTACTATTCTCTGAGAATATTTTGCATGCTGTGCTCACAGTAAATACAGTAAAACCTTCTCCAATATTTTTTTCTCTTAATTTCATTGCATTGAACTGAAATGAACACAGTCAGAACTCATGTTATTGCAACGTTACTGTTATTATGCAGAACCGTGTTTTTTTGGAGCATGCAAATTTGTTCACTTTTGACATCTGAAGGCAAAATAGTGAATTAAACAAATATGGTATTAAACTATTTATTTGTTGAATATCTGTTTGTTTTTTTATGGTAAGAGTTTGGCTTAGCATCCATTTATCCCATTTTTACCATCTGGGTAATGTAAACTTTAACATGAAAAAATCTAGTTTTTTAACCAAAAGATTTAAATACCCATGTGAACTCTTTCTAAATGTTTTTAAAGCATCAGGTAAGTCCATATTCCTCATAAATAGGCACATGAAAAATAAAATAAGACTTATTTTATGTTCTTCTCCATTTGTTATGTATTATTGCGTCTGGTTTGCACAGTTTAATTCACAGAAATCCTTAAAAAGGTATGTTACTTGTCTCTCAAAAACGTGCGTTCTTTGTTGTCACATTCACAAAGCATGCATTTCTCCCTCTTTTAAATCAGAAAACTCATGCATAGAGGGACTCAATACTTCAATATTCTGATGTCTGGACTTCAATGACCGAAAATGTTACATCCATAGAGCTGGAATTGCCCATTTATTAACGTGTATAATTTATTTGCGGTCCAATAAAAGCGGCGTTTGCTTGTACATCGCCATCTCTGTTCGAAACATGAAACTGCAGGTTGCTTTACATACTGTATCTTTACATGTGTTCAAGTCAACTTCATTTATACGTATCATAACATATCATACCCATCATTTTTTAAACCTCACTGCTGTGAATAAGGGTAAAGTAAGGTTTGGCACATACATGAGAGTAAAAACAGAACAATTATACCGACTCTTAACATGATCAACACCGTAGTTCTAATGCACTACAAATTGAATTCTGCTTAATTGTAATAAGTCATGTGCTTGAACTCTCTCTCTGACGCCTCCACTCAAACACGCAGCTCCGAGTACCGCACGTGGGTGCTGGGAATAATTGATATTTTATTTGAACTAGTGCCAAAACCATCCTTGTGTCAGTAATGGTATTTTAGATGTGCAAATGCGTTTGGAGGTCACCTAATAGCTCATTAGAAATAAGACCACCTGGCCCTCTCCGCACACGTTACCAGAACAAGCATCAAACCGGCCTGCTATCGTCTCCCGAGTTGTTGATAGCACTCTGTTGGGATCAAACGGCAACAAATTCGGTTTGGAAACGGCACCTTGGGTATGAGGTCTGCTCCGCTGTTGCCTCAGGCAACTAAATGAGTGGCTGAACATTGAGGAAGGCTTCAATTCACCAGCCAATCAGCTCTCGGAACAGCGCCTTTGTACTGGGTGCACGATTGTGACAGCGAGCAAGAATCTAAAGACATTTCGTTTCATTTAGCGGTTAAGTCAGACGGCGCGGCACGCTCGGCGGCTCCTCGTGTTATATATCTCCACCCTCCCTTCTCCAAAAAAACAGACACCCACTTGCTCCAAACTCTCTTATTTTCCTTCATCTCGCAAGCCTTGGCGACTCCGAGGGCAGGTGTTTCTGGAGATAAAAGGGAACGTGGAATAAACGAGGGTGCTTGTAATGATGAGGTCCCTCCTGTTCACTTTCTCTATCTCACTTCTCTAATTTCCCGTCAGCCTCTGATGTCTTGCTTATTACCACTGGCCTCTGAATCCGAGCGATAATTAGCCGAGCCGAATAAACACGGGCTGCGCGCGGATGCATGAAGGTCACCGGGTGTCGTACTTCGCCGATGAGGGATTTGAAGCGTTGGGGATAACAATATTGATTATTTTTCTTTCTCGTTTGAGTTATTGGACCTGTGCTGTCGTCGCATGTGCTGATGCTAACAGAGAGGGTTTGGCAGAACGGGGAACTATAATTTTATTGGCTGGCACTGGCTGCTTTGTATATGCGGTCGTATATGTTTATGTGTCCTCCGAGCTATAGAAGCCCATATGTCAAGTTCAATGGAATTAGTCTTAAAACTCTTGGCGTAGAGGTAAATTGCTTGTCTTTTTTCCTTTCTGCAAGAGAGTATCTTCTATCAATACACAGACAATTGGTTGTGGTCGTGTCAGCTGCCTGCATACAAATCACAAAACAGAGAGATATGATAGAGAGTTACTACTGAAATCCTCTGTGAATGTGTTTTCATTTGTTTGTGTTGGTAAGATGTGAAGGAAAAATGTGTCTAAACAATAACCGCGATGAAATGTGGCGTAGAGTACAAATATGAATATGAATACAAATATGAAGGCAACAAATATATTTACAAATATAAATACCTTTATTTCTGTTGTAGGCGTCCTTTGACCAGTGAGATTTTTTAAAGTGATACTTTGAAAATATTTTTTTTATTAATGTTTCATTTTCATAATGAAATATTAAACAGTATTGAAGGAATTTCCATCTAAGCTGGACTCTTATTGGCTGATTTTTATTCAGTATTTGGTTCAAGTAATCCACTTCCAAAATATTTTGTATGTTTTTTAGATGTTTGTCTACAAAAACATTGAAACATATACAAATAAAAGAGGATTTTTTAGATCATGAGAAGCATTTTTATAAAGTGATCGTATATATGAGCTTTCCTTAAAACATCCCGTTGTTTTGAGATTTTGTGTAAAATGTACACAAAGATTCAAACCCACCGGGGGCAAAAACAAACTTGCAAAAAACTTAAATTTAAAAATATGTAAAAAAATATGTTTAAAACTCCATTCGATTTGACATGATTCACTGAATGCTCCAAACATCACATCTTACTTTGTTCATATGACTCCATAAAGAAAGTCCCAAAACAGACCAACTCACAAATAAAGTAACAAATAAAATCAAGTGACTTTTTTTATTCTTCCCAAGGCAACACCCCCCACCGGTTAACTGCGAAAATATACAGTATCAAACCAAAGTGCGTACAAAAATATTAATAAAAAGACTGCTATTTTACATAAACTCATCTGAGTATGCCCAGAGAGAGAGGAGACCTTTTCCCTGAGATGGCTCTATATGCCTCCGGGCTACATCTGGTATTGCTGATAAAAGTCTTGCTGCCGTTCCTCCAACCAGATACATCTTAAAATTATTGGGCTTTAGGACCCTACGGGCTGTTCCTCTGGGATGTCTGACTTTGCCCATCCATATATGAGTACTGCTAAATCAACAAAGCAGCAGCACTTCTGTGGCCTTTGTACCTCGGCTAGACCAGAGGGCACGCCATGACTGAGACACTAGAATCGACTCGAACCCTCTGGCACTTTGCATTCAAGTTGCCCTCTGGTCTTTGGTTTATCAGAGTTAATACAGATTTAATGTTGCAGAGAATTTCTCTCTCTCTCATTCTGTATGCATGTATGCTTTATGAAAAACAGCACAAGAGATCTACTTCTGTACATAATAAGACAAATACAACTAATTCTGGATTCAGAATGAATAAGCCTGCAGCATATTTGCCCTAAGCGACATTAAATAATGTTTGCTTGCATCTCGGGCCTGTTTTTAAAAAAATACATGACGAAGTCGTGAAAATGCTTAGTGCTATTTGTTGGTGGGTGTAAAAATGTCTCTTTGCTTTATCTGTTTAACTAAAAGAAGTGTTGTGGATAATTTGTAACTAAACAGGATGTTAGTGGTGGTCATTTCCTCTATTTGTGCTACAAACACATGAATGATGAAGGCGTAGATCACCCCAAAATGAACAATCTTTCATAATTTACTCACCCTCATGTCATTTCAAACGTGTTTGACTTTCTTTCATAAGAAGGTATTTTGAAGAACATTTGTAACCAAACAACACTAGCCCCCATTGACTTCCATTGTATAAATACAAACCACTGAGACATTTCTTAAAATATCTTCTTTTGTGTTCCACAGAAAAAAGAGTCACATACAGGTACGGCAGAACCTGTTTAGCATCAATTATGCATGTGCAGAAATCACTTGCAGTAGCAATAAACAGCAACTATGCACACAAGTCGAATCTTAAACCTACTTGACATCCAAACATCAATAGAGCACCAAACTGCATCAATAAAGTAGCATAGGGTTGACAATAATAGAAGACAATCTTTATTTATCTCCACACAACCAGGGTCAGTGGAATTCGTTCCTGTGACTTTCATGGAACGCTGGCATGTTTAGTTACAGGGACATCCCCCCCCGGAGCAACCTGAGGTTAAGCCTCCTTTTCAAGGACACAATGCTCAAGGATTGCTCATTTTGGGTTTAAACTTACTTTCCCCATAGGGTTACTAGCCTACACCATTAACCCGTACACTGTATTCAAATTGTAGTAAAAAATAATGAGGGAACCTGAGATGAACCAAAATATCACAGATATTTTTATTTGGGCTAATAAGCAAACATCTAGCATCCACCCACAATGTCCTAGTAACCACATTGCAAGACACTAGTCAAAACACCTTAGCAACCACAGAGTAATACCTTAGCAAATACCCACAACATCCTGTAATATTATATATATGTGCAGTATATGTATAAGAAATATATTTTAATCAACTGAACAAATTCTTTCATTATTTACTCACCATCCAAACCTCCAAAACATTTTTCATTCTGCACAATGCAAAAGGAGATATTTTGAAGAATGTTGGTAACCACACAACATTGCCCTCCATTGACTTTCACTGTATAGACACTCAAAATGTCATATGCAGGTTTTGAAAGACATGAAGGTGAGTAAATGATGATGGAATGGTTATTTTTGGGTGACCCAAAAAGTGTCTAAACATAAAGGTACAACTATTAAGTGAATAGACATTTTACAAATTTTAGAGTAAATACAGTGCCAAAGAATAAAGAATGAGCGAAGCCCTAATGCACAACAATACAACACCAGCACTATCACTTAATAACTCGATCCGATGACTACAGCACAGCAAATCCAGCTGACAAGCGATGACAACATTCACCAGAGCTCATGCGATTCCCTTTACTGCCAGCAGGACTAGCACCTTCAAGACCACCCAGCAGATTTCTATAAATAGCAGGCGTTGACTTCTGGACTCCATTTATCAGGATGTGACAATCCATTGTGCGCACATGCAAGAAACAGAGGCAATGTGGCATAAATAAGATGAAGATATAGACAACACCAAGCCCTAACAAAATCATATTTTGTGATTCACATTGTCTACAGTCTGTGTGGCACATTTTCTCTCATTAAGGTCCATTTTTCCACGTGTTATTCTGTTGGATAAGACTATCGTAAATAATGCAGAATGACCTATATGAAACCATCTGCTTCCAGAGCTACTTTGTAGAATTTAATATAGCTGAATTGAAATGCGTTTCCTTTATATTGCTGGACGAAAGAAGGAGAATTCAAAGATTTGTTCTAACAAAACAGAGAATATTAAAAAAGCAATCAAAACTTCAAACAGAACTTTGAAGGTACGAGTACAATGCAATGTTGTGACTGTAGATGAAGATGTTTCATGGTGATGTGAAGTTTAAGTTCTGAATTGTAAATCACTTTAATTTTATTTTTCCCAATTCTAATAAAAAACCAGTAGACAATTGAGTTTTTGCTATATACATACGACAATACCGGTTTGATTTCCTTAAAACAAAATTTAGATTCACTTCTTCCTATCATGTTTTCGCAAACACTTCAATCAGGGAGCGGCTATGCAGATGAGCTATTGTAAAGCTATTTACAGAATACCTGCCAGCGGGGGTGTTTCATACACAGCATGACTGAGGTCACCATAGTAACCCATACATTTAAAGAGTCATTCATTTGAAGCCTAAAAATATATCCATAAAATGCATAAAAGTCAACAATTTATATTTCCTACTAAAGTAATATTTTATGATCATAAGCATAGCCATATGTCTGATAAAATAAATTTGGTTCCAACAATATAGACTTGAGTTAAAGGGATAGTTCAGCCAAAAATGAAAATTATGTCATTTCAAACCTGTATGACTTTCTTTTGCAAAACACAAAATAAGATATTTTAAAGAATGTTGGTAATCAAACAACAGCAGTACCTATTTGTTTTGTACCGGTACAACTGAAGTCAATTGTTCGGTTACCGATATTCTCCAATAGAAAGAAAGTCATACAGGTTTGAAATGACATGAGGGTGAGTAAATTTCATTTTTGGGTGAACTATCTATTAAATTGTTGTTGATTTTTGTTTTCCTATGGGATTTTCTCTGTCAGAATAAAACAGAATTCAGGTATGCTAAACAGTATTTGTTTATCCTCATTTCCATCTTTTCAGGGACAACCGAGTTCTGGGGATGTTTATTTTCCAAGTGCTAAATGGGCAAATATAGCATTCCACTGTGTTTATTTGCACATCAAAATCCAAGCGTTAATCCTTACAAACAGCATTGCCTGTAAATCCACTTCATTTGTTGTGTTTATAAACTTTTCCTCCACCGTAGTGCATAATGAGCCGTAATAAGAATTCAGCGAATTGAATTATTCTCCTTAAATTTTATTACAAATATTTTTAACAGTCCGAGTGAATCTTTCAAAATTGTATCAAAGCTCCCTCCTTCTCCCCCCTAACGCCTCCTCTGCAATTTTTCATTGGTCGTTGTTGCTGCCCGTCTCAATCACTTTGCTTTCCGCCCCTAGTTTGGGTATGATGAACGAGCTAAAGGGAGTCTCATCTATCTGCTCGGCACCCCCATTTATCGCTGCGGCTGAAAAATAGATGGTGTATGAAGTGTAATTTGGTGCTGTAGCGGAGCTCCTGTCCCAGTGGATGTGTCGCGGGACTTTGATTAAATCCTTCTTATAGGAAATCGATACATTCTTCATTAGACCTCTCCTTCTACAAGCCTTCCTCCTTTCCTTCTTACACATTTAACCCACACACAGAGAGAAGGGGAATGGGGGTTGGGGGATTACAGGACGTAAGACCATGCGTTGGGGGAGTGAAGGATGCTTGGCTAAAAAAGGAGAAAAACCAGGGGGAGATAAAGAAAGAGGAGTACAACCTAGTGTTTAGGGAAAATAGAGGACGGTGATAAGAAAAGTGGGGGTGGGGTCATGAGGTCAGTGCAGGACGGAAGGATTAATAATGTGTGAGAGAGAGAGCACTGTAAGCTATGATACGTGCATACAATACCTTTTTTTGGCCAAGATTTGAGTATCCCAGGCACAATCCCAGAATGCACTACGCTTGGTGAAAACATTACTACAAGATGGTGGATGAGCTGTTGCTAGCACCATACAGTAGATATATACACATAGATGCTGCATTAGAGGATGTTTCTAGGGGCGCTTTTACATGCAAGTCGTCGGCCATATTGGAACAGTCAAAGCTAAATCATGAACACATGGGTGAACATAGTTGACTAAGCGTCTACAACCGTAGTTAGACGCATGCATGAATATCAAATGTTAGCCTACATGCCAACACTCTAAAAAATGCTAGGTTATTTTCAATCCCATTCTCATCTGTAAAAGGTTTTTCCATTTCTTCAAGTATTTAAATTTGTGTTTTTTTTAAACCAGAGGCTGCACAATGTTGTGGCATCTTAGATTTTCACTTTAACTGTGAGTGACGGCAGTGACCGAAATGTTGACCATTCCAAGATGGCGGACACGCTGACATCTCTGATCGGTCTAATGTAACATCTATGCTGTATGGTTTGTACAAGCTCCTGATTTAAACACCAAATGGTCCAGCTAAAGAGAGAGAGATTCAAGTATTCCCAGAAAGAAACCCAATTCCTGACATGCATGCCTCAGATGGAAGTGGATTAAACCAAATCAGAAAAGCAGTAGGTATTGCAAATGTTAAATGCCTGGCAAACACGAGACGCGTGCCTAGTCCTGAGAGAGAAATAAAAATTCGGTGCTAATGACCAGGACTAGCCATATGGGTGAGAACCAAAAGCTTTCAGGCAGAAATTTGACCACACAGTGAGCTCAGCCAAACGCCTAAAAAAAGAACGGCTTGAATGGATGTACAAATTTACAAAGGGTTTCAGGTTAGCATTCTCTAAATAAGATCTTTTATAGCACACAGCCTCTAGTCGCACTGACCAAGCAGCTGTAAAAACATTATTGCCAATAAATAACGGACAGCGTTTGAACTTTGCGAGCGCTGCGATGCAGAATTCTTTGACATTTTTGGACAGGGTCCTGAGTTAAATCATTCGAAAGCCCAAAAACAAACCTCCTCCACGTTTCTGGCCGGAACAAAATATTTAATTTATCTCCCCCCATTGATAGACTGTCTGGCCTGCGCTGGCCCAGCAGAAGGCCGGCCTCCGCCAGAGGTATTTTAATGAGTTTGTGAGTGTCACCTGCTGTCTATTTCAATTTGAGGTGAGGAACTCCCCGGAGGCTAATTTGCTTTTGCAGGCAGTGCGTTACGTTCAGTTGGCAGCTACCGGTGGATGCTACATGCTTCGTAAGCACCCAATATCTTACTCTATAGCATACGTACGCTGCATCCCAATTTGTATATCAGCTGTCTTATAGTATGAGAGATTAAAATTAGAGACCTACAGCAACGATTCGAGCAGAGCTCTAGCATACTAATCTTACAATTTTCTCTATGCACAGAAAACCCAAAAGAAAAATCTGAAAAATCTATTTTTCTAAATGTGCACAAAAAAAAACCCCATACTGCACCGGGTAATGTTTCCCATAATACAACTTGACTCTATGATCATTAAACCATCATATGTGACCCTGGACCACAAAACCAGTCATAAGTAGCACAGATATATTGGTAGCAATAGCCAACAACAGGCGACAATAAACAATAGGCGATTTTCTTAATATTTAGATTTTTGTACTCTCAGAATTGGACCCTAATCTTAAATGTTTCAAAAATTATTAATCCAATATTTTATACGTAAATTGTATATTTTCAAGACAATAGCTATATGCCACTTGCCGACAATTTAAGCTGATTTTCAAGTGTGCACTATTTCCCACAATTCTTCAAAAGGGGAACTTTCTATAGACATTTAGCAATGACAAACTTATTAAATGATGACAGTATTTGCACTTTTTGATGAACTATTACTTAGAAAAGAAAATTTTATAGATCTTAAGGTCTCTACTTACCAATACAAACAATAGATTTGTATAATTTTTTTTACATTTTCACTTTCTTTCTCTTTCTTTCCTTGAAGGTGACGTTCATTATGTGTTTTCCTGTCTCAAGGTTTAGTGGCTGACACTTAAGATTTCTGCTTGGTTTACTGTATCATCCATCAGAGCAAAGCTTCCTGCCCTGCACACTGTCATGACAGAACGATCCAGAAGCTCTGGACCACAACAACAAACCCATTTCCAGGAATCAAGTAAAGTGAAAAGGGTAAATACCAATGGCTTACAGTAATTGTGACCCAATTACTGAATGACTCAGGCTGAACTAGTTACCCATTTTCCAAAACTGTCATTGTCATTCAAAACCTGTATGACTTCTATAGAAAATATTTTGAGAAATGTCTCTGGTTTTGTATCCACACAATGGAAGTCAATTGGGGCTGATGTTGTTTGGATACCAACATTCTCCAAAATATCTTCTTTTGTGTATTGCAGAAGAAAGAAAGTCATACAGGTTTGGAATGACATGAGAATGAGTAAATGATAAGAGAAAGACAGAGAGTGTTTGATTATCGTTCGCTCAGCTGTAACGAATACGATGTGACAAAAATAGCAATGTAGTGTTAGTTATGCTACACTGGTATTCATATGACAAAAAAACTAATAGTTCCTAGAAAAGCTACACTACAGCTGAGTGACAGCATATTTGTTTACATTTTAGCAAATGTAAATTTTTTGCTGTTTGGTTTTTCTCAAGGCTGGCAAAGCGAGAATCAAAAGTTTAATATTCTGACCTGTTGCATTATGGCCTCATTATTTCTAAAGCTCTTGGAATAAAATAGTTGTATAACAAGTGTCATTTTGATTGACACCCATTATGTCACCTTGTGCAGAACAACCGTAGCAACACATTTTAAGACAAGAAACATGCACGCAAAAAGTATTTCACCATCCCACAAGCCAAAATGACCTCTTCACTTAATCACACGCTTTTTTTAACAAACATTTATTAAGTTAATAGATTGTTAATGGAGCGTTAAATTAAACTGTATGCCTTTTTTTGCGCACAATAAACATCTCCGGCTCGCCTCTCCTCTCCTGAGCCACTGCTGCGGTTTCCAGCAGTCAGATTCTCTCTCAGGCTGTTGTCAGAATAAAGAGGCATTCTGCACACTTCCCTTTGATGTCTGTGACCCGAAGAGAGGAGAGAAGAGAAGATGGCAAGACACTTAAAAGTCACTGCTGTGGGAAAGAGATGGAGAAGACAGAGGAGAGAAAGACGGGGAAATAAAGAGAGAGGGAGCGAGATGCGGAAGGTGTGAGGAAAGATGAAAAGGAGAGGTGCAGAGAAATGTTTCTTCTGTCTCCGCGCTCCTACGCTTCAGAAGAATGAATAGAGGCCTATGAAAGACAAAATTTTAACCTGCATTAACTGTGCTTTCAAACGTATGCTGAGTTTGAAGAAGCCCATAAGCCCAAGAATCTTGATGTCAGATTAGAGTGATATAAGTTTTTTTTTTTTAAATTGCAGAGATTTAATATCAATGTTGTATTCACAGAAGGAATCGAACATGCAATATTTCTGTATCAACCATTTTCAACCGCATCAACCGTAATGCTCCAAAAGGGAGGGGTGAGCGGTGCAGCTCACCACTAGATGCCACTAAAATCTCCACATTGATCCTTTAAATTTAGTTTTATATAAAAATAAAATAAAATAAAAATTCAATTATAGCACATCATACAAATGGGTCAAAAATTGCCACTGATGAATTTTCAAATGTAATAAAAAAATGTAAAACCACAAATTATATTATAAGCATTAAAAACTGGTCAAAAAGTTGTATCTTCGGTTTTAGATTTGCGCAGTATTTGGCGTTTTCACCTCCTGAGGATGTTATCCCAGCAGAATCTCAGAATGTTCCTGACAACATAGCCAATGTCAAACATTTGTTTTCATTTTTCATGCAAAGAGTGCAGAATCCCAAATTTCTGTCCTATAACTTTCTTTGTTTTACATTTTTTAATCATAAATTTGACTCCTGACAGGTTTCAATGAAATGAAAAAAGAGATTCTTGGTTTAGTCTGAGATGTTCAATAAAAACTTTTCTTGTACTTTTGTGTTTCCACAGTTACACTTCTGTTCTAGAATTCACTTTTTGCTTTACTCCTACATTTGGCATTTCATCTAATTTTTTTCTAATATTTAGCATTATGTCTTTTAATTGCATGTTTTTCCTCACACATGTCTGCTAAATGAATAATTGTAAATACATTGTGGATTTCTAATATCCTTCAATCTTGTGCATTTTTTGTCCGCAGTACAAACCGTGGTACTTCAGATTGAGAATCTAATTTAACACTAATTTAAAGAACCCGTTTTAACTCACGAACCGTCAGAATGAAGGAAACAAGGACACAGGTGTTGAACACAGACATTTTTGTATAATAAACAGGATATGAAAATAATTACACCAACCCCCAAGCCTCAACATATTGGGTCATATACGGTAGCTCATATGCCATGAGCAGGAGTAAATTATAGTAAACATGAGCTCACTGAACTATAAAATGACCTCTATGTCAATATGTTGGCCTCGGTTCATCTCTAAAGGAAATCTATATTGTTTAGCCATGATTTTAAATGAGCATCTCATTCTCGCCCACAACAAATATCGAAATCCTGGTACAAAAGCACACGGCAGAGTTTTTAGCACAAACCACGTGAATGATTATCCGCTCAATTATCTCTTTCTCTGTTTGAACTCAGTCAAACTCTGATCCACCCGCGAAATGAAATGACAGGGTGTTCGTAATACACGAGGAAAGAGCCACGACGGTTGTTTAGAAAGGGAGTGAGACAGAAACGGTTCAAGTGAAGCGTGTCTGATTGTAACATCGCGTTGATTTGGTGGCGCTGCCATACGGCCGCAGCGCCGCGGTCATTCAGATAGCTGGCGAATCACTGCTATAATTACTTCTCGCCAAATCCAGATGAAGGTCTTTATTTCAGATTAATTATCTTAATCACAGCATATCAGACTCGGGTGAACTCGCAGCCCTGGAATGTGAATCGATGTGTGATGACATTGAGAGGGCAACAGCGTCCGAGACATTCGATAATTATGCACGGACAGGCAACGGTGACAAAACAAATCAGTTAGGTTCATCTCGTGAAGTGGAACCAGCGTTTGGATTATGCAAATGTGTGGGATTGTGAGGAGAAAATGGTGGAGGAGACTTTCAAATCAAATGTTTGCTGAAAAGAAACCATGCGCTTCACACACCAACTATGGCGGTAGTTAAATTTAATGTAAAGGCCATTCCGAATTTTCATTTAATCAGCATTTCTAGATGTATTGTGTATTGTCTACAAAATCAAACCTCGGGAGTAACAAAGTCATCCAAACAGCTGTTTTGACCAGGGAACATTTTGACCTGTTTCTCCAGTTTTCACAATATTTATATTTGAAGCGGTTTTAAAGTTATTAGTTAGTAGTTCAAAGAATGAAACAAATCATTTGACCTGAACACATAACTATAAATAGTAATTCAGAAAAACTGTAAATGATCTTTAAAATTGTCTCTTAATATTTTCTGCGGCTGTGTATACCAATAAAAGCTTACTTATACCAAGCTTTTGGTCAAACCACCCACTACTTCCAACTTCTTGCATTGATAACGGTTTTTAATATTTAATAAATGTTTAAATATAAACCCCATTTTTGGTCCTTTGAGGGACACCCGTCCCGTATTCAAGCCTGCTGAATCTATGGAGGCTTGTGGCTCTTTCAAGAATCATAATGAGCTATTTGAAGTATTAAACTATTAAATGTGTACCACCATCCTCCCTAGTGCCTTCTTGGCCTCAGTAGTATGTAAATGAATCAAAACACATTTAATAATGAACACAGAACAGTTTGTCATCACATTAAATTCATATTTCAATTTTTAAAAAGCATGCGCACCTTGCTTTGTGGTATGTTACCAAACAAGCTATGGGCCGCGCGGGCGATAAAAGATGTGTGATGCTAAGCTGCGGATTTAATGAAACATCACCTTAGTGTTCTACATAGAGCAAATGCTAATTTCCACAATGCTCGTATAATACTGTTAATTATATAAAGCAAAGCAATCATTTTCTTAATTGGTAATACACAACCTTACAGAATAAAAAAATATTGACCATCCACACAGTCAGCATTATTTTCTTTTAAAGCAGCACAAGGAAACAACAGTTCATGAATAAATCATCGACTGAGCTGTATCAAGAATTCTGGGCAGTGCCGCTACAGTTTTTCCCAAATCAAAGGCTGACAGGCGGATTTCTGTGAAGACCCAGATTGCTGTTAGGAGTTGTTAAGAAACAATAGGAAATGTTCACGCTTTACAGATTTCAAGTATAAGCACCAACAACCTTCTCGGATAAATCCTCTACAGAGAGATGCTGAGATATCGGAGATGATTCTGAATAAAGAAAGCTGGTGGAGGAGTTCGACTTACAAAATACTAAGGAGTCCACTTGACTATACACAAAACTTACATAGGGTAAAGTTCATAAGTACATCTCTCTATTGAAAAACAGCTTTTTTAAGACCCATCACCTTCATCTGATTGTTTTATGACCCCACAAGCAGCTACAACTGTCTATGCCATGTCTTACCCCATCAAAATTGTGATCCACACAGGTCTGAAGCAACTTCTAAAGAAATCCAGACTCCAAACAATGCCATCTGGGATTGTTGGAGGCATATTTTTCATACTTGATTTTTTGGTCTTTTAAAAAATTTAGATGGTTGTCAGAACGTAACACCTGACAGATCATCCCTTCGCAAACAAACAAGCGTAGGTGGGCTCTCGTTGGGTTAGTAAAATATTATCACTTGTTGTTTCCCACTTAACTTTCCCGGTCTTGGATCTGACCAAAAAAATGAATAGTTCTGTATTTTTTTGTCATGCTTGCTAAAAATATCCAGAGGCGCAACAGTAAGGGCTACAACTTACTATTCATACAACAACCAGATGTATGAGTCTGTGGGGCTAAGCAGTGAGAACCCCCCCCCCTCTCTCTCTCCCTTACTCTCTCTTTCCCTTACTCTCTCTCTCTCTCTCTCTCTCTCTCTCTCTCTCTCTCTCTCTCTCTCTCTCTCTCTCTCTCTCTCTCTCTGCATCCATCCATCCCAAATAGTTGCAACACTCTATAGCAATACAATAACATCAAAGTGTTGACATATCCAGTAAAAATGTAAAGCAAGGATTCTGATTTCACCTGTCAATGCTTCCTCAGTGGAACTGGGAAATCAAGAGAGCAGTCAGGAGAAAGACCGGCCTCCTGAATTTATCATGCCGGGAATCAATGGTTCTTCGGTCTCTAGCTACTTGTTAGCCGAGATCAAACCACCTTTTCAGATCTCAGGAAACAGAGGCTGGGAAAACCTCAATGACCTTAACACGAAATGCAAATGCAGTACAGAACAGGTAAGCGTGTTGACCCCAGGACACAATGTGTCACCTTGTGATCATTTATTCCCGGCTGTATTTGGGATACATTAATTAGACCTGCGGAGAGCTCGGGCATGAGAAGCTGGAGGCGTCTTACTATTGCAAACTACAATAGATGCTTTTAACAGCCAAGAGTAAAGAGGAGTGCATGGTTGATTTATGGAGAAAGCAGATGAAATATTTTTGAACAAGACAACAAAGCAGAGCCTAAACTAGAAAAGTTTCAGAACGATCTTTGATGTTGGATTTTTGAAGCATTGTCTAGTAGTCGGAGTTACCTACTGTACTTAAAAACAAAGTTAAGCTCCTTAGCCTTAAAACTTATTTACTTGCTTACTTAACATAATGACACACACAGATAGAGTGATTAATAAGTGGTTGCTAAGGTGTTCTGTGTGGTTGCTAGGATGTCCTGGGTGGAGGCAGCAGCTATTGTGGTTTTTAATAATTCATTAAATATGCAGATATTAATTGTATGTTCATTCACATTCATTTCTTTCATGTTTTGGGTTAAAATATAATGGGCAACACTTCTGTATAGGGGGCAATTCTCACTATTAACTAGTTGTTATTAGCATGCCTATTATCTATTTAAATATTGGTCAAGGGATTTAGCAAAAAAAACCCAGCTAACTTTGCAACAATAACAGTCATTACTATGCTGTTTGCTGTACGTCAACTCAATAAAAAGAGCACAATGTCATTGGTATTACAATGCAAAGAATATGACGCTTGGTCCCAGACGCTGTTCATTAGGGATTAATGTGTTGCATCATTATGCAATTTGATTGATGTGAAAAGAGGAGCGTGAAGGAAATCACTTCTGTTGCAGAGAAAGTTAGATTTTGTCAGGCAGGTTTGAAACCGGCAATCTATCCTCAAAGCAATCTGTAAAGCAGCTATTCTTTTCCTGTCCTCCTCTCAGGGGTAACACAAATGCATCCCTTTATAAAGACTCAAACATCCACAACCAATGTTTAGCACGGCAGAAAGACGTGTTTCCTCTGTTCGAGTTCTCGGTAACATTACATGGTATGCATGCTGTCACAAAGCCTTGTGCTCACAAAAACAATAACGCTGCAACAGCGTGTTGTAACCGGTGGATAGATACAGGAGCGAACGCAACTCTGCTGTTGTCATTTGCACCAAGAAATGGTATTAAATGATTTGTAAAAAAATAACTATCGGTAGATTATTCACATATATTTATGTCTTGTATTGCATTAGAAGGAGAAACAGTGCCGTGCTGAGACCTTAGGAAAGGCAGGTGCCAGCATTTGCACGAATCCCCCTCCACCTGTTTGCGAAAAGGGAACTTTGGGGTTTCAAAAAGGGCACTTTGGGCTCAAGCACACTTCTCCTCCCCTTTGCACATGCCTGAGGAGAAATATTGAAGTGGAGTGACTTGGAGTGGGTTTGACTTGGGACAGTAAAAAACCACCTAGCAACATCCTATCTAGGGATGTCACAATATACTGGTATTGACAATAACCGCATCATTTCATACATCTAAATACATTTCAATATCGATAATATAGTCACCGAGAACAACTTTGGATACGATAACCGGCGAGTGAAAATACGATACGTGACATCCATAATCTGATCATTACATATCATTGCAATTAAGCATTAAATATCATTCCAATGTTTGGTTTGTTATAGTAAACTGGCACTAAATTTACAAGATAACTGTGTAAATTGATATACTACACACAACCTGAAGCGATAAATTTTGTGCTCCATCTGAATTAGTGTTTAAGTGGTGTAAGAAAGCAGGGTGAGCGTAATAAAATAACATTCAGCTTACTGCACTTGTAAATCTACTAAATTTAGCTAAAACAATCCATAGCCTTGCCAATCCTGCCATGACTTATGGAGGCGAGCTAGCACTTACTGACTTTCATTTACATTTCAATACGCATGCTTTTCTGAATTATGGTTCATTATGTTGCTCTTCCTCAGTTTCATGTGTACTAATAACACGGCGAGCGTATCGCATGTGGCGTTGAGACGCCCACCAATTCTTCTCCATTCATTTCGCCAACCTAAATACATAAATTACCCCCACCAAAAGTAAAAAGCTAAGCAAAGGAATGGCAATTTTTGCATATTTATGATATCTGGAACTTGAGCTCTCCATCAACGTCAATTATTAATACGCATACCGCGCAGGTTTTGTGGTGTATGTTTGTGTGACAGGGTCTGCTGTTTTCTGTCAAACTCCGAAACTGAAGCGCATCAACAACCTGAATTTTCCCAAAATAATAGTCAGTCGAAGGCTGAATTAAATACGCCCATGTTGTTTTGTGACATTACTGTTGGCCCCTTCCGCACTGGCCCTTATCAACAAGTGTCCGTGTCCCTGAGATGCCTCCCCAGTCCAGGTCCCGTAACAAAGGGCGTGTCTGGGCTGTCAATCAAATTTGTTTATGGCGCCGCTGTTGGCCGGCTACATGCTGACATCGCTGTTGCCGTGAGACCCGGAAAACCAGCCAGGACTGGAGGACCATCCATCAAGCCGACAGACAGGCAATACAAACCACTCGGAGGGCGAGAACACACACGTCCTTCCAGTGCCAGATTTATCGCCCTCATATATACGCTCCACTGATGGATACCTCATAAATGACCGACGGATTAAAGTCCCACCCACAACGCCATTCTTCAGCCTCACACGCTTGTGCATCAGCAAAAAAGGTCATCCTATCATTACTGGTTTTTTGCAATTATAGTATAGTAGTTATATAAAAATGTAATGTATTTTCTTGTTCAATACATGTTTCTCATAACCGCTGAGATACATTTCCAAAGCAGCAGTTTCAATTCTGAATGGCTTAACCCTGCAAATGTGAAAAGTTCATTAAATATCTATTAATCTTTGTTTCTCAAGCTTGTTTTCTCCTTTCTATCTCACATTAGTGTCTTCGTGCCACGGTTAGACCGAACTCTGAAACTGTATTTACGCAATCTGAGTCCCTGGAATCCTTTGAATCAGAATCAAACATCATAACTGAGGCAGCTCTCTAATGCAAGTGAAGATTTATTTTCCCCAGGATGCCTGCGACGCATTGTGCCGAGATAAAAAGAAAACATTTGGAGTGGACTCATTTACTTTAATACGTATAAAAACATCTGAGGGAAGATTGTCTACAAATCACGCGCTGTGATGTTTGAGGCTATCCCTCAAACCCATATGAAAAGACATCTGAATGCATCACTGATCTCTGAAAAGAGGAACGTGTAAAAATATTGTTTTGACAAAATTTGCAAATGTAAGACATTTTAGAGACACGTGAGCAGACTTGGGCGTTAAAGTCAACAAGAAAAAACGCTTAATTTTTACACTTCAGCTGTGACAAATTTCACATTTTGGACAAAAAGTTGAAAAGATTTTATTCAGATTTGATCGTAAAAAGTGGATGAACTGTGATTGTGAGGGAGGGGCTGAGAAAAAAAGCTTGATGACAACACTGGAAAAGCAAAGTTGTTTTATACAAAATATTGAAAATGAAATACAGTGTTATATTACGTTTACATTAGGTTTGTTTTCTTTGCAACAACATGCACCGATCATATCATTAAAAAGAAAATCACTTTCATCTTGTGTCACCTATGAAATGTCTGCCTATAAGATGGAGAAGAAATTATATTGAACAGTCCACACTGAACAAGTACATCAAGCCATGTGCAGCCATAGTGTATCCAGAGACAATAAAACCTTGTTACTTTAAATATCATTCTGTTCATTTTTCAATTTCATTGGAAAAACTCAACCTTTGTGATTCACCTTGTTTTTACTCTGTTCATCCAGGGTTTTCACCTTCATAACCTCAAGTGTCATCAAGAAGTTCAGTACCTGACCAATAAAACCCCACCTGACCAAAAGGTCAAGCTAGAGCCACTGCTGACCTACGCTTTCATGCACACTTCCACTGAGAAAGTCAAGAAACAGCAGGTTAGAGAAAGACATCCAGAGAGGTTTATCTGAGGCTTGACATTGCCAGGCAGCAAAACTGCCGCATGGTTTGACTCGAATGTCCCCTACGATAAAAACTGTGGACAGCTGGAACAACCAAAAGCAGAAGACCTTCCATAAACATGCCTGATTTATATTTCAGCTGAAAATAAAAAAATAAAGCCTATTTTAATGACCATTCTTGTCAAATTTTCCTCATAAATGTTAATGTAGTGAATGTAGATCTCATTCCCACTGAGATGCAGTACAATGTGAAAAATGTGATATACAGTATTTAGGTGCTGTGAACATTTGATGGATTAAATATGTATTCACATTAAACATTAACTATAGCACCTTGTAACTGTGAATCCTACATACATTTATTTATGCCAGCTCTGTTCCTTATTAAAGGGATAGTGCGCTCAAAAATGAAAATTCACCCATGTCATTTCCTCTCTAGGACACAAAAGAAGATATTTTGAAGAACGTTGGTAACCAAACCACATTGGCCCCCATTGACTTCCATAGACACAAAACCACAAAGACATTTCTCTAATTATCAAAGAGTTATACAGGTTTTGAATGACGCCAGGGTGCATTTTTATTTTTGGACTACCCTGTGTACAGTAAATGCACCTTTACTGGGTTATAAAGTGGGGTCCAAAATTCTGAAACCACTACTAAAAAAAGCTTACGTTTTATTGAATTCATAACAACTGTTACGTCCACTTTTTGCACTTAAGCTTCAAAGCATTGTGCAACCTGATGATTCATGTTTTTCTGTGTTTTCTGTTTACTCCTCCTAAAACATTTTGTGTATTGCGAAGTTTAAATTACATTTCGAATCCAGGACCCCACTTAACTATAAATCGACAAAATGATGAGGAAAAAAAGAGGGAAAAAAGGGTCTATTCAAAGATACTCTTGAAACATAAAAAAGCTGCATGTCTTTATCGAGCTTGGATATGTGTCCTTGCCTTCTTATTGTCCCATAGCATACAGTCTATTCTCTTGCAGTATACAGTATGTGCGAGAGTTGTTCAAGCATTCACAATTCTCTCCACAGTCCCACACACACACGCACACACGCACACACACACTCAGGACCTTGAAACTTTGGCTAACCAGCTTGCAACACGTATGACACGTACGACATACATGCAATGTCACCTGAAGGTTACACGCTGGTTACAATAAAAGTTTTAGACAGCACTCGACATTTCTAAATAATAGATCCACCAATTCAGAAACTATTTAAAGTGTCTCAAATGGATGTTTGTGTGGTGCTAACCAACAGCATGTTATCTAATGGTTCACCCACACCTAATTTGTATTCAATAAACAAGAGGTTTTCAAAGCACGACCGACTCATCCTGCACGGGGAGTCTCGCGGTGGATTGAAACGTGCGTGATTTTTCACGTCACATTTGTGTTGTTCCATTTCCATTTCTAATTCTCAAAGTCTTTGAAGCCCCGCGACGACTCCAGCGGAGCATTAATACCACGCACAATACAAACAGACTTTGTAATACCGGCAAGTATACACTGCGATCGCTTATTTGCTCTTGTTGGCGTTCCTTTGGCGAGGTTTAGATAAAGTACACACAGTTGTCTCAGCATTTGCATTGCAAACCGTAGAGAATTTGCTGAGATAGCGAGCCGCACGCTGGAATCGATGACGGAGCCGGGTGGAAACGGTGCGCCTTTCAACTCTCAGTTATAAAGTCAAATGCAACCGAACGAAATAAGTGAGGAAGAGGTGACCTTGGAGCTTTGCTTTATTAAACGTGCTTCATTCGAAAAGAAACGGATCTCAACTGATGGCTCGCAGGTCTGTTTTGACGGAGTCAAGGGCAGCAGGGGTAAGGTTAAAGTGAATGCCAAAAATAGAATGCAGTGCAAAATAAATACAACCTATACACAGAGCCATTGAGAGAGAGAGAGAGTTGCGTCAACTCTGTTGACTCCAATGAAACCATTTTTTCACAACAATGGCGGTTCATGGAGCCTCTCAATAGTTCCCGGAAGTTACTAGTAACGCATGGAGCTGCAGCAAAGCAGACCGATTGTGTTAAACTTTTAATCAATTTAAAGACGCAAGTTATTTAATAAATAAATAAATGAAAGAAATAACGCATTTAAAGAGAAAACTTCCAGGAACTATTTGAAGGCTTCATGAATCACGTGACGCGCAAAAATTTTGACCTTCGTGGCGCAACTCTCTCTCTCAATGGCTCTGCCTATGAACAACGTACTGTAGATTATAAAAAAGCTTACCTTGTTTGCTGCTTTAAATGGTTTTTAAATATTATTCAGCTGGAATGCAAAACTTCATTTTCCTTACAAACACTTTCGTTATAAACAACAACTATGTTGTCACTACGTCACTATGTTGGGTTGCAATGTGAAAGGTCCTAAAGCAAACCCATTTGCAAACCGCTTCTCTAAAGGCCCCAAGCACAATCTTACCAGAGAACTGAGCTCAGAGTTAAATAGATTTCATTGACTCACTTGGATTCAGTCTGGCACTGACCACCAGCTGAGCAAATTCATTTAAGGAATTGTTATGGAATCCGTCCCAGCACACAATCGCACACATAACTTCTTGGCACAAGTGGGCTTAAGCCGTAAGACATAAAAACACACGGCATGCGGCCTGGCAGATTTTAACAAGCAGTTACTTTAACTAAACTGCAAGGACACGGTCTCTTTGTAGGGGGCAAGTTAAGGAGAGCCAGGGCTGTAAACGCAGCTTTAACACTGTACCGCTCTGAGGGACGAGATTTGGCCTTTTAACAGCCTGCAACATGACAGTCGCAATTTGAACCTCTCAGTACTGACACGAGACGGCTGGTTCAAACCTCTCCATTCGCATATACTGTGGGGAAAAATAAAGTGATGTGAAAATAACATACAAAACATCCTGACATCCTTCAGTATGATACCAAATGTCCTGTTATTCAGGCTTACAGTAGAACATCGGCACATTGTTGTTACCTTTTTCTACACTCACTGTATATTTTTGAGATGTCTGAATCAGTGGTTTTATATATTAGAAAGGTGCAATGACCACCTTCCTAAAATTTAATGGGGATAGTTCACCCAAAGATGAAAATTCTGTCATTACTCTCTCTCATCATTTCTCATCATTTCAAACCTGTATGACTTCCGTCTGTAGAACACAAATAAAGATATTTTGAAGAATGTTGGTAACCGAACAACAGCAGTACCCATTGACTTGCATTGGTTTTGTGTCCATACAATAGATGTGAATGGGTACCGCCGTTGTTCGGTTAACAACATTCTTCAAAATATCTTTATTTGTGTTCTGCAGACGAAAGTCATACAGGTTTGATAAGAGGCTGAAAAAATTATTACAGAATTTTTATTTATTAAAGAAACTTTTATTGCATTGAACTATCAGTCCTCCCAAAACAACTGTGATCTATTCATTATGTATGTTAACGGCAACACTGCTCACGGCAGACTATTTGAAGTCTGACAGTAATTGTTAAGGTTGACAATTTACAAAAGCGCTGCCTTAAAAGTAACTGCTTTGGTACTTTAAAGATGACACAAAATCGACCCTGTTTTCATTTCCTAAAACACATTTTTGGTTATTGTGCATGATTTAGCAAAATGCTTGTCTTTGTATAGGTTACTCTGAAATACGTGATTGGCATTTCATTGATTTGTCGACTTTAATAATGAACGAATTTTAACATGCAACCTCTCCATAAGAAATAGGCTTGCTAACTAAAGTATAAAAACAACTCGTAACTTTTGCCTCTATATCGCCATCTCAGTTTAACAGCGATCAAACAGTCCTTAATAAACCGAAGCTTACATGTACGAAGCGAGACAGGCACACAGATTTGTATGTACTTGTTCTATGACTGAACCACAAATTGCATCTCTGAATAAACTCACTAGTCAACTTCATCACGTGAGCAGTCAATCATCTCAACCCGCCTTCAATCTCTCTCGCCTTAAAAGTGTCCAGTACACTGTGTGTTTTCCTGTACCAGTCAATTATTTTCCCTTGTTTCTGGCTTTTTGGCTATCCGTTCCGCTCTCGCTTTCCGTCTCCGCACCCTGATCCTTCTGCACAGCTGTGATGAAAACTTGATCTCATTGTGCCAGGAGGTTATCCTTCAGGCCGGTTCAAAGGTCCCTCGAAATCTCCACATTACATTGACACGGCTGTGAAATCTTCAGTTTCTCATCCCCACCTCGGGCAAAGAGACACAGAGAGCACAGCTGGATGTGGCCTAGTTAGCATTCTGCCTGACTGTGGGCTACAGCCTTCGGTTTTATACTGTTCTCCTGCCAGTAAAGGTCAGAACTCAATGGGCAAGCAATCTGTTAAGCCCTCTTCAACTGTGTTCTGCACTCACACACTCATGAAAGACTCACAAATACACACGGGGCGTGATTACAAGACTCTGACCTGCTCCTGAGACGCATTCGGGCTCTGTGTTTTACCCGCATGCACACTAATGCTCTTCCTCTGTCAATCTATCCACGGCTGATGTCGACTCCTGGTCGGGCTTAGAGCGCATCCAGAAAAACCTGTCAAGAACACGTCTGGATCATATTTCACCGCCAAAAGAAAGAAAGAAAGACTCTAATTTTAATGGAGATTTTTTTCTGGAGCCTGTGTAAGAAGATTAGTTTTTAGAAGAGATTTTTAAGCACCCTGCTAATAATCATTACCGTAATGCGAAACAATCTCGTTCTCATTACTGTAATGTGGATAAAATAATGATCAAGTTGTAAAGTATCGATCAACATGTGACTAATTGTTTTACTGCCATTAATTTATGCGTATACAATAATGTATAGATGCATAAAATATCAATATTTTAAAATATACATAAAATAATTGTGACCCTGCACAACAAAACAGTCTTAAGGGTCGATTTTTTGAAATTGAGATTTAATAAACAGCTTTCTATTGATGTACAGTATGGTTTGTTAGGACAATATTTGGCCGAGATTTATCTTTTTAAAACTCTGAGGGTGCAAAAAAAGTAAAACTCAAATCATCTTTAAAGTTGTTCATCAGAGGCGCTGTAGCAGGCTGCTGCTAAGAAGAAACAGGTTTGTTTTAATGCTCTCGTTTTGTTTACCGCTGTAAAGATGTTGTTGAGAATAAATGAACCCGAAAGCTGAAATTCTAAGCTTTATATAGATAACAAACTTGAGTGGGTAATTCACAAAGAGCGACAACAGCGAGTGAAGTTTGTAGACGTGTTTCCAGCCATTTTTGTTAGTGATTTGGCTGCATCCACTCACAAAAATAAAGTTTTTATATATTTACGATAGGAAATTTAGAAAATATCTTCATGAAACATGATCTCTACTTAATATCCTAATGATTTTTTGGGCAAAAAAAGAAAAAGCGATCATTTTGACCCATATGTATTTTTGAATAATACTAAATGTTCTCATGCTACTTAAGACTGAAAAAGTAAAGGTAAAAGTTTAATAAAATGGTAAAAAACGTTCACAGTTCCTGTTATAATACCTAAGAAAAGCACTTGCTCTAATGCATTCATATAAAATCGCACTAAAATCTTGATTTTTACTGTAACAAAGTACAAAAACTCAAATCAAGCTCATAAAAGGCAAAATGACATTAATTTCATTTGAATTAGATTATGGGATAAAATGTGACCCAGGCATTTTTTCAAAAGGTTCACACAATGGCCTTCAGATGAAAGCACACACATGGTCTCCTTAAAATAAAAAACAATGTTCAATTAAAATACAGCGACGAATATGAGCAATGTGTTCCTATGTAATCGTGTTATCAGAGAGAACGTCCGACCTCAGAGAAATATATGAAACGTAATTATGGAATGTAAAATAAAATATCACAGAAAACACAACCAAGCTGCTTCTACAAAAAACATATAGACTTACATTAAGGGAGGGATGAAATCTAAGGGCCAGGATATCATAGGGACCTGGGGGGTTTACTTCAAATGTATTGTTAAAATTCTTTCTGATTTTCAATATAACATCACAAAAATACTGTACACATATAAACAAAGATACATATTTCTTGAAGTGTATATGATAATCAGAGATGCACGGCAAGGCAAAGATGTTTGAGTTTCTCCACTAGACACTGATGAGCTACAACATAAAAGCGTTAAAATAGCAGCTGAGTTTTGTGTGCTGTCAAAAGAAACACTATAGAAAACACTCAGGCTGTCCTTGAAGCCAGTCTGTATGGACAAACACACATTACATTCTTCAATAAAAAGAAAGTTTCAGGCTTCCATTGACTTGCCTAAAACCTTGCTTAGAAGTGCAATTTTTCACAGAGAAACGCTGCTTTTCATTAACATGTAAAACTTCTGTCATCTTTTGGCATTAAGATGCACTGCTGGTATGAAATGCCATCCACCACAGAGAGAAAAGGGAAAATAGATTAGTTGATATGGAAAAACTGACGATGAAACTCGTATTAGGATTTGTCTAGTTTTGCAGTAAGATGTCTAAAGATTCTTAAGCAGAGAAGCAATTATGTAATGTATTAAGACATGTTTTCAACTAGAAGTAACATCAAAATAATCATTTGAAATTATTCATTTTGTTTTAAGATCAAGACTTTTACATTTACATGTATGCATCTTGTCAGATGGTTTTATGGTGAGGGTGCATTCAAAGTATGCACACTGATATGCGAACCCACAACATTTGTGCTGAAAAAAACGTCCTATGTGATCAAATTATTGTTAAAGCTAGCCATTAAAAGTATAAATATAAATCTTAAAACGAGACATAAGTGCTTAAAGAAATGCTGATGAATGACATCACAATCCATCATTTATGAAGATAAAGAAAATATATATTAGTAGTGTCATGCAATCATTAGTTGTGAGAGAGAGAGAGAGAGAGAGAGAGAGAAAGAGAGTTGTGGAGGAACTGTTGATATGGGCACTGAACTATGAAATCCATTCAACAAAACAGTCTCACAAATTCTGACTCCTTAAGATGCGTAGGAGGCCGAGAGAGATGGAGGGAGGGGCCGTGCAAGCTGAACAAATTCAGTTATAGCCATAAATGTGACATCCACACATAATTTTCTTCCATTCCATTTCCGACAGCCATATGGCGAGGGGACTCTATACCTGCCTTTCCATCAAACATAATTTGCCATAAACACATAAAAGCCAACACGGAGTTCAGTAAGTTCAGTCCTTACAGCCGGAGAATGTGCACTTCCACATTTTGATGAAGTAATGCGCTACTTCCGACACGCCGATCTAAAAATACATCACTGTCCGCGTGAAGGCCTCAGCCTTCACAATTGTGAGCCCCTTGGCCTGTGACATTTCAGTGTCGAAACTCGCCACGGGTCTCGTCTGGATCGTTCTGCCCCTCTGATCTGATGCTAACTGTTGTTGAATATTCTAGCTGATCTGAAAACTGGCACATTTGCTGAAAGGTCGCTGGTGAAAAGACGACAATAGTTTTTCCACACAGTCTCACTGGCAAGGTCACACAAACTCTCAACTGGACAAAAATATCCAAAGCAACTCAGATTGCTTGTGACATTTTTAAAAACCTTTGTAATGGCAAAGAGGTCTCTTCCTAGAAATAACCATTTTTGTGTAATGGGTGAATTTATTAAAATATGCAGTGGTCAAAATACAGTACAAATAATTAAAAAACACTAGAACAAATTTTGAGAATGTCTTAGTGTTTTTGTGTTCATACAATGGAAGTGAATAGGGGCCAATGTTATTTGGTTACCAACGTTCTTATATCTTGTTTTGTGTTCTGCAGAAGAAATCATACAGATTTGAAATGACATGAGAGTGGAAAAATATGATGAACTAAAATGGTGAACTATCACATTCATAAAAAACAAATGGGTTTGTCCATATTTAATCCAATCATGGGATGGAACAACCCAGCATTTGTGTACAGTGGCAATAAAATATTATGAATGGCTTGCCTAAAAAAAAAAACAATAGTCCTAAACAGTTAATTTTCTTATTTCCTTTTATTTGATTTTTGGAAATATGGTTCAGACCAGTCTCGTGAGATTCACCAGGGCTGTTGAGTTGGTTATATAGTTCTCTGAAGAAAAAAACTCAAATTACTGTTTCTAGGTACCATCTGTTAAAGAATTAAAGCCCTCCAGGGAACTTTAAAGCAGCAGTACATAGTTTCAGAGACATCGTTTTCAAAGCATCATGGGAAATGAAGTTTCTCTTGGGACATCAATCTGTACAACCATTTCTGGAAAGACTGAGATTCAAAGAAGAAAGCATTGAGGCGTTCCTGTTCTGAATCCATCATTTAGATGATGTTTATTTCCATAAAGTCTTATTTGAATTTATGACTCATTCACGCTCAACAACAAGTCGCAGAACGCGAACGAAGATGAGGCTCCTTCAGGGCTTCTCGCTTCAGTAGCAAAGCGAAAGCATCCGTGGGCCTTCACTTGACAGAGTTTTGGGCCAGTATTCACAACATCTGAAACTTCACCTCAAATCACAGGACAGTAAAGACTTGACAACGATATCTCAATCACAGCCACCGAAAGGGTGTATAAGACTAAATAAAGAGTCAGACATGAGCAAGTTTGCTCATTATTTCTCAAAAGTGTCTTCACACATTCAGCACCTATCAATTATGGTATCAGGAGACGTGACAGGTCATCTCCGAGCGTCGTTCGCTGTTTAAAAGGTTCGGCAGAAGAACGCCTGACATCCTGACTTAAGGACTTAATTGAGCAACAGAAGGAAGTCTTGACAGGAGAAATGTGCAATGACATATCATCAGGGACACTTGAACGAGCCTGTCAGAGCCAAAAGCGAAAACATCTGTAATTCGTGCCCTTCACAGACGTTTCAGAGCTTTCAAAGCTCGCCAACAACTGCTGGAAGAAGGTATTTAGAAATGTACGTTTTAGAAGTCCCTTGGAAAGATATCATGAGAAATAAACATCGTAAGGATGCACGGACGTACAGTAAAGAAACCTGATCTGCTTTCAGGCAGCTCTTAAGCGACATCTAATGCTTCAAATGAATGGCGTATCCGTTTTATCAGGACTAGCACTTGCCTCCACGCTGGAATTTTCGATGCAAAGGAATGCTTTATCCAAAAAAGAAGTTTTGAATCTGAAATACGTGGCCCAGATTTCCAACGTTCAGGGTCTAGCACGCGGTCGGTCCTGCAGGCTGAATTGGTTATTGGATACGTCACGCCATTAAAAGAGATTAATCGGGATTAGAAAAACGCCATAGGGACACTCATTAAAAGAGACTAAGTGTAAATGCTGTAGGGTACAAGATGTGCTAGCAGGATTACGCTTCGGTTTATCACGTTAAAAAACGTCTTCCGCTGAGACGGCATGATTTTTTGCAGAAACCGCCGTCTTACAACCTTTCAAAATCGTATTAAAATAACATGTTGGAATATCAAAGGAATACATCAGATTTTTGTGAGAGGATTTCTTAAGGTGAGGTTTGACGATTTGTTGCTGGCTGTAATTAACTCTAGCACGGAGCGTTGAAAGATTTTATTAACATCAAATCTTTACATCTCGAAGGACTCAAAGGCCTTAACTTCAATAATCATATTAACATCAAAAATGAAATTCCCTTTGACAGATTCTGAAGCGCTACCTTAAGTAACTTCATGTGTGCGGATATTGAATTTTAAAACCCTTTTTAAATAAAAGGAATCATGTATATAGATTAAATAAATTCCATTACATTTCTGTGATTGACTGCGTATTTTCCGGTCATGGAAGGCTATTGTGCTACACGACTGAGAATCTCAAGATCACTATTCAGAAAAGCACTTTTTTACAATTAATTACACTTAAACATCCATCAGGTTACCATAAACAACAAATACATCTATATAACATTACAAAAGCCTGGTTTACTGCATTATAACAATTTGCCCGGCGGTCGGAATGTTGTGTCGGAAAGCAGCATTCGAGAAACACTTTGATGTCATGCACGGACAAAGATAAAAGAGCACAGGCCAAAGTAACACAATTATCTTCTTTTCCTTTCACCTTTTTCCACCAGCATTAAGGGAAAATTAATTGACACATTATCTTCCCATTAAGAAGCGATTTTACTATCTGATACAGCCAGTAGTGATAACAGGGCACATTACACACCGAACTACACAACTACACACACACTACCTGAGAACAGAGGTAAGATTTAACATGCTGTTGCGAAATCAATTTAAAATTGATTTATGAAACCGTGGATGGACAATTATTCATTTAACACCATCCACTCATAATCGTTCACATTTTGGCCATAAAATGAAAATGCATTGGATAATACTGTATACATGTATTGTGATTTACTATACTAAACTGCATTGCATTATGAAACAATATGATAATACAATATTATTATTGTCTTTTTGTATCTTTCATCAGAATGTAAGTTGCCATCTGTAGCAGTTTTTTGTTAAAAAAGCAATAATATTATTGTGCAAGTACATAAACAGCATGTAAGAGATAATGTACAGGCAGCCGGTTGTTATCGCAGAAATAAGCACCGACAGTGTGATCAGGTAAGAAACAACGTTCAAATGTCTCAAACAGGCAATTTGGTTTAATCACTTGTAAATATAATGTCACACATGTCATTAAAAGATATATTTATTTTTGTGTGTAATATTAAACTGTACCTGTCAAAAGGATTATCATCAAATTAAAAATCACATTAAATTAAAAATGTACTGCAATCATAACATTATATTTATATGTTTACATTATATAAATATATATAATTATCATACAGTTTTTAATCAATGTTATGATTATTTTATTTTTTCACATAAAATCTCAGTTAACATAGTCACATAAAGTAACCTGCTCTTTTATGTTTTAAACAGAGATGACATTCATTTCTGTGAAGCAAACAGTTCAAAAAGTGGTGTGTAACCGGACTGACCCAGGCCTGGTCAACAACCATCCAGAAGCAAAGCAGCTAAAGTGTCTTATCCAATGAAGAGCCTACATTAAATCTGTGTGTCCAAAGACTGGGATCCTTTTAAAGCCTGATGCCTCTTTCCCCGCACAAGACCACATAAGCCGCTCTGGTTCTGGATGAGCTTTGGTTTGTATCAGCATATGCGGTTTATTGGCAGAATCAAGCGGGCAAAAAGAACACACTTGCGTGCAACGGAACCGTTCCTCTTGTAAATGATTCAGGGATCAGTCACGGCCGATTAGGTCTGAGCCACAGATATTTGAGAAAATGGAGAACTCGTGTATGGCTCGTGTACATCTGAGCCTCGCTGAAGCCGCCCGACAACGCCGGGCTTCCTGACACGTCCGACACCGAGGACGGCGAAGCGAGCTATTATTTGATGTACAATAAAAGCATATAATGCTTGATTCTTGGCCAAATCGGTTCAGACAAGATGACACAATGAAGAGAAGCAAGGCATGATGGGATATGACTCGGGCTGTGCCAGCAAAAGACAGACGAAAACAAATGAAGACTGAAGCATCTACATCGCTGGCCTTTTAACCTATATGAAACGAATACACAGAACGCAGCAGAAACCACAATAAAAAGGGACATAAAACTAGAATTTGTAATCTTTTCATGCAGTGAAATGGATAAAAAAAATCTATATCAGTCGTATAGATAATAAACAGAAAATCCTACTACAGCTCATGGTTTTAGGAGCCTTAGTATCGGTAAGAGGCAGAAATAGATTGAGCGTCTTTGACATGCAGTGGCAAAAGTCTTATCATACGTCACATTGTTCCAGCATTGGGTTTCTTCATTAATTCAAAAGCTCAACCCTGAGGGCTAAAAGCACCGACTCATGAACTATAGCACCTGACACGAATGTGCAATACAACTTGGCATTAATGCATTTACCCAGCGATGTAAAGCAAGGAAAATACAAAAAACATCTGAATTGTTTCACCTAGAAGATAGTCATAGCATTTTAGTGTTTATTTAACATCATATAAGCCACTGCTATAAGAACATATGAATTCTCAACTGAGATTAATAAAGAACAAATGGAAACTTCCTAGTCTTTTGAATCTCACAGGCCAGAGTTACAAAAGATATCACAACAATGTCACAAGTTCAGCTTTGCCAAGTCTACAATCAAAAGCATCCATTATTCAAGATTTCAATGTGAACTTCAAACTGGTTTGTAAGAAAGCCTGATTTGAATAAAAGATAATAGCTTCTGGCTCAGAATGAGATTTTAAGCAGAAAAAGCAGTGCCGTATTCATGAAGAACATTATTTTTAAAGGTTAACAGTTAGTAAAACACACCTCTGGGGTTTGAGAAAACACTTTAGTCATCCAGTAATTTTCCGTATTGTACTGAACCAAAAAGTAGTCTCATCAAACGAAAGCAAAAGCGATTTGGAATTGAAATGAGCTAAATATTACAGAAAAATCGTGGGCAAATACTTGAGAAAATGATGTCCTTATTACAAAGTCTAACACTTGCAGCGGATTCCTGTTAGGTGCCAACATGTTTAATATTTTTTATAATTTTTTTAGCCAAGCTTATGCTAGTGGAAAAGTGAGATTGTGAGGGGTTGAGGTGAGAGAGAGAGATGCCTAAATGAACCCATAACTCACAATGGAAGTCCAGCAACATCAGCTTCTTATACATGATTCCTTTCTGCAAATACTGCAGAATAAAATAATAAAACATTTATTATTGATAGAAAAAAAACATATCAATATATAATAAACTGATGATTTGGCCGAAAGCTCACCGGATTCTCATCCATCAGATCTTATTTATTAATCTAGCAATATTGACCCGCATAAGATGTGCTTACCAAAACACCATTTCAGGGAATACACATGCTGTCCGTGTAAGCAGCTTTCCAAGGCCAAGAAATACCAATATATTCACTTTAAGCTAAATCAGTTCTTTGAAAAAAATTGCACGAGATAAACATACAACATTTTCTTTGCTGAAGCGCATATATAAATGAACTCATAGCGAGGCAGGTGACACAAACAGCTTGAAGTCGTTGTATTCTTCGCTCTGTGGATATGACTGAATTCCTACGTCTAATTTGACTTAAGTGAAGCGACGCATGTTTCCTTTAGCCTTTTCATTCTCTTAACAAGCGCGACTCGACGTCCAACGTAACAGGCGATGTTTGACATATTGGAATGCATGAATAACATTTCCATGAAATTTTTACAGGCGTGTATCTATAATTCACATGCTCTCTCTTTGCTGGTACTGATTAGAGAGCGATGCTCAAATCACTGCCGGTATCTGCTCTCTGCATCGCTCGTGCACATTCTGCCGCTCAAAACATTGTCATCAAGACCCTCGCTCCACACATTTCTGTCTAAAGCGCCAAACTGACTCGACCTTGTTGTGATGCATCCTGTAATTACTACTCATTCATGATTTATATGCCAAACACATTCAGCTTAAGGCATCTAAAATTAATCAGTCCACCCACATTCAAAAGAAATAATGTTCTCAATTTGCACTCTGAAGCAGGTGACTTCTCAATTTGTTCTCTGTTTATAAGCTCTTAAACTGAGGTGACAACAGGGGGAACATTTTACTCTAAATTAAACTAAAACAGCATTCAAACTTAGTTAATGAATTTGTGACAGGCCAAAAAAGAAAAAAACAGCACAATGCTAGTGTCAATATAAAATATTAAAAGTGTTAGGAGGTACTATTGACAGACCTTACACAATAAAGCGATATGTTTTTATTATCTTAGAATGAGCTATTTCTATCTACGCACACCGCGGGTCCCCTTGCGTCATGTTGTTTCTACAATAACCCTAAACGGACAAACTGCTCTACAGAGAGCGTTTTGTAAACACGTTATCTCATTCGGCAAAGAAGCGAAAACGTGACAACATCTTTGTCCTGTGTCAGGTTAATATAAAAACTATATAATAATAAAACTAATAAAATATTTTTGTTAATTAAAATAAAATAAAATAAAATATCTGCCTAAACAGTATAAGAAAAATGAGAAATGTTGCCATAGCAATACGGTGTATAAATATAAATTTAGTCACTAAAATTATCAACCAAAAAACAAAACTAAAACTGAAATAAAAATAAATTCAACTAGCTACAGAAAATTAAACATAATATATTACAAAAATATTAATATTACTAAAACTAAAAAGATAAAAGCTCATTCAAAATATTCATAAAACCACAATACAATTGAAAACAAAACTATGATAACTGGTTTACAGTCAAGCTTGCGTGCGAATTAGACGTACAGCATTAACACAATAAATAAATGGATTGCTTTTACATTATCTGACTTAACTGTAACAAAATCCACTCTCCTTCCATAGAAGTAGAAAAACCCTTGAAAGCTGATTTGGTCAAATTATATTAGGTTATTTTGTGAAATAAACTATGATTAGTCTGAATGTATATATTTATAGTGTTGTACAATACTGTATGCACTACATTAATATAGTAGAATTTATGTGAAAGGGTAAAGGAATGTAAAAATCTACCAAAAAAAACCCTAAATTAAAAACAGAGAACTTTGCAAAAACAGCCCTGTTAACATTTCTCAGTAAAAACTCCTCAACTCGAATCAAACTCACATCAAGCTTTATAGAGTCACGCTTTTGGTTAGGAACCAGTTTCACGTACCTCTTTTGTGACCAGGGGACGAACGTGGATATTCAAGGGACCAACGCTTGTAACCTGGAGTGTGGGCAGGATCCTGCAGTTTAAAACAAAGCAAATACACAGAGCAACATGATTTCAACAGCACGACGTATACACACACAATAGAGACAGATTTGTAACACTTTCTGATGCGAATAAGACGTGTGCTTGCCTATGATAGTGGTTGCTGGGCTTTGCTTGGTACTTGTTTAAGTCAAAAGAACCCACTCTTAAGACTTCATGAGATTCTGCTCTCTATATGTCTCAAGCCCTAACTTCAATGTAAGTGTATAGGAGAAATCCTCCACACACTCCGCCTCACCAAACCACATAAATTAAGGTGTAATTTATATTCATAAGGGCTTGTTCAAATCTTTAACCCTCCTGAGCAACAGGAATCGTGAAAATATGTTTTACAATTAGCCTACAGGCTATTTTGCCTGTAATATGGAAGCTCAATTTACTGTTGAAAAAGAAGTGACACATTTTTCATTCCAGTGCCAAGCTTGTTTGACCTTGGAGGTCACGGCGCTCTGCCTCCCTCCCGCTCACATCTAATGGAAACTTTCAGGGCCGGTCTAACCCTTGAGTAACTTGAGACATCCCATTATTTCAATCATAAAGATGTTGACAAAGATAAGTCCGTTATGCATGAAGGTTGAACAAATGTAGACTAAAGCGGTGCAGGAAAATTCCAAGCACAGTTTGGTGTTTAATTCGGAATGTGTTTGAGGGGCTCTAATATGGGTTTTGTTGTGTGGGTTACGACGCTCGCTGATATTTGAAGAGCATTCCGTTCATACGATATCTGGTGCGCGCGGCAGCGATGACAGTCATGCCATGAATGCTCGGAAACATTCGCTGACACAGCACAACAAAGATATGTTACACGACATCAAACGCTTAGGCTGAAGTGTAACACATTGTTGTCGACAACACGGTATCAGATGCTTAAATCTTTCTATTATAGCAACCGATAATAAAATTAGTGGCATATTAAGAAAGCGATGTTGTGGTTTTTTTGTGTGTGTATGATTTTTTCAGACTGGCTAACTGAATTTATTGGCCATCAAAGCGACTTACAGCATGGTAATAGCGCAGTCGCCAATTTACTTGTAAAACTTGAATGCAAATTTAATCTCCATTTCCATCCCTCGATGTGCATAATTTGACTAAACTAATTATGTTTTATTTGAAAAATACAGTATGAATATTTAATAGTTTAACAAAAATACCCATGAGATAAAGTAGGCTTACAGTAACTTGCCACTGGCTTTTAATGAAAAAGTATGACGACAAATCATATTTAAACACTTTATGACAAAGCTGCCCGCTATTCTAAAGATGTCAATGTCACATAAGTGGTGCTGGGTTATAGTTAGTATCTTGGACTCGGTGAACTTCATTCCACACAGTACAACAATGATGCATGTGACCTTAACAATTTTTTACAGAACTTTTTACAGATCCAGGAGCAGTTAGTATTAATCATCCTTTCACAGGTGTTAATGCGTACAAGTGAGAAGCTTGAACGCACTAAACTCACTTTTTCCACAAATGTATTATTACTCCCAACACTCTTGTTTGGATAAAAGCTGAATAACAAACATGCAAATAGTTTTTCTCATACACAATCACGGTATTTTATAGCCCCCTATTTCATAAAGATGCATCTCAGACATAGAACTTTTGTTTAATGTGTATGTTAATGTGTGGACACATTAATTTTATAGATGCCTCGTGAGGCGTTCAGCGTTTGTATTGCTGCAGTTATTTACATGCATAGCAACAACTGAATTGGCTGTCCTTGAGGCAGACAACTAATGCCATAGAAAAGCACTACAGGTTGAGTTCTTAATGGGCAGACCAACTAAAATCCACACAAAAGCACTTACTGCCCTAAAGGGACAGTTCACCCGAAAATAAAAATTCAGTCACTGTTTACTCATCCTCATGTGATTGTCTTTCTTTCACAAAAGACAAAAGAAGAGAAATGTAGAATTATGTTTTCTATACAATGAAAGGGAATGTTTTCATATAGAGATTTGTTTGAAGAACAGATTAAACTCAAGATGCCCAAGAATCAATGACAGTCACTAATGTGTGACAAATCACGTTTGGAATATCACACACGTGTCATGTGGATTACTTTTATTGTGCTTTTTGACCCTTGACCGGAGATTGACCGCCTTAGTAACCAATCATTTCTCCATTGTATAGTAATGTGTGTTCTACGGAAGTCCAAATAACTCATTTTTGCATTCAGTTTCAAGACACCTTCTTTATTTAATAAATATAATGACTATGATATGAAGTGCGTCCTAGTTCACATATCACCGCAACATTCAAAAGCATTTTGTATAATAAACAGTGTAGCAGTGTGTTATTGGTTTCCCAATGTAATGGAAGGGGGGTGGCTAAATATGCAAATGTTTGCCATTTCCCTTAACAAAAAACTGAATGTTAAAACGCTACGTTCGACCAACACTACTTTTTAAAAATGAGTTTACATTTGATGGCTGAGTACACACTATAGTGTAGTGTTTAGGTACAGTACAACATTTAGTATGTGACTATTAAATCACTGGCCTACATAATCCAAAATGTTTTTGTGATGCCACAACAACAGTCACAGGAAGAATTATTCTTTCAATCTATTGGCCTTAAACTCTCTTACTATTAAAAAGAACAAGCACATCAATATCAGTACAAAACATTACCTTACAAAAGAGAGTCTAGTTAAATGTAAATATGTAAAAATGTAAAAAGCATGAGGGTCATCTAGAAACAAATGGGTCAAGAGAAGAAAAACATCTGATGTTTGTGTGTTTGGCTTTGACCTATTTGTAGAACTGCATTGTAAATGGAGGTGGAAATCTTATCCATCATGTGCCTATTTAGTAACAAGTGCATTTTTAAAAGTTGTCAACAATAAGCAACAGTTACTCGGTGGCTTGCTGAAAGCATGTGTAAGATTGCTATTGTGACATTATTATTGCTCTTTTAGTCCAAATATAAACAATCAATAACCAATAACACCTAACATACGATCACAGTTTATTTTATTTATCAGTTTAGTGCATTGCATTTCAAACAAATGTGTCACTGCAGGGTACAAACAGGTGCCAGAAGATAGGGGAGACCGGGTCTAGTTGTCACATGAGGAAGCTGCCACAAAGAATATACTTTATTAACTTTCCAGTTTTGAATAAAAGCTATTTTAATAGCACTTGAAATTGATTTAGTCAGATAAACAAGTCCTGGTCTCCCCAATACAAGGATAAAAAAACAAAACTATTAACCAACCACTATGGATAAAATAGTAATAGTTAAAATGGTTTGTTACGCTTATTACATTTACTTGATTTACATGCAATAGTACTTGGCACCCACGGGCTACTGATTTTTGGGCATCCTATGCACGACCCAAGACGATGGCATATGATGCCCTGCTATCTATACAGGCAGCTCACGAAGTTTTGAGGCACAGCCAGAAAATGACGGTAGCAATTTCACAACATGTTGAACCGAACTAAATTAAGCCAGAGAATGTGTACAGTAGTCCCACATATGCTGTCCACCAGTAAAACATGATCAAATGTGTTGAAACAGCAGACCTAGTGTGTTGTTTAACAGTCCAGGCGTCTTTAAACGCTCGCAGAGGTCTGCAGTGGAGTGGCGAGGAGACGCGCACTGCGCTATGCGTTCAGAAGCGCTCCAAAACGCACGGTCAGATCCCACGCAAAAACGCACGATTTCGATCAATTAAAAAATGCATTCACGCTCCTCAACTTTAAAAACCAATTGTTTTCTCAAAATGGAGAAAATAAAAAAGATGCAATTTCTCAGTGGTGCAGTTACCAGTAAACGTCCAGATAAATAAAAAGACCGAAAGACAAAACAGTCAAAATAAAAACAAAAGCACCTGCTCCTATACAGGATAAATCGCACAAAGCAATTCGCCTCCACTGTCCGAAGAGCGCTGGACGAGATGTGTGCACTCGAGAGTTGATTTATGTTAACCAAAGTTATCCAAAACCTTACGCGCTCCACCTTTCCAAGAAGCCGAAACAGTAAAAGCCGGCTTCAGACGACTGCCACTTGAATTCAAAGGAAAATCAAAACGCAAGCACATCCCAAATGAAAAAAGAGGGCGTGGAAAAGAGATAAAGATGAAGAAAAGAGAACATGAGAGTCAAGTACTCACCGTTGAAAATGTCAGAGAGCAAAAATGTTGAAAGAGTAACAAGACAGCGACAGAGGGTGATGGAGACGCGTGTGCTGTCAGAAGCGCAATGACTTGGATAAGCAGAAGCTTCACTATAAACAGCGCTGGTGTGGACCAAACCATTGTGAATGCGCGGGGGAGGCGAATGATATCTGGTTGGACACACAGGGCCAGATGGGCGTCTGGTGTCGTTGGCTCATTAAAATAAAGCAAAAATGTTATAGATGTCGACTAAGACTATAATTTTTGAAATGCTGCTTTGCAACAAGTGCTAATAATTTATTTCTATAATCTCTACAATGTATTTTGTTGTGTACGGTATTAAACAATTAAGTTAACATGGCTGCTGAGAAGGATTCAGGATTCATATCTTATTTATATAAATGTTTCTTGTATTTAATTACATTTTTACAAGAAATGTAATAAAAACACCTTAAACACACAGTATATACAGTAATAAATTGTGTTAATTGTATTCATATCAAATCTATCACTATATATTGTTCCTAGTTAGAAGTATACAACAAACACTTTGCTCACATATACACACACACTCAATGCAGTTGTGCCTCTCAAAGATACAAGACAATGCCAGACAGCTACACTTGGGACAAGGATTACAAAGACGCTTTTCTTTGGTATTTATCGTGTCTCCGTCGGGCTTATGCGCCCATTCCGCACTTATTTTTTGTTTATGTTTTGAAGGAGACATCCTTCTGTGTGCAAGCAACAGCTTAGCCTTGAGCCCAGAGCTACAAGATTAAATTAAAGTGATTTTAATTCAATTCCTCACAGGGGATGTAAAATGTATGAGGGCAAACGAATATAGATATGTCACTATCGATGATAACGTGGTAGGTGTGAGGTATAAGTGACAGATTGGGAGGGTGTGGGTGGAAAAGAAAGAAAACTGCAAAAAGTTTAAAGGCAAAAACCCAAACAGGAGTTACAAGTAGCCAAAAGAAAGAAAAACAGTTGAAAGAGAGACGTTGTGAGCATGTAAGAAAATCCAAGCTTCAATAACTCATGTTAGTTCCTGCACATCTGCTCCAATTGAAACTCTTCCAAATTCGCAGCTTCTCCGCATCCCTTGAGAGTTGAACACTCTTCATTGCGCTCTCAAGATTTGTTGAATCCTGTTAATGTGGAAAAAAGCCCTGAAGAGATTCTATTAAACTGACTGGTGGAGACAAAGGATTGGATATCTGTCTGAGTTCGTCACGCAGCGATTTGCTTATTTAAAATTCGACGTGAGAAAACAGAAGCTAAATGCCACGCGGGTCCTCGGAGAAAAGCCAGCAACAATATCAAAAAGAGCCAAGTTCCTCTGGTTGTCTCTAACAGAGGCGAGCGAAATCATTATAGGGTTTATACAGGAAAAAACTGGAGGAAAAGGGAGCCTTGAAATTTTGGTTAACACGTTCACAAGCTCTTTCTTCTAGTCCGTCATTAGTCACAAAGGCAATTCTGATGCTGCGGCTGTATTTCAAAGCAACAAATCAGTGTTGCCTTAGGTAACACAAAAACCTGAGCTGGTGGCAGCCCAAGATAGCCTGTAACTCCGCCAGAAGGCCAGAATCATAAATATACAGTGTTTGGCTGAGACTGTTTGACGTTTTTGCAGTGAAATAAATTGTTCACTATGGGGGTATTAGTCACTCTACAGCATATTATGGGCTAAAACAGAGCCAGACTGTCAACATGTTCTCTGTGATACTTCTAATTTGTTTTACCAGTTCAAGGATTTATGGGAATATGTTGGTCAATTTCTTTAACTTATCAGTTCAGAGGTAATTATGTAGAGCGATGGGCACCCATAAATTAACAGAGCACCTCATTAAGTGTGAGCATATTGACAAAACGGGACTCTCGATAATTCTTTAGCACCTGGATAATAGCCGCGGCGCTATGTCCTTGGACTGTTCGCTGAAAATGTCAACACCAGGGGACTGAGGGAGATCTATAATACCTTGAAAAGCTGTAGTTAGAATTCACCTTGGAAGTTCATAGTTTAAAATGGGTCATCTTTTCAGTTTTCCAATACAAATATCCAGGGATGGTTAGGTTAGGGATGGTTAGGTTTGAAAATTTTTCTAATAATCATACAATGTTGTATGAGAAATAACCACCTTGTAAAATAGTTGCGCTTTCCTGTGACATTAGGTTTTTTATGTGACTAATACTCTCAAAAAGATTCAACGCCAAATCCATTTAATACACTCTTAAAAATAAAGCAATGCTATAGAAGAATCATTTTTGGTTCCACAAAGAACCATTTAGTCATTTTGTTCAATCTCTTTCTTAATTGAACCATTTTGACAAAAAAAAAAGTTTTACTATGGCGTTGCCTATGACCTACAATATTACAGTATGTTTCGAACCAAAATGGTGCCAATGGGGGTCACTGATAAAGCTTATATCAATATATAGAAGTTAATGCTTAAAATACAATGCTTGAGAAAACATATTGTTATAATACATAGCAACGTTTAAATGCCTTTAAATAAAGACAGATGCATTTTCCCACAAAAATGTTTATAGGTTTAACATCTACCTAGGGCTAACTGAACCATGCTCACCAGCAAAACATTGACCTGCTACTACTGGAATCTTTCAAGCAAGTACAATCCCAGACTGTACAAATGTCATGGCCAGAAGATGCATTCTAGTAACTCCCGGAGATCGCATGTTAACATCTTCAGACGCAACGCTGGTTGGAGGTGAAGACTACTGAGAAACTGCCAGAGGTCCAGGCATGCCCCACAATTTCTTCTGCATTCTGATAAGCAGTAAAAAACACAGACATTTTACAATAATTTAAGAGGACCTGCAGATCTGTTTGAATAATGTATATTTAATTGTACCAACCTAGTTAGAAGGCATAGTAACAACACATATGATCCAGCATCTATATTCTTAATGTATTGTCAATTTTGAAATGCATCAACGCTTTGGCATTTCCATATCACTGGCACAATAATGTGGATGACTGTCAAGTCAGATGGCAGAACGAAGGCAGCAGCTCATCTTTATCTTTATGACCTTTTCCTCGGGTCAAGAAATCCAGAGCTGCCTCCGCGATTCACAAGAACTTCTGTGCCTTTGATTATTTCATTCATGTATTTATGAAATTCTATTAATAAACGTATGGTATGTAATGAGTCTGGGAAAAAATAAACTAGTATGAATTAATACATATTAACAAGACCAGATAGAAAGAGAAAGAGAAAGAGAAAGAGAGAGAGAGAGAGAGAGAGAGAGAGAGAGAGAGAGAGAGATTAGCCTCTGGAAGTGATGAACCTTTTTGGACCTGAAACCGTGTCCCATATTGACACAACACATCGCCCATACATTGTGAAAATCTAAAACGTATCTTGCAATCGCATCATGTTTTTTATAGAACATTGACGTGCTTGAACTTTAGGTTAATAAGCTACTCAATAATGTATTGATATAATTCTTGGGTCAGTGCTAAAAATCTATGTGAAGCATGGCAGTGAAGGATATAACCTTAAAGTATACTCACATCCATTTTGATGATTTACTGTGTTCAATTTAACTAAAAAAAAAAGTCCAATGCCTGAACATGGAGTTTGAGGTCCAATGGTATAGATTCACTACACAACAGTAGCTCTTAAAACAAAATATTGGAAAAATTCACTTAAAAAATGTACTTATCCTAATGTTGTTTCGAATCTGTATACATTTCAACACAGAGAAAGATATTTGAAAGAATGCTTGTAACCAAACAGTTCTTGGCCACCATTGACTACATTTGGTGAACTGTTCCTTTATTTAGAAAAATCTAAATCCATTTTCAAAATGTTTATCAAAGTTTCCATGATCCTGGTCGTTGTAAAACATGTGGTCAAACTCACTCCACTGGACTTCTTTTCTCTTCGCTGAAGACCTTCTGTCAGTTCACTGAATGGCTTCATCGCTTCTCTATTAGCAGGCACTTCCTGGCATTTAGTAGGGTCAAAGGTCACTAGTTTGAGGAAATAGCAGCATAAAGATTATAGACAGAACTTGTAGTTCAAAAGAGGTCGTGTCGAACCAATTTGTCAGCTACTTACAACACCACTGTAACGTATTAAACTCCGCAGCTTCATCCCAATTCACACCCAGCGAGAGACGGTTCCTGCTGCGCTTGCTAGTCACGCAGCCCCGGTGTGCGAATGGGTTTAAATGCCAAGGATTCCCCGTCCTCGGGCCCACGTCGATGCCGCTAGAACAAGTGGCGAAACATTAAACAGCAAAGTGAAAATCTGGTACAGTTGATAAGGTTTTGTTATAATCCGTATTTATACACAAAAGGCCACAGAACGGAGGGTCAACAAACAATACCTAGTGTAAAACTCAATCTCTACTGAACAGAAACACAGTATTTTACATTATTGAACAAACCTGCCTAGGATAGGTTATGCCTATAAATTTTTTTTAAATAGCTTACACTGTAAAAAAAAGAAAGAAAGTAATTTAAAGTATATTTCTGGCGCCCCACTTGCCAGAAAATGTTATTTTTTCCCGTGATTTTAAAGTGAGGTTTGGCATTAACAACTTGTATGTCAGATACTGCAATGCATGTGCTGAAGAGCATCATTCGATCCAAACTGCAAAATAAAAACTATCTTTATGCATCATTGTCCTCGTACAGAATCTGTGTTTAGTTACAGTATTGCAGGAGAAACTATGACATCATTCACAAAACTACATGAGAGGATGTCAATCAGGAGCATTTATTTTTAGCTTTTTAATAAAAAATGTCACGTTGTAGGCTCAAACTAATATGAGATTATACGCAGAACGGCCAACAAAGACGTCAACTTCAAAATATGGCTTTCTCTGTAATACAACATTTCAGCGCAAGAAAACGAAATCCGTTCCGGCAAATTAAAATAAACACAAAAATATTTCCATTGAGACTGATGTGATAATTCAAGCGACATTTGCTTCGCTTAAGATGGAGCAAATGTCTACCGCTTTTAAATGCTCACCAAATTCCATTCAACTACCATCATACATCCATTCACGTGTTCCCTAAATTAGAGGTGAAAGCTTTGAACGTTTCCCTCGAACAATGAGGGTGACCGAACAAAAGCGTAAGTGCTGAGATGGACCGCCGGTGCATTGAAGGAAAATTGCATCTATCTTACAAATGCTCTATGACAAACAATGGGAAACATAATATATTTGCTGCGTGTCGTGAAGAGTCAACAAAACACCTGTGCGAAAAAGAAACTTTTCTTCGTATAATGTTGTGGAAAGTCGACATGCATCAAGGCCGCTTTAGGTACAAAGCTTTTTGTGTCTGACATTCAGCTTTGAGCAAAGTTGGTATTTAATATGTAATGCATTGTAATCAGATTTGAAATTATAATTAGCGTTAATGTGGTATCCATGTAACCGATTTTATCATGACCTTCGGGCTACTTTTACACAAAAACTATTAATATTAAACTATTAATATTTACCACCTTGAAAATGCCACAATTGCAAGTGTTGTGGTCATTCAACAAAAACGCCAAATTAAACAAAATCAGTACACAATAAAATTCCTTAGTAAAAGACACTATAAATAACTAACAAGAAAATGCATCTCTGACCTTTTAATTCAGCCCACTCACATCCAACAAGCCCAAATGACGGACACAACAGGTCGAATAAAGGCCCTTTCACTCCTCCCGAGAGTGAGCGGCAATCTAAGGTACAATTTTCAATCACAGCATCCTTTCATGTAGACGCTCTCAACTAACAGCTGTCCTTGGGAGAGCCCTTGACCAGTACATCTCTAGTTGTGTAGCTAATGCAAAGAGAACATACGCTGGAAATTGGTTCCACGCAAATCTAGAAGCAGCACTGGTTTTAAACTATTAGAAAACCTGCTTGAAATCATTTGGTGGAAATTTTTCAAAATAACGTCTCAGCTTTCCATAAAGGTGTTTCGTTGCTTTGAATAGAAAATGTAGGGAACCAAAATGTCAATGCTGTAAGCTTTGCAGCTGATTGTCAACAAACGAGTGTCCTTGTTACACAATTGTAAGGGATAAATGATGCTGCACAATGCCAGCGTTTGTTCTATAGGTGAGTGATAACAATAACTTATATAGTTTTTTACACCTGTCTTTGCATGCATTTGATTTGGGTATGAAACAGTAACCTTGAATCACTGATAGTTCATCCAAAAATTACTCTTGTCATTTCAACCGAACCATGGTGGTCCCCATTGACTTGCATTGGTTTTGTGTCCATACAATAGAAGGTACCGTCATTGTTCAGTTCCCAAGATTCTTCAAATGATCTTTTTTGTGTGTTTTGCTGAAAAAAGAAAGTTTAAAATACAGGTTTAAAATGACACGAGGGTGAGTAAATGATGACAGAAACAGTGCTACAACAGTGCTATAACCTTCAGGTAACATTGCATCAAATATGAAGTTTTGACATCAATTCATCAAGTAAAATGTCTTTGGCTTAGCAAATAACTAAACATACAAATTAATTTAAAGACATTAACAATTAAAATATAATATGTACAGAAATCTAAAAGACAAAGCACACATTATCATTATATTTGATCTGTCTAAATATATTTATGTACGTTACAGATGTGATTGTTTGGTCAAATGACACGTATGTGTCAAACAGGCTTGTTATCGCAGATATTTCGTCAATGTTTAATTTCAGACTGATTCAGCGACAGCTGGTGGGCAAAAATGTTTTAATAAAAATTAAACATAGCACTCATCTGTTTGGTTAGGGATGAGCTAATTAAAATTTCTGTTTTCTCATATCTGACTCACAGAGAGATTGAATCTGATAATCCGTTCCTTCTGCTGTTTACAAGAAAGGATCAAGGCAAACAGAGAGCGAGTCAAGTTCATTTTTATTTCTTTATCTTTATTTTGGGGGGGATACATTTTTTTACTTTTAATTTAAGGTTACTTTAAATCTTGACTACAAAAGAGCTATTGCACATTTTACTGTCATTGCCCTGGAAAAAACAATAACGGTAACACACAATAACCTTTAGTGACAACATGCCCTTATAGCAGACACAATATGTGGGGCAGGTTGTCACAATAGAAACTTGGTGTTTACTAACATATTAAATAGTGATAAAAGTAAAAAATATTCTAAGTGAAAATCTTAAAAAGCTCATCTATCACCTACTGTACCACAAAAATGATGCCATTTTATTTGGATTATCAAAAAAGTAAAAAATGGAAAAAAAAGTATTTTTCCAATATGACAACTAGTTTTAATATCCTTATAACACAGGCCTAGGTATTTACATATTTGGCAGAGACGCTTTTATCCAAAGCATTATACTATACATTTTGTTTCCTATGTGCAATCCCTGGGATCGAACCCATGGACTTAATAGAGCCATGCTCTAACCACTGAGCTACAAGAAAGCTATTCCTATTGACTCTTGTTATTTTAAAACAGTCGAGTTAGTCGAGAAGCAATTAATATGTTTTTTATCTCTATGCATGTGAACAACATACAGTTACAGTATGTTGTCTTCTTAATAGTCAACCTAAGACCAGAAAGGAAGTCCTTCATCAAAACTCCAAACACCACGGCGTACACACCACGGGTTTCTCTTGCTCCGCATGTGCCGCGTATTGGAACAGACAGATAGCAGGCCGCGCCAAGTGCGTTTTAATTAACATCCATCCGCGCTCTCGCCAAGGCCGGCTGACCCACTACTGTGCTGCCAAAACACATTTGAATCATCTGTAATGAGCAGATTAGCTTAGCATGTTAGCACAGGAGGAACAGGTTGAGATCAGATGCGACAACAGCTGAGTTATTATCCGAGAGAAACGGAGAGCTGGCAAGAGGGGAGAGTGACAGCGCTGTAGGAATATTGCTAGCTCATCTTCTTTCTCAAATCCCTTTAATTGGAGATGTGCAGCCATGCTGGTTTTTGGAGGGTTGAATCAATGACGGCCCTGATGTTCCATTTCCTCCTACAAAGGGCCGGTAGGTTTTATTGGCAAACTAGATTGGGTGTCTATCATCTGGTATCACTGCACACTGTGTCTAAGGCATCGATACGATAACAACCAGTCTGAATGAAATCATGTTTAATTCATGTATAAACTCCTTTACACATGCAAAATGTATGAACTAACAATTCAACCAAAATTACAAATGTTTTATTTTTGGTTGTCTCTGTACGTTAAACCGAGTTGGAAAAGTATTTTACCACATACAAAATGACACATCCCACCTTTCAGTCCTCCTGCAATTTGGCTGATAGCAAAGAGAGGAAGTAGCTGGAGATTATGAAAGAAATGATTGAGATGCGGAGTAAACTGTCAATGTACCGGTGGCCTTGCTGAGGTGAGGTCTTGCGGGAGACGCGGTACACTGAAGGATGGAGAATAGCCCATCGGCTGTTCACACACAATGATAAGTGAGGCAGAGGGCGATATGGATTAGATTGAGTCAGGTGGTCTTAATATTTTACACATGCCGCTCGCAGCCATTCCGCACAGTTCCCATGGATGGATTTGCCTTTTGATGCATGATTTCTGCAGTAGACAGTGAAAGAGAGAGAGAGTGAGAGAGATTCTTATCAACTTCAGTGGACCGGGGAAATGGGCAAAATGGAGATGGCTATCATATACGTGTCTATAAACCACATTGCATTTATGTTTACAAATCCATACGTACACAAGCACGTTTATGCGACACTGTGCTTTTGTACATACATTATATATGACGTCACACGTATATGTGCGTGTTCCGACCTGCTTTCAATTAATTGTTGTCAATGAGAACAACTGTGTCTGAAGTTAATCTTCATTTTTATATCTCCTTGTTTTGCGACCCAACTGGATAACCAAAACATAGCTATGCAAGATCTTGCTTTAGAAGACATTGGGTACCTTTAACAAATAAAATTAAGGGACTGTTGACATCAGCCAAAAAGAAAACTTGCTTCACAAAAATTAAAATGAATAGAAAATGAAAATTCTGTTAAACCTTTTTGACTTTCTTTCTTTTAGATATTTTAAAGAATGTTGACAACTGGCACCAATTTACTTGCATTGGGTTTTTTGTCCATACAATAGAGGCGAATGGGTGCCGTCGCTGTTCGTTTACCAACTTTCTTCAAAATATCTCCTTTTGTGTTCTGCGGCAGAAAGAAAGTCATACAGGTTTGAAAAAGATGAACAATCTCATATACAAACATTTACTTTATCAACTTACCTTAAGTCAACAATATATCGTAACATATCAAACAACAAACTACATTTAAATGTCTATTCATGATGAAAGATGCAAAAGAATGATCCTCTAGATAATATCTGTGCCGTCTACAACGGTTCAGGGGAAATGTAATTACGAATACTGAGTGCAAATGTAACAGAATATTCCCGCTGAGAGCAGAAATGTTTCGAAAAATTACATGAAAATGCTGATGATATCATCACTAAATCAAGAAGCCTGTCTGACGGTTTGCTCTGGTCAACGACTGTTAAGATGTCTTATTAATTATCCAGTGTTTTGCGTGTGGCAGACTGCAAATTGAAGTAAACAACCGTCGTTGAAGACAATTCACTCAAATATGATATCTAGAAACAATCTCACACACCTATCTTTCGCATGTGCTATTAAAATGTCTATCCACAGTCCACACTCACGGTCTGAGCTCACCACATTTCTCTGCTGATGTTGGGAAAAGGGGATGTTAAAGAGATATATACGAGACATTTAAACAAGCACCTCATGACAAGGTTATTGTTGTGTGCGGCTTTAGGTCATGTGAAGATGAGGAAGGAGTAATCGAACGCTCTGGAGGACATGCGGTGGACGCAATTACGGCGCGGTTATAGCATGCAGCGAGGGAGGGCCGCCCGCAATCCATAAAGATGTCTGAAAGAGAGTAAATCAAGTGACTTAGGGCCAGAGGAATAACTTTGCGCTCCTTTCGTTGTGGGGAAAACACCCTGATCTCAAGGCAATTGGTAAATATTTTACAAGGTGGCTCATTCGTATGAATTCGTATGATCTGAATAGTACAAAAATGTCCAATTATTACAAAAAGCAATAATAAAGCCACACCTCTAAACCATCACTGGATGGGAAATTTTTTATAGTTTAAGTAATTGGTTAACTGCTAGTTTTTCAGGTCTTAATATAAACAATTTAGCACAAGCTTAGCACAATAAAAAACTAAATCCACAAAAGCAAAATTGTAATTTGTATTTATAAATCCATTACAGATAAATGGAAAGTCCTGCAAGTTTACATGTTCAGCTTCTTTTATTCTTTATTCTCTCCAATACGACACAGACACTAAGACTTGGTGTATTCAAACAATATTGGTCTGGGTGAAGCAACATGATGCAAAGAGATCATGCAATGCTATATATTTATTTTTTCATGCACATTCCTGCTCGTACTGTGAACGATTCATACATGTGTGAGCAAAAAACGTCTTCTAAACCTTTCATCAAAACGTAAAATAATACCTCTGAAATAACCCTTTTTTTTTCTTATGTCACCTAAGCCATTAACGCCACGTAACACATTTAGGTCTGGCCCTTTTGGTATGAAATGCTTTCAGTTTATTTTATTATGGCTTTTATATAACATTGCATCATTGCGGTAACTGGGTTCTAATATCGCAATTGGTAAAGAATGATGGCACTAGCAATGTCAAGGTCGTGGGTTCGATTTTCAGAGAGCACATGAAATGATAAACTCATAACTGTGAATGCACTGCAAGACGCTTTGGACAAAAGTGCTAAATGCACAGAACTGAGGCGATGCCTTAACTCACCAGTGTAAAGATGAGGAATCCAAACCCATCCCAAAGTCTCTATGATGTTCTGATGGTTTGGTTTTCTACTTACAGTTAATGTAATAAACGTAATAGACGTCCGTTCTATGATGAACGGTTCCCAGGTGACCTATTGTCTCATATGGCAAATATATTTCAAGAACAATTTAATCACTTATAATTAGCCTGTATTATTGGACCAGCTTGGCAGCATAATGGTCTTTTGTCCCAGGCCTGTCAAAAAGTCAATGAAAATAATAAAATAACCCCTGAGCCTAACCATTTATAATTGCTTTAAGCAGCACTTCTTTATCTTAATAGAACTACAATCGGTTTTATTGGCACTTTGTGGTTTAAGAACGTACCTTACACCGACTATAACGCAATTGTCTTGGCGATTAGGTCTTATTGTGGCAAGATCTTGTCTTTGAACTTGACATTTTCTTTGGATACATGACTAGCTAATTGTCACAAGCACAATATGCGCATTGCATTGAAAGTCGCTTTGGTATGAAAATGAATGTAGGGTGCATTCAGGAAAATTGAGTCACTTTAAATAAATTATTATAAGCTTAGCATTGGGAATCAAGGTATAGTAAGATCTTTTATGTACTTGCTCAATAACCGATTTTTGTTCATTTTTAACCAAAAAAGGATTTGCACTATACTTGCACATATACATAATATTCAAATGTATAAACCTAAACTCAACTCAAGTTAATTTCTGTTTACAATTTTAATTGTTACAAAGCAGCTGTACATAAGACAAAATGACTATACGCAAAACATTACATTTGTACAAGGAAAGTAAGAACAACACACTTGAAAGATTACACCCACACCACACACACACACACACACACACACACACACACAAACACACACACACACACACACACACACACACACACACACACACACACACACACACACACACACACACACACACACACACACACGAAATAAACCTCATGCAAAATTCCTACAAAAAATACATTGTATATATTCCATACTATCACAGCTTTTTCTTTATTATTGTAAATATTGTATTTTTATTGTTTATATTTTATACACACATTTTGTCCTTTAAATTTTAATGTAGATTGCCTGAACCTCAAAAGCATTTATGTACTTTTTTGTCACAGACGTCACATGACAAACAAACTTGAACTTGAAACCAAGAGCAACGCATCTTCTGATTCAACATGGCTCTCAACTGATCTCCATCCTGTTTGTATGACTGAAAACCAGACAAACATGATAAAAATAAATCCTTACTATTAGTATTCACAAAGGTCCTTTCCTGCTCTTTCTATGATGTCGAATAGCACTTAATCATCTAAAAACAGGAAAAAACTGCATCTTTCCATGACGTTGGATCTCTCAACGCAAAGCCACATCGAGAGAACCACATGCAGCATCTCTGTGTTTGTGGATTTCAGAGAAAAGCATCTCTGTTTGTGCGTTTGTGCGCGGTGGCGCCCGCATGAGAGGACAGCTAATGAAACGGCATTAGTGGCTGATTGTGTTACTGTCCCAGGAGAAATAGAGTTATTCATAGACATGGGGTGCAGGAATAGATCAGAGGGCGAAACAGTGAAGATGTTAGTGATATGCGGTGCGTTTTGAGCATTACCGCTTGTGTCACCACCTTGCGTTAAAAAAGCAAGGCAAAGATGATTTGTGAAGGGCCAGAGCGAGTGAAGGTGTTCGTCCTGACAGCAGAACTGTATTTAAATGTTCAGCCATGAAGCAACACGTACTGGGTGTGAACTCATGCATTAATCATCATTAATAATGTGTACAAGTGCACAGAATAAGTATGTAAGTTCCTGGAATCGCCTACAGTCCAGGACACACTAGCTGACTGCTTTGATCTGCTAGAAATGAACAGTTTGGTGGGAAGTTGTACTGCAGATATACTAAAGAGAAATCAGATAATGTATATTCAATTAAAGGGATAGTTAACTTGAGTGACTTTCTTTCTTCTGCAGAACACAAGATATTTTTAAGAACGTTGATAACCGAACAACATTAGACCCCATTGACTTCCCCTGTAAAGACACAAAATCACGGAGACATTTCTCAAAATATTTTCTTTTGTGTTCCACACAAGAAAGAGTCATAATAACTGATTTTTTAAAGTAAACTATTCCTTTAAGATCCTTAAACTATTCCTTTAAGATACAGAATCCACAGTTTCCAAAAAAGTGGCAAATAATGGACATTGAGATCATATTCACTGCAGTTTACAGGTTGTATGTTTCGCTCATTTATACCACAACGCAGTAGAATATTAAATGCAATATAATAATTGAATATTTAATATATATTAAAAGTCAAATACTGACAATTAAATAGCATTGGTTAGGATTCAATGATTAATAACCCCTGACAGTCATCTGCCCTATTGCATCTTTTATTCAATACGTGTCTGTGCTTGCATTTGCATTGGCCTTTTTATAATAACTCCTTGAAAAAGTCAGGTGAGTTTGGGGCGACATGAAGGTGTGTAGATCATGACACCATTTTCAGTTTAAAGCAAATGATCGCAGCTAATGGCTGGTGATCGGACGGTTGGAGCCCTGTGGAAACTAAGTCATGAATGCATCACTGTTGTGCCCTTGAGCAAAGCACTTAACTGCAGGCAACTCCAATGCGACTGCCCCCGTAATGATGAGCACTGTAAAAGCGCCACTAAATGATTATTTGTGATTATATACGCTGCGTTCTACTCCAGATAGTGCACTTAAGCTTAAATTGCACTTTATGATACATTGTTCCTTTTTAAAGTATAATTTTATCTACAAGATAGAGAATTTTTTTGTGACCCATGGAGAAATTTTAATGTCGACAAGCCTCCAACAGAGTTGCATTCATCCCTCATTCGCATTATTCAGTTGAAGTTCTGTTGCTGTTCAGATCACTGGCTCGTTTGATATTTAACATTTTTATTTGTAATTCCCTTATTGCCTTGAAGTTGTCCTGTCGCTAATCCGAAGCGACCCACGAGCTACGAATATTTACATTGCGCAGTACTTCATTATCAATCAACGTCTTTATTCTTTATCAGTATTCATGTTACTTTCCAACTTCTTAACAGCATGCTAACGGGAACACCTTATTTGAAAGATGTGGCCAGAAACCATACTTGCAACTTCACAGCGGACGAATCCCCTGAATTTGTGATTAAAATGTAAAAAACTGGGAAAACAGAGAGCTCCGCCGAGCAGCATCCTACCCCATAAGCTCCGAGCACATTTGTCATGCTTGCATCCAAACTCTAGAATTCTAGTATCAGTTCGGCAAAGATTCAAGAACTCGCTGCTCCTGACGTTCTCGGCTGTTATAAGGCATAAAAGACTGCGTTTTTCTGCATTGCTTTGTCTAGCTGTGTAACAAAAGATCCAATATCAAAAACATGGCTTCTTGTAATGCTGCAGAATGGTATTTACATTCTCGACACCCATTCAGCTGTTGACAACTCTCGTCACTTCAGCGAACGGGTTGCATGCATGATCAGTTGTTAAGAATGATGTTTGTGAAATTAAAGATGAAGCTGAATGTAAGTATGCCAGCGCTGTTCAGAAAATAATAGCTTAGAGAAACTTTGTTTTAACGAAATCCTTTTCTTTTTCAAAAGAAAATTATTTTTTTGAATCAGTTGAATCAATTCTATTATTCTACTTATTTTATATTTACTCAAAGTTTTTTTTATGTAGATTTTTAATTTATTTATATTTAATATGTATTTATTATTACATTTTTATTTATTATTTTTGTTCCCTGAATTGGTAGAGCTACAGAAACTTTTTGCACATTTGCAAATTTTGGACATTCAGTAAGATGGATGAATGCATTAAAACATGACCTCCACAGCTAATCATAACAGAAGACATTTAAATAGACGTCTTATAATAGTACAGAAGAAAAATCAACCCTTTCATTCTGGGGGTCACAGACGGGGTAGTAAGGGTCACGTGAAACTAATTGCGCCTGTTTTTAGTGGAAGAAACCTTGCCTGAGGTAAGTGGAGAAAAATAATAATGTGATTAAAAAATGCATGACATAAGCCCTTTGAACATTCGATTGAAGTTCACGAATTGTTTTGTTCCTGGTGCACAATCTTAACAATCTCCTGCTGGAAAACAGACAGGTTTTATATATGGGTCAATGCATGTTGCCGATCTTGTTTCCTTTGAGAGATGTGTTGTTCTGCAACATTCAAAAAGCATTTCCGAAACAATGACAGTCTAATTTTGACTTTTCTGTTTTTCTCAATGCATGATTTTAATTGTTAATTGTTTTACATTTACTTAATGTAATGCAGTAGTAAATACACATATCTTAAGGTATTTTAAGCTATTTCTGTCAAGCATAAAGGTCAGCAAACCTTAACATGCAAAATGAATAAAATGCAAAAAGCATTTTCGATAAAAACATGTGCTGTTTGTCCTGTTTACAAAGCCTACACCTGTAACAGAGACAACACCTATTTCAGTGAGAGCTGTTAGGTAATGAGGACATTTTATGTTTGTTATAAAAAGATGGCTTACAGCAACTTTTGAATTGTAGTTTTACAATTGAGGCTGTTTTAGAGACATGGAACTGTCACTCCTACACAATACAATGACATCTAATCATATCAGGAGCCCAAGGCCGTGAATAGAGATTTCTGGAGAATATGATGAAAAGTTCATCCTCTGTCATACAAAACAACGGCGACGGGACTGACATCACGGCCCCACCCACTGGCTCATGAATGACTCCCTGCTGTGGCTATCAGTGCAGAAGAGTAGAAGCACTTACCAGCATTTTACACAGTGATTAATTCCACGGCTTCATTAGCCAGTCTACCATCTATGGACTGGTGCGAGTCTGTATAGGCCTGTATGTGTGTGTGTGTGTGTGTGTGTCGCAGGTAGCTATACCCTCCCCAGAGCAGCAGGGAATTAACAGAAGCATTCTTGCGTGGAGTTGAACGGTGAAATAGCACCTGCCCACGCAACAACCACAGAGATGCCGTTTGCCAAACCACAAATATCTGGCAAATGCGACCCCCCCCATATTCTATGTATCTCTGTGACAATACCTATATTAGCATTTACATCAAGGGACGATAATGGTTTTATTATTTCAAGCTGTGCAGTTTCACATTTTAAATGCAGGAGACCTTTAAATTCTAACAAATTTTGATTGAAAAAATGCTGTGAAAGGGTGTATAAATGACAGAAATGTTTCATGTTCTTTCCTTTAACCAGAAATTGAAAACTTACTGTAAAGCATTGTTTCAAAGCAGCTTTACAAGGAAAAAACGAAATACGGAATACCGTAAAATTATTACATTTATGGTATTACTGCTTTTTTTACTTTCCTAACAAATAGGCTGTAATTTAATAAAACCCCCAAAAAAGTAAAGCCAAAGTAAAGCATATTTCAAGTTTTAGGGTTAACCTTAGAGATGGGTGTTAGGAGACTAAACAATTTTCTTATCACCCATCCGATCAATAATTGTCATCTAATATTAAAGTGGCTGTCCGTAAGAATGGCCTCTTTGTCGTCATCTCAGTTTGTAACTTGTTACTGCAGGTGATGTGTGGAGGTGATTTTCTTTACGTGAGTTGTAATTCGGCACTGCTCAACTGCGTGGATGAGTCGGATGTTTTGAGTCGCATGTCACGTGTGGGCTGTGACAGTGAACCGGTGAGAATCTTAACTGTACACCAGTAGCACATCTATAACCAAAGACACCAAATAAGGATTTCCGGAGAAACACGACCCGACAAGAAAATTAAAAAACGCTATTATAAGCTGTCCGTGGTGAATCCAGCAAGGGTAATGACATTGTTTTAAACACCGTTCTTTTATGTACTTGCTCAATAATTGGTTTTAGTTCATTTTTTATCAAAAAAACTTACGGATTGCCACTTTAAGGATGGATAAGGGTTGCCGTTGTTTAATACGACTGTTTTGATCCCAGGCGAACAAAGGATATCGACCCGTAACACGTCCTACCAGGCAAAATCACATTGTGTGACGCATGCGACCTCGGTGAAGAACGAAAGGGGCTTCTAAGATATGTAGCAGCGTTTTGACCTCAGTCGTCCACCCTGGACATCGTCCACATCTCACACCCTGCAGGAAAGGAACAAAAGAGCAAGTGGTCACTCGGTTTTAGCAATCTCTCCAGTTACAGCTGGGAATAGCAGCCAGCCAGACCTTGAGGGCCTATTTTAAGAGTCAAACAGCTGAGAGAGAGAGAGAGAGAGAGAGAGAGAGAGAGAGAGAGAGAGAGAGAGAGAGAGAGAGAGAGAGAGAGAGAGAGAGAGAGAGAGAGAGAGAGAGAGAGAGAGAGAGAGAGAGAGAGAGAGAGAGAGAGAGAGAGAGAGAGAGAGAGAGAGAGAGAGAGAGAGAGAGAGAGAGAGAGAGAGAGAGAGCGAGCGAAAGAGAGAGGGCGAGAGAGAGAGAGAGAGAGCAGCGAACTGTAATCATAGGGGTAGACAGTCCCCAAGGATTCGCACAATGCTGTCAGCCCACCTCAGAAAGCCCTCAGAGCTAAGCCTGTGCAGGTCTTATCAAATACCTCAAGCTATGCACTCCAGACTCCATCACGGCTCAATGTTCTGGCGCACTGTTCCACAGAGAGCCATTTAGCTGAAATTTCGAACTACACAAAAGCTGTGCGATAGAGAATTGTCTTTTGTTACGGCAACATGTGTTCCACAAACCCCAGAGTTGGCCAAAGTTACTCCATGCAATCCAGAGGTTAGCTGCTGTTATCTGTTATGATAAATATCTTTGAATATCAAAAAACTGGGCCATCATTTGACGGAAGCAAATTTAGAAAGTGTCACGAAAATAAATATTCATCCGTCGTAACAGCGTGAGACTTCAGCTCATCAAAGCCGAGCAGAGATAGCCTCGCCGGACCGGTCCGCCTTTGGATATCAAACTTGGCTCAGCTGGAAGCACAGCTTTGATTTTTCGAAAGGATGATCGTGTTTGTCTGATTGCTCCGACTCGCTGCAAGACTCACTGGGAAGATATCAGTGTGTCTGTATTAATGCCCCAGAACAGGTAAACAGCACACGGGAGGGTAGAAGTGTAGTGAGGATCCAGCACAGGTGAGTGTGGATGCTGTGATATGCTGTAAGAGTTCATGTAAATGTTTTCATTTGAAGAAGAAAGATTCAGCAACAAAACTAAACATACAATGGTGCTTGTTGGTCCAAGGAAACCTTCAGTGTACCAACCAAAACAAAATATAATATTTGAGGTCTTTTCCTCTCCTCTTTTAATTTTCTGCAAATAAAAACATATTTTTCAACTAACTATTCCAAATTTTGGCCAGTGATAAATTCTTGTAACTTATAAAAACAGGTCGAGATTTGAAATTAATTTTATGAGGTAATGTAAAAAAATGTCACATCATAATCACATCAAGTCTGCAAATATCACACACACTTAATATGGTAAATAAGATCGTGCAAATCTGGCACATTTTGGTATAGTTCACTGTATTATAAACACTCACAAAGACCCATTTTGCCATTTAATAGTTACTGAAATTATTCAGGATAAACTCTAAGCACAATGGATAATGGGTAGACAAACACATTTACCTTCCCAGGCTTAATATTCACAGTAAACTACTTGTAAGATAATTCCACCAAAACTGTTGACTATCAAAACATTGCTTTCTTTACTGACCATCCCAACCAGTCTGAAACAGCAAAACTATCAGACTGATGTCTGTTTGGCTGACCAATGGAAGACAGGGAGAGTGCCTGTAGAAATCATAGGTGTTTGTAAACAGTCATTCTTTTAAGCACTTCCATTTGGTATCTAATGGCACATAAAATGACAAAATTCACCTTTAAGCTAGTTCTATTACAGTATAATTTTGAGTTTGTTTACCCTCCTGTTGATATTGTATGTGTTTATGCAACAGATGCTGGAAAATAAACTGTAGTTTATGCTTATGATTACTTTTAAGTATCTGCATGAATTAGTTAACGAATCTAAGCTGTAATGATTTCACTGCTCTTAAAGTAATCACATTAAAACACTTGCTAACATCTGGCAATGTCTGCAGGGAGGAGCGCTCTGGTCAGACGCTTAAGAAAACACACTTGCCTTGGGTTTGTTACTAAGGACATTTCACACGTGATTGCTTTGTATTAGAATGAATTGAATACTGTAGCTTTAAATTTCTTGTTAATCTTCCGAGGCTGAACAGAGAGGTTGGGACTTCAGACTTAAGGCCTATAGACTGATTTCACTCGGCTGCCATGTTTAAATGGAAAGCGAGGCAGAGGTGGGAAGAAAACCGGAAGGACAGATAGACTGCAATGGTTTAGACTACCATCGGGTGTGTGTGACATGAATAAACGAATGATGCATTTTAAAACAACGTAAAAGTGGCTTTGTGCACCAATGAAACCCGCTTATGGCAGCTTAAACATTCACAAATATGTGATGGTACAACTGAAGTGGTCAAATAAAACAGCTTGTGTGACTTGCATCCTATATGCTTATATTTTCACATTTAAGATCATAAATCGTTTTAATAAATCCAGGTTGGTGGTCCAAACCATTGCAGTCTATTTGTCCTTCAGGTTTTCTTCCCACCTCTCCCTCGCTTTTAATTTCAACATGGTAGCCGAGTGAAATCAGTCTATTCACACCAAGGACAATAAAGGTAAAAAAATTACTGGAGTCCACACCAGAAAATGTAATGATAATGAAACAGAGGAATGATATCGCTGGGATAACTTTCAGCTGAATATTTTGATAAATAAAAAAACATTGACAGACGATCAAAATCTATTAGAATTTAAAGGGCTAAACGGAGCATGCAAGATTAAAATAAACATAACTTTTTTTTGTGTGAATGCAATATAGTTATCGGAATGGTTATTGCTAATAGTATTGTACCTAGTTTTGAACAGAAATAAAAAAATATTTTCTTATAAGTACTTATAATAGTATCAGAGACAACAACATTTTATTGAAAATATACCTATTCACTGAAATGCTAATTCATGGGAAATGCCTCATAGTCTCAGTATATTACATATTGTTTTTGATCTTTTATACTTCACATAAACCACCGAGGTAGATATAAAAATTCAGATGAAACGACTGGTATTTCTGAGATGCGTCCATTTCTTAACATTGTAAAAATGTGATGATGTCATCAATTACTGTAAGTCATCTTTTCATTCTTGAAAAAATCTGGGTAGTTGACAAATAGTGTGACAGCAGAAGTAAAAATATTCATAATATAACCATAGGACACATGTACAGTATATTTGTTTATACCCACTACCCATCTAAGAAAATGTTTGCAATAATAAAGTTCTGTTTTTATATTTTTATATTCTCCTTATTTCTTTACTCTTTATATTTCTATTGTCTGTATTAATATGCATTTACCGTAAAGCTGCTTTGCAACAATGGCAGATTGTGAAAAGCGCTATAGAAATTAATTTGAATCGAATGCTTAGCATACGTTCAATATAGAATAACATCCATTGTAATATTCAGAATGGATCTTTTCTGCTTTCCTGTGTAAGGACGACGCTCTTCGGTTTGAAAGAACTGTTTTGTTAGTACAAATCACTTGACTATGACAATGGTACAGTAGAATGTTTCTTTTTCCTTTCGCCTTAGATGTATGGACTAGCTCAAGAGAAAAAACAACAACTAATTGCAGTACTATTGAACCGAATGGTTGACAACCATCCAATAATGTTCTTCTTTTGAACATTTTTCCATCTTTATTCAGGCTAGCGGATAAAGAATTAGAAATGACAACCTTCATCTGTGTAGGCTTGTGGTATACTAATAAAAGTTCCTTGCAACTTTTCTATAGAGATACTATTCCTAAAATACTTTTTTCCATAAACATATTCCTATTACACCTATGAGATGTCTCCTTTCTAATAATCGTGTTCTGATGGAAAGAAATGTTTCGTACTGGCCGTGTAATGCTTAAGTATCACAGTCTTGGTTGAAGGCTGTTTTTATTGTTGTGTCGTTCCTATTGCTGGGCAGACTTAAGCAATATAATGCTCTTGGGTGCATTTGTACACCTCTAGACCGCCCGTGTGTGGGAACAAGTTATTGTGTTTTGCGTCTTTCAACCGGGCACTAAAGTGTGTTTCACTGAATACAGAAGCGAAGACTGGAATTAAGAAAGGCTTAAAGTCAGGGTTGTCGTGCACAAGTACAAGAAACACGTACCATCCTACACTACATAATGATTACCTACTTCGGTGTTGTGGTATGAGGTCTATTCATGAGCTACAGCCACTGTGCCCTGAGCAAGACAACTAACCATAGGTTGCTCCAGGGATGGTGTAGAAGATATAGAGTAAGTTGCATTGGCTGAGAATATGAAGGGCAAAGCAATGCTAATACAAAATGCTGAGGCTGGTGCTAAAATGAATAACAAAACGTGTCTGCTTCTTGCAGCCTACCTACACTCAAAGTATAACAAGGTAAATGTTTTTGGAAAGATCTGCACTCATGGAAAAGCTCAGGTAGGTAAATCTATGTATAAGATATTGAGTTTAAGTAATTTAAAACCCATGTATATCAACATGAAGTCTAAATAGAAATACATTATTCTACACAAGATTTGTGTGCTTTTATGCTTGTTGAGCATATTTTTAGTTTAGTAACAAGCTAATGTTAAACTACAAGAAGTCGATTGAAAATGTGCTTGAATGCTATCAGTTATAAGGTACTAATCTTAAAAATAAATATTTTTGGCTGTATGTATAACTTTCTGTTTCAAAAGGTTCTTTGTAGTGGAAAAACAGTTATTGTTGAGTGTAAAAAGCAAGAAAGAAATAGTTCTTTGAGGATCCAAAAATGGTTCTAGGCTTTCGGACCGCATTAACTATTTCGTATTTCCAGAACTATTTGATGGACGTAAACATACATAAAGCTAATGCTAGCGGCATTTATCTATATGTTTGCGCTGTGTGTTTCTTCTTTGTCTTTAGCACTTTAATTTGTCATAAAAAAATTCTCTTTCAATCGCAACGTATATGTCTTCATTACATGTCGGTTATGACAAAACAGACAAAACCTTCACAGACAACAAAATTGGTTATAATGTAAGCTCATGAGGTTTTGTAATAGCTCCTATATGTTCATTTTAAGTCATAAAGCATTGAATTATGTGCTTTTGGATAATTAAGGTCCCTGAACTGGAACTTAATTCTCTTTACAGCAGGTTAAGGCCGCTGCTTTCTCAGCAGGCTTGATAATTTCACAATTCTCTGTGAGGTACAATATCATAAGCAACATTTTCATTCATTGTGTTCATTACACCAGTTAGGAAAGCAGATGTCTGACAGAACAAAAAATGACCATCTCTAACCTGATTCTCTCTCGTCTAATTCCTATGTAACGTAATGGGATATGATCCCCAGAAAGCGATTTAGCATCAATTTGTTTGTTTGTGATTTTATTTGGCATGAACTGGCTCATTCAAAAGTTATATATGCTGCATATTTTTGTGGATTAATCAATGCAAATGGTATGCTAATTGGATCAGATTAAATCTGGTCTGCAGATGGTTTCTGTATTGTTCTAATACTGACTGTTAGCGCTTGCCAGCGAGTGTGTATTGGTGTGTTTGTTGTAAACAAGGTCTGCGTCAAGATGTGTGTTTAGTCTCAGCCTGTGCTGCTTTCAGCTTAGGACACAGAAGGAAAAATAGTAAAAACATCACAAGAAAAACCAGCCACCATGATGCTAAAGTATTGTGGGGGCAACTAGGGTGTTGCGATGTAGTTTATAAGGTGTTTTCAGTTGTTAGGATGTTGTGGGTGGTTGATACACCATGTCAAAAAACGCACTTTCAAGTTGACAAGATATGATATACTAGATCCCTACTTAAATTTTTTAAATTGTCAACCAGATGAAAATTATAAAAAGCTTAATCACTCTAAAATGTAAAAGCACACCTTGAAGTAATCCGTAGCATCTCTACATCGCCATCTCTGTTTGAAACATAAAATTGCATAATTCACTTTACCTACCTTAACGCGAGCTGACATTAAACTGACATCTTACCCAACTTCAATATTGTTAGATATTTTATGTTGTTAATATACAATTTATTTATATTATGTATTTAAATATATATATTTTTAAACAATGCATGAAAATATTATCAAATAAAATAATACAAAATAAAAATTATATACAATTATTAGAGAAAAAAGTTACGGATGGCAGTTTTAAATCGCTAACCAGAATTCCCAGAAATGTTTTCTCAAAGTGCAGAAACAATAATCTTCATATTAGCTTCTCCTAACCTCACCAACATGACCACACACATAAATATTCTCATATTAATAATCATGACCCCTAGTTATCATCAGTTACAGTTCTGTAAAAAACAGCAAAAGACAAACTATCCTTATTGTGAAGCGAAAACCTTATTTTTTATTTTTGAAGTTTTTCATTGTGTAATTGATGCTTGAAGCTTAATGTTATTCCATCTTGCCTGGCAAACATCACTTCATCCATTTACATTAATCACAGGACTGGTCCCAAACACTTGCACGATTTCCAAAACGCACAAATTATACTATAAAAATCAGCAGGAGAATATTTATGAATAAACGTGAATCGTACTTCATTAAAGAAAAATGCTGCATATGTATTTTGATTAACAGTGCTGCAAACACACAATGCCAAGATCAAAGATTTCTCTAGGCAAAATATTATTGACGATGGGTAATTTGTCTTGTAAATTAGAAGAAAAATATCTGTTTTACTCAGAGGACATTGCAACCCAATTACCATAAGCTTATTAATCATGTGCGGAGAGGGAGTTTCACAACTTATTAAACCAGCACAATTTACTCTTTCAGCCAACAGCTACAGGACTATGATGTACACATCCTTTAATAAAAAAAAACCTTTTGCTTTACCGTAATTTATGGCGAGCGCAAATGTAAGCGATCCATATTAGTCTCACGGTGCAGGAGAGGCGCTTGTAACTTTAATTCGATGAGAGCGCACAATACCTCCATTATTCTGAAATTAGTGCATGATCCCCGAATGATAGAAACTCAAATCTTTATATATTAATGGGATGATTTGTAAAACATGATTCACCTTGATCTTTTGCAATAAGAGTTTGATGCACTGGGAAACAACACAAATCGGTAAAACGTCTTTTATCTGACCTTCCCAGGCTCATTACATGATATAATATATAATACAGTTCAATGAAGCCTATTTAGTGTTCAGAAACTTGACCTGTCTAGTCACAGTGAAGTGATACAACGAAGTAAAGAAAGAAACTATTATTTCTACACAGAATAAGATGATGATATAATTCAAATATCATACCGTATATGTTATTCAACAGTAACAATTGTTTCGTGAATCAGTGGCAATGTAATGCAAGAGCCCGTGCTAAAGGATGGAGTGATGTAAACTGTGTTTGACCCCACAGTAAACTCACAGCTTGTGAGTAAGAGCTATTACTCATTTCACATGTGAAGAGGGTGTTAATGTTGAAGCCTTAAGGGGGTCACACCAAATGCATCTGGAGGATGACAGAGTCTTAAAACTCAAAACCGCTGTTGTGCACCACTACATAGCATTTCATTAAATCACAATGGATTTGTCTCAAATGTAATGATGGGATACAACAGCTACAATGTGTACAGACTATTTTTCAGAAACAAGTGCATCTTTTTGACAGCTTGACACAAGTCTTTGCATTTTTGCACCTATTTTTTCCATCCACAGTTTGTGAATTTTCACTATTTACTATTTTACTAACAAGTAAAACAATACCAATGCGAAAATGCAATCTTCTGACCCTGGGCAGGAAGGCATAGAGCAGAATGATGGAGTGATGCACTATGAGCTCATATATGACCGTGCCACAAAGCACAACAGAGTTCACATCAGTATGATGGAAAAACTTATTTCACAAAGGCCGACCCATGCCCACCTTCTAAAAACTGGCTTTAAATCATGAGCGCCACTGGAAGGTTGTGTACAACCAGTCTGGACAAACTGCCCCTCGACACCCTGACCGTTATCATCGGAGGACTGCAGAGAAGAAAAATAATATCGAAGAGCCCTCCGGATCGGAGACATTCTGCAGCGCTCCGGTAAATCATCAGCTGCTATAATTGATCACGAACGCTATTGGAAAGGAAGTGGCAGTACGACACGATCCCACATCCCAGGCAATAGTGCACAACCTGCTTGGCTTCCTCAGACATCATTTGGGACATTCTGTTACCAAGAGCTTTAACCCGTTTAGCTATCACTGGTCCCACCCCAATTGACTTCACTGCTAAAATGGGAGACGTGTTTCATCCAATTAAGCATGTGATGTGTTGGGAAAGTAATTGAATAATATGGAAATGCCTGTTTCTCAACAGCTGTGGGGGAGACGGAGCAGATTATGAGAGATGTTTTTAAATGGTAGAGATGTGGGAGTTCCTACAAAGAAAATTGTCAAAATAAATCGAAAAAAGTACGACCTGACAATTTTAGCCTATGGCTCATTATATTAAAATCTATTATAAGAACAATGAATTTATTACAATTACATAACATAGATCAACACAGGTATAATTAACCTGTCTGCAGGTAAGAAAACACATTCGACAGAGAAAATATGCGTATAGATGTGGCAATAATGACATTTCTTACTCCAGTTTAGATATCCATATAAAGAGTGGTTATAGACAACAACATAAACAAACGTTACTGCGCATGCACACTTCCGGTACACATCCACAAAAAATAGTTTGAGTCCCTGCAAACAAACACCGTCCAGCACACAAACAAATTAAATGTTTTGATAGACACTAAAACGTACATGAACCTACTGACAACAATTTACAAACTAAACCTTTAATTTATGCACATCTTTAGTGAAACAAAACAATTATAGGTTGTTTTAGCGTAATTTCAATAGGATTTTTTCATAAGGGAATATATACCATATTGATTTGTATAATGTGCTTCCATTAATAATCAATTGATAAAACTATGGAAACTTATTCATATTTTATAAGCTGAGTGTCAATAAATTGATATGGCATAATTTAGTGTCTATTCAAACATACAAAAATGCATGCGTGCCCTTTACATACAAACACGTATGAATGCAAACAAGATCATCTTGTGGTCTAAGCTGCTAAAACATAATTTCTCCTTTTTCTCTCGTTCCTACACAATTCGTCTTCACTTCATGGTGCTGTGCATCTCATTTGACTTGTATCCTTTCGTGTCGAGTAACGCTAGCAGCTGAACACAGAATAGAATTGTAAATTGAATGCAATTACATGGAGAGAAGCAACAATGCAGGTGTTTATTAATCTTGATTTCCATATATTTGCTTGAAAATGCCCAGAGTAATATAAAAATAAAAGAGAAACAGAATGTGAGAAATGTAGGAACAGATGTATACTTTTTTGTGTTAAATTATATGTGGATTAATATCACAAAGCCATGTCCAGGTGGCAAAATCTAAAGAAAACAACTATGACGCATTCGTATAAGTAAAGTGTCTGAAGCCTTTAAAACCCCATAAAAAAATAGAAATCACAGATGAGATCTCTTTATTATCTCAATTATTTCTCAAAGACAATAATGAGATTAAAAGCAGAGCAAATGGAATCCCAAAATGTCACAAACTGAGCTCAGATTTGTCAAGTATGCAGTCAAAAGGCAATATTTCAATATGAACTGATACATTTCTCATTAAATTCAATCAAATCCAGATTATTTTACCTCTACCATCTACATTCATTTTATACCTCCATACTCTTCATGTATTTCTTCAGTTGTCGCATTTATGTTTTTATTTCTCCTTAGCAATTTTAGGAGACCAAGTTGATACTTGAACTGAGAACTCCATCAAATCTCATGAGCAACATCTAAACATTTTTCTCTAGGATTATATAAAGCTTTGTATTAATCTGACCTTTAAGTACATCAGAAAAAAGACAGCCCAAAACCCATCCCATAATGACCAACCTGTTAGGTGGCTTACAAATGTCTCATAATATATATATATATATATAACTGTATCAGTTAAAGCTCACATCCCTCCAGAACACAGTGGACACCCATTAGCACTGATGTGGGAACAGTACCGGCGTCGTCTGGTGCCGTTTGAGACGCATTAAATGATTCTTCATCAGTATGTATAGCATTCTGAATAACATATACCACAAGAGCCACTTAAATCCACATTTGCGATTGAATCTACCCAGCGGGCTTCAACTCGCTCATTCACATCAATCAAATGCCAAATCAAGCGCTATATAAGGTATAAAAGCACCAACAGCAGCGACAACCTCATACAGACTTCGAGACGGGAAATTAATGTGTTGCACGAATACACAGTCTCAACCTAAATGCATCACATCTACGTATTTAAAACAGCAACCATTTTTAAATCAATAAGCCCCAACAGATCAAACTGATGAGCCGTCTTTATTTCAATGTGCGTCGCTCTAGGACTAAATTACCTTAGCGCTATATCACTCTCTCCATACAGTAATGAGTTTTTGCCTTTATATTTTAATTACATTGAGGAACAACCCAATTGGTGTCTCACAGCTGTTGGCAAGACGCTTACAAACGTGCATCGTTTTTTACACGCGTGCACACCTTGAGTCCCGGCTCACGATAACAAACGTCTGGTTCAGAAAATAAGCTGATATTTCATTCGAAGTTAATTAAGCATTCTGTTGGAGTTATGAAGATGATGGAGGAACATGGGAAAAAGAGCACAATTTTACAAGCACTGTTATATGTCTTCAGTCTTCGCCCATGCCTGATGTTTTAGTGCAGTTTATCTACATAAAGTATTGTATTTGTTTCGTCGTTGTGCAATTCTTAATTGCATGTAGTTTAGTTTTCAGTCATGTATCTTGTTTATCTCTCCATGGAAGTTTCACTAGCAGATTCAATTTACAACTCTTTAAGAGTTTGATGTACGAGTTTTGGCTTGCGACCATCTGTTATGCAGCTCAGGGAAAATGGAAGTGAATGCATTTTAGCGGACATCATTCTCAGTCTCTGCAGGCTTTGTAATATCTAATGTACTTTTTGATAAGCCTAGGTTCTGTTAATTCAAGCTCATGGACTCATTAAAGGAATATTCTGGGTTAAATACTGTACGAGGCGTAGTGAAAGATCTGCTGCGGCATGCTGTCACAACAAGAAAATTGTTTTGATTCTTACCGCAGTTTGTAAAATAAAACGTTTACAATTATGCACTTACAATAAAGGTTTATGGGCAAGAATATTAATGGTTTATTTTCGACATTGTATGCCTCAGATGTCACTGAATTTTAAGGTAAAGTGTGTGATCTTGGGCACCTCTAGTTGCACCTCATGGAATTACAAAAATAACAACCGAGGTGTCACGGCTAGGCAATGTACCAGGACCTAGTTTACCCAGAATGTTGCTTATTAAACACACTTTTAACACATATGACAACCTTTATACAGACACATATACTTTTATATATTGCACAAAAAACCAAAGGACGATCTTTTAGATTCGACTTGGGTAAGCACCATTACAACAGGATGGGTGTACAAAGATTAGACCTGGCAAACAAAGTGGTATTCTGAAACATTGCTTTTGGGGGCGGACAGCATTGGAGGAACGGAAAAAGAGGAAATAAACAGTTTGTTCACGGATTGGAACAAGGAACATCTTATAATGATGAAATGTATTGATTCAGTCGATGCACTTAGACACACAGAGACACTCCGAGAGAAAGATAGCGGACTGCCGCTGAACACTCATAAAAACAGCTTTGATTACCCTGCGCGAGGCTGCGTATGGATTTTCCACGGCGTGTCAAAAATTATAGCCTCATCTCAAAACAGTCAGCACAAGCTTAAATGACAATAGACCCGAGGCTGCTGAGCCCACTTTAGGGTTCATTAAGGAGGAATCAATTGATTTACGAAAGCTGAGAAAGGACTGGCACACACATAAGCGCTAGCAACTTGGCGTAACTAAAATGCTAGTCCTCATGTGTATTACAAGCTTTGAAGAATAGACACACACTCACTTCTACAGTGTTGGGGAATTGCTAGCTAAAAACAGCAAGAGTATGCTACTAAGCCAACTACATTTTATATGTAGCTCAGCAGTTTTTAAAACAGGGTAGCTTTTCCAGAATCAAGCTGTTTTCAAACGTGTGTGGTGGGCAATAAGACTAACTTCCAAAAATACAGCATAAGTTCCAAAGTTATTTTAGCTGGAAATGAAATAAAAGGTATAAAAATGAATTTTAATACCTACATTTAAAAAAAGTTTTTTAATAAATTCAAGGTCCCATTCATCTGCTTACTGTTACATCGGACGAAATATATTTTTATAAATGGATGAAATTTTTTCTCTTTGGCCACCATACAACACATTTGCATTTTATTCATAAAAATGCCACTAAGATGTAAAGCAGCCATTTGCCACCTAGTAATGTAATATGACCACAGTAAAATGGGTTGTGTAAGTTGGATGATATACAAAAATTGTATAGTAATATGTTTAAATTGCTATATTTTATTTATATAAAACCCTGTTTAGCTCCCCACAATTAATGTAATCTCATGTGTGGACCTTCTCATGAGTTCAAGTCTGTTACTTATGTAATACACAATTAATTTTCATTTAGTTTCAGCAATTTTCTGTATGTTTCTTATTTACTCATTTAAATTGCATTTGTGTTATATTGGCATTGGCCATTAAATGGCATTGGGTAATGATAGTAAAAAAAGGATTTATTTCAATTTAAACCTTTCTTCCCAATAAGACAATGGTTTTATTATTGTAAAAGTTCAGTAAAGCATTATTCAGGGTTTAACTACAAATACTGTGGTTACACTATGGTTACTATAGTAAAACCATAGTAAATCTGAAGATACTATGGTTTTCCTGCAAATAAATCTAAAAAAACTATGGTTCCTGTAGTTACATCATAAAGTTCAACTGTGTTTAATTTACGTTCAAATTATAGTTAGCTTACCCCAACATTCCTTTGTGAAAATTAACCATGCTTTTACTACAGTACAGTTAAAACCATAGTTATTGTAGTAGAACCATGGTTACCACAAAATAATGGTTTTGCCAATAGTAATCAATACACAGAAACATGGCTAGTTTTCAAATAGATTATGCCAGCATGCAATAAAATAAAATGTCTAATTTTAGATGAAAACAAGTATACAGAGTTTAATAGACACTAATGCCAATATCTACTCATCAACAGCTTACCACAGCATTAATCTAGCCAACATCAGCACTCATTATACTATTAACAGGAAACTGTTTTCCTTAAATATTTAGTTTTTTGGTCTCGTATGGCCTCTCAGTCACTGGCCGAACATTGACCGGCATTGGGTGGCCACTAATTGCTCTGAGACGGGGTAATTGAGTGGTCTCTGGGGCTCCATTCGGTTCTACAGACTTCAATACTGTCAAGCAAATGTCAATGGGCGCCTGAGGATTAATGAGCTAGCACTGATGCTAACGCCACCAGAACCGCCATTTGACCAATTCCCTCGAGTCGTTCAAACTCTGACAGGAAATGGCAGGAAATTTATAGACCTATGTGATACTTGGAATAAGACAAGAAGTGTGGAAAAAGTGGCACGCTGTGGCTTATCCGTTTGGGTAGGTAAGTTTTGACTTAAGGATCATTTTTTTAAGCTTAGTACTAAAATGTCATAATTGTTTTGTTCTCTTCAATTTCATGCTCATATAAACAAGGAATGATCCATAACTCTGAAGAACGATCCAATACGATTTTCATCCTAAATATATAAACAATTCAAAACCTTGTGCACTCAGTGGACTACCGAAATCATCTTACCTTAGGTTTTAGAGCCCACTGAGTCCTACTACGGTATGGCCAGCTAGCTGTGCTAATCCATTTCAAAACACCCACTTTTTTCAATCCAATTGAAAAGACACTTTTATCTAAAGCAGGATACAATACATGAATTTATATACATTACATCAGTATGTGCGTATCGAACCCGCAACCTTTGCAACGCTCTACCAATTGAGCTACAGGAAAAATATATACGACCTTTATCCATTTCACTCAGTAATATGCCACTTTACTAGTAAGTAAACCGGGTTGTGAATGTCATTTCAAATTGCCATTGAACATTTTTTCTCAAAAATCAGCAACTAGTATATCGACGTGATTCCAACCCGGCCACCTTGGGAGAGTGTAAAACGTTTGCGCAAAATAATTTCTGTGCGCTCTCGCCTTGACACGTTATTGTCAGCGGAAGTCCAGATCATCAATCACGGCCGGCTGGCGCTCCATTACTGCATTTTTTTTTCACCCTCGGAGCAGGATCACTGTTTAATCACTGCTTGGCCCCCACACACCACCGCAGTCAGTCTGCAACATAACAGATGAGCCGCTGGCACAGCGATGATGGCAGAATCTCAAGAGAAAACAATGCTCTGCTCATCACGCTGTCTGTGCCACAAAACTTGTTTGTGACAATTGTTAAGGACAACAAAACTGTAAATGAAGGATGAAGTGTCTCAGTGGAGAGGGGCAGCTTAAGAATGAAGATTATTGGAGATTAATGATGTGCATTCATTTGGTTTTATGTGTCGAGATGAAATCAAGATGTGTGTCACTTCCACACTGTCTGAGGTAAACTCATTCAAATGCAAATCTCTCAACAAAATAAAAGCAAATTCTGCAAAAACAGATTTTATTTCTGTATGACGCATTACTTTTATGAATAAACTGTCCCTTTAAGAAATGGAGAAGTACAGAAGTATTTTATAATAAATCTTATTAGTACCTACCCAGATAAAATACAAACTGATATTTGTTTGATTCATAAACAAGCACCCAATTCTTCCATATCAATTAAAACGATAACTAGGCTTAACACAACAAGAGAGCAGGTCAGACAAGGTGAAGCGATAAGATAAAGACAATACAACGTTCCTCAGAAGAGCAGAAGACCTCATTTCTCAACACATGATGAAGTGCCTGTCATCCACTTATTATGGGCAATCAGTGTCTCCAAACTCTTCTCTCGCAACAGCCGAGAAGTTTTCAAATGATCTTTCAATGAATATCATGTCTCATTAATGCTGCCACGAGACGATATCGGCATTCATATCAACATCACAGAGAGAAACAGATGGTGAGTTGAATTCAGATACGCAGAATCGGTGTCTGAATCTGAGCTGGAACAATTATGCGGACATCAACATAAAAACCGAACGCACGCGGTCGATACGTCAACCGACGCGTCAATTTATCAATGCAGGTGAGATTCAACCTCATTATCTTTCCGGATATATTTTCCCTGGCGAAGCAGGCCAAAGGTTGACATTGAAAGCATCTATCATTTCCTCATAACATTGGTCTTCCGCTTGCTGGGTGAAAGCGGAGATTTATTTATTTATGCTTTGATACACTCAGGCTTATCTGATTTCAGGGCCACCTACGGTTTATTTTTGAAGCCTTTTGGCAGTTTGGCAGGAATATTGCAATAATCTTTGCCCCCTTCGCTGCGACAACCGCTTCCTGTCGCTCCGCCCCGTAATACCTGAATCTACAAGCATTGAGTGACCTTTTAAATTGTGTCATTCAGCCCTCGAGAAAGCAGTCAACCACGGATAAGAGTTACATAAAAAAGCATAAACACACACAGGGGCTCGCTTTCTCACAATGGCACTGCAATTTTGCAAATAAAGCCTAGAATTTTCTAGCATACTATTGTGAATGTAGGAAAATATTATTATGCAATAAACATATCAGCATGTATTAGAAGTGTCACATTATACCGGTATAACCAGTGATATTAATAACCATGATTATTGATATTGTGTTAATACTACACATTTGATAATAGCATAATTCAGCACCAGTATCTGGATGACACTCCAACATAGTAGGTGGTGGTTTTGCATCCGATGAGCAACAATGGTTACAATCACTCTCTCCTCCTACATACACTTGTATTCGGAGCATGATTCATTAAATAGAAAAACACAAAATAAAGAAAAAAAGATGAATTTGGCTAAAAGCATGTATTTTTGTTTTTTAGATTTAATCACTTTTGCTTATACTTGGTGTTAGAGAATCTTGTGACTGTAAACAACCAACAAAAACAACTTGACAAAAATAACCCAGCTTATAAACCACTTCGCAAAATGGAAACACTGGTTCAGAAGCACTTCCGGTTACAGTTTTTATAATATCCTTTTTTATACGTATATAATAAAATCTTAAAGACATTCATTTAACATTTTATTATTAACATTTGGTTCTATTGGTTGTATTTTGTTCAAATGTTTGTGTAGTGTTAAAAAACTGAAACATAAAGTTCTTCTGGACCAGCGTTATTTACGTTTTCCGAAATGGTCTATATGGCAATGTGCTAATGTCACTCACCTTAGCAACTACAAAGCAACGCCCTGACAACCACCTGCTGACCCCTAGCTGTTTAAATAGGAAAATAGTAGCAATGTAACATTGAAAGGGATATTATACATCACAGGTAAGACGAGCGATTATTAAAATGTTGCACATGAAATGTCACTAATATATGATAGATATCACAGAAATTGTCCTGAAGAAAAACTTCTGGCTCTCTAACAGTTCGGTTAGCAGCAGCCACGCTCCATCCAGTCTGAAAACTAGTCAGTCAGAAATGATTTCTCTCTTCATAGGTCAATTTGTGAAACACTGTCAATATCAAAACACTGCTTTCTTTTACAGTATTTGAGTGTCACAACTAGCTCGACACAATAGCACCAGGACTATCTGTTCAACCAACGGCAGAATGTGGGACCTGTTGAAAAATGTTCGCAATTCTGTCTGGTGCCAAGAGTTTACTGACTTACGATCAAAAAAGTTTGGAGTCAGTTTCCAGAGATAGTACTCACAAAACAATAACAAAGATGTAAGCTCACTATACATTTGCGATGACTTTAGTGCTTTTTGTACATTTCCAGTAAGACCAAGTACGGTACATTTCTTCCACTTTCCGTAATTTATATGCAAAATTGTAAAGGAGAATGTCTGTGATCTACCAAAAGTATTCAGCACCACACCATGAAAAGTAAAAAGCATTATAACCTTGGAACAGATCACGTATAAAAGCTAAGAGAGACTTCTCAACAGTACATGCAGGGAAAACAAAGACTGGGGACAGAAAGAGAGAGAGAGAGAGAGAGAGAGAGAGAGAGAGAGAGAGAGAGAGAGAGAGAGAGAGAGAGAGAGAGAGAGAGAGAGAGAGAGAGCACATTAACGGATACACCTCTCTCATCTACTGACATGGCTGCAGTTGTTTCCCTGGGGCTCATGCGAGGCGTGGGCGAGACACAGAGAGAGGCAGTGATTGTAATTGGTACTGCTGGGTGGATTCCCAGGTTGCCAGGTTGGAGGAGTATTGCATATGATAAGGTTTGCATGTTTTATGTACTGCAACGGGGTAACTAAGTGCAAGGGATTATGGGCGCACCGCAACCTTGGATCAGCACGCTCTTTGAGAAACCACTTCAGAATCAATGCACAGGCCAATTATGCAGATGAGATTTGCTGTTGTTGTATTTAGCATAGGGAAGGTGTATTAACCCGGCTTGTTTTTAGACCTGCTATATATATATATATACACAGCTTGTACCAACGTATTTAATTTGAATAAATGATGCTGTTTTGACAGTGAGTGAACCTTTTCCAAAATTTTAACCCCAAATTTTTGATATTTCATGCCAAAATCTGAAGTGTGATATAAGGAATTTGATGTGGTTGACTTATAAAAATATGAAACAAAATACAAAATTTATGGGTAGTTGACAAATATACTGTTGTGTCCATTGCCAGTTGGGGCAAAAATTAGAAAACAAACCGTTAATAATATATTATTTTATATTCTTAATATTTATATTTAGCCTACATTGTAAAATAGCATAAGAGAGATGTATGTTAATCCTTAGTTTTTTAAAACTTTTTGCTGTTACACCATAGGACACATTTACACATTGTTTGTCAACTACCCATATACAAAATGCATATGAAACTTTGCAAAATTGCAAAATAAACTGTTATATTAGTCTACTCATTATTGTTTCAACGTGTGAAGTGAAATTAGATAATACATTACAATGTGGCATTTGGATAAAAAATGTGCTTAATTGTCACGAAAATGATCACAATGCAATACAATTTAAAGAGCTCTTAAAATACACATGACATAACATTACTTTTTATCTCTTTGATTTTGAAGTGAATGTGACCTGGAGGCATTTCTGTGAGATTCACCAACGTTCTTTTGTTGAACGTTTTCATTTTTTCATTTTAGAAACGCTGCAAATTACACTTCATTAAAGGAACAATCTTGACATAATTTTCAGATTTGATCATGGAAACTGAACATCATCTATCTTTCACTCACTAAATTCTAGCCCTGCGTAAGCCAGATGAGAAGTCTGATTGGATTATAATGTCACTGTACATGACACAAACCATGGAAACAATGGGTTTGATCTCGGCGCATTGTCTGTCACAGCTTACGTGGATGAAAGAAGTTGGGCGGAGGATAGCGTGCATTTTGTGCGTGAATTGCTGTGTCTGTTAATTAACTGGGAAAATGAGCCAAAGTTTACAAAGCACATGCTAACTGACATTTCCAGCTCCACACCAGAGGCTACGTGACACTCGTGGATGCATCGAGCTCTGGGTTCAAGGATTCAAGATGCTTGGCTTGTTAACATATTTATTGCAAAGGATAAAAGTGATTTGTGATTCTGACTGTATCTTGTGTCTAGCTGGCATTACAGTACATTGTGTCAAAGACAAACAACTATCTGCTTCTCATTCCGACTTCTTATAAGAACCGAACCCTATAAATAGTTTACGTCTCTTTGAAAAGAGTCTGTAGTACGATGCCTTGAATAGAAATATTTGGTCGTAATACCAAATTATTTATACAATTATATATTTAGAATTGCATTGACAACACAAACAGGTTCGATTCCCAGGGCATGTAAATATGTACACATACTGATAAAACGTATACGTTGATAAATTCGCTTTAAAAAAAAAAAAAGTTCGCCAAATGCACAAAATGTAAATCTCATTTTCAGCCTTTAACAATGATCTTGCTATCACACATAACACAACAGGTTCCTCTTAAACACCATTAAAGTCATCGATAGGGTATGACTCACAAAGAACAGACTATGAGCAAGTTCAAGGCATTACATGGCATAAAGCACTTAAGAGACAATGTTTGTATAAGAGACGCTCACCTCCCTTACTTCAACTTGGCATTCAACTGAGTCAAGATTATTGTCTTAAGAACAGACATTTTAGAAGCATTAAACACTGTCCCTAAACATTGCAATTTATGGGTACACAGGAGGCTTGAAAGAGCAAATATTGACTCGAAGCTTTCAGTGATCAACAGATGTGTTGGTGACTGCGAAAGTACACGAGAAAACATTTAAAGCTATTGATGGTCTTTTTATCCTCAGGCTAGCTAGAAATTGAATGGAGGGCATTTGTCCATAAAGTAATCTAGGCAGTCTACAACTGTTCAACTGTAAGTAAGTTCGTAGGAGGATCAGGTCTCAGACAACTTTTTAATGTTTTTACTTTCAATTTTAGTTACAGTTATAATAAAATCAGTCACAATTTTCTTATTGATGGTAAAATTATATTTGACGCAAATTGTGCTGCAGGCAAAAGTTAGATATCATTTCATTTTGACAAGGACGCTTGTATCATAATTTTCTACATAATTCATCATATTATCAATAATATGAGCAAACCATTTCTATTACAGTTATCCATGCATGCCTTTCTTGAAATTACATTTTACCCCACATGTTTTATTTTTTTCCAGTACAAATATCTAAATATGCTTAAGTCTAAATATTTTCAAAATGATCAAATTGTATTTACTTAAGAAGCCAAATGACTTAAGAAATCAAGTCTTGTTTTTGAATTTTTTTTTATAACAAATATCAAACGTTTTTGCTAAAAACAGATACCTAAGATAAAAGTGATTACGATATTAACAAGAAAAAATATCTGCCAATGGGGTAAGAAATATAAACTTAATACAATGGAAAAACAAGATTAGTTTTCTTACCCCATTGTAAAATACATTTTCCTGTTAAAATATAATATTATAATAATAATAATAATAATAATAAATATCTAATAATGTTTTCTTCACAATATATTTTTATTTAAAAATTGTTTGTTCTGGAAAACAAGACAAAAATACTAAACAAGCTAAATTTTTTTTGTAGTGATCTCTTCAAGTCATCATTCAGAACAGCGACACTGAACACAGTAACATAAACGTCTCCATCTTGCCCACACAATGGCTTCAATCTTGATTAATAAATAATAATCATAGACATATAAGAAGGTTGTTTTATCTTCTTTATTATTGTATGCTAACTGTAGTAGAAGTAAACAAATCCAAAGACAAGCCATATTTTTATTTAATTTTATGCTGGCTAAATTTGTTAAAACTGAGCCATGATGCACCAATGAAACATTTAAATGCTGTGCTTTGGCACAAATTCCCTTGCAAATAAAATCCAAGCCAACATCAATTTAATTCCAACCAAACAGGCAAATTGGTGCATTAGCCTTGAAGTCAAAACTTGATCTGGCTTTAGTGTTAAAGCGTATGCATGTATTATCAATACAAATGTAGTTTGTACTAGCAAACCTTGTATTACAAACCCTGAAAACATGCTGCAAAGGCATATGTTCCTCCATTAGATATTTTAAGAGCCAAACATATGTCTGACTTGGGCAGCTGTAATTTTCAGTAACTTTAAAAACATATGATGTCAGCATGTGGAGAACCAGGATTTGCCAAAAAATTTATGAAATGAAATCATTTATGCAAGGCTATTTGTAGTGGTATCTAGTATGTTTTTTCCTCCTCTGAAATCCAAATCTGTCTTTCTATCTTTCTTATTAAACACCTGTTCACATTGATAAGTAATTCTAACTTTAATGTATTCTAGTCTTATACATTAACAACATATATTATGTATAAAAAGAACAATATCCCATTAATAGATCAAATGGGCATGAATATCCTAAAGCTCTTTACACTTTTTAAAGCAGCTAGCCAGAAAAGTAAGAGCAATGAAGAAGACATCAACACTTCTCTTCCCAGCAGTGTGGATACATCAGAAGGAAAGGTGAAGGAGTTCCTGAGATATTTACCCCGTCGGTTTTATAGGTCTCTCACTGTTAAAGACCTCAGACCAATCTGTCAACGAATGCATTGGAGATCTCCTTCATCTCCTTCCTTCTTGAGGGAGAATATAGGTTTGATGAAGTACCTGGCTGTGATCAACTCTGTCATCCTGATACCCAACGGAGCAACACGAGCCTCGGGTTGTGCTTGAACTTTCAGAAAATCAAATGCATCACTAAGTTGGATCTCTATCCTGTAAAAGAAATCAAAAGAGGGGCTGGTACTTTATCCCCTCAGCCTCCGTTAAGGATGTTGGCATAAACTAAATCCTGTTGACCAGAGAGCTGTCGGTTTATTTCACAGACTAAGTTTTCAAGGTGGACCAGAGTTCAAGTGTTTGATCTACGGCCAAGGTTGGGCAGAAATTTCACACCTGTCCAAGTTGGGAAACTCTTCAAAACAATTTTAAAAACGTACGCAGTGTACAGTCTTAAAAATAAAGGTCTTTAAAAGGTTCTTCACAGTGATGCCATAGAAGAACCATTCAGTCAAAGGTTCTTTAAAGAACCATCTCTTTCTTACTTTTTTATAATCTGAAGAACATTTTTTTGCCACAAAGGACCTTTTGTGAAACAGAAAGGTTCTTCAGACGTTAAAGGTTCTTTATGGAACCAAAAGCTTCTTCTATTGCATCGAAGAACCTTTTGAAGCACTTTTTTAAGTGTGCATATGCAAAGACACAAAAAACTAAATCAACATTTTCAGATATCTGTAGCTGTATTTAGAGAGAGATTACTAGTCTTCATTGTCTAAAAAGTCAATCATAAAATATCTGAGTGATGATGTACCTGCATGGCTCAACCTGACCTTTCCATAAGAGCCTCCCTGCGATCCATGTGACATTTTATCACGCCGTACATTAAAGCGACAACACGCATCAAAATTATAGTGTTCTGGATTATAGAGGCTGGTCACGCTTCACTTTTTCTTGAAAATAAGTTGAACCACAGCCAGTACATCATAGTCTCCACAATTCTTAAGGCAATTTCTGTACTGAGTTCACATTAATACTGTCAAAACAGCTAATGACAGCCATGAAAACAGATTTCCATGTTGTCATTCAGCACACCGTGGTGTATACTGCTTAAGGAAGTAATAAAGATTAATATTACTACTCAATATCATTCCTATCATTCCACGAATATTTATTACAGATTGTAATCAATTGAAATTCAGAAGTATTCTCAATTCTTTTTCCAAAGGTGCACAACCCCATGCATATTAAAATCCACCTTTAAAAACCTCCTTGCTGATTTGAAAAAGAGAACAAACGGCTCGTGACATTATCAAAACAGCCTCTCGGAGAATGTTAATAGTCGGGATGTGTCTTATTGACCAGGTAATACTGCCACACTTGATATTGATTACTCATTTAGACTCACAAATAGGCAAAGACAGCAGCACAACATGAAAAGGGCACAGTCAGCACAAGAAGGCTAATTAGTAAACTGGATGAGACAGTTACACTTACGCCCGTGTACTCGACTCATTCACCCTCGCCGGGTCAGACAACCACAAGGCAAAGCAGAGATGAGATAAAGGACAACAACCTAACATCTTCTAATGGTGCTAGTTTACGGGGTTTTTTGAACAGTGCTAAATGTAAATCTACATGTACCGTGAACACACGTATTAGATTCGAAATGTGAATACAGAACGTATAAAGGCACATTGACACAGAGGACGATAAGAATAACTTTAAAATTGTTCTAAATTTAAGATAGTAGAAAGTCCAGTTATCGCAGTTTTGTAAATATGTTGTTTCCCTCTGCAAGGAAGCAAAAGGTGATGACATCTTTGTCGTGTCAGCCGTTGTAGTGCTCCGAAAGGGAGGGGTGAAGTGAGCCATTGTTTTCAATTCACAACTTCACCACTAGATGCCTCTAAAATGTCCATATTGCTTCTTTAATACCACAGGAAAATGACAAAATAGAAATAGGAGAAATTCCTAAAGAATTCTTTTGAGGTCAAGTTACTCTTTTAATACAACAGTAAATAAATATGGCTCCTTTTTGACCCAGCGCTCGGTTTAAAATAAACCAAAATTTTTTAGAGTGAAGGTTTAAAGGAACAGGAAATCACTTCTTTTATGGCTTAACAGCAAACTGCTGGGCTTTCTAGTTGGACAAAAGACCTTCTTAGCCAGCAACAGGCTGATAAATGTGAAGGCCGAGGGCTTTGTGGTAGTTCTCTCATGGTAAGTTTCAGAATGAAGTCAATCAGACCGCAGCTCATTAATTGTTTTGACTTGTACACTAAGCCAGAGGATTTCTTCTCTTATTGTTTTGGTATTTCTGTTCTGATATAGAGAATTGGGCATCTAAAATTAATGGATATTTCAAAATGGTGCGGAAGCTGGAAAATACAAAATAATTTGTAAACCATTATGTTTAATAATACAAACCAGAACCCACATTATAATACTTCACAGCGTATTATTTCTTATATGGTTATATTTTAATATGATTACTAAAGGTAGATATTTGATCTACTGTGAATTAGAGTTTATCTTTAGTTTGAGGCATTGAGGTTTGAACTGCATCCCGTTTGTTTTGACAGCTCATATAAAAATATTTTTTTAATAAGCATTGCAGCAAACTACTGCACAAACATTGCTACAGGTTTACATGCAAATGGACCACAAATAATCTGCAGATTTACTGCAGATACAAAGATCATAAGTTCGATTCCCAGAGAACACACATACTGAAAAACATGCATAAATGCATTTTAAGTCCGTTTGGATAACAGCCAAATGCATAAAACATGTTAATCCAAATGGTATATTGGACAGCTCATGATGAACTCCAATCATGAATTACTAATTACCTTTTTCCTAATCCAATGATTGCAACATAGTTAAAAAGCATCAAAAAATTAGATCGTATAGATTTTTTCTGATGCATTTTCTTCTAAGAGCAATCTGTTAACTTTCTGCTTACGGCCTCATGCTGTCCAAACAGCAACCTCTCCGAGTGCTGATTTCAGCATTTCTTTTTGAATAATTAGCGTGGATATCCTGTGCTCTTCCCTCATCACTCAAAACATCATTACTGAGGTGAAGAGAGGAGTAAGAGTCCCTTGGGAGAGATGGTGAGCTCCTGAGAAAAAAAAGGATTAGTCAGAAGCCCAGGAATTAAATAATGATCTTTCGAAAAAAAAAAAAACGTTAGCTGGTGAGAAACCAGCAATTAAAGCTAAAAGCCTACAGATATGGGACTTTCTGTAAGGCCTTTATTCATTTCTTTATTGTGGTGTCCATAGCTATAAACTATATCCTGTCATCATCGTGAACCCCATATGGATATCATAAATAAGATTTAAAGTCTATACAGGAAATTTTATATCACTCCTAAAATTTATTGATAGATGAGAGATGGAACTATTGATAGTTGGGAAAATAAAATGTAATCAAAGTTTAGGGAGGTCTGCCATTATAATAAAATTAAAACAACTTTATAATAAATAAACTTTAAAACCTTGCTTTCCAACAAAATGGAGCAACAAACTATTTATTTGTGGCTAAAATGTCTTATTCTAATATTGAGAGTAAAAGCATCGAAATTTAATTTCACTCTAACTTTGACATGACCTTAGTCAGTTTCAATATTATATATATTAATGTTATATTTTCAAAGAATGTTCTTACATTTTGTAGAATAAAGTAAATCACAAAAAAATGACATAAGCTGGGTTTTCCCAAACTGGGTCAAATTTGATATGCAGCCGTGCAACACTTGGAATAATACAACACAGTCTCACGGCAGTTTGTGACAGTCTACTGATTCGTGTCCATGGACATGAATTCCCCCTTTTATCGTGTCGTCTCAGTATACTTCCATATACAGACCGCATGCGAATATACATTTATATATTTATAACATGGTATAGTTGTACATTATTTACGAGGTGGCTATAAGCAACCCCTTACCCCACACCAAACTCAACGAACACGAATCAACAGATTAAATTTTGTGACTATGTCACAAATTTCTGTGAGACTTGAAAAATAATGTACAATCAGCTGATTATTATAACAAAATAAAGGAATTATTATTATTATTTAGGAATTATTAGCCCTGTTGGGGTTTATTTAAACAAAAAACTGACTGAATATACTTTGTTCCTTATCAATTCAGCCTTCACATCTTTATGCAAATGACATTTGAGAGACAAAGTAGGGGGAAGATTCAATGAATATTGACTTCAATTTTAGTCTGGGTGTCTGTTCCTTTAAAATAATGTTTAATAAAACTGCCTGCAAAATGCATAAATTAAAATGAAAATGTAAATTACGGCTTGTATGTACAGTACATGTTTCGCTTCAGGAACTATGGAAATATCTGTAAAGACATACAAAAAGATGAATTGCGTTATCGAGTATTGTGAGATTTTAAAACTCAGCAGAAACACTGCAGTACTGTGTCACTCCCATCTACCAACTGAGAAAGAAAAGAGGCTAAACTAACAACTATTAAACTAACATTAATCTCTATTGATTTCCCCCAAGCGTTTTAATTACTTCGGCCCTTACTGTTTTTACATTCAGAAACCTGCTGCTAATGAGCCACATTTGTCTGAGCTGTAAGATATGGCCCAACTCTTCAAAGCAAAATTATTGATTGTAAAGGAAAGAGATGAAAGACTTCTACTTCACAGTGCCAGAATAGTAACATTTCAAATGGACAGCTCCATTAAAAATTAATAATAATAGAAGTTAATTAAGTTTTGCACTTTTTATTAGTCTTCGCATCGTATCAGCCTCGTGTACGTCGCAAAAGCAGCAAGCGTTCCCTACATCTTGTATTTTCTGTTTACTTTTCGTTCCATTTCTGACAACGAAAACGAGTGACTTCAAAGAGTTTGATGCTGCAAGATGACAGCGGAACAGGGAATCGATGGATTACCAAAAATCACTGACAGTGCAAAATGTAGTCGGCATCTTCAATTCTGTTTTATCTTGGTTTAAGATGGTGCTTCTTTTCCCTTCTGTTACAGAGCGCGGCCACGTCTCGCAGTCGAGGCTCAGTGAGCAAAGCGAATCAGAAAAGATCAGTCCGTGAGACAGTCAAACCAATGTTTCTTTTCATCGTCTCCCCTCAAGTGTTTGTCAAACAAATGCGCAAAACGCGGACGGTGCACAAGATCGGACAGACATCGTCTGAGGGTCGACGCAAAGTCAGAAAATCTGATGTGGCAGTTCGGGTCAGTCAGACACTGCAGAACGGGGTGTTCTTAATTCTTATTGGGCAGCAAGGCCCGTCTTATGCATCACTAGGGCAGAAATGTTACCGCTATAATTTACCTGGCCTGACGATGCGAACCGTAGAAATAGTGAGTCCTTGTGTGTTTTTACAACTGGGCTTTACTATCCAGTAATAAGTACATTTCTCACATAGCTTTGTGGCAGCTCTATACAAACAGCAGTAATATGATTACATGATACAAAGGCATTGATGTTGCATAGCAGCAGTTCAATTTCCTTAGACAACAATGACGATTTCAAGAGCTTCTTACTCTAATACGAATGTTCTTTGCTCTAATAACGATAAAATAAGCCAAAGAGCTACCAAAAACATGCAGCAATCTGCAGCCAAATACGCTGAATAAATAAATAAATAAATACTGTCTGATGTTGCCGCATCCTTTGCACTTCAAAGACTATCCATTTGTGACTGCAGGCCCAATAACTCTCCATGCAACTAGCTTTTATGGATGAAAAGGATCATGAAAACAACTCTAAGTGGTAATTTCAACTCATTTGTTTTTCAATCTGGATAGTATTGTGTTTGAGCGTGTCGTGTGCTTTTCACTCTGCAAATAACAGAATATGGTTTAATTAACACATCGAGGGAAGGATGTTGGAATAATAGTTGTCATATTTTTCATTGTTTGTTGAATTTTGCTCGGCTAAAAAAATATTTTTGTTAAAAATGTCAGCAGTTGGTATGGGGCTTCTTTTTTGTTTGTTATTGAATGTTTGATCTGTTTTAATTCTATTTAAGTAGGTTAATTCACTGAACCTAAACTGTTAACTTGAAGAAACGGTGCCTTCACTGCATCATTATATCAAGCTACTGTATAGATCAAATATATCTAAACACTTACATTTAAAATCTGTATGCAAATCCTTTATTTTAGTCATCTTAAACTAGAAACAACAATGTATGTATAATCAACAAAAGAGAAAAGCATAAACTCACAACACACAGAACTCAACACTTGGTTTAACAAAACATTGCTTTGACTATCTATGAAGCAGAGGACTAAACGCAATATGCCACAACCCTATTTTTTAGTTTAGGGCTAAAGAAATAGCATTAAACCAATACACTTGTTATGTTGGTATAGTTCGCACAAAAGCATCATATAGAAAAAAATAATAATTAATTAGTGTTATCTGAAAGATAAAGACACGTCACAAACTATGCAACAGTAGACTAATAGAAGTGGCTCAAGGCTATGCTAAGCTATTTAGATATAAAAGCGTTAAATAACCTGCAGAAATCAACAAATATATTCACCTGTATAAACTGTCGCTGTCGATAGTTGTTTTTACTTGACGCGACGCTGCGCAGATCGATCGTCATATGACATCAAAGTACCGCGAAAGCATACGGCGCAGTCGGCACTGTCGCGATAGTTCGATGTCCCACGCCGCGTAAGTTTTGAAAGAGAAACACCTAGACTACTTTAGAAAACGCGGAACGATGTCTACGTCTAAAATCGCGTTATGTGACAGTAGCCTACGTGTTAAAATGAAATAAACTACCAATTTCTTGACCATCAAACAGTAAGTTCTGTAGTATGTCTTGGTGCCGTATGCTTACATCGCGGTTTGTCATGTGACCCGTATGTTCGCCTGGTCATTGTTCTCCAGTATTTTGAATTTTCCTATATTAACTGTCAATATATTAAACTATTTAATATAGATTTGAAAATATATACAGTAATACATTGTTAATAGGCTATATTAAATAATATATAGCCTAAGGAGTTGCTGCTTTTCATAGATTGAAAATATAAGCACGGTTCTAACTGTTGTAGGCTTAATATATTATTTAATATATTACAGTTATATTTATATATATTTTGTTTCGTAAGGATACTAAAGTATTTACAAAATAATTTTGTAGATGTAGATGACAAGACGTATTTTTACATAAGGGCTAGGTGATATAGGCTAAAATTGAATTCAGTTTATTTAGCACACAGATTGATGCTACCAGACATCAGAAATCCACACTGAAAGGCGCAAAACACATTTTGATCAGGTCTTGACTTTGAGAAATATCTCTGCCGCTTTTTAAAATAATCGTATGATGCACTTATAGAACCGCAAACCACATTAGGGCCCCCCAGCTCACCTCCACAATATTGACATTGTTATCTATTTGAAAGCCTTGAAAATTGAAGTTATTATCTTCAAACAGTTTTGGCACAGGATTCTTGCAAGATCATCACAAACTCTCTTTCAGCCTATTTTCAGACCACTTTGGCTATTACAGTAAAATGAATGCAGCCTTTTGTGTGGACGCAAATTCAGGTCTCGATATGCTTTCATTTCTATTTGTATGATTAGTTTTGGTGTTTTGGTCTTTTATTTCGAATAATGAATTAATATGTCAGGCTGCCGAAGGTTTACAGATTGCATTGATTTGTATTGTTAATAATCCAATTAAAACTACGACGCCAGCAGATATGAATGAAATATCTGTGAGTTAAACAGATGTAACTGGAATTTGACCCAGTGTGTATCATGAAAGATAAGCTACCACACAGTTACTCTGCCTTACATGACCCTGACATGCTATGAATAAAGGACAGACTCATTTTCGCAGGCGGTAAGTGATTTGAGGGAAGAGGCGATAGGTTTTGCGATCCACTGGGACAATGAGTGAATGTGCAAATACATCTTCATTCTTATTCATTCACCCCTTTGCAGCTGGCCATGAACTGACAGGGAAATGTTCAAATGCTCTGAATGATACGCGCTTGGCATAGAAGTCAGTTTCTCTTTACAGAAATGTTCAAAAAGACATACTTTTCTCTTGCAGGGTACAAGGAGCTCTGTTATGTTCTTCTTCATAAATAATGAACAGCCTAGTGTTTAATACTTCCAGCAGAAAGAAATCAATGAGACATTAGTCCTTTTAATCTTTAAATCAAATGTGTTATATTTGAAACTTGAAAGGACGATTATCGCTGAGGATTCAACGCATACCATTTTTGATGAGAGCTGTAAAAGTCATTTTCTCATTCTTGTTCGCCATATTTGTCTTCTTTATGCGTATTTCTCTATAATAATAGTATTTTATAATTCCTCTAAAGTTCAGTATTTCCTTCTCCAAACATTCATTTGGGTCCAAATAGTCACCTGGTCACTGAAAAGCGAAGGATCCTTGTTTATGTTGCAGTAATGACCATCTGACCGTACCATCCTGCTTATTGCACGGCCACTTACCATATCAATAATATATATTGATTTAAATTGGAATTATTTTATTATGTGAAAGGGAAGAAACCATGAAGTGATATGAGAGACATTAAACTCGAACAGCTTTGGAAATGGGTTTGCTAGGACAATGGTCAATTATAGCGGATAGTTTAGACGTCATTATACAGAAAGATTTGACAGCAGAAGGCCGCGATTGACCCATCAGAATCAAGCATCCCAGACAGCTGCGTAATAATAAATTATAATAATGAAAGGGTCGCTACAAGGGCGTTAGCTGCTTGGTCTTGTTTTGTGTCTTGCGGTTGCGTGTAGACTACACTGATGTGTGTAGTCTTTACTGTGGTTATGTTCAGAAAGTCATACTATTGGTGCATTATAATTGGTTGTATACTCAGTATGCAATCTTTACGTATACCCAGGTGACGTACATAAACATTACATCAAATGTAGAGAATCCATTTTTTTGATTTCCAGCAGACTGCATGAAATTACATATCTTGATATTTTTTAGACAAATGTTGCACTGATGGAGGTTTGCTCTCGTACCAGAACTGGCTCAAGCATATCAAAATTCTTGGCAATGTTCCGGGTCACTTGTGGCTGGGGTCATGATGAATTACAGTGGGGATCTGGCTTGGATGCATTGGCCCTGGAATGAGTCCCCGGAATCAAATCAATCTAATGCGAAGACACTGCTACATCTCCCTGGATATGGCCTGAAAACAAAAGCCGTAAGTCAGAATCATTGTCACATGAATAGTGTTAAAACTGAATCTGTCAAGATATTGGTCACATATTGTACACATCAAAATTGTTTAATATTTAATTGATTTAATTAATATCTTGATTATTTCTGGTTCACAGCAAAGTTATAGACAGCATAAACATGTATAAGGAACATAATGTACATAGGGTTTTTGATTTCATGTTGACTGTATTTAATAATACACAGACCGGTGTTGAGTAAGAAAGAGATCTTAATGTCACAAACTACCTTCAGATTTATAAATATACCAAAGCCTGCAATGAAATCTTCCATTCATTTTCTTACTTTACATTGTCTCTGTCTCATTGTTTCCATTTTTATGCTCCTCAGAAGGAACAACCAGGACATGCAAAAGTCTAAACTCTTCAAATGGATACCTGGGTTTGTATTCACATGGTGCGCATTCCAATATGTGTACTTGTGTAACAAACTACTGTGCACCGGTTTCACTGTGTGTGGAGACATCAGATCCTTGTGTGTGGAGGAACAGCAAGAGAGGACAGAACAGCGGATAGAAAAGAGTAAGTGTGGATATGAAATCATGTCTGTGATCTGTGCAGATGTATGCAATAGTAGAGTTGTCATCGGATAAGAAATAAGACAGCACTTCCAGTGTATTAGGCATTTAAAATGCACACAATATGGTAAATGTGGCACAGAACATCTGTTAACCTTGCTAATGTGTATGTCATTGCGTATAACACCTATTGAGGCCTGTTGATAAAAACTGTAGAACCCTGCCTAAAACACACTAGAAAATTTCCTGGATCCGATGGTTATAATGGTAATTGTATTGGTTTTAATGGAAATTGCTGAAAAAAACAAATTCTAATGGTTTCCATTAAAATACCATTATAAACCATTAGCATTTTCCATTAAACCATTACATAATTCCATTTTGTAGTGTGTTTTGGGCATTATTCCAATAGGATTTAACATCCAACCAATAGAATCCTCCTAGAAAGCTCCTATCAGGCTCATTTCAAAGCTCCCAAACAAAATCCAATGAAAAACAGATGGTTAGGACGGACTAAAAACATGCCCAAAAGATAAAGTGCTCACCAAAATACAGAAAGAAGAAATACAGGCCTATATGTTACGGAGTATTGTATTTCCGTGTGCTTGTTTCTGTGTCATTTGTCTGCTTTTTCTATTCAGGGCTCATTTGAGAACTAGAAACCAAAATCTTCATCTGGGGTTATTTGGAATACTTATAGCACCATCCATGCATGCACGGCCTTCGGCCCGCAGCACTGGGCCCTTCATTCGTACTCAATTTGTCCACCTAAGGTGTTGATAACCTCAGAAACTCGCCCGCGTCTCAGCCCGGGGAGGACGGGCATCACTGGAGCGCTTCTCGTTAATCATTGTTGACATTGGCGGGCGTGGCTTCCTGCTGTCCACACGGAGGACAGCGAGAAGCGGCTCACCAGCTGACTCCAGGAGACAGGTGCGCGGATGAGGCACAGAGTCACGGCGACAGACAGCGACAGGAGACCGCTTAATGGAAGCAAGCATTCGTGCATCACCGCCGCAATGATCAGAGAGCAGGGGAGAAAGAAAATGTGTTCGAGAACTCTCATGGATTACGTGCCAACGTTTGTTACGACAAGTCAGAGGACTCTCAGGGCCACTCAATCACACGCCGCCAACGGCCCGTATTCACACCAATAATAAGCTTTCATATTGGTATACAAATGCCCCTGTTGGCTTCTGTTGTGGATGCATTCATACCACGTTGTCATTGTGGATTTACCTTTGGGTGACACCGTGATGATTGATTTTGTAGTGGTTCTAAATATTTCATATTTCAGTAACTCGTGCATTTTTCATGCATGCATGAGTATGACTCATTTCTTAATGCATGAAATAGCATATTTGATGTCATATTTACTATAACTATTGCTCATATATATATATATATATATTAGGGCTCTCAAACGATTCATCGACATTAATCGCATCAAAATAAAAGTTTGTGTTTACATAATATATGTCTGTGCATATTCATTTTGTATTTATAAAAACAAACCCATAAATGCACATATTTAAGAAAAATATCAAAATTAATAAACATTTAAATATTGTTGGTAAATATAAATAAATACATCTAAATGTTTTCTATATATATAGGTCTACGTGTATGTGTTTGTGTTTATAAATACAAAATTCATAGTGCACAGACATATATTATGTAAACACAAACTTTTATTCTGAATGCGATTAATCGTGATTAATCGTTTGACAGCCCTAATGTATATATATTATACCCGTAAGAAAGAAAAATCACGGATGAGATTGATATCTCAGTTATTTCTCCTGGGCATCAATGAGATTAAACGGAGAGCAGATGGAAACTTTCGTTCCTGCAGATGTTTCTCTTGAGAAAAAGACCCTGAAATCTCACAGATGTCTCCAGTTTCAGAAGAGATCTCAACAATGTCACAAAAAAAGTCAATATTATTGAAGATCTCAATATGAACTCCAAATTTACCCAAATCCAGATTATTTTACCTCTACAATCTACGTTAATTTTACACCTTAAACTATTCATGTAGCCTATTTTAACATTTGTCTCATGTGTTTCTATTTTTATTTCTCAATTTTAGGGGAAAAAACTTTTCTCAAATCTTCTGAGCTATATATGTTTTATCAAAGCTGTTGAGTATTAAACTTTGATATGTAACTCTCCTGTACTGTTTACAGATATGAGCGATACTTCAAACCGTGGTTGTCGTGAATAGCCGTGATGTAGCTTTGAGAAACATTTTCACGCTTCTGCCTGAATCATGTCTCAAGCATGTGACTAATCTGGAGAATGCTGAAGGACAATTTCGGATGCATGATATATTCTACAATAAAATGTCTCCGGCGTATCTGTGAACTAAATCTGTGCGTGCGTTGTCAGTGAAAACAAATGTATTTCTACTTCATTTAATGCCTCCGAGGTGAAAAGAAAATAAAGTGATTTACAAAAGTGAAACCTGTCTGTTTGGACTACGTCATTCTGTCATCAAATCTGCCCCCGAGATGAGAGGGTTACTATAGCAACTGCCTGGGTTAATAACCCCTTCACAACAGTGTTTCCAAGCTCGACATTTCAACATGTAATATATATAATTTCTATTCAGGATAAATGGGGCTCTATTGATGTGTCATAATGACATGTGAGAAATACTGGCTTATGAAAACTGTATCAAACCAATCTTACATAGCTTATAAGTGATGTGAATATTTTAAAGAAGCACAACTCGTAGAAAGAAATATCACAAATGAAATATCATTAAAATTACTTAGAAAGTAATGAGATCAAAAAATAAATTGAGGTCAAATGAAGATTTTTCATTCAGTTCCTCGAATACCTGAGATATGCGATACAAATGTAGCTCTCTGCATGTAAAAGTGTCTCGTTGGCGTCTCATTTTCCAAAGGAATTTGAGGAAAACATTGGGAAAAACATAAATGAGATTTTGTGAGCTTTGAAAGAATACTCTCTGAGCAATAAATGTTTCCTTCGGGAAGGGTTTATTTTAAGCAACCCCCCAAAAACTATTTTATTATTGAAAAGGAGTTCAAATCGCACCATTTCAAAGCAACGCTGCCTTTCTTACAGACGTTTCCTAAACTTTTGCCCATGGGGAGCTGATGGGGACAGGTTTTATCATTTGCTATGACTGCAGGCGGCATTTTAACCCAGTATTTGAGAGCATGCAAGGTAACCTGAAGGCTGGCCTCGGGAGATTTCAAGGGTAACATGTCTATTTAGACTTACCCCAGAGGATTGTGGGTCAGATGCGGGTATACAATGCATACAATGTATGATGGTTACTTACTTTTTATACTGGACAGCTTAGTTGCAATGCAAGCTTTATTTAAAACAAATCATTTACAGTTCTGTGCTTGATGTGAAATTGTGCGCTATTTAATTAATTTGATCACATCAATGAATCTTCATATTTTCTAATTCTAGCTCAGACAAGAAAAGAAGGACACGGCCGTCAAGTAAATCATTAAAGTACATTTATAGAATCGAGATATAGCATCGCATTCCCTGTGGCACTGAAAAATGGGGCGCATTCATTTCTGTACGTTTCTATAATGCCTAATCCGACGTGTTCTTTCATTCTACAATATGACAAGACTGTATCAATTGAAATCGATTGTGATCTCAGGGCTTACAGTCGTAGCTAAATTGTAAGTGTCAGTAGGAATCAAAATTCTATTATTTTCCAAACAATCTGATGAAGCCATATAAAAAGTCCAATGAAGGCGCTTGTTTGCTGTACCTGATGGAGCCTCTGTCCTGTCCCGTGGGACGCGCTCAATTTTCCACAGGCTTATCTCGGCGAGGTGGCCAATTTATGGCTCTTTTGCCGCTTGGCTTCTTGAGATATGGGCCTGTGTTACAAAGGCAGGTGGGGACCTTTGAGTTCGTTGGGACGGTTTCAGATTTCTGGGCATGAAGTGAAGGATTTGGAGTTCAATAATATATTCATTGCCTAGTAGTGGAGGTTTCACAGTAAAGAATACTTTTAACATTTAGGCCTACTATCAAAAGCAAGTCCTTGGCAGCTTCTCAGATCTGCAAATAGAACTGATCGAAGTACCCAGCCGGCCTATCTTTCAAACTCCCTCATCCATAAACAAAGAGCTTTGAGAGACAGAGGGACTCCTGACGGTGCACGTGGCTTTCAAACATCTCAGTTTTCTACACCAGCATTAATAAACATGATCCACAAAACCCACACCCTGTATACGTAGGAATTACATCCTTAAAATGTCATAAAACTCCATAGAGCAAAGATGCTATTCTGTATAATAACTTTTTTTTGTATATACAGGCACAATTCAATATTAAAGTTGATGTATTATTGACAGTGTACAGCTGTATTGGCTCATGTGCGGTTGTATTGACACATTGGCGTTGTTACACACTGCCATCTACAGGAATAAAAATGCTATTACAGTCGTTTAACTAAGCCCAAGAAAGCTTGGGGTTAAATGTTCTTTAAAACATATTTATCACCTGTAACTACTCAACATAGTTGCTAGGGTTATTGTTAATATTATCAAATAAATAAATCATGCAATATATAATGGTTCATGAACATATCGATCTGTTTTCATTAACACCCCACTGAAGTTTTATTTTATGTACCTATGCAATATTACAAAATACCAACATGCAAGACCACTACCAATACACACCGCACATGTTTTTTTTACTTTGTTACAAAATCCAGTTCATGTACCCCGATGTGACAACTAGCCCCGAGTGCAGAGTATACCTCCAGCCGCTAGGAACTGACAACAAAATGTTTCATGTCAACTTAACAATTCAATCTAAATAAAACAGCACCACTATATTGGTCCAAAAAGCCACATGCAGTATTATGACACTTATATTACATATAAATATCTTATATTGTACATTTAGCATGCAAAAAAACCCATTTATATGTTTTGTATGACCTTGTGTACGTTATGACAAAGACTATATGCAGCACTACGCTGCAATGATATGTACTGTGAATGGGAAAAGTGCAAACTGCGCAAAAAAAGCAGGCGTCCGCCTTTCGATTGTCAATCGTTTGGAAAATATAAAAAGTTGAGCTTAAGAAACAACACCTATGATACAGTTGATGTCAGATAAATAATTGTTCGTCTGAAATATGCTGTTTAATTGTGGTTGTCTTAGCGCAGTTTTAAGATATCGGTGTGCCCGGAGACGATGCAAATATGGTCGCCGACTGCTTTGACTTTCCTTAAAGGGACTTTGGCTCTGATCAGGCAGGGTGTCTTCCGGCGGAAGCGTCTTTCTATCCGCAGAGTCAAGAACATGGCGGCCCTCCGTGTGGTTGTGTTCTCCGGAACCGGGAGAGCCCTCCTGAACACATCCAAATCATTTCATACTCCACGGGTATGGATATATGTATTGTTTACTTGCTTATCCTTTTTGTTTTATTCATCCGGCGTGTGTTGAACGGATGTTTCCGCCTCTATTCATTGGAATATCCCGGCGTCTTATAAGAGCGGACCGTGTAGAGCAAGGTCACAGCTGCAGTGACTACGTGCAGTCGTGTCGTGATATCTGTGTTATAATTTTACACTTCTAACACATGATATGTATTATTACAAGTAATATAATCAAGCAAAGCTGTACAGTTTTGAGTCTAATCTGACGTAAAGAGATGGTTCCTTTAATCTAAAGGTGACATCACTTGAAAACATAATAGGTGTCTAAAAGCTATGATGTAATTTAGTAATGTTTATTTATTTTAAGTCAGATGACAACTGTCTATTTATTTGATATGCACTGCTATATGGTTTTGTAATTTTGACCTAATTCGCCTGTTGTCACTTACATGAAATAGAATACATGGAGTCATATTTAAGGTACAATAGGAACAGTTATGATGTTGCTTGTGTAAATGAAGTTAATGTAATACTATTTTTGACCTAATTCATATCTTTCAACACAATTGTCACTGTAAGTATGTTGTGACTAATGAAGATTTTATCAGTATCATGGTACATAATTGTGGTGATAGTTGTTTACTATTGTATGTGTCAAAGTACAATAGTACACCACTTTTCAATGGGTAAACAGTATTGCTACTTTAATTTTTGTGTCATGTTTTGCAGGCCAACATGTCGTTTGCAAGCCTGCCAAAGGGAAGGAAAATCGCCCTGACCACGATTGGAGTGTTGACAACAGGAGGAGCGGGTCTGGCTCTGATGCTCCAGCAGTCGGTCAAAGCTTCAGATCTGGAACTGCATGCGCCTTCATACCCCTGGAGCCATAATGGCTTGCTTTCCTCCCTCGACCATGCTAGGTAAAACATAAAAAAATAGTTATTTCTTCACCCAAAAACCCTGTATATGACTCTTTCTTCTGTGGAGCAAAAAAGAAGATATTTTGGGGAATGTCCATACAATGGAAGTCAATGGGGGCCAGTGTTGTACAATTGTAAAATGGCTTTGTTTTTCAGTATTCGTCGTGGATATCAGGTATATAAACAGGTGTGCTCGGCCTGCCACAGTATGGAGTACTTGGCCTTCCGTAACTTGGTGGGTGTTTCGCACACAGAGGCCGAGGTCAAGGTCCTGGCTGAGGAGGTAAACAGTTTTTCTTTCACTATATTAACACAGAGGTTACTGTACGACGTAACTGTAATTGGCATTAATGCTGATTATGTTGTCCTAATGTAGATTGAAGTGGTGGATGGTCCTGATGAGTCAGGCGAGATGTTCACCCGACCTGGAAAGCCCTCCGATTACTTCCCCAAACCGTACGCCAACCCAGAGGCTGCCCGTGCCGCCAACAATGGCGCTCTGCCCCCTGACCTCAGCTATATTGTCAGTGCTAGGTAATGAACTACCTACTCTAATATTTTTAATAATAAGCGAAATATTCACACTTTGTGCTTCATGCTGTGCTGCAGTACTGAAACAAAAATGTGCTGAATTTCACAGAATATTTGTGTTTTTCTAATTGCTGTATCTTATAAACTCAGAGATATTGTTATTCTAACGTTGAGCAACTCTCTATTTCTCAGGCATGGAGGTGAAGATTACGTGTTCTCTCTTCTGACGGGTTACTGTGATCCACCAGCTGGTGTGACTTTGAGAGAAGATCTTTATTACAACCCCTATTTCCCTGGGCAGGCCATTGGTATGGCGCCACCTATCTACAACGAGGTGTTAGAGTTTGAGGACGGTGAGTTGTGTTTTATCTACGTATCATTTCAATAGACTCTCAGATGCAGAAGAAATGATTATATGATCTTTTGTGAGTAAAAAAGGCTACAGTTTACAGTTCCAGTAAATGAAGAAATCGATTGTACCCATGGAATCAGATCTGAATCGAAAGGGGAAATTACAAAAGTTCCGTTTTGTTTTATCCGAAAAAGATTTGAGATTTTTTTATTATTGTATTGAATTGTAATCGTATGACATTTTGTCCAAATCATACATTCTTAGTCAAATATTTACAGTATGCCACTCCTCTTCCTATATAGGAACCCCTGCCACCATGAGCCAGGTTGCTAAAGACGTCTGCACTTTCCTGAGGTGGGCTGGCGAGCCAGAGCATGACCAACGCAAGCGCATGGGCCTGAAGGTTTGTACACATCCTATTACAAATTCTAGCAGTTCATTTTTTGAGGTCAAATTAACACAGTTAGACAGTTATGGGATGTGTTTATTTAGTGCTTGTTTGTTCTTGTTTTCTCTGTAGCTTTTGATGGGCGCTTCCATACTTCTCCCCCTGGTCTACTACATGAAGAGGCACAGGTGGACTGTGCTTAAGAGCAGAAAGATTGCCTACAGGCCTCCCAAATAAAGCCACCCAGCTGCCTTCAGCAGGCCTTGACACAACGTTAAAAACCTGATTCACATTTGTCCGATCTTCTACAGAGTGCACAATGCATCGAGATAAGGTTGCTATCAACAATAACCGCTGGACATCCTTTCTATTAGGTGTCCTTTCTCCTAAATGACTTGGGGAGAGGAGCCTGAGATAGACTTGTGATGTTTTACTGTAAAATAAACATTATCTGAATGAATTGTTAGGGTTGTTTGTGAGGGGATGTGTTCAGGGGAGAAAGGCAAAAATACACATGCAACCTTCTTGTGCTTTGTGAGATCTGTCTTTGCAGTAGATTCTCTACACGTTGTTGTGTAAATATTTAATAAAACTGGTATAACCAATGAAATCCTTACCAACTTTGGCAGTTTGTGAACTTATTTCTTCTGTTTGATCTTTATTAAAATGTTGCACAAGAAATTAATTTTAAAAAAAAGAACAATAGTAAAGTGGAATTTTTAAATGAATAGAATATATTCATTTAACTAGGATGTGGCTGGGTTAGTAATTATTAATTCCATGTTTTCATAGGATTTGAGCCTCTGAAATCACCAGGACATGCCAGAAAATAAACGTTCCTGTCTTAAATTTATGATACATTTATATTTTACTTAAAGCATGCCAAGAAGTTACATTTGTTTTTACTGATGTCAGGCAACAAAAACATTCACAACATTTCATGCCTCATGCATTGTTTATAGTTTGCTTTTCCTCAAAACTGCTTTGTTTCAGGGATGTTGATGTCTGGATGTCATGTTTCAGCACTCTAGATGACCACCTGATCACTTTAAAATGATCATCATAGTAGTGTCATATTTTTTTCTATGTGGTTTATATTGAAATAACACCAATTACTTTTTCATGCATTTAGCCTAACGTCTTAATATAATTGCACATAATACCTCACTTAGTTTAGGGTGTCGAGCAAACAAATTAAACACATTTCTGTATTTTATACACAGAAAATGAATATATATGTATATTATTATTAATACTTGCATATAAAAATATATAAATACCTTTTCATTTTAACATTATAAACAATTGCTTGTAATTCAAATACATTATCCGACTATTGAACATGGCTAAAACAGAAATAAAAAATGTAAATTTCATGGTAAAGTAATGGTTTCTGTTTCTGTCAAGTGTAGAGATGTCAATGACAGTTCTACAGAAGTACCATAATAAAATAAAATGTGTTTATAAATTAATATAAATTGATATGAATCTACAATTTTAAGAATGCTGTTGTTAAAATGAAAGCAACGAATAAATGAAATCAGTTAAAGATATTTCACTATTTTACTGCCAGTCGGCCACTAAAAGAGGCGCCCGCTACGCGGTGGAATCTGGTTGGCTGAAGGACTTTCATCACTTCCCTTGTGTCCCGGAAATGGGTCACAGGAATCCGAAGTGACGGCTAGCTTTACCGCCGTACGAGAGGGAGAATGGACGCGTTAAATAAACTGAAACAATTTGACGCTTATCCAAAGACTCTAGAGGATTTTAGGATCAAAACATGTGGTGGAGCAACGGGTGAGTGAGAAAACCGCCGCGAGCTTTAATACGTGCTGCGCGTCATTCATACAGACAAGCTCGTGAACTGAACAGGCTAATTAACATAAAGTCCTAAAATATGTGCATATGATTACATATTAAAATGAGCATTTTGACATAAAATGCATGAAGTGGAAGTGTCAGTCGTCGTCATAAGTCCATACATTCAGAGATCTGTCGTTAATAAGGCGGCTCTGATTTAAATGCCAGTATAAATGTAAACGTATGAATTGTAAAGTTGAGGCTGTTTCCTAATGTACACGATCCTCCCTTACTCACTCAATAGTAACCATCATCAGTGGACTTATTATGCTGATTCTGTTCTTCTCTGAGCTTCAGTATTATCTAACTAAAGAGGTGAGTGACTGTATATAAACAACATGTACATATTTAGTCTGATGTCTTATTTGTATGTCTCTATACATGTGTATAATGTCAGTTTGTAGCATCTTACCTTAAACGCTTTTGTGCACTGTTGGATATTAAAAGGTATTGACCCTGGATCTGTGTCCTAACTGAGAGAGGTCTTGTTTGGGGTTTGTCTCTTGTAGGTCCATCCTGAGCTATTTGTAGACACATCTAGAGGAGACAAGCTCAGAATCAACATTGATGTTTTATTTCCACATATGCCATGTGCCTGTAAGTACACATTATGTTCTGTATATCCGATTGCCCAACCGTTCTTTTAGATACATTTTCTACTGCGTAATGTCAATACAGCATTTTCGGTTTGTGCATTTATTTATTATTAACTTGATTTTATCATTACTGTAAAGAAGGATGAAGTGATATTTAGCCATAGACCTGTCGGTACTTGGGTATCATTTTAATATCAACATTTATCTTAAACCTCACTTTAAAACGGTACCTTATGCTACAACCGTACCAAACAGGCACTTTGTCATCCAATAAAAAATGAAACCAAAATGTTATTGCCATCCAATACAAAGGTTGCACCCGACTGGTTAAAAAGTTAAATAAAACGCTGGATGCTCCAGATCTATAACTGTATAAACAAGTTTACACCTCTGTTTTGGTCTGTCAGATCTAAGTATTGATGCCATGGATGTCGCAGGAGAGCAGCAGCTAGATGTGGAGCACAACCTGTTTAAACAAAGACTTGACAAAGATGGCCAGCCAGTCACAACAGAGGCTGAAAAACATGGTCAGTATCATCTTCTAGTGTACGTCTGATATATTTTACTTGTAATATTTCATTAGACATCTGCTATGGTAGCAGAATGCACATTTGGATTAATTCATTGTTCCCTTTTTCCCCAGTTTAATTTGTAGAAACTTTTTGTTCCTTGTTTTGAATTAAAAAATTTGCACATTATCTTTAAAATACCAAGACATTACATCGTTCATTACAATTAAATCAACACTTGTCCATGCTGTTTTCTGTGCAGTGTTGGGTATAAAGGAGGAAGAGGTTTTTGATGCCAGTAAGCTGGATCCTGATCGCTGTGAGAGCTGTTACGGAGCGGAAACCGAAGATTTAAAGTGAGTTCTTTCTATCTGATAACCTATGATTTAGTACCTGCTGTAGTACAGGAATGAAAAACCTGATGGCAAAACAGGTCTGTCTACTGCTAAAGAAAAACTGGTTCTAAAATTTTTATTACAGGTTGTAGGTCAAATCTGTGTTAACTGACATCTAAAAGAAACTAAAGAGCTCAAATTCTGCCAGATATAAAAGGTCTGCTTACCAACTGTGATTTATGTTAACTGTTTGTCAACAGGTGTTGCAATACCTGTGATGATGTTCGAGAGGCGTACCGGCGGCGCGGCTGGGCCTTTAAGACTCCTGACAGCATTGAGCAATGTAAGAGAGAGGGCTTCAGCCAAAAGATGCAGGAACAGAAAAACGAGGGATGTCAAGTCTATGGATTTTTAGAAGTTAATAAGGTAACACATGCATGCACCCAAATTAACCTACCGATGCAGAATCAATTTTTGAACACAAATTCCTACGTCTTTTCCAGGTGGCAGGAAATTTCCATTTTGCTCCCGGAAAGAGCTTTCAGCAGTCTCATGTACATGGTAAAGAATCAGCATCTAACTAATCTAACCAAGTCCAAGCTCTCTGGTCTGTGGCAAAGGCATGTTGCTTTTAGGCAGTTTAGCGTATTTTAAGAAAGGATGCCTTAATGACAGTAAATGTGCCAGTATGCATCAGACCAGAAAGTATGATTTGTGTGCATGTGCTTTGCATAGCTTGATCTATTGTCGCAGTTAGTTTTAAAAACTGCATTCGTATTTTCTTACAAAATACAGAAAGTTTGCTTTTTCTGCCTTCTTTTTCAAAACCGTTGATCATTCCATGAATCTCAGCGTCTGTGGTTTTAGTTAACTCGAGTTTTGCTTCATATGGAGCAGTTATCTGAGATTCTGAGTTTCTAGACTGATGAACACTGCTTACTGTCTGCTTTGTCTTTTCTTATGCAAGTATGCCTTTAATACTTTGAGCATTGATGCTGTAAATCTATGCGGTTTCATTAATGAAAAACTAACAATTTTTGGGAAGTCTGGGTTTTTACTTTGGGACAAGGGTTTCTATCCTTTCCAACAAGCTCGGAATCTTTCCAAGTAACAAGGTACAGAACTAACAGCAGTTACGTTTGGACATGCACAAGCTATTCTCCCCGTGCATATCCAATACTTTATTGAAGTGACCCTGGATTTATCAAGCTAATAGTTTTATCTACTGCGAAAATTATTTTTGGTTTACTATTGGGATGAATTTAAAGCACCAGGGTTGTCAAAATGTCTGAAAATTTTGCCTTCAGTAAACAAATACCATTAAGTGACTATTTTCTCTTCTTTCTGCAGTGCATGCTGTGGAAAGTAAGTCGACCTTTTATATTTTAATAAACCTTTATTTAAAGCCACTAGACACAGTCTTTACATTTAAACAGCACTGACAGGTTAGAATTTACCTTGTTACTACATCAGTATATTTTCAACTCTTTTATTCCTCTGTATATAATATGTGATTTAGCATTTAACTAACAGTTGGTGATTTGACATTGCAGTGCCTTCTGAAGCATCAATTAATTTGATTTGATTAATCATGATTCTCATCAGTCGATGCATCTGTGAATAAACATACTATTGCTTTGCCTTTAAACATGTTTATTTAAATAATACGCCCTTTTTAACATTGCTTAATTTATTTCTTTATTTTTAGTTCATGATCTGCAGAGTTTTGGACTAGACAACGTAAGTGGATTCAATGCTTTGAAATTCCTATAATGTGTGTCTACCACCGTCACCATTAGACCTAACTGAATTTGCTTGGTGTGACTGTAGATCAACATGACACACTTCATCAAACATCTTTCATTCGGCAAAGACTACCCTGGAATCGTCAACCCTTTGGATGGTACCAACGTAGCAGCACCTCAAGGTAAGTGCATATTGTTTTTATGGCTAAACTAAAAATCTGACAGCAGAATACAGTCTATGCAGGCTGTGTAGTGTATTGACAACTCTACTTGCACAAGCTTTTGTAAGCAAACCCATTTGGTCGACTTTCTCGTGCATATAAATGATCATAATCTAAATGAACTCGATTTAACAAAACATTCTTTTTATTGAAACCTGTGTCCTTGAAGATGTCAACAAATCAATGAATCCAGAAATTATTTGAAGTCCCAGAGAGGTGAATTTAGTGTGAGCTCAGCAGCGGATGCCCATCCCGATCGCCATGAAGGTTCCAAACGTGCCTCCGCTTTGCATCATCGTCTTCCCAACTCCTCCCATCAACTCTCGACCCCTCATGCCGATCCTGTACAGAACAAACAGTACAAATGAATATTGTTTAACAAAGTGTATCAGTTAACCGTATTATAATACAATGACAGTTCATTAAACAGCTGTCATTGTTATTTATATCACACCTGAGACAGGAGAAGGTTCCAAACATAGCGCCTGCAGCCATGCCCACTGCAAAACCCATCATGAAGCCCATCTTTACCCGGTCAAAGCAGCTGGGCTGAGCCTGGCCATACGGTCCTACTGACACCGGCATCTGGAGAGAACAAAATACAGGCTTATTTAAGCGAGCACAAATGTTTCCTGTGTATCATCACGTGTAGCATTTATTTATTACATTTGGTTAATATCCACATTCTAATAATTGAGTGTGTGTGTGCAGTATTTTTAGGCAAAGTAAAAAATACACATAACAACAATAACATTTTATTAACTGATTTTATGTTAAATCAATTTGAAGAATTACAAGTTTAACATTAAATCAGTTGTGTTTATCATGGGCACACTAACACAGTTTTGTAATCTTGCATACTTGTCAAGCTGCCTACTTACCTAGACAGCATTTTTGGTGGAGCTGCCTACCTAGGTAGTGTGTTTTAGACCAAATGTGAAGCTGCCTACCCCAAACAAAGACTAGATGTTTTTATAAATCTCACGATTTTTACGATTTTATGAGGCTATGAGACACAGCCAGACTACTGATGAACTAGACAGCTGTGTGTTACACAAGGGAATGTGGTTACGTAAGAAAAACCAGAATGAGCTCGTTTTCCTAAATATATTTAACAAAAAACGTGTTGCACGTGAATCGTTTGCTCTTGTTAGATGTCATCAAGGTCTGGCCTTGAACGAACGACATATCGGGACGCACACGTGAACGCGCTTGTCAAACTCTGAGGAGATTTATCTGAAGAAAGACTGCTTACCTCGCTTAAATCTGGTATATCAGTAGCTCGATTTAAAAGTCGTCTTACAGCTTCGGTCCCTGTTCAATATTTGCTGTAGGACTGTTTCACACAGACGCCATTACTCAACAGGAAGTGCTGTTAAAGTACAAGCGGAGAATCAATAAAGGGAATAAGTTGTGAGCGCCCTCTAGCAGCACGGCGGCGTATTGCATGCACTAATCTCCTTTCTCTGTGTCTTGTAAAAATAATCTTAATTTTATTACAAATATTAAACACTTTAATATATAATAATATCTGTGCTTTACAGCTTCAATGATGTATCAATATTTCGTCAAAATTGTGCCAACAATATATGTTAAAGGAGATGGAGAGGTAAGTGTAAGTAAACAATAAATAAACCTATTGTTTTTTGTTTTAATTTTAATTGAGAAAACCTGAGGCATTGTCCTGTGTTTTAGGTGGTTAAAACAAACCAGTTTTCAGTAACAAGACATGAAAAAGTGGCCAACGGACTGATTGGAGATCAGGGTTTGCCTGGCGTGTTTGTGCTTTATGAGCTGTCTCCAATGATGGTTAAATTCACGGAGAAGCAGAGGTACGTTTCCGTAACATTATTTGTGCCTGTTATTTGTTTTAATATCACATTTATGTTTAAAACGACTTTTTATTTAAAAGAAAGTCAAAGAAAAATGTTGCCCATGGGTTAATCTCAATAAAATGCAAGTATGCGATATTTGATTAAGTAAAAAAGGTTTTTATATGTTTGTCTCCTCAGGTCTTTCACACATTTCTTAACAGGAGTCTGTGCTATTATAGGAGGTGTTTTCACAGGTAACCTTCTATTCACTCTTCTAAATGCCATTACATTTCACACAAACCTATTGTGTTAGAAACCTTTTTTTAGACCCAGTTAAGAGGTACTGAAGAGCTATCGAGGATGTTTGTGTTAGTGTTAATGTTATATTAATACCTAGTGTAATGTGGTCATGATCTCACCTTCTGCTTTTTTATATTCTTTTAGTTGCTGGGCTTATTGATTCTTTGATATACCACTCCGCAAGAGCCATTCAGAAGAAGATTGAACTGGGAAAAGCATCTTAGCACCACAAGGACATATTAGATGCCTAATAATCTGAAAAGCTCTGTGTTAAAGGGAAGATGCCACAATAAAAGCCCCAGACTGTTTTCACTTGTGGCCACAGAGCAGTTTCCATCGACATGTCCCTTCCCTTCAAACAAGCACAGGATCTGCACAAGGACCTGTGCTGGCCAACTGCGCATCTTACGGAATTAAAACTCTTACCGACTTGTTTGTATCAGAGATCAGTTATGTATCGGTAGTTCAGCTCTGAAAATCAAAACGTTCTTTTTGAAATTTTGACCTTCTGTTGTGTTTCACCGAGTTGATTTGAAAGATTCGAATGAATTGTCGTACCTGATCACGACCCAGTGTTTTTCCGACTAAACCAGCAGCTTACATTGAATTTGGTATTTGATAGCAAAAAACTAAAAGGATCAGAATGAAAAGCCTTTTTATAACTGGAAAAAGTCAACCGGATCGCTGTTCTGTCCTCAAGCACACAAACTACGTACAGAAACACAAACTGCAGTCTGTACAGATGTCTTTTGTTTTCATGGTATTTGCACCTTTAACTCTTAATTCAGGTGTGTATGTCCATGTGTTTGAGCGTGTATGCAGATGGGTGTCTGGGTCATTTGTGTGGATGTTTCTTTTGTGTTGTTGGCGGCTTATCTTGTGTATGGGACAGATGTATTTATATTTTGATTGTGCGAATGTTTTTAAAATGAGAAATAAATGTAACGCTGAACTTTTTACGGCCTTAAAGTGCACAGCTTCGTTTGTAATTTTTTTTTACAAAAACAGTTGGGGCTAGACAAATTTGTGTCCTGTCGCACTTTTAAAATAGCCAATAGTGTTTAGTTTACTTCACAGCCAAGAATCACTTGAGAAGCTGAAGTGCAGAACAATGTCATAACAATCATTGATACATATTGGTGGAAGGCTTTTCCTGCACATACTCTGAAACAAATGTATAGTGTAATGCAACGTAAGTCGCTTTGGATAAAAATGCCTTCCAAATGAGTAAATGTAAGTTTTGAATACTTGAATCTTCTACATGCAAATGCTGTCAACGTGGATCACACTAGCTTATAGATATCCTTAAGGCTTGTATAAACTAAAAGCCAAAAATGTACCCGATCATGACATTTTGCATTTGTGTTTAATACAAAATACAATCCCTGACATATTCATAAAGCTTCCTCGTCAGCATCAGCGAGTCTGAAATGTAATAGTTGCAGATGTTGTGCTGTATTAAAGGTCAGTCTCTGACTTGCTATGTAATAATTATTTCATGTGACTGATCCGGTGACCTTTGTCTGTAAATCCTCCCCAACAGAACAAAGAGCAGATTGTGTTGTTATAAACTCCATCTTTCTGTTTAGCCACAAGAGGGCGATCTTGTGTTCTTCTGCACTACAGGAAGTTGCAGTTCTCAAATTTTTTGCTTGGGATAAAACTGTTTGGGAAACAGTTTATAGCAGTCTGCAGTGAGTAATTTCCGGGATGTGTGTCATCATAACCGACTTTGAAAAACCATAAATGGGTTTTGCAGTGTTGGGGGATTTTAGGGGGTAAACTGCAGACGGAATTTGACTTTTGTCTAATTCGTTCCATGTGAAAGCTTTTTGTGCTTCCAGTCAGGGTGAACAAACCCAGACATTTAAACACAGGCCAACAGGTTCATATTTACCTATATATAGCAGTCGGTGTATTGAATATGCAAACTACCAATCCATATTTATCTGCAGTGTTTTGAAGTCGTTCGCCGGCAGGATTTTTTGATCAATTCAGTCCGGCTGTTTCAGTCTAGCACATGGGTTTTCGACATGCCTGTACAATAGGGAACAAAGGGAAAATTTGACGGTTTTATGCAACATGAGGAAGGATTCGCAGTTTGCGAAGGTTGCAGAATTGAGGCCGACTCTAATATTAGATGTACTGTGCAATACTGATTCAAAGTCTGATGTGTCTAATAATGCAGGTCTTTATCATTGTGAAACGGAGGGAGGGGACGAGATTAAAGAGGAACAGAAGGACAGTTTGAACAGAAGATGCTGTTGGGGATTTGAGATTGACAGTCAGTGGAACGAGACAAATATCTATTGTCATTAAAATCATTTATTCAAAGTGGCAGTATTGATTTGTAATAGACTTGATGGGGAAATCTTTACGTGGTAGTTTAAATTTAGCACACCATGTTGAAAAGAAAGGTTCTCAAATCTATCTTAAAGTATTGTTGTTTTGTTTTGCATTGCGATATTATTGCAATGACAAGGAGTTCATGTTGGTTCTCCTATGATATCCGGTTGTTAAAGAGTTAGTTCCTCCAAAAAAGAAAAGTCTACCTGTGAGACTTTCTTCTGCAGAACAGAAGCTATTTTTAAGAACGTTAGTAACCAAGCTACTGTCTCCCATTGACACAAAACCACTGAGACATTTCTCAAAATATCTTCTTTTGTGTTCCCCAGAAGTCAGGTTTTGAATGACACGAGGGCGAATACATGATGTCAAAATTGTAAATTTAGATGAACCCATTTCCGACTCCAACTGGATCATTTATTTAAAGAGTGACTCTAATTTGCTTTCTAAACTGGACGTGAATGTTGAACACAAAGAGAATCGTTTGAAAGAGTCACGAGGGTCCTAACCAACTAAATAACTGATGAGAAAGGCGGTGATGTCATTAATCGCTGAGCTTGCATCGCTCCTCACGTCACGATCCATGAAACCTCAGCATCCCTGTCAATGATGATGGATTGGAGACACAGGAGGAAAAATCAAACTGAATTTAAAGCATGGCTTGAGTTCTTCCCTCCCTGTAATCTGCGGCTAATCTCTCCCATATATATTTATCCAAGCGTGCTTTCACATGCAGATCATTAAAGAGAGAGAGAACATCAGGGCTCGCAGCTTATGCAAATGCACGATGCTTCATATTGATCGGTCATGTGACCACCCGGGGTATTGAGGAAAGCAAGTAGACTTCCAGTCTGTGCCTATAGAGGACCTGCAGTGTTTGGTTATGCGCATAGAACAGAAGTTAGTGAGCGGTTAGCACTGACAGGCCGTAGCACGCCCGGGATGATGGGACAGCTGTTACAGCACAGCTCAATCATTCATTGGCGGTTCAGAAAGACACCCCGCATTTGTTTAAATAGCCCATCTATCTTTCTGACATAATGGTGATTATAGGCCAATTGATAAGTTGACATTATGAAATATACATTACGAAACAACACACAGAGGGAGGCAGTAAGACAGAATGTATAGCCATCTGTATATGCAAAAATGATCACTGCCTTAAAGGAGTACAAAAGAAGATCATTTGAAGAATGTTGGTAATCGAAAACTGTTGGTCCCCATTGACTTGCATTGGTTTTTGGTTGCCAACATTCTTGTGTTGATGAGTGTTAGTAAAACTTGTGTTACCATCATTTGTTAGGTAGGTTCATATGTAGGCTGTAAAGTATGAGATCACCAGTGAAAATTCAGTACAGAACTTGATATTTTCCGCATATTAACTTTAATGAACTAGAGTTGGCAATGTGTGCGAAAACCCAACCTGGTGTAACGGGAATTCATAGCTATTTAAGGAGGTCGATAATTCAAATGAATTCGTACGATGTGAATCCTACAAAATCGAACAATTATTAGAATAACGCAGTACTGAAGCCTAACATCACTGATGCGAAAACAAATCCTTCTGAAACGTACAAATAAGATCGTACAAATGAATAATATCGTATAAAAACCTACAAATAAGATTCATCCGAATTTGGCATCTCGTAAAGTAGTTACGGATACCTGTGAGACCGTGTTGAAATAAACCCTTAAATTTCTTATGAGCGTTCTGTTTGCTTGAACAGAAGAAATATTATATATGACCTTATACATAATAAGTTGACAGGCAAGTGTCACAAATGTACAAAACAATCACGTTTCCTCTTTATTTTATGCAATAAGAACATATCTGTTTTACATTGGGTTTTGTTTATTTTCAAAATTCCCATGACCAATTTCCCATGACTAGTTTTTGGATGGAGATGCGTCATGACTCGATTTCCACGGATCACACGTGCTGATAAAATACCATAAATACCTTCAGTTCGCTGTGTTGGTCAAATGAATAAATGTAAAAATATCAATTTGTCTTTAAAACGTTTGAAACAATACAGTGCACAAGATCTTTGTAAGAGAGCGGAGTGTTGTAATCTAGGGTAGAAGTGAAACCACGTTATGTAATTCACATCGGGAGGTGAACATCAGCATGTGAGCACCGCTGGACATTGTGATGCAATGCGCATTGCATTTAATGCAAATCTGCAGTCCTCATTGTCAAAGCTAAACAAATACGTGTGCATTACTTTTATTTCAATCCATGATTTTAGGACTTAAACTTTCTTTTGTGTAAATGTATAAAGGCTGTATTAAACACATCAGTAAAAGCCTCAGGGTCATTCCATAAAAATCTGAAATAACATAAGTGCTTTACGAAAAGTTAAGGCTTTACTGACGGTTTTGTCCGTCTGTAAAATGATCAGTTGTCAGAAGTTTGCTATTCATATGCCAAATATGGTTTGCATCATCTTGAACCTCATGAGCACTATACTGTGATTTCAAGAATCAAAAATGTAGATGGGCATGTTCAGGAAGGTCACGGCCAAAGTTTGCCATTTAAAGATAGCGTTCAGCGTACAGTGAGACATTGTTTCTGGGAAGTCGGAGATCCCAGAGAATGAAGGGTCAGTGAATGCGGGGTGGCACGCGTGGCGTCAGGTTGCGGGTCAGTTGTGGTCACCAAATGCTATGGGGCAACTGTGCCAACTCTCTTCCCTACATGGTCAAGAGAAACGGATGTGGTGTTCAATGTTCTGCTGATACAGGGCCCCCGTAGCATCTGTGCTAGCTTCACAGAGTCGTTTTTACACCCGGTGCTACACTCTTTCTGAGTATGGTCTAAATCTGGGTGTACTGTAATGCCCTCTGATCTTAAGTCACCTCTCTCTCTGTTTCCGTAGTCTGGCTTCTCCTGCCCGGCTTTTCCCTGACACTCTTTACATCTAGAATTCCTAGAACTATACTGTTGGGAACATTCAAGGAAGAGGTTCAAATAAGATCCTCCCCTTCACATTCCTGCAGAACGCTCATGTGGGTGCCATGTGAATTTCACAGGAGGAGATTTAAACGTTGCCTTTGTTTCCCTCTCATATATTTTCCATTTAGGAAAGCGCACATAAAAAGATCAACCTTAAGTTATTATAAATAAGTCATCAAACAAATACTGTTCTGAAATTCAGAATTTTGAATTTGACATTTTTTTAAATGGGTTATTTAGACGTTATTAAGGCGTTATTTGGACGTTTTGTGCCTTGTTCGTGGAAAAATTCGTGAATTCTTGCTTCAGCAGTGATGACCTTGTCTTGCACCGTCTACTGTAAATGCATACGTGGAACCCTCAAGGAATTTTATATTAGGACATAGTTTGGAGTTTGTCCTAGGAACCCTCTCAGATGGAGAGTTTCCCTACTAACATAAACAGATGTTTCTTATAGAGAGACTGGAGGCCTGGTGTGTGTGTGTGTGTGTGTGTGTGTGTGTGTGTGTGCGTGCGTGCGTGCGTGCGTGCGTGCGTGCGTGCGTGCGTGCGTGCGTGCGTGCGTGCGTGCGTGCGTGCGTGCGTGCGTGCATCTGTTTTTCATTCTGATACTGAGCTCCTTCTGTTCCTCTAGTTGTCTTGGATGGATGTGCGTGTGTGGTTGTGTGCGCAATGACATTTTACATTCTTAATTAATGCATAAGCCTTGTGGCTCTCAAGGTTTTCTAACCCAACCAATGATGTATTGCATTTTTTTATTCAGAGTTAGGTGGATTTTTTTAATGGTATAGTAAGACCATTACTCTTGCTTCGACTTTGGTACTTGAACAAAACCCCAATGCTATGAAATGAATTTCGGTGTGGAACTCCCACTTGTGTGACAGATATGAACATGATGACACTGACATGATAAACATTAAAAGAGGGATCCAAGTAGGCCATCATCCAACCCTACAGCATGCAACATCCTAACATCTGTAAAATTTACTTCATATTTATTTATTCATTCACAATAAAGCAATTCTCAAAAGACCTAGCTTTGAAGTTTTCATTTAGTTAAATATATTAACGCAAGTAACTTGTTTAATACAATAGTAATGGTTTTATATAACATGTAATGTATATTATTATACATTTTATAGCAATGGTTTTAGTAAAAATGTAATGTATGTAAGTTCTATTTAGTCTAAAGAAATAGGTGTTGCATAAGTAACGTTCAGATCTGCTGTAGTGGCTGATTCATCCCCATTTGAGGGGCCCCTGCTATAGACTCTTAACTGTTGGTGGTATGTGGTCATATTGACAGTGTATCAAAAGCAGAAGTGAAACCTGCAGAAACAGTAACAGTAAACTGTGTCCGCTTCTTTGAAACTCATCAATAAATACTTTCAATTTGACTCCACTATTAGACTTATTATAGGGCTCATTCGGTTTATGCCTAAAATCTTCTAATAATGCAGTTAATGGATAAAATAAATCTGTTGTGTATGTTTTATAAATACAGTTAATCAAATATTATATTGATCGTATAATTTAGTTTGTATATACCACAAGACATAAGGCCTTATCAATATCTTATAAATAAATATTTTAGGAAAGAATGGCAATGAAACAGCTTAAGCATTAAATCAAATGAATAAATAAAAAATGGAAAAAGAAAATTCTTGTAGCTCCTGTTCCTGTACTTGGTAGATCATTGTGCTAGCAACGCTAAGGTCGTGGGTTCGATCCCAGGAAACACACATACTGATAAAAGACATTTATGCACTAGATGCACTGTATTGCTTTGGATAAAACCGTCTGCCAAATGCGTAAATGTAAAATAAACTTTTTAATCAACTTAAAAAATGCATGTACTAAATCATACTTGTCATAAATACTTACATATATTCATTCAGCAGATGCTTTTATCAAAGGCGGCTTACAAATGAGGAAGAATTTAACATTTTGCCTTGTAGGAGCCAAAATATTTGCTATTCCAAATAAAAAAATTCAAAACTTTTGACAAACATTTTTGCTGTCCTTCCGAAATCTTAAAAACACTGTACTTTTTTAATTATTAAATGCTGTGTTGTTGTTAAAGTTGTCAAGCACTTTTTAATACTTTTTATTGGTTAGCATTAGCAAAACCCAGTGACAAACATAAAGGGTGACTAATAATAATCATTAATGACAAGAAATTAAAAGCATAAATTATGAAAATGATGAAATATGAAGATAGAAGAACAGCGAAAATATGCCTTTTTTAGACCCCCTTAGTTGAAATGACTGAATTCTTTTCAACCAACTTTTTGGTGAATTCTAATAGAAATATTTTTTACTTACATTTACACAATTTAAACAGTAGGCTATATTTCATTGATTTCACAGCTTTAAAATCTACTCAATCTTTTTCAGTGTAAATTGTTTCACGTAAAAAAAAACTCAAATGATGTTTCAAATGATGTTCTTTATTCACTTTGTAAACTTATGAAAAAGTGTGCACGCTTGTGTGTGACGTTTAAATGTAAAAAAGGAAGTTTGACCGACTAAGAAAGGATACAGGTAACTCAAAATCAGTCACAAAGGAAGGTGATTCTATAGAAAACCCATATCTGTTTCTGAGGAATTTCCCTCTTTCGTTTGAGGCATCGGTTACAGTCTGTGAGTACAGATAGGCTGAAGCTCTACTGATGTTCATGGATCCCTGTGGGGGAGCAAGTTCTCAGTTTAAAAGAGCTACTATCACCAAATTACAGACGACCATCCCACACATACACTATACCTCCCCCAACACTACCACACACTTCTAAGAAAGGTTGTTACTGCTTATTTAGCAATGCTTGATGGCCTGCTGAGAACATTGTTAGATGGTGTCTTATCTCCCTCGTCTTCCTGCTTCGGCACCCCTCACTAAAGATGACAATATTATCATGGAAAACAGTAAAACCACAACATGCCTTTGTAAATCTCTCTTACAACACCTTGTGGTAGATCTCAGTATGAAGAACCTGGTGTCTAGCCGTGACAAACTGCCATAAGTGGAGTAGGCGAGGTTAGAGGTCAGACTTCCTCAGGAGCATCTATGAGAAGATGGATCCTATTTTAAAACCGGTCGTGGTTAGGAGGCCTTCGGGTCATACAGACACTTTTCTGGTGACGTAAGAGACTTTTTAAAAAAGTAATACCGTCAAGCATGCCAAGAGTTGGTCTTCATTTAGTCATCCTCGTGTCTTTCAAAACCTATATGACTTTTTTGTGGAACACAAAAGAAGATATTCTGGGAAGTGTCTCAGTAGTTTTGGAAGTCAATGTTGTTCGTTAGCAACATTCTTCAAAATATCTTCTTTTGTGTTTTGCGGAAGTATAATATCTTCTTTTGTGTTTGAAATGACAAGACGAGTTAAATGATGACAGAATTTTCATCCCTTTCATAGGGAAAATGATTCCAGAAAAATCTGTACGTATCTTCTACAACGTTCCTTGTTTGCTCAGTCAACTCCTACTGTACAAACTCCACCTTGGTCACACAACATACTTAAGCAATTTCCACCTGCCGAACGCTACAATACAACACCGTGTGAATGTTGCCTTTGTGCACCTTATGCTTATCTCACAGTGTATGTCCGTCTTTACTTCATACGCTCCCGATAAGAGAGAGAACTAGAAGTGCTTTAGAATCGCCACATTTCCTTTCCTTCCCAACAATAATATTCTTTGTTCAGTGAAGGTAACGGATTTGAATTGCCTGTCTAAATGGCTGAAACCTGTAGCTGGACAGCATGTGGGAGCTATTCTGGAAATAGCTAGAAGCACTACGTATGGCTGATACGGGACATTTAAACATGGACTCCAAGGTGCTTCCCATTGAGATGAATAACCACACACAGTCACCACAAACCACATCAAAACCCGTCCAGACGCTAACTTTCTTCCCTGTCAAATGCAGAAATGAACAACGTAAAGCCACACATATATCTTTCTACTTTCCCATGTCCGAACACTGTTTTCTCTCTTCCTGTGCATTTCAGCTACAGCTTTTGGCATTCATCGCATTGATTTTGCTTATATACAAACACAAAATTGATTGTAGATCAAAGTGCAAAAGACCCAAGAAGGCATGGGACTAATATAGTGTAGTTAGGTTATGCACTACATTGCAAAAGCAAGCAGTGTTGCCTAGAGTTCATTATAGGGCTTGGCACACTAGCCTCATTCCGTGCCTGACCTCTAGATGGCACACTAACTGCTTCATTCCTCGAGGACATTTATAGGAACACATACAGAATGCTTACGTTTCATTGTTCTCTTTCTGTATTATTCCTAAATAGCTCTTGGTCGAATATGGCATGCCATCAACACCACTGCTGGACGATTTCTACAAGCATGCGTGAAATATTGTCTTTGTTGACTACTCGTGAAGCATGCAGGAATCTGCCCATATGTTGAATTCGAGAGACTCATAAATCACTCCTGTCACCTGAGGAAAACCATTGAGACGCACGTGTCGAGCAGGAGTCTTTTGTTACGTAATCGTATCTCATTTTTCCCTTTTTAATTGGGAATGTTTGTCAAATGTACTCGCGTTACTAAATGTATGTATTTCTCTCACCGTAAAGTTCGAATGTTGTATTTATGTACTTTGGTGTATTGCCAGATATGTGTGCATGTTAGGGTGTGTATTTAAGAACACGATGTCCTTATACGTATATTACCCGCCAAAACAGACCACATGACAACGTGATCGCTTTTCTTTCTCTTTTTTTTATAGACACTACTATCGCCATTGCAAAGCAAACGCAGCGCCCGGCATTTGTGAAGTTGCACACGTGCGTTAGCCAGAACCCGCCTTCCCTTTCTTGGAATTTTACGGTTCATTGAGTACACGATTCCTCCGCCGGGCACTAAGTCAGCCGTACGTCGCGTGGGTTCAACGCCGGTTGCTTACTTGCTTTTGCGTCAAGGATTTTATTATACAACGCAACGCAAACTATAATTAGGCACTGTTGTAATGCGGGTTTGCATTCAGCATTTGTCGAATACGTTTTGGCGCGAGTTTGCTAAAGCGCAAGGATACGGCAGTGCGTCGGTCTTTAAAATTAAATGGTCCCAGTTTGCCGGTCGCCACACCCACCGCTTTCTTCTGTCCGCGTGGGCGCTGTCATGCCGCAACGAGGACTTGCGGGTTTTGTACGTTTTATACATTGATTTTTAACAAACTACCGTTTTAAAGTGAAGTACGCCGTTTGCTGATCTTTGCTGGCTGTTTTTTCCGACGTGATTTGTGAAGAAAGGTAAGCTGTGACTTTTTTTGCTCGCGCGCGTGTGGTCCGACCGGTACCGGCTTCAGCCAGATGATACTACAACGTAAACCTCTGATCGCTTTGCTTATGCATGATGTGCATTACAGGGAACGTAAAGACGTGAAAAAAACGTGCTTGAACGTTACTGTAATGTCGTCATTTTGATCATTTTTGTGCTTTTGATTTTTTTACTTATTTAATATGCAACATAACTAGTTTGTTAGTTTGCAGTATGGGTTTGACTTTACTTGTGCTGTTAAATTTCTGTTCCGTTTGAGATTTTGAGTTTTATTGCTATGATGAGCACAAGGGCGTTGTTAAACGTTAAGCTTTACTGCATTCTATTATGACATTTGCATACAACTCCGCATTGCTCATTGATCGCCCATGTGGTCTAACTCCACTTTAATAGTAAAGTCGCTTTTTTGCCACCTCGCAAATATGTTGGAAACTTGTGCGGAATGAAACCCTCATGCCGGGTCTTTCCAGCTGTTCGGGTGACGTCACGCGCCCGGGCAAACGTAACACCGCCCCGTGGGCGGGGCTCTGCATTGTAAACACGAATAAATAGTTGCGCTTGCCGGGAAACTTTACAATCGGCTGTGCACAAGAACAACACATCGCAGGCCGTTAGAAAACGATTTGGATTCTCTTTGGATTATATTGCTTTGATATTTATTTAACGGATTTTGCTCTCGCGCAGGTTTTAAGAAGATGCTGCAGGCTTGTTCTCCGTCGCACGACTGGCTCTGCGAGTCGGAACCGCTGCTTTTTGACGACGAGTTTTGTCAGAGTCTTATGAAAGATTTGCAGTCCATCCCCACGCCGCCACAGTCTCCTCCGATGAAGCCCGGACTCGGAAAGCCTCTGTCCACCGTGGAGCAGTTGGAGTTGGTTTCTGAACTTTTGATGGAGGACAACGACTTTCTCCACTTGGACTGGAATTGTGATTTCACCGCTGCGGCGCCGAATGATCCGCTCTCGGACGACTGTCTGTGGCACACCGGCGGGGATAAACAGATGGAGGATAAACTTTCATCCGTCCTCTCCACGAGTCCCCTGTTATCCGATATTGACACTCAGATTTTTGCTGAAATCGCGGGCTCTACGTTGGATTGCCACAATGTGGCGCTCGCCTGTCAGGCTCTGGAGAGCGACGATTTACCTCTGGAAAGAGAGGAACAGATCGAGTCCACATCAGACTATGGTTCACTGTCTACTGGTGGGGAATCATCTGCTAGCGATTCTGGTGAGTCTTGATCATTTACGAAATATTTACTTGTATCCCTGCTGAGAAATTCCGGTGGTGGTCCATTGGGACCTGAAGAATGAAGTTTTATTTTAAGTTTGCAGCAATGTTTTATTTTCATAAAACTTTGATGATCATCAGAATATTCCTTTTTTATTAAATAAATCAGATGGAAATGAATGAATGCAAGTAGGTTTCTTCAAAGATAAAATGTGTAATGGCACCCCCTACTGTATAACAGTGCAAACGTGGATCGCTGGAATATTTAGTCAATTGATAAGGAATTTCTCATGCATTTTTAAGAAAGTATATGTGCACTTCAACCAAGCATGCTTTAAGTTTAGTTTATTAAATCTTATTTCTTCTTCTTCGTGTTCCACAGACGAGGAGATTGACGTTGTGACCGTCAGGCGGTCAAGCGCATTGACTCGCTCTCAACACCAGCAGCTTCTGGAGGAGCAGCAGCGTGCTCTCAAGCGCCAACATTTCGAAATTCAACAACAACACAACTACGCCGCGCCACGGCCAGCTTCCCCTCCTCCGGCCCCGCCCTCTCCCTGTTCCACTCCTCCTCTCAAACGCAACCGCGTGCTAGGAGACTCCCACCGGAGCGCGCACAGCTCGGGGCGCTCCCGGAACCTCGCTTCCCGGCAGGGGCCGGACATGGAAGACGAGGAGGAGAGACGGAGGACGCACAACGTGATGGAGAGGCAAAGGCGCAACGAGCTGAAAAACTGCTTTCTGAGATTACGGGACAACGTCCCCGAACTGTCCAATAACGACAAGGCTTCAAAGGTTGTGATTTTGAAGCGTGCTAAAGATAGCATCAGAAATCTCGAAGCAGAGAACAAGAGACGGATTCAGGAATTCGAGAGGCTTGAAGAGAGGAATCTCCGGTTAAAAGCCAGACTAGAAGAGCTTAAAAGACGTTGAACTTTTGGGGGAAATGTTTGGGACTACATTAACCAGCTTTGACTGCAAGTCGCCTAGCGCTCAGCTGGTCAGAAGACCGTAAAGGACGCGTGTACTAGGAAAGCAACACTTGTTGACTGACTGACGAAATATACCTCAATGCCTGTGAGGAGAGTTTGGATTGTTCCATTGGAAAACATGCATGGTCAATGCAAGAAACGTTCTCAGTGTGGTGACTTCGCCAAAGTCATTTGTTCATGAGTCTTAATGTTTCATATACTGTATGTTTAAAGATTAATTCATTGCCAGTTAAAATCCTTGTTAGCCTTAAAATGACTACATCATCATCACGTTCTACCGTTTGTTGTTAGCACAGCGTTATACTTGTTATTTTTGGGCTGGATCCAAAGGATGTTAAATAAGAGGCTGAATGTAATCGGTTTAAATTTTAAGACTAAAGTTTGCATTTGCTGTTAATGTTAACTGGAAATATAAAGTATATTGGACTTCTGCATAGCTTGTCATATTGCGGTTTGTGTTCATACTTGAATCACACCGTTTTCAACTCCACGTCTTTGTTCATTGAACTTTGTCATTTATTGTACGTTCCTTCCCATTTTTTGGTCTACCTCTTCTAGGATAAACCTGGATATTTTATTGCCTTCATAATGGCAAGTGTACAGATGTTGGGTTTTTTTGCATTTTTTTTTTATGTAAATACAACCTGTTAATTATGTATCATAAATTATTTAGTCTTCCTTGGTTTATTTGCAGGTTTTGAAAAAAAGTAGTTCTGTTCTTTCTCATCTGCACTTTGTTTTATAAAGTAATAAAGAATGGGCAATATAACATGTTTGTGTTTGGGTGTTTATTGATACCATCCTATAAATCATGTCTTATCAGCATATCAAATTGATAAGAGGAAGGTGTGGCCTTCTAGCAGGTCAAATTTTTGGCACGGGTCAGAACCTTTGAAGAATGGGAATGTTTGGGAATGAGTTGTGATAGAAATCAGGTCAAGGTAATGGGGTGGTTATCTATTGACCTGATTGCAGTGGGTCAATAAAAACAATTTATCTAATAGCACTAACCTACACATTTAACCACGTCCGGTTTTTAGTTTAAAGGGAGCGTCCACCCAAAAATAAATCTTCATTTACTCACTCTCACAAATAAAGATGAGCGACGCCTTGTTCCATCACAATGAGGCACCAAATCGCTTGGAAAAACCTAAATGATCTACCAGCATCCACCTGAACTGCAGCATCCTTCGCAACCTTAAAAAAAAAGGAAAAAAACTTAAAACATGTTCTGCATCTATTTGACTAACCAATAACTGTCTATGTTCTGTCAAAAAATATATATATTCATGTTGTTCTTTTTCTCCTTTGTTTGCTTCAGCTTAATCCTCCTAGTAACATCTGTACTGTTTAGCGTGTTGACAAAATGTTTTATGCTCTCCTACTCACTTTGGATAAATGTCAGTAACCAAACAGATGTCATCCACCATCGACTCTCATAGTATTTATTTTTCCTACTATGGCAGTAAATAGGGGATAAGATCTGTTTGGTTACTGACATTCTTACAAATATCTTCCTTTGTGAATCTGAGGGTGAGCAAAAGGATGACAGAATTTTCATTTTTGAGTGAACTGTCCCTTTAAGTCACGTTTAATCATGAAACCTTTTTTTAACTTCTTACTAAATGTTAAACTTTGATATCTAGTCAACTGGGTTCTGAAACAAGGCAGTAGAGATGAGGTGTAAATGACTTTAGTGAGATCTCTGTAACTGCTTACATGGTGTCTTCCCACCAGAAACGCTAATAAAACATTCAAAGCGTTACAGCTGTAAGGGAGATTCTTTCCACTTACGTCATTTGCATATCAAAAGAAATATTTGAAAGGCAAATTCTAACCTATGAAAAACACTGGTATGAGGAACCTGGAGTAAATGTTTGATTTCATGATTAAGAAATGAAATCTTACCAAAGAAATATTTGATAGTTTCTAAGTGCTATGCATGCGAATAGATATTCTGATAAACTCACATTCATGTTGAAAACAGAATATTTTTGATTTAAAATAAAATAAAAATCCAAAATAATATAGTTTTTCAAATATAGAGCGTTCCATATGCTAATTACAAATGTGTCATTGTTAAGCATCAGTACACCAAGACTAATTCCTTTCATTAAAGTTCACATTACTTGGCGATAAAGGTGATTCTGATGTAATCGTTCTCCATCTAACGTAATCCAAAGCATGACCAGGCCCAAGCCACTATGAACAGATCCACATTTCATCTTTTGTGTGCGAAAGCCTAATGCATTGGGGGGAATGAAAGCGAGACGTGTCTCCTGACGGTCGACATTGTGAATTCTGCATTCCGCCTTTAAATATGTAAATGTCCTGTCATCCAGATAACTGGCCCATAAAAGTCCTGAAGACGTGGAGGTGCTAAAGGAACGGGTGAGACCGTTAAAGATGAGATTTGGAAAGATTACAGACTCCATGTTTCATCCTACCACTCTTTATTTCTGATAATATTTGGTTAGAAAACAAATCAATCAAACTACGGTTTCTTCCTTAAGGATAATTTATAAGCAAATGACAGATTAGGCAAATGTCTTATTCAAATGTCTAAAGCCAGCTGTTGGATGTCATTCAGTGTGATGTAAATGTAGGGATCAAAAGTGAGAAAATCTGTGAGAAAGTTAAACACACACATGTTAGGGCACGTTAAGCTTGTACCCTGAGGCCGTGTAGGAAGGAAGAAACGGGATTCAAAAGCTCACGTTTGAACCTTTCAGGAACATCAACTCAGATCCTAAATGATAAAATCCCAATGGGAATCAAGAGATACGCATCTGTTTACTTTAACCTGAGATTCATCGCAACAGTCTTTCTGTGAAAACTCACGAGTTCCAGAGCGCTCCTTGGGAAAAGTTTGTTTGTTTTTGTCCTTTCAGGTTTGTTGAACTGACGCGAGCTAAACTTTTGAAAAGATCACGTTGATCACAAATACTACATTCCAGATCCCACCCAACCGATCATGAAGTTACCAGAGAAGCTAATAAAGCTTTCTCCAAAAGTACCTGCAAGATGTGCTACGTCTGTCACTACGTGACAATTTTACCCTTTTTTCTTGCGTATGTGAAACTGGGTTTACCAGCGTTTTGTCGGGTTTCTGCCTGTTGGTCTGATGTGGATTGACTCTGTTGTGTTTGCTGTCATCACACAGAAGTGTTGAACCATATGTTCCCTCGCAGGAAGGTGACAACAGACACAGGCCACGTTTGCACTGGGAATGTCTCGCTAGGATTAAAAGTATGAGCAAATTCGGACTTGTATATAAAATCACATCTCCAATATAACGTCATTTACAGTTTTGGTTTTATTCAAAGCTTTTACTTTACACCGCATTCAAGATTTGCTTTGAATCACTGCATTCATTCCCTCCGAGTTCAACCCGCCGTGAGGTCTTGAGCATTGAGGACAGGTGTGAGATCAGTTTGTGGGCTGGGATTCATCCTCTGGGATGTGGTGGAAGGGGACAGTCTTGGATTTGCGTGTGGATCTGAGAAGGTATTTCAGGACAGTTGCAGATGAATGTGGGTCCTCTTGTTTGTGTCAGGTCGTGATTTATGAAGACAAACCATGCAGAAACCACACGGCTAAAGTTAGTACATCTTCCTTGCCCGCACAACTAACACTGGAAAACAGCACTGCTGTCCAAAAACGTCCAAAAATGAAAACATCTTGAGTGTCTTGAACTCTTAAACCTACAGAACATGCATCAACATGCTGTTTTCAAGAACTCGACCATTTAAGACGTCTAAACAGAATATTTTCTTAAAAAAATGAATTGAATTGGTCGTGTAATTTTGTCTCATTTAAGCCAAGTAACGGTTCTTCTAAAGGTAACCCAAAATAATACTGAACTAGACATACTTTTAACTTGCTAGCTGATGTCATTTACTTGTTATTTCTTTTGCTTGTTATCAGAAATAATCTGCAGGAACTCTATTCTTTGTGAATGTGTACCGGAAATTAGGTTTGGGCCACAAAAGCGTGCTGTTGTTGCTTTGAAACCGTCTTTACAATGCAATTCTGTTAAGCTTTACATATTTAGCTAAAGTGAATAACAGTGCACTAAAGCTATACATTTTTCCAGTATGTGTGTACCTGGAAATCCATGAGTTTTGTGTTGCTAACACAATGATCTACCAGTTAAGCTATAGCAACAAGCTAAAAGTTCTCTCAAAGTTATCAAAACATGACAAAGTTAAAGTGACATAAAAAACAACATTTTCATAACGTAAAGAGAACTGGACAGGGTGGCTACATTTTTATTTTGTATCATCAATGACTTGACTAATAAAATATACGTCATACTGTCATCAAAAAGTGCCGACTGGCGCGTGTTTAATCATTTCCCCGTATTTAATCAACATGTTTATGATATGGACTAATTTAGCATGTAGTTGAAATAGCACAACACAGCAGTTTATCTAAACTATCAAAGCCTAAAACTATAAATCTTATCAACTAAACCTTATTGTCTGAACAATAAGCGGTTTCAAAGAATTACCAGCACTTCCACAAAATAATCTTAATACAAAGAAGCTTTATCTTAATCCCAATCTAAGCACATGATTTACTCTTAAGCTTACTCTTTAACATTGAATCTATCATTTCTTAAAAATGTGGGTTTGGTGTAAAAGCTAGAACGCGTAATCAACACAATCTCATGAGAATTCGTATTTATTTGCGGGGCGGCTAATTCGTGTAAATCTGTACGATTTCATTCATACGTTTTAGCGACTTTCTTTTGCACTGTTGACGTTTAGGTTTAAGGGTGGGGCTTCAATATTTCTCTTTTGAGCATTTTCGTACGATTCCCCTCGTCTCTTCAATTAGAAATTCCTTTAAAATCAGAAAATACGGTTTATTTCCGTATTTGTGTCTTTCTTTACGATGAACCCTAATACAAACACAAACTACATTTTAGTAACCCCGCATTCAAATGTCCTTTTGGTCAGAGTTCAGTAATCCCACAGAGATGAGCATTAGGGTGAACGGAGGTTTTAAGGTCACCCCCTAATGAATCCTAATCCCCCAAAGGTTAAAGGTCACCTTGTATCCACTTTCCAGGGCATAAGAAGGTTCTTTCTTTTGTGGATGCTAAACCCCCTTTTATTCATGCCCTCAAAGGATAATGGGAGCGCAGTCACAGTAAGAGTAATGCCCGGGGTGATTAAGCGTAAAAGCTGCGTCTATAAAACATTAATGGAATGGAAGTGGATTATTCGAAGTATGTCAAATTGTATCAGAAACATTACTACGCATCCTGTCTTACATTACATTTTGTTTTCTACAAAAATTTCTTAATATCAGTGGGTGGCAGAATGCAGCGTAACCGGTTCGTGTTAGTTATCACAAGCACGCAAACAAACCCCTGCTCCACATTTCAAGAGTAATACTGATCAGGGAGCGAAGAGTTGTTAATTCTGCCTATTAACAAAAGGAAGGATTGTAAATCACAGAGCCTTCCAAGAATCTTCCGAGAACTTCCATTGTTGATGGGGGCCGCCGGGCCTCTTTTCCTCCAGCATGAGGCTTGTTTCCTACGCTATGGGGGGCTTTACCCTTTAGCTTCTGTAGGTGTGCGTCTGTCATCTCGGGAACGTCCTCCAGCACATGTACGTGCACATGCAGGGAGGTTAAGGCGGGCTATAAAATCTTCCCTTGTTTCCTAGTTCGGTAGATGATTAAACCGGGAGCTCTCAATCTTTCTGCCGAAGTTTCTGTTTTACACAAAGCATTAGAATACATGTAAAAAACACAAGTGTTTTCACAAGAAACAGCTGATCGTTTTTAAATTGACATTTTTAAGTGAATGTCTTTAAAATTATTAAGGGGCAGTTCACCCAAAAATGAAAATTCTTTCATCATTTACTCCCCCTTAAACGTGTATGACTTTCTTTCTTCTGCAGAACACAAAAGAAGATATTTTGATGAATGTTGGTAGCCAGACAACATTGACGCCCATTGACTTTCCATTGTACAGACACAAAACCATTGAGACATTTCTCAAAATATCTTCTTTTGCGTTCCACTGGAAAAAAGTATACAGGTTATAAACATCACGAGGGTGACAGAATGTTTTATTTTTGGTTGATCTTCTCAAGTGAACTTTTCATGTACATATTTAGAAGTTAGAGGAAGTTAATGCGAAACGGGGGCAAAGAGAAGAAATGAGAAGTAACGAGAGGGTGTGACAGCAGATTAGCATCTGATGTTTTCATGTAGCAACATCAAGAAAATAAAAATGTAAAAAGCAGAGTCACCCATGACTTTATACCCACGTATGTAGAAATAAACACCCGGTATACATGTGTTCAAAGGTCAGAAATTCTTTACTGGAGCAAATAAATAGTGTATGATCTGTTATGTTTAAGAGCAATTCACATGAGATGATATGAGCTCTGTAAAGACAGCTGTGTGCGTTTTGCTTGTAGCTATGATGTAAACGGCTCACATAGCCGTTTTGAGTTCAAATCCAACTTGCGACATTACGTTCCCTCTCTATCCAAATTATTTCCTGTTGTCTCTCAATAAAAGTGGCAAGAGAAATAAAACACATTTACAAGAGCTATAAAAGATTAATGGGAGTCGACATGAGTGTGTGAAAAAGTACAGTATTTTACCGTAGGCTACATATTTAGGGTGCAATACTGCAAAATATACACATTATTTTTATTTGTTCTAGAAAACGAGACAAAAATGTTCAGCAAGAATGCCAGTGTTTGCAGTGTAATACTGTAACCGAGACCAGTCTCTTCTTGCTCATTTTGAGTCAAAGTGTTTTAATTTGAATTAAAGTGAAGCTTAACTCAATATCGGTGATTTGAAATCAGTACTAATTGAAAAGTAGTAATTAAATCTACATTAAGTTACTGGCAACCGGCTGCAAAACTACAGCATTTTGTTTACAGTGAAGATAACTGCTTTAATGTTGAATCAATGTTAAACTGGTTATTCTCAACATTGATTCAACATTAAATCAATTATCTTTGCTATCTGGGAAAAGACTATAGCACTTCCTTTCATCCTTCCGGGTGTGTGTTCTCTCTGCATCTCTACCGAGCTAATGGTTCAAGACAGCCCGAGGTCTCGGCCTGTCAGCTCTACCTGCAGGGGTCTAGCCCGACGCCTCTTTGGGGTAATTGTTCTGCCTCCCAACCCCCTTTTCAGGCTTTAATCCCTTCCCCCAAGAATGCTTCCCGGGGGTCAAGGTGTATGAGAAGAGAAGCGGGTTTAAAAGAGAAAAAGCGTGAGTGTGAGAAAGCCAGCCCAGTTGCTTTGAACTCTCACTGGTTCACACTAGTTTTGGCAGTAGTGCCAATGTGATCTCGGCTCATGTGCACGCCGTCATGTCACCAGCTAAACAACTGTGAGAATAATATTATTGGTGAGGTGTGTTACAGAAGCACCAGAAACACCAGAATGCAAATCTTACAGAAACAACAACAGGCACGTTTTTAACATCTATGGAAACAATAAACATCTAGCCACGGTTTGTTTTAGAAACTCGGCTCAGAAAGGCCACACAGTGAGAGTCAGCGAGTTCTTCTGTGCTGTTTTTGTGGGTCAGTTCAAGCACCTGTTAAACATTCACTAGAGAGGAGACATTTTGTGAGATCTTTTCCTAGAAACTCCCCCCGCTTCTGTTCAGCTGAAGAGACAACTTTCTTTATGTACGGCCATGTGGACGGGGGCGCCGAACCCTCTGGGCGGAGAAAAGGCAGTCGTACCGGCCTACCAGCGAGAAGGGTGTGATTCCAGACACGTGGACCGGAGCCCGGAAAGATTCATAGACACACAGAGACATACTGTACCACACTGTACATGGAAACGCTTGCAAAATAATCAAAACAAGTGTGTGTGATCACGGTCAGAGAATGAGAACAGTGGCTACAGGTCAATGCTGAACATATGTTTTGCTGTAGAAAAACATGGCAGACTTTAAAGCTGTAAAGCCATGAGATTTTGGGGGTAAAAAAAGAGAAAGTCTTCTTATCTTACCCCAACTCACAACGATGAGTTTATAGTAATGATTTGTAAGTTGAGATGGAGAGTACGAAATCATGGGAAAAGTTTGACTTATAATAACGTAAAGTAACCTGCAATTTTATGTTTTAAACAGATAAGAGAGAAAGACGAAAAAGTTGCAGCTTTAAAAACTACAACTGCAAAGTCAAATACAAAAAATAAAAAATATAATATAGCATACACACAGTACGACGAAATAAAAAGGGAGAAGATTAAAATTTAAAAAAAAGATTTTATAAGCAATAAAGGTGACTTTTATAATTTAAGCACATACTCTTAACTTCATATTTTATTTCTCAAATGGCAGAACATTATGCAAGGTCATGGGTTCAATTCCCAGGGAATACAAAAAAGTTTTTCTTTGGGTGTCATTAGGCATCAGTTTTACAGTCTGATGCCACTAAGAACACTTTTAATCTGAAGTGTTTTTTAGAAATGAGCATTACATTTAATCTGGGTCTCCTGAGTAGGCGTTTCAACCTAAAACTTCCATTTTTGTTGTGAACGTCAGATGATGAGTATGATTTTGCTGAAGGTGATTCCCCATTCACTAATGTTTAAGTCTGCCAACTCATCCCTACCACCTGTGTGATCTGATACAGTAACCGATCAGAATCGCTCATGTGGTTTTATAAAAGTGCAGGATGTAAAAAAGAGACCACAAAAGCTATTTGAAAGTGTCAGAGCTTCAGAGATCATTCATATTCAAATTGAGTTTTACTGGTGGTGGTGGTGGATAATTTTAGATGGGAGTTCTTGTCATCTTCTGTTTAAATGATGCACTGATGTGATAGTAGATCATCACCGCCACACTGCACTCTCTTTCTCTCTCTCTCTCTCTCACAGGCTTACAAACTCTTTGAACTCTTCTGGTAAAAATGGGGAGGATGTTGGTGGTATTACTCGTAATGTTTAATTTTAGACCAAACAGCCGTCAGAAAATATAACTGTTCACATAAGCTGACACTTATTGGTTCTTGACCCCCTTGTGTTGAGATGTATTTCAGTTAAACTAGGGATTTCACATCTAATAATAGATTATCTGTCATATAACAACTCTGGCATGACCATGATATTTCCAGGGTCATGGGCTATACACACACAACTGGATTAAATGTACTGTATGTTGCTTTGGATTACAGCATAATTAAGGGATTGCATAATTAAGGGATTCGCAAGTTAAATAGACAATAGATTGTTGGGCGTCTTTGATATTGCATGCCATGTGCACATTTAAACAAATAACAAATGGCAATTTTCAAAGTCACTTTCATGAACGAAGACCAATCAGCTCTTTACTCTTGTGAGTCTGTAAAACGAACCGCCACATTTTGCCCGCCATTCATTCAGAGGTCTGATCCTGACCCTGCGCCAGCTGTTAATTTTCGTCATTTTTGCTCAAAACAGGATGAAGCATTCTAAGGGTTTCCTTGAATTTCTAGCACTGTTCTGCAAAGTAAATAATCCTATACTGAAAAATAAAATCAAACCTTACAGTTAAAACGGAAAGAAAATCCTTGTCTATTTTGTTTATCTGCAAATTTGACAGGTTAGACGTTAATACTCTGCCTTCAAGTATAAAGGGATAGTTTACGCAAAAATGATTATTTACTCACCATCATGTCATTGCAAACTTTTTTTCTTCTGCAGAACACAAAACAAGATATTTTGAAGAACGTTGGTAACCAAACAACACTGATGCCGTTTGACCTCCATTACATGAACACAAAACCACTGAGACATTTCTCAAAATATCTTCTTTTATGTTGCACAGAATAAAGACTCACATACAGGTTTTGAATGACATGAGTGTAAATAAATGATGACAGTACTGTACATGCACTTCCTGTTCAAATTCTATAAAGCTAAACTGATTTTTGACAAGCTTTAGAAAAGTCAGCAGAGCCGTCTGTTATGTAATTGTAACTAACAAAACCCTAACAACTGATTTTAACAAGGTGGAAATCATGCAAATGAGCTTGATGAGAGAAAGTAGTAAGCAACAGGAAATTGGTCTTTTTATGTTAAACCCAGATGGGGAGCTTCCCTCTTGAGTTTCCTGTGAGTAAAGTGCTAGCATATGTGCTACAACAGAAAGTACGGGGTGAAAACCTATATGACATTCATGTGAAATTTCCCTAAATAGCGCCATTGTGTAGGCTGTGCACACGTCTTGGTGCGCTATGAGTTCTTTAGCATTTTAAACCACAAATTTAAATTTCTCCAAGAAACCTACACATGACTTTACATGGACTTCATTATATGAGATTTACCAAAAATTGACAAAATGGAAACATTTTAATTGTAGAAATGTTGTATTTTCAACTAAAACGTAAATGTAAACAGAAACTATGTTATACATTTACATTTACGCATTTGACAGACGCTTTTATCCAAAGCGACTTACATTCCATTGTACTATACATTTGTACATTTTGTATAGTAAGCAAGTGGGGTATATATAATATATACATTTCTATGTATATTAATAAAAAATATCTTTATATGACAAAAATATCTTCATATGATATGTATATAATATATATATATATATACACATATATGACACTTCAGGAAAGGCATTTATTAAAACTTTGCATTTATTATTTATATTAAACATTTTTGCTTACTAAAATTGCAACCGTTTTTCCAAGATACGGTTAACAGGTTTTGGGCCTCCAATTCCGTTACCTGTGTGAATGATGCATGTTTCCACAGCGCATGTCGATCAATAGGAGGATTTCCCCTTGTTGTTCAAAGCTGCACTCATGACTCACTCTCTCGCTCTCTCTTTCTCTGTCCGAGGGGGCTTTTCATTGTTTTGGCCCGAGGAGAAATGGGTAAGGTGGGGGGCGTTATGAGTAAACTGCAAAGGTGTAAATGCATGACTGCAGGCAGGTGGTTAGATGCTTCGGTGGTCTTGAAGATGTCACAGCTCCCACATAGCCTGCAGTCAAGTCAGGTGATGTTTGATTCCCTGCAGAGACACAGATTTGATCATTTGTATTATAAAACACTTTCAGGAAATAACATTTGATGTTAAAGCATTGACAAAGACAGACAGAAGTGATTTATTTTGTAATTGCTCAAAGAACACAAAAATGCTCGAGGAGGAAGTTATTTTATTAAATATGAAAGATAAAATATCAGAAGTTACACTTTACTTAAAGACAATAAAGTATACAAGTGATGCATTTGAATATATATAATATCTAACATTTGTTGAATTGCCTTGAAAGAAATAGTTTACGCAAAATTCTCAAAATATTTCAAACTTGTATGACTGTCTTCTGCCGAACACAAAATGACATTTTAAAGGGACCGTCAACCCAAAAATTCTGTCATTATTTACAAAACCGGTATTTGTTCTGCTGAACACAAAGAAAGATATTTGTAAGAATGTCAGTAACCAAAAAGATCTCATCCACCATTGACTCTCATAGCATTTATTTTCCCCACTATGGCATGAAATGGGGGATGAGATCTGTTTGGTTCGACATTCTTACAAATATCTTCCATTGTGTTTATCAGAACGAAGAAGTGTTTACAAGTTTGGAACAACCTGAGGGTGTGCAAATGATGACAGAATTGTCATTTTTGGGTGGAGTGTCCCTTTAAAGAATGTTGCTAATCAAACAACGGCAGTACCCATTGACTTGCATTGGTTTTGTGTCCATACAATAGAAGTAAACAAGTGCCGATGTGGTTTGGTTAACAACATTCTTCAAAATATCTTCTTTTGTGTTGTACAGTCATGGACACCGGTGCATGTTTTAGTGAGATCCACTCATAAGCTTCATTTCTGTGAGATTTTCAGAGGCAATCCTTACTGAATTTCACAACCTGTCTCTGCATAATATGATAAGATCTTTACCACTCTGGAATGTGACATCACAGAACAAACACTCACGATTCACCTACAGGCGATTCCTTCATGCAAATTCATTCAAATAAAAATGTTCAAGGGGTGTGTAAAAGCGAACAGATTAAATATTACTGTGCCAAAGTTCAGTAAAACATGAATACGCTATTCAGTTTATTTTCCTCGATGATTGATAACACATATATGTGTGTGTGTTTGTTGGCTGATGTGTCACTTTAAAGAGCTTTCTATGAAATGGACAAACAGGGAAACGAGTTGAGTTTGTATTGGATTAAGCCATCACTGTATGAATGCCAGCTTGAAAAAAATACAAAGATAGCAATAAACTTTGGTTCTGTTTTATAGCCAATCTACATGTCCAGGAAATCTTTCTCAGAAATGAGATTTCCATGTACTCACCATGTACACAGAAAGCTATTACAGCGAGGTTAGTCTGAATGTGTCCTCAGTTGATGTGGGATGAATAGATTCCCTTTGGATGCACAGTTTAATTTGCTCTGCTAAAATTAGCTCCATGTATTCGTGTGATTCCTCAAACGCTTGGTACTGAATTTCAAGCGTGTTGCAAGAAATTGGGTTTCATGATAATCATAGGTTACAAAACTAGGTGCACCTGAACCTGTTTTCTGGTGAAAGGAACATTTTGACACATGAACACCTGAACAAGGATACAAATGGTTCTCAAGCTCTAAACTTAAAGGGATAGTTCACCCAAAGATGAAAATTCGGTCATCATTCCAAATCTGTATGACTTTCTTCTGCAAAACACAGAGGAAGATATTTTGAAAAATGTTGCTAACAGAATAACGTTGGTGCCATTGACTTGCATTGGTTTTGTGGCCATACAATAGAAGTCAATAGGGACCAACAGTTTTTGACAACAATCTTCAAAAAATCTTATTTTGTGTATTGCAGAAGAAAGTCATACAGGTTTAAAATGACAAGAGGTTGAGTAAACATTTTTAAGTGAACTATTCCTTTAACACTAAAATCTGATTGGTTGTCTGATTGAAAGGCCAATAAGAATGGTGTCAAAGTAACATTAGATGAGGATTTTTCTGTGTATTGCACTAGCTGAAATAAATAAAAATATTTTATGCAATTTTAGTAAGTGTTCATTTCATCTTAGAATTTTAAATCTAAACATTCAAACAATATGCTTTCATTATTTTTCCTCTGTCTTTACCTTCCCGAACTAAAAAAAGGCAATCTTTTAAAATCTCAAGACCCCAGACCCCTCAAAGTCCACTTGTGTGTGTTCGGCACGTGTGCGAGCTGTCAAAAGGAACATGTGCATGAGAGATTTGTGGGAAAATGTCCTGTAAGAAAAGCATGAAATGTGCAGAGTGACACAGAACAGCTGAAGGACCAGAGAGAAGAGCACTCAACAAAAGGACACTATACGTCTGCTGTGTTTAAAGCATCTGTGTATCTGTTTGAGACGGCAGCAGGGCAAACCGTTTCACATTCCTCACACGCAGTTGTGTTTTGCCTGATTTATAGTTCGTTTGAATCGGTGGGTCGAAGGTATAATTATGGAACATTCTGTACCGTTCGTTTTTTTGCATATGGAAATACACATGGTCTGCGGATGAGAACAGATCATTGACTTAATGACCGACTTCAACATCTTATATTTACAGAACATAGTCTACTTCAGTTGTACGTTGAGGCCATATTAACCCATTCATGTCCACACCATGAGCGAATGAGATTGTGTCTTGTGCAGTTCACCAAAAATTATCATTTGACTTCCTGCTTGCTTAAAATAATATTTTACCTTTTCAAAAACTTTAAAATGCTGTCTTATGATACTTTGCTCGCTCAATTCTAAAGCAGCATTGCATGTTTATCCTTAATCATTATGCAATCCCAGAAAGCATTGCAATGAAAAAGGTCAATATAAAATGCTTACATTTATTTTATAGCTATACAAATTAATATATAAGCTTGTTTAATATAACCTTAACCTCTGCTGATTCAGTATGACTTGCACTGCATATCCAAAGACGATATCTTAGAAAAGCTAAATAATTTCATCCGTCTAGTCCTGAGAAAGGGTTTACAAACAGTTTAAAGTTTATCGCCTAAAAACCAGCTGAGATACGTCAGGAATTTGAGGTCTGCTGAACCCTCTTTGTGCCGTAATGAGGATCCATTAACGTGTAACTCTACACTGTTCCTGGATCAGAAGCGACAGATGCTGATGTCTTTACAGGCCTTTTATGAGAAGATGCTGTTTGCATGAAATGAAATTAAGGAGAGTAAAAAAGTAAAAAACTTGTAGACAGTGACCTTACTGAAATAAAAACAGCATATGTTGAGTTTTTAATTCCGCCCCCCCATGTGAGTTCCTGGTGTCCTTGCCAGACTTCTTAGCAAGACTTTCTTGGAAAGCTGGTTTCTCCAGAAAGACTATATTGTTTGACCTGCTAGACCACCTCTAAACCAACACTACCCACCATAAAGCAGCCTTACAAGAACAGTTCACCCCAAAAAGGAAGGACATGAGGGTGAGTAAATGATGAAAGAAATTTCAGTTTTGGGTTTAGGCTTTAAAATGTATTTCACTTTAAATAAAAGGTTGATCATATTCATATGGAAGTAAATGACAGACACCAATCCCAGAATGCATTGCAGCAAACTTTCTTCTAAGTCGATCACTATATATAGCGTTTCTATTATTTCTATACTTCCAGATCACCTCCTGATCTGCACACAGGGTCTCGGTCTGTGAGTTTTGACCTCCCCCTGTTGGAGACGTGGTGAGGATTCTTAAAGCCTGTCACTTAAGTGGGGTCAAGAGGTGAGGTCACCAACCCAAAACCAAATATCCGAGACAACCCCCCCCATACCAACAGACCTCAGACAAAAGGATGAGAGCCAGTCAGATCATCTGAGCTTAAAGCTCTCTTGTATAAAGAATAAAGCACACTTTATCTAGTGTACTTAAAAGTCAATTCATCTCTTCCGCCACTCAGACAAAGAGTTCCTCCCAGATTCCACGAATCAACATTCAAGAAGACAATCACATGTTTTAAAGTGTGTCTTAAGTGTTTAGAGACATGTTGCTGGTTTAATTAGTATGAATGTGCTCTTGAAATGCAATTATACTAATTATAAGTAAACATAATTTAAGTAGGTTGTCAATTAGGTTTCAAAGTATATGCATCTGACGTGCTGTTGTGTGATAGAAAAGACTGTCAATTCCGGTTCAGTGTTTTTAAATTCACAGTCATGTGGATGAATCATCAGAACCACATGAAAAATGTACATGTGGTTCATTCTTAGAAACCTTCTGAGCGTTTCCCTTCAGAGAATCTGCATTTGAGGTCAGGCATATATTATTATATATAATCTCTTTTAAAACACACAAGGACGGACGTCATGTGTGCAAAACACGGATGAAATGTTCTGGGCCATATTTCACCCTAAAAAAAATATATATATATTTAGCAGACAAGGCATCTGTTTTTTGCATTGTGACATTATTTCAAATAAACAGTTTTTATAGTGTTTTTTGCATTGTGACATTGCATTGTTTTTATAGTATTATAGTGATTGTGTGTTTTATTAAACAAGGACAAAACAAAGCAGGAAAACATAATAGTCTTTCTCTATGGTGCAAACCAAAAAGGTCAAATCTAGCAGGGACGACGCATGTGTTTGAAACAGCGTTAACCTTAGTAGGCAACACAGCTGACCAAGAACACTAAATAACATTTATATCCCTAGATTTGAGGTTTTATTTGAGGTAAGCGTCAAATCGCAGATGCACTCAAACTGATTCACTGTCACCTTGTTTCCTGCGGAGAGACGCTCCTGTATAAACAAAAGCCTGCTCATCTGGACAAATGTTTGTCTGTCCCGTTCAGATGTCGTTTCTTTTAGCCCTGTTGTGATAAAGGTAAACAAGAGAGAGAAAGTAAGAGGGAAAGTGTTTCTGCACTGACGCAGATATAATCACCTTCACAGATGCTGTAATAGAGTTACATGCACAATAAAAAGATATGAGTGATATTTACCTGCCAGCCCAATGGTGTTTTAAACTAACTTTGGTATAAAACTTTGAGTAACGGAGTTTGTAAATTCACAACAATGAGACTTTAGCAAACAACGTATTATGTACATTAAATTTTAGGCATTTGGCAGACACTTTTATCCAAAGCCACTTACATTGCATTATACTATACATTTGTTTCTGACTATGTGCAATCCCTGGGATCGAACACATGACCTTGGCATTGCTAGCGCCATGCTCTAACCACTGAGCCACAGGAAAGCTTGTATCTTATCATTGTTTGTCAGTAACAAATTACTGCACTAAATAAAGGACAGCAAAACACCCAGAAAGGTGTATTAGTAAAAAAAGAGATACAATTTTCAACACAAGTACAGATACAAAAAAGTATATTTCAATAAAACTGAATTTTATTAATATTATTACTGTAGAAACAACATGGCGAATTCCATGTAAGGGGACACGCGGTGTATGTAGATAGAAATAACTCATTCTAAGGTAATAAAAACATAACGTAAGGTCTTTATACACAACTTATAATATACATATAAGTTATGTATATCATATTTCATTTCTGTCAATAGATCCTCCTTAATATTACACATAGCACCTTTAAGTGTGCCTAAGTAAAGATCAAGTACAGTTTTAAATATACTTTATGTAGTAAGTGTATTAATATCAATGCACTAGTCTAGTAGTATACTTGTAAGAGTATTTCAATACTATTTTGGACTAAATTGGCCCACGCTTTACTTTATAAATAAGCACACTAATAGCTTTTTTTGTAAGGGTAATATGAAACATAAGTCAGATAAGACGTTTTCTGTTTGTTTAAGTATCTTCATGGAGACTTGTTTTTATATTTACCTAGTATTTTCTACCCCCTACCTCTAACCACACACCTAAACCAAACCCATATAAGGATCATTTAGTATGTTTATTAGTATTTAGTATCAGTTTTCCTCATGACGACCACTGGCTGGTCACTGTAAGTGATTCTCGATTTCACTATTCGTGTCTGGTCCCTACAAGGACAGACAAAGAAGAACACAAACATGCACACAGTTGTACCTCCAAATGTACACACATGCAACAAAGAAACATTCGCATGTGTCTTTACATGTGTTTCTCACCCACTTCCTGTCAGCTTCGAGAGTACTTCCTGTTTTTTTGCGGTTCTTGCGGTTACACATTTATTCTGGATGAGTTTTACTATACATGACCTCTGTCTTGCAAAGCCCAACATTGTTTTTCAAACACACCGACGTAGCAAAAGCACATAAATAAAACACAGCAGGGCATTTTAATATTCAAAGATTAAAATGATGTCACAAATCCACCAGCACACTCATGACACAAACAGATATCTAAGAAATACTCAAATTCCTCCAGTGCTCTTAAAGTGAAATTTGAGCATGCATCAGCATTATCTAATGCATTAAATCACATAAATGTTTTGTTGGCGTTGACCTTTTAAGCCTTCGTCACCTTTTTGCTTTGCTTTCTCATTCTCTTGTTTCTGTAAAAAGGCCTAAAAAGATGCAAGAAATTGGATGAGGAACCATTGCTCAATAGAGTTCCTCATCAGCTCAACTTGGGAAGAGTTTAGTATCAGTTAACAGTCACAGAAGAGTAAAGAACATTCTCAGAACTGAAGTCGGTACAGTTAGAAGTGCTGAATGTGCCAGATGGTTCCAGTATGATGCACTATTTCAATGAGGAGGGTTTCATTAAACAGAAGGGGGGCATTTATCTTCCAGCAAGCTCTGTAATGAATATACCCCTGGAGAAAGCTTTAAATGACCCCCCACGTCTAGCCCACCTCACACATACATTATTTCACACATAGACACATTCATGCAACTTTACTTTCATCCTGCCCGTCTCAATCTCCCCAAAATGCCGTTCACACATAGTTGCTGTAAAGCGCAAAATAAAAAATGGCATTCGGTGTGAATGCAAGACTGGCCGTTTACAACGCTCTTTTGATCATTCAACATTACAGAAGAACTTTAAGGAAACTACAGAGCATAGCAACATAGACACAGATGTAGAGCATCGGTCTGTGGTTTATGGGAGAAAGTGGCTGTTCGTGCCCATGCGACACAATAAGGCCTTACGTATTACAGCAAAAGCCTACGCTAAAGAGAAATGGTATATACAGACATAGGCGGTGAAATGTATTTGTGTCAGTGTTGTGGGTTGTTCTCTGTTGTTTAAGCGTGGAACTACAGCAGGAAGTTTCCAGTGTGGTTACCATGACGAGGGTCCTGGAGTCCAGGAAGTGGATGTGCAAAGTTTTTAACATTTAATAATGCGACCTTAAATTTAAAAACTAATTTAAGATATTATTTTTTAGGAAGTGTCGGATTTGCAATTTTTGATTGGTGGACGATAAAAAAATTCTGCAAATTAGGAGGGATCTGAGCCGAATCTTTGTAGCAGATGTTTGCAACAATTTCGATTTCTACTAGTTTTTATTTTATTAACGAAAATAATAACGAAAAATATTCGTCAGCGATGAGGACAAAGACGAGATGTTGACAAGACAAAAAGTTCGACGAAAAACGACGAGACTAAAATGTAATATAACTCTTTTTAGTCTTTGTTGAAAAAAATAGAAGATAAATATGACAGATTTTCGTGTGAGCCTCTGCTGTACGAGCGTTCATGTTTGCGGTTGCCAGATGACAGGAGCTCAGATCCCCCAAACAGGAATGAAAGGTAAAAAAAGTATTTTCTGTGCAATTATTTTGTGCAATTATTTTGTGCAATCTGGCAACCATA